>JAHZTW010000001.1:376337161-376484819 GCA_020283515.1 Alliaria petiolata
TTTTTAATTAGTACAAGAAAATCTAATCCTACGAAATCTCCAAGCTTCCCAATCAACAACTTAGATATTGCTTGTCCTTTTCTTTGAACTCAAGATATTCAATATACAATATAGTTTTAATTCTTACCAACAACGAAAAGTTTAATGAAATGAATACTTTTTTTTTTAACATTAAAATGAATACTTTGTGAGCAAATAATCAAATACTAACCATCCAAATACAATACTTGGAAGAAGCTTAATTATATGAACGAGTGCAAATAAAACAGTATAATGACTTTAGGTTCTTAGACCTCTCCACCATTCAATTTAACTGCGGCGGTGTAGGACTCCACATGAAATATAACTAATTAATTGGAATAAGAATTCATAAAATACAAAAATACAAAATTACTTACTAATAATCCTTTAAAATACTACTTACTGTATTTTTAAATTTTCTTCCTTTTTAAAAGTTTGCTAACCAATATTCAAATTATTATTTCTTGTCTCTAATTTAACATTGAGTATAGTTACGGATTAAATTTTTATTAAAGATTCAAAATTCGTTTTGACCTGCTCCAAACATTAAAATATCAAAATCTATATCCCAAAATAATATTTTTAATATATTTATGATGTATATAAGTTATATTTTTTATTTTATTGAAGTTTACATTATCAAAATTAAAATTTTTTATTTAACATTTTAATTAAATTTTACAAAACCAAATGTAAATATATTACATTTGATAAGCGAAATCCGATAATCCAAAACTCATTTATTCAAGTTCGAAGAGACACATATTAGATCTTTGTATAGATTTGAATCTAAACACTCTGAAATTTTATCTGATATGTATATATCCAATTCTATCTGCAATGGATGATGATAGAACTATATTTTCAAATTTTCATTATTAACCTAGCATATATGTTTAAAACCTTAGAGTAATCTAACTTCGCAATATATATACTCGAAACAAAAAGATTTCAGTAATACTAAAATTTTATTCTCATTTTGTTATATAGTTTTGACGTTATTATTAACACATAGTTCGAATATTTTATCATGAATTCAGTCAAAACTGAATATTATTTTAATTTTAATATCTTATTTTATTAATAATAATATACTTACTTGAATCCAAAAAGAAAAAACCAACTTTGGGAAGCAGGGAAGTGTGCTACGTGTCACGTAGGTATTAGCTGCTTGTCAATTTTTCCAGACGTCCGTGTTACGGTAAGATTTTCTTCACAACAAGCACAGGTCCACATGTACCTCTCTCTCTCTCTCTCCTCTCTCTCCTCTCTCTCGTCTTCAGGTTAAATTCTCTCTCGGAGGTGACCGTTTCTTCACTCCAAAATCGAAGCGAGGAGCTTTACTGGTAGGTTAATTATGCCGTCTCTCTCATTCCGTGATTCCCCTTTCAAGTTAGGTTTATTTGATAATGGCGGATTTTTAGGTTTTTTTTTTCCCCCCTACTTTGCTATATCACGAACACGGATACTCCTTTTTTTTTTTTCCCTGTGGAGCGTGTGATAGGCTTTCTGGATTTTGATTTTTGATCTCGATCGGATTTTTGTTTTCTCCTCGGAAATGATTTTCTGGATCTTCATTTAATTTGGATCCGATTCGAGGTTTGCCTTACTGTTTTTCGAGAGTCAAATACGAAAAAAGACAGATGAGAATGTGAGATTTAGGGTTCTTATTTTAGAAAATTGGGCGTTAATCGGTTTAATATCAAGGAAAATCTGTGTGGGATGTGATCGGAATCTTATTCTAAATTCTTGGTTTTCTTTCGAGCATATAGAGTCGGTGACCAAATGGCTAAGAATTTTTTTTTTTTTTTTTTCCATTTTTGATCTAGAGATTAGATAATGCTCTGTTTCATTCGGTTCCTCAATTAATGAGTAAAAAGTGAAATTTCGTCATCTTGAAATTTAACGAGTCTGCGAATCATCTGTTTGAAATTTGAATGGTGATCTCTTGGTGTGTCCAGGTGCATGTTTGGATCCGAGTTCTAAGCTCGAGGAGGTTGCAAAGGAATTTATACTAGTGGAAAATGTTCTTGGACGATAAACGTATGGTTCCAGTGCAACGTGGAATTATAAGGGTCGTGGTCAGATGAAATATCTGAGGTATGGAAACTGATGAGCACCATATCAAATTTTGGGAGATGATCTAACCTATCTGGAGAAGCCCACCTTTGTGTATATTTTTGGTAGATAATTAGGCTTTTTGCTGCTGATACAGTTAAAAAAAAAGGGTTTGTTGTTGATTGCTCTCATGGCTATTGCTGGCCTGCAAAACATTTTGGCGATCGATTCATCTTTCCCTCGGGACTCTGAGGTTCGGGGATCTAGACAGAGGGAAAATGAAGGAAGGCCGAGCGTCCGGGCGTCCTCGCTCCTACAGATGTGGAGGGAACTTGAGGATGACCATGTGACGGGCCATGCTCGTGAGAGAGATAGTGAGAGGAGGAGTGATGATTCCTCTACTTCTAACGCTTTGAGGGGGAATGGTTATGACAGTAATATTAGTAGTGCTCATGATATCGTTATAGATAGTGTAAATTTGGGTGAGAATGAGCTTGGTGGATGGTCTCCCACCCCGAGTCACGTTGATTCGCATCACACGAGCGAGGATCAGAGCGAGCACTCTTCAGATCTGGGGATGGTCGAGAGGGAAAGAGTTAGACAAATTTTTCGTGAGTGGATGAGCCCTGGGACAGGTGAACATGCTTCTTCGGCTTCCCCCACAACTAACAGCTCGAGAGCCGAATGGCTTGGTGAAACTGAGCAGGAAAGGGTGAGGATCATAAGGGAGATGGTTCAGATGAATAGCCAGCAGAGACCTGTTCTTGGTGATCTCAGGGAAAAACAACCTGTTGAAGTTGCTAACCAGATTGAAAGAGTACTCGATGGAAGGGTTGTTAACGCGAACTGCATCCAGAGTGAACATGCTAGAAGAGGCATACGCAAGTTATGTGGCAGGCAAGTGTTGGTGGATATGTTAAAAATGGCTGAGAGGGAAAGGCAAAGAGAGCTGGAGGGCTTGATGCAGCATCATGCTGTTTCAAACTTTGCTCATCGCAACCGCATTCAGGTTTGTTCATAAGACCTTTTTACTGTTTCTTGCTATTCTATTACGTGTCTCTGTGACATTGCATATGTTTTTTTTAATTGACTATTCCGAATTCCCAAATAAGTAAATTAATCTGTGATATATTGTCCAAAACCACCATGTCAGATACACTTACAGTCTACTCAATTACCAATATCTCTTAAAAGACTGCGAAGAGGCCCAACTTATCCCCCACTTCCATTATGCGCTCTTGTGTACCTGGAATTTTATATCTTAACAATAATTAGCTCTAGTTGTATATAGAACTTTGAATCCTTCGGCTCAGACAAACGATGATTGAAAGATGAGTAGTCATTTTGTGTTTCTAAAATGATTTAATGAAATGCATACACGGATGGAAGATGGCAACATACTTGATGGAGTCTATGATTAGTAACTTTTTCTTTCTATATAGCTTCCATTCCCGTTTTGGTCATCTTATACTTTGTGTTTGAAGAGATTCTGACATGATTTTTGTGTCATAGGAGTTGATAGATGTGCTGAGCAATTCTTAGCTACTTATATTTTTCCTTACGTTATCTTTTTGTGTATGATTACAAGTCAGCTTAGGTGTAACATATGTTGTTTGATGGCTTTAGAATGAGTTGTGTGTTGTATCTGTCTCAACTCAATCAATCTTTTGGGTTTCGGTTGACATAGCTTGAAATCGTGTTCTTTAATTGCTTTTGCAGGCATTGCTAAGGGGGAGATTCTTGCGAAATGGTGACAAGGATGATAAACAGAAACCAACTTCATCTGCAGCTACTGAGTTGGGCTTTCTAAGAGAGAGACAAACTGTATCTGAGCTGAGGTAGCTATTTCTTCTGGATTAATCAAGTCATGCATATCTCTCTGTTATTCTGGTAAATTTTGGAGTGCTTCCAGTCTTTGTTAGCCTTGTTCATTTTGAAGTTAAACCCGTTTTGTATGAGTTTTTTAGTTGAATTGTATCTTCCGTTTCATCATATTAGAGCAGCTCGACCCAGAAAAAAAGAGATTTCTGATGGTTTAGCGGGATTAAGAACGTGATTGTTTACTGTGTATCTGTCAATGCCAGGGAGGAATTTATATCCAGACTGGACCGGTCTGTCTCTGGTCAAGCGAGCACTAGTCACTCGGAGACCTCATCAAATGCTGAAACTGATGATAGTGGAGGTGAACAAAATGATTTAAATTGTCAAGATAGCACCAATGATGCAGACGGTGGTTTAGATCAAAATGGCAGAGAGGCTGACAACCAAAGTTCGCTGGATGAGTTAACTAATTCCAGACGCTGTAATAATCGGAGCACGAGTTTGGAAGAAAGGACCGCACGCGTAGAAGGCTGGCAGGGGCAACTCTCTGAGAATATCCAAAGTGAATGGCAACGGTCGGAAAGTGATGAGTTTTCTCGAAGAAGAAATGATGCTGAAGTAGACCTGAATAGCCGTCAAAGGGTAGATGCTACTGGCTGTTCATCCTCTTCAATTCGAGGAGAAGAGAACAGACAAGGCGGTCGTTTACAAGAGACTCTCGAGATATCTTATGAACAGCCTCTGCACAGTGTGGAAGAAACTGCCACATTGGGACCGATCAACAGGACAACAAATTTCCAGGAGCATCTGCCTGAGAGCATTAATCGAACTGTCACCCTAGAGGAAGAAAACGAGGAGGAGATTCTGGAAAACGAAGAATCCGATTGGCAACTTATCAATGGTGAAAACAGTGAATGGAGAGATGATGTTGAAGAGGAGGCAGATAGAGACGTTCCCGAGAGTTTTGCCAATCACTTGCCCCAGATATCATCCGTGGACGAGGACAGAGCAGCCGATGCTCTCCTAGAGCTCACAGAGACGCAGCCTGATGATGCTGATCTTCAAAGCACACTGCAAGACTGGTCGGAAGAACATTCTGATCAAGACACAGTTTCAATTGGAAGGTCTGCCACATTCTTTCCTCCGGATAATGATAACGAGAACATGGAACTCAGAGAACTCTCGAGCAGGTAAGAATCTAGTAATATTTCTGCCGTAATGGCCGCCACAGTTCTTAACCCTGAATTCATGTATCTGATGACTTACTATTTTGCGCCACAGGAGACGTGTCTCAAACCTTCTGCAAAGCGGGTTTAGGGAAAATCTAGACCAATTAATACAATCTTACATGGACAGACGAAGCAGAAACCCTGTCGACTGGGAAGAACACGAGTCTTTTCCTGATCCTGCATTAGTAAGCGAACATACAGAACAGCAGGATGATACTCAGAGTGGTGGCCAAGAACTTGATACTGTCGAATCTCCTCCGTTGTCTCTACCTTCACCGGTGATTCCTGTTCAGCCGTTCTGGGACCATGATCGGTCCAGGTCAAACTGGCCGGCACATGATATGCATCAGCGCATCGGAATGGTAAGACTAGTTCCACAGTGGAGGATCCCCAAAAGCAATCGTCTTTTCTAAAGATGAAGAAACTCATTTGGTTTTGACTTATAATGCAGGATTGGGATTCTATCAATGATTTGAGGTTGGACATGGGCAGAATACAGCAAAGGATGGATAATCTGCAGAGGATGCTGGAGGCTTGCATGGAAATGCAACTCGAGTTACAACGGTCCATTAGACAAGAGGTCTCTGCCGCGATGCACCGCTCTGCCGACCCATCAGGTTTGCTGTCCATCTCAATTCACAGTACACAAACATGTATATATATATTGTTTTTGCGGTTAACTGGGTTTATGATGCGTCGTAATCAATCCACAGGTCCATCCAAGGACACTGAGAGCTACGAGTCGAAATGGGAATATGTAAGGAAAGGGATCTGCTGCATATGCTGCGAGAGCAACATTGATTCTTTATTGTATAGGTATGTATAGAGAGACCATGAGATCACCAGCTTTTTTCTTTTTGTTTGTAAAGCATCTTCTTCTCCAATCGATGATGATAATTGTTTTTCTTGTTAAAAAAAAAAAACAGATGTGGACATATGAACACATGCGAGACGTGTGCAAAGAAGCTAGTGGAAGCTGGAGGAAAATGTCCCATGTGTCAAGCCCCTGTGATTGAGGTAGTTCGTGCTTATTCTATTCTCTGAAACTCACTCACCTCTTTGGCTCCAAGCTCTCTCTGCTTCACAGATTTACTTATTAGAAGTTTCTGGGTTTTTACTGATACCAAATGTCCTTGTGATTTTATAACATAGATATTTACTCTGATTCCCTCGGGCTCTTTAATTTTATCCGTGGTGTAAGGAAGACACATACACACACACTTTCTTAACTATTTTTATACACATGAAATATCAAAAGATTCAATAGAAAAGTTGTTGACATTTTTATCTGAAGACTAGCGACATTTTTGTAACATCTAAAACTCGATGTCATTTTACAATTTTCTTATTTTATCTCATACAAACAAAAAAGACTCAAAACAAATAAAATAAAAGAGGAAAAGGAGCTTCTACAAAAATCATTTTCATCTTGTGGTATTTTTGGGAAAAAAAAAATTTAATAATGATATATTTGAAACAAAAATTTATTTTAATAATATTCTAGAGTATTTCTTTTTTTTTTATCTTATCTCATACAAAAAAAACTCAAACAAATAAAATAAAAAGAGAAAAAAGGAAGCGACAAATAAAATATCAACGGTCGTGTTAACACACACGTGTCAGAGACTCAACGACCGTTCCAATCCAGTCCTCTGCCCAAAACTCGAACAAGGGCCCACACCAGAACACGTGTCATGTTCTTCTTCCGTCGATCTGCAGCTGCTCCCTGCCGAGCCTTGATCAGGTAACACCTTGCTGCTTCGGCAGAAAGGACAAGAAGCGTGTGAGCTAAGCCACGTGTCAACGCAGTCCACGTGGAACACGTGACCACAATGCGGAATCACTTTAACCGTTTCGCCTTCTTCGAAGTCGCTCAAGCAGATAACGCAATCTTCGATCCGCTGCTTCGCTGCTTTCGCGTAAGGGTGCACCGGCAGTGATCGTACGGCCTGAGAATCAAGCCCCTTCCTCGTGGAGGATGATGATCTTCTTCTCGGCCTAGAGGGAATCTCGGCCGTCGAATCGTCGTCGTCGGCGAAGTGACGGATGAAGACGGATAAGAAAGCAATGAAGAAGAGAGCGATCAAGAGGACGAATAAGGAGAGAGCCGTGAGAGCCATGGAGGAGTCGAGTGACGAAGGTGACGTGGCGTTTTGGACGGTTGTTATGAGCTCTCGGTCGTCATCGCTACGGGCTTGGTAAAGCTGGAGGAGCTTGCGGAGGTGCTGCTTCTTGCTCTCCATTACTGAAAGCTTAAGATTTTCTGATCTTTTCAAACTTTATAACTACTTCACACTGTAAATACTAAATAGACTTATATCACATTAACGTACACGTACCCATGTTAATTATTATTTGTGTTTCTGAAGAAGAAAAAAAAAATCTATATGATATATGATTTTTTATTAAAAAATTTATCCAAAAACTTATAAAAAATGCAGGTCAAATCTATGAAAATTAAATTTAATCCGCAATCTAATTTTTTTACTAATTTTTTGAAAAACATTTACTACTTTTACATACATTTATGAAAATTAAATTTAATCCGCAATATAATTTTTTACTATTTTTTTGAAAAACATTTACTTTCACATAATTTATAAGATTTAACGACGATTATTGCGGGATAAATTTACAAATAGATGAACGATTTTGACATTTTGTTTTCTAGGGCTCTCCATCGATGAAGGATCATCATAATAATCAAGGTATACTTCATTGAAATCAGTCTTTGCTTGTGTTGGTTGATTTTCTTCTTTTATTTATATTAGGAAAATTTTGTGGCTGCTTTGTAGTGCATCTTCATGCATCTCATGTACTGTGTTCATTTCAATCCTTAACAATCCTTGCATCTTTCCCAATAAGGCTTAAATTTGGAGATTTAGAATGGCGGGTTAAGTTTGTTATTCCTTCTCATGGTTGTTAATTACTTCAAATTATATTAGGAACCATGGGCTTACAACTCAAAACCAATTGGCAATGAATGGATTAGTCCATCAACAAGACGGGCCACTTAGAATGTGGGAAACCGTTTTATGTAGGAAATCGCTTGTTGGGCCAATCTTGCGTTCTGATACCATATTAGGAATCATGGGCTTCCAACTCAAAACCAATTGGTAATGAGTGGATTGGCCCATGAACCTTATATACTAGTTAAGAAATGTCTCAACTTCCAATGTGGGACATTTTTAACATTTTAATAAATTACAGACATGATTAAACCTGAAAAAACGGTGTTAGAAAATAACAATCTCTCAAGTGTGATCATCAAAATTTTTTTATAAAACTCAAACATTCCATAATGTTTTTTTCCTGAATCCAACAAATATACCAAAAAGATCGAAATGATGCAAGTATAGGTCAAACTCCAAAGAATAGATACAACACAAATGATTGGACAAAGAAAATTTAGAACGCAAAATTAATCTAGAACGTTTTTGATAATTTTCTCTCTTTTTTGGATTTTGGATTTTGATTTTTTTTTTCTTTTACGGATTTTTGTGTGTTTGTTGTATTTTCGGGAAAAAAACAAAAACAAAAATCAGAAAATTGAAGAACAAAAGATGAAAGAAACAAGATGAACAAACAAAAAGAATAATAGAATGATAAACCAAACTTAGAAATATATTCTGATACCATATGATGCGAAGTTTCCAAGAGAAGTAGTCTCTAATATGGTGAACAAGTAAATTCTCGTATCACAAATCTTAGGTATATTAAACTTAAGACCCAATATTTTTACGATGATACTTTGAAACTGGGTGATGGTAACCTTAACATGTAGAATTCGCGTACCGCAAACTTTCAGTATTTAAACCTAATACTCTCACAACAAAACTACAGACCATTTGATTAGCCGGAATGATCACCACGTATATTATATTGAGATATGGAATGAGATAATATTATTGATAGGTACAACTCTTGTTATATACATCAAGAGAAAATTATACAAGGTAAGCATATATACGGTAATAACTATATACATAAATGAGAGAATGATTTAGAAGAGATTGAGAGGGATTAAAGGGGTTGAAGAATATCTTCATACGCCCCCTCAAAACGGAGCACGGTTAGTGAGTCCGATCTTGACACATATTTTGAAAATGTGCACGAGAAAGAGGTTTAGTAAGGACGTCGGCTAGTTGATCTTTTGAGGAAACATGTGTGACACGGACATTCCCAGCTTGAACTTCTTGGCGCACAAAGTGATAGTCCAATGCTATGTGCTTCATCCGTGAGTGGAACACCGGATTGGCACTAAGATACGTGGCGCCTTTGTTGTCACAATAAATGGCTGGTGTGGATGTGAGTTTGACGCCGAGTTCACCGAGAAGGGAGAGTAGCCAACATAATTCAGATGTTGTGGAAGCAATGGATCTATATTCGGCCTCTGTTGATGAGCGAGCAACCCCCGTTTGTTTCTTGTATGACCAAGCTATAGGATGGCGTCCGAAGTAAACTATATAAGCCCCAGTAGATGTGTAGTCGTCTCTGTTTCCCGCCCAGTCAGCATCCGTGAACGCATGGAGGGATGGAGTGTTCGTGGCTGAGAAGTGTATCCCGCGAGTCAACGTGCCGGCAAGGTAGCGGAGAACACGTTTCGCGGCATTCCAATGATCCGTNTTGAACTTCTTGGCGCACAAAGTGATAGTCCAATGCTATGTGCTTCATCCGTGAGTGGAACACCGGATTGGCACTAAGATACGTGGCGCCTTTGTTGTCACAATAAATGGTTGGTGTTGATGTGAGTTTGACGCCGAGTTCACCGAGAAGGGAGAGTAGCCAACATATTTCATATGTTGTGGAAGCAATGGATCTATATTCGGCTTCTGTTGATGAGCAAGCAACCCCCGTTTGTTTCTTGGATGACCAAGCTATAGGATGGCGTCCGAAGTAAACTATATAAGCCCCAGTAGATGTGTAGTCGTCTCTGTTTTCCGCCCAGTCAGCATCCGTGAACGCATGGAGTGATAGAGTGTTCGTGGCTGAGAAGTATATCCCGCGAGTCAACGTGCCGGCAAGGTAGCGGAGAACACATTTCACGGCATTCCAATGATCCGTCGTCGGTTTGTGCATGAATTGCGACAATTTGTTGACGGGGAAGGAGATGTATGGTCTTGTAAGAGAGAGGTATTGGAGACTTCCTATGACAGCACGATACTCAGTAGCGTCTGGTAATGGGTTTCCACTGGAAAGCGTGAGCGATGTTGCAGGACACATCGGTGTTGGCACGGCTTTTGCATCCGTCATCTTTGTACGGTGTAGGAGATCTGTAATATACCGAGTTTGTGTTAGTAGAAGCCCAGAAGCTGAGCGTTAGACTTCAATTCCAAGAAAATAAGATAATTCATCCAAATCTTTTAAAGAAAAACGAGTTGAAAGGGATTGAATGAAACGCTTAAGGTGGTCGTTGTTGTTGCCTGTGATGATTAAATCATCAACATAGACCAACATATAAAGGACGCCATTCTGGTTGTAGATGAAGAGGGAGGCATCGGCTAGAGAATTTGTGAATCCGGATTGTAACAGGAACGTGCGCAGCTCATTAAAGCTATAGGGGCTTGTTTGAGGCCATATATGGCTTTGTAGAGCTTGCATACAACTGTTGGATTCGTGGGAGAGTGAAAGCCTGGTGGCTGAGCCATGAAGACCTCATCATCAAGCTTGCCTTGTAGGAAGGCGTTGTTGACATCAAGTTGACGAAGAGGCCAGTTTCGAGAGACAGCAACACCGAGAACAAGTCTGATGGTGGCAGGCTTGACTACAGGGCTGAATGTGTCATGAAAGTCGATTCCTGGTCTGGTGAAAATCTTTGGCTACTAATTTCGCTTTAAACCTGTCCACTGCACCATTAGAAAGACGTTTAATTGTAAAAATCCAGCGGCATCCAACAATATTAGAAGCTTGTTCAGAAGAAACAAGAGTAAATGTATGATTGCGAAAGAGTGAATCAATCTCATCGTGCATAGCCTTTCGCCAGCGAGGATCCTTTAACGCTTGAGCAACAGTGGTGGGGATTGTGTCTAACGGTTGTAGAACCGAGGCCCTGAGATTGAATTTGGCTGGTGGTTTTCTCGGGCGAGTGCTTGTACGTGTTGGAACTGACGGTGGTTTTGGAGCTGATGGGTTGCGGGGTGGTAGAGCTTTAGCTGATGGGTCTGGTGCAGTGTGAGATGTACTAGGATCACTTGTTGATGTACTGGGAGCAGTATGTGCAGCAGTGTCAATGGGCTATGTAGCTGCTGCAGGTACGGTTTCAGACGGTATAGCCAGGACATCTGAGACAGTTTCTTGTGGAGTTGATTATGGTTGTCTCGTCTGGAGTAAAGGGTGAAGTAATATATGAGTGACAGATGATGATGATGCTGGCTGAGATTCCTCTTCTTCCACCACTGATGTTTCTGAGATTATGTTTCCTGCAACATTGAAAGGAAAAACACTCGTGAAAGACAACGTGTCGTGATGTATAAATACGGGACGTTGTTTTATCAAGACAGAAGTATGCACTTTGAGTGTTAGAATATCCGAGGAAAACACATGGAGAAGATCGAGAATCAAGTTTATTACATGCATAAGGTCGGAGCCACGGAAAACAGAGACATCCAAAGCCTCTTAGTTTTTGAAAATTAGGATCACGGCCAAAAATGCATTGAAATGGTGATTTTAGCGAGAGAGTTGGCGTTGGCATACGATTTATCAGATACACAGCCGCTGCAAAGGCATAAGTCCAATAAGACTTGAGCATAGATGCATGAGATAAGAGAGCTAGACCCGTTTCGACTGTATGTCGATGTCTACGCTCAGCAAGTCCATTGTGTTCCGGCGTGTGTGGTGGAGTAGTAAAGTGAGATATATCGTGGCTTGAAATAAATTGAGAAAGGCCAATGTATTCTCCTCCATTATCTGAATATAGCGTTTTAAGTTTTGATTGAAATTGATTTTCAACCAAAGCTTTAAACTTTGTAAACACCTCAAAAACGTGGGATTTCTGTTTTAAAGGATACATCCACATGTATCTTGTAAAATGGTCAACAAAAAGAACATAATATTTAAAACCATCTACTGAAATTTTCGGTGAAGTCCACACGTCCGAGAAAACAATATCAAGAGGGTGTTTTGATTGAAGAGTGGATATAAAAAATGGTAATTTATGCATTTTATTGATAGAACAAGCATTACAAGGCTTATCCAGCAAAACGTTTGAAGACATAGGTAAATCAAAACTCGAAAGAATAGTTTTTAAAATCGGAAAAGCAGGATGTCCAAGGCGTGAGTGCCAATCAGACATCGATGTTTTTATTGTTGAAGCAAAAGCAAGTGAAGGAGAACTAGACGATCTAGTAATAGGCCATTCATATGTCCCATCCTTATGTTTGCCTTCGAGACGAAGCGCCCCCGTCTCCAAATCCCTCACCTGGAAGTACGTAGGCGTGAAAGTGACAGCAACACCATTAGTTGTGCAAAGTTGAAAGACAGAGATAAGATTTTTAGCTAAAGAAGGAACACAAAGCACATTATTTAAGAAAAATGGTCTAGTATAGGAGGGAATAGAAAAAGAACCAGTGTGTGATATTTGAAGACCAGAGTTGTCTCCAAGCATCACAGCATCGCCACCTTGATATGGATTGTGGAAGGAGAGATTGTTGAGATCGGATGTCATATGGTGAGAGGCACCGGTGTCCACAAGCCATGCTGCGGAGTCCGACATCATTACAGGATTGGCCTGTGGCTGCCATGGTTGAGGAGATGATGGAGGATTCCACGGCTGTGGGGATGGAGATCCACGAACCATGCGGAAGTGAGGACATTATTTGGCACGGTGTCCTTGCGTCCCACATGCTTGACAGCGTCCAATGTATGGTTTGTAGCCGTTGCGATTTTGGTGTTGATGTTGGTTGTTGCGGTTGTGTGATTGTTGATTGCCACTGAAGTGTTGGTTTTGAGTGGGTTTCCCGTTCTGATGGTGACGAGTTTCAGTGGCATTAGCGACAATAGGAGCTGCAGGATCAGATTCATGGCAGAGAATCATGGCTTCTCTGTTCAGCAGGCGTTCATGAAGCTCTGAGGGCGTGTCGCGGCCGTTGATGGCATCAATTTCGGGTTTGTAATCTTCAGGAAGACCATCGAGAATCTGTTCAGTCAGGTCTTCCGGGTCCAAAGGTTTGCCGAGCAGTGCCAAGTCATCCGCCTTGGCTTTGATGGTGCGAAGGTAGTCGGAGATGGAGTTGGTGCCTTTGACGCAGGATTTGATCTGAAATTTAAGTTGACGAATGTGCCCACGAGTTGGATTGCCAAAGGTTGTGGCTAGGAGACTCCAGACCTCGGCAGTGGTAGTGGCGCTGGAAACTACCGATTGAATGGGCAGAGAGATCGCACCAATGATAGCACTATACAAGAGATGATCTTGTCGACGCCACGGAGCATAGACGGGATTTGCGATGGATTGACCCTCGGCAGTGATGGTGTCAATTGGAGCTGATGATTCTTCAAGGAATCCATGAAGTTCGTGGCCTTCAAGGAGCGCACGTACTTGTTTGTTCCACATCAAGTAATTCACGTTTGTGAGTTTTGTCACACTGGACATATTCACAGAGAGAAGAGTGCTCTGTGGGTTTTGAACATTGAACACATATGTGTTTTCAACAGAAGCATGGCTTTGAGAAGACATGATAAATGTGGATATTAGATGAAAAAAAAAACAGAGAGGAACAGATCTAGAAGAAGAAAGAAGAAGAGAGACAGAGGAGCGGAAGAAACTTTTAAATTTTTTAGGAACGTTAAAGCTCTGATACCATATTGAAATATGGAATGAGATAATATTATTGATAGGTACAGCTCTTGTTATATACACCAAGAGAGAATTATACAAGGTAAACATATATACGGTAATAACTATAGACATAAATGAGAGAATGATTTAGAAGAGATTGAGAGGGATTAAAGGGATTGACTGAATAATTTTAAAAAGTTCACTAATAACTAAATGAGAATCAGTCTCAAAAAAGAAATATTTGATTAAAAGAAAAATATGACTAAAATTTGTAATCTTTAATTAGAAAATATGAAACTTTACCCAACTACTATAACAAATCAAAATATGGCTAAAAACCCAAAGACTTTAAATCCTGTAACTTTGATTGAGGACCGATCTTGTAGAAAACTGTATCGTTCTAACTAACATCACAAGTAGAATAATCCTACTCCCAATTTCGGTTTGTGAATCCAATTTCGTCTGACGATTAGTGTGTTACTCTGATAAATTTCTCAGTTGGTATTAAGAATCACTATAAAAATAAATTATTTTCCATGTTTTGTCTTCACTTACATTAATACTAATGAAAATTACTTCGTATTTGTTCATTTATTCTTAAATGTTTAACATCAAATATGTTTAAATTTTTAATTTTCTCAAGATTGAAACCAAAAAAACATCTAAATATATTATCATTTGAAGTGATGTTTTTTTGTCTTTTTCAAAATTACATGATTAATAAAAATATAGCATAAAATGTTGTCATCTTAGTTTATCCGATAAATAAGTTATTTTAAGTATTAATATTGTGTAGAATGTGAGAGGAAATTTGTGTCAATACATATATAAATAGTTGAGAAAAAGAAATATTTAACCAAATAAGTGAAAGTTTCATCCATTCTTTTTTAAGTAACTGTACCTTTCGAATACCTAACGCCTACAACAAACTATTTGAAATATATAGCAGCTTAGAACATTAATGTCGAAAACAAGCAGAGAAACATTTCATGTGTCTATACAAAACATATACACATTCATGTCTCTCACAAATGTTTAAATACTCAATTATTGAACCCTAAACCCCACAAATACTAACTTTTATATAAAACAATAACAAAATTTCAGCCTTAAGTAAAATATTCAGTAGCTAGATGGATATAGTGACAGGTAACTTCAAACCACTACATTGATTAGTAATTTGATGATCGTTACTCCCAATTAAAATATACAAATATCTCCACCGACATTTTTGTATCGTATACTCACTTGTGATTCCTTCCTTTAGCAATGAGTTGTCAAATGAAAATATGGTATAAAAATGACCAAAAAAGAAGAAGAAATATGGTATAAAAGTTAGAAAATGGTTATGGAAAGGTATTTAATGTTGACAAAGAAAGGGAATTTACGATTTTCTTCTATACAAATTGGTGTTTCCATGTGAGATGATTGTGAGAAGTGAGCTGGACATTGTACAAATTGGGAATATATAATACACCCACCCAATACGCATATATTATGCTAATTTGGGTGGACCATTAAATTGGATTAAATAAATTAAAAGGTAACTTTTTTTCTTTTTTTAATTTCTTGAAAAAGATTTTGATTAAATTAGGATGCAAAAGGAGCTCTATGAGGAATGCCTTTTCGTCGCCTAGAATTAGAAGTATGAGTTGGAGGATGCGTGCCTTTGTTCGTTTCTTGTTGTCTTTCTTTACGCAATCTCTCTTCTTCCTCTTCCTTATTCTTCCTCATTCCTTCAACCTGACATTTTTATCATTACATCATATTCTAAATGTAACATATACATCTAACCTCGTACGTATATTTATATATGTACATTTTTTTCTTAAGATACATTGTCTATATATGCTTGAAATTCCAACCTAACCTATCCAATTTACCATACAAGTAAATTATAACGTTATATCGTACTTCCTAAAACCGTCATTTCTCATTTTCGACCCGAAAAATAAATTCAAAACACTAGTAGTAAATGATGAAGATATACACATTTAGAACAAAAGTGTAGGTGAAACATACCTTGCAACCCAAGGAACAGAAGCGAAAGGGATCAAGAAGGGTTCTGCAACAAGTCTCGCAGAAATATGAAATGGTTTTTGGGGTGGAAGACGTGGCGCCATGGGAGGGTTTCTTAGGCTGAGGTCTCTCGTTTAAGAAGAGAACCCTCGCGCTGTTGATGACATAAGTCTGCACTCCTCTTATGTCCAAGACCTTCTCTATCTCCGATACTCTCACCACATCGTGATACGACGATCTTCTTATCTGTAGATTCATTGTAAAGCTCATTGATATAAACCATTAGTGATAGATATGTATGCAATGTGGTGAACCTGAAGGACGAGATGGTCAATGTGGAAAGAGGAGCGGCAGTAGAAGCAAAACGCAGCGTTTTGACAAGAGAGACAGAACATGTTGCACTCATTTCGCGGTGTCTCGCGGTGACGAGGGCAAATGCTGAAGAAGGTTGTTCCTAAGAGACCTTCCAACCATTTTGGCTCCTCCATTTATGTCTCCTGTTTTTTTTTAAAGAAAAAAAAATCATTATTAGAGCAATATATAAAAAATGGGAAGATCGAGACAAAATTTTATGAACAATGTAATAACCAACGAAGAACATATGTAATACTCTTGCCATTTGCAT
Organism: Alliaria petiolata; assembly: GCA_020283515.1. Classification (NCBI taxonomy): domain Eukaryota; kingdom Viridiplantae; phylum Streptophyta; class Magnoliopsida; order Brassicales; family Brassicaceae; genus Alliaria; species Alliaria petiolata. Next base: position 376,353,708 of record JAHZTW010000001.1, read on the forward strand.
AACCTTTATGAAGATGATCAGTAGAGAGAGGGAGAGGGAGAGAGAGGGAGAGGGAGAGAGAGCAGGAAAAATCAGATTTTAAGGGTAAGAGAGAAAAGAAGATATCATATTTATTTTATTGTTGGGAAATGAAGATTTTATTTTATTTCTTCTTATTTAGGAGTGGTAGATATATTCTGCATCTTTTAATTATTAATTTTAAATTTAAAAGGAATAGTTATTGGAAAGCAGAGGGCAAGGATATGTTAGGTTAAGGTTGATTTCAAACCGTTGGATCTGGACATTGCGAAATGAGTTTGATAACATGCGTATACATAAATTTGCCTTTCTTTTCACAATAATGATATGTGTTAATTCATTTAGTACAAAAATTAGATCAAAATTTGTTCCAAGTTGTACTTTTACAATAGCTAATTTTAATATATAATTAATTAATTTCTATTAAAAAGTGATAGTGATAATTAATATCATTAAACTAAAAAAAATCTTATTAAAATCTCTAAAGAATAAATTAAATACTTTAATGGTAAATTATATTTTGCATTATCGTACAAAAGTACACCAAATTACAATTAAAAATTTATGTATTTTATCTGATATAACTAAATGAGTTAAGCCCAAATATATATATTTTAACCAACTGTTTATTATCTGTAAACTTTTTGCCTTTATTTTCCTATAAGTTTTTAGGAACACAAATTTTTGACTTTCCATCTTAAAAAAATAAAATAAAATTGAACCATAATTTTTATATTTTAATATAATTATGCAATCTTCTTTAATTTTTTTGCTTGTGTTCTTCAGTAATGTCTGATGAGTTATATTGCTAAGTTTTAGGGAACTATCGAATTCTTCATCTTTTGCTAAATTTACTGAAAAAACTTGATTAATCACATAGTTTATAGTTTTAGATTGTATACCTACCGAAAGTGTTTGATTGAAAACATGAAAGAACATTTATAGCAATGTAATGACCCGTTCTGTAAAACCACACCAATAAGCTTGACTTGTGTTGTGTTGCACACAAACCTGCAAACAATGAAAGAAAAACAAAATAGAAAGGGTGAGCAACCTTCGCAAATCGCAACCAATGTTACTTAATGAAGGTGAGCACACAAGCCCATATAATCCATACATATATATTTTTAAAATCAATTTAGGGGTTAAATGAAGGGGCCAAAACGAATGTTTCGTCTCAGGCATCAAACAACCTAACTTGTCTTGTCTATCAAGCAACCTAGCATCTTCTAGTCATCATCACTCAGCATCTTACCATGACAATTCTTTCTTAACATAACGTAACATAGTAAACTTGCCATTACATGTATTTATTTTTTCCCAACATCTTGGGCGTGGTGTGGGACCTACAGCCAACCCACATGAGGTAACCCGACTTCTTTAGGTCGTACCATCATCACTGCGGTTCGTCAGTCGTTAATGGGCCGCACGGACTAACATACTTCCATACACGATCCAGATATACAATGTGCAACGGGCTAACATGCCTTCGTTCGCAGTCTTATAGTCAAGGCCTTACTACAGCATAATCGTATAACATATCATATCATAACGTCATTCCGTAACATCAAGTACTATAATTCTCTATCTTCAATTCTTATCTCATCACTAATCCTAGACAGACCCAGAGGAGAACCGGGCTAAAACCACCCTGACCATGACTTAAGACCACTAACCTTTCAATTAATTAAAATCGAAAGATAATCAATATTTTTTTATATATAATTGCAGCAAATTGAAACCGCTTAACACATTCTGAGCGATGTAGAGTTGTCACATAGTTAAATTTAATTTTATAATATTATTGATCAAATTTTTGCATTAATGTGGTTAATAATATACCAGGTACCAGAAAAGAAGGAAGAACAAGAAATGAGTAGAAAGAATAAAAAAAAAGAACTGAGTAGAAAGAATAAAACAAATAGAAGTAAAGAGTTCTAGAAAACAAGAAAAATACCATGTAAAAATGTTTTTTGGTGTAATTTTTTCTTAAAAAAAAAGACATTAGGCAATAAAAAATATAACCTTTTTCAGACAAGTTTTTGGGCCTAAAGAAAAAAAATGTTTCTTGCTTATAAGACCACTTTGTTCTCAATTAAAAAAATATGCTTGTTAAATAAGAAAAAGAAACACTTTTTGAAGTATAGTTAAAAACGAAGACGTTTAAATTTTAATTGTTAATCCATCAGATATGCAGGAAATGATGATAGTTCTGTAATAAATATCATACAGCAGAAATTTTAAAGGATCGTAATAGAATTGGAATGTTTTTTGTGAATATCTTCTGGCATGAAAGCTAAGTTGCATTGTTCAAAACAGAAAAAAACAAAAAAATGAAAGCTAAGTTGATCATGTACGTGTAATTTTAGATATTAAATTGCCTGAATATTCAGATGTACTTTTCGAAAATTTTATTTTGTTTTTTTTTCCTGTTTTTAAGGTCGAGAAAGTGACGCAATACTGAAGCCAAAACATGTGCAGTGGTTGCATCAACCTTACGTCAATTCCCCGAATGGCTAAATATCATATCGCTTTATCAAATAATTCTTGTTTGGGAAGCGGATTAAATTCAGTTACGTTATTTTTTATTAAAAAGGATAATATAGTTACGCATGATTTTTATTCGTATTCAATGCCAAAACCAATTTGTTGGTGTAATACATCAAAATCGATGCAGTAGATTCCACACGTGCACCAGCGTCATCTAAGAAGCATATCAAGGGGATTTGCGAAAGCAGTATGTAAAATCTTGAAATTAAGATTTTTTTTGAAATTATAGTTCAAAAAAAAATTGTGACTTCCGTTAAAGGTTTTAAGGTTTACCATACCGTGAAAAATGATTCTTGTGTAAGAGCATCAAATCAAATGTTCTGAAATGTAAAAATAGAAGAATTGAACTAAGTGTTAGAATCTGGTTCTACTCATTCAATCGGGCCAAATTTGACGATTGGGTTTGAATAGTTGATTTAAAGTAAGTTCGGAGTCCGACTAAATCATAGATCTGCTTATATGTTTGTTGTATATTTCGTTTTTACTTTCTCGGCTTTTGTTTTTCAGTTATTATATATTTTTTTTCGTGGTGTTTGATTTTGGTTTCTCGTGTTAGACATACGAAAGCTTCAATCATATCAAATGTTGGTCTTGTTGCTCGGTTGGGTGACTTTTCTTCAGGCTTAGCATTAGATCTGGTTGTTTCCTTTCTCGGCAAAGGCGGATCTTAAACCAGTTATTTCACTGCTTCGGATGTGGAAGAAATCATCATCGAAGAGTTCCTCTATTAATGTTGAACATCCAACGCAATCTATTAGTGTCTTGAACATCAAAATCTTTGTTCACTTTCTCACAACTCAAGAAAAGATATTCAGAACAAAATTAGAGAGGAGTAATAGAAATGAAAGATGGGTTGGTTCTCGAGCAAAGGAGGAGCAGGAAGCATACGTGGTGGATGGATTGTAGGAAAACAAAAAGCATGTTCAGAGTTTTTGAAAACAAGATAGTTATTGTTGATAGGATTGAGATATTCTATCAGATCGGGTTGAACGATTTTTACATTATCAAAACGACCGATCATTATTAGAATCAAGATAGTTAGTTAATACTTGATGTAACATTCCGATTTCTTTAATATGATTATATATGTGTAGAGGCTTAAAAGAATTGATTTGACTATCTATATCATCAAAATTCACTTATATTTTCGGCCACTTGTCCTGAGAGATCTCCAAGGTTAAGCGTGTTTGAGCTGTAACAATTTAATGACAGGTGACCTATCGAAAAGTGATTTCCGGTACAGTGTGAGTGAGGACAAAACACAAGGAAAGATCACGTGTAATTTGCAGGATTAGTATATCAAAATTCTTTCAAGCCTCCCGATTTGATGCACCGATCGTCGGATGAGGGTGGGGTCCATGGGTCGAGAGAGAACGTGGAGCGTACTGGTAAAGACGGTCGGAGCGTTACACATGATCGAGCTATCTGATTGTATGACTTCAAGATGAATAGTTGTTATATGACAAAATCGTTATTGAGACCGGGATAGTTTGTCGTTATAAGATCGTGATAGACAGTTGTTATATATTCGGGCTATCCAATCTTTATAGAGATTGTGATGGAGATTTGTTACATAACTGAGTCATATGATTATGTTGGGATTTTGTGTTTTTTGTTGTGTTGATTATTGTGGATTAGGCTAAAAGTATATTTGAAATTAACATGATGTTGACGATCAACGTAGAGCTTGAGACTGAGAGTATGTAATTTTATTGTATTAATTGATTGTGTGATTTGATGATTATTGTGTTTGCATGTAGGCGAAAATAATCGTTTTGTACTGAGTAATTCGTTATTTATGGCTTCTTCACTGATGTAAGTGAAGGGTCGTGCATGAACCAAAACATATGATATATACGTATAGGACCTCACATTTTTTTGAATTTTTTTAGGACCCAAATGTTTTCAATTTATTTGCTATTTGGTTTTTATGGTTGTTTGATTTACTTTTCAAGGTAAGAAATTTAGTTTAATAAACAAATATCTTAAAAAAAACTTATTTTGCCAAATTTGAGTTGTAATTTTAGTGTTTTAATAAATTATCTAGGGCCCCGAATTTTGATTTCGTATTGGACCCCAAATATTTTAAGCATGATTCTTAAGTAAAGGTGTAGTATCTTGTGTACACGGAAAGGTAAAAAGTAAAAACTATCGGATGTTCAGACATTTTTAATTTAAAATATTCATACTAAAATTTATAAATAGTATTCTAATCTCGGGGAATTTTTGATCTATTGTTCATATTTTTATAAAGTTACGATTTTTTTTTTTTACGTTTACTCTTTTAAAAAATAATATTCAAATCATTTTAAGCTAAAAATCATTTCACAATGTAGATATATAGCAATCATGATATTTCTATAAAAACAAGAGATATTGTAGTAATTTATTCCTTAGTGTTAACTAAAATAATTTATAATACAAGTTTATTTATTTATTTAACACTTTTTGGATTTATATTTTATTATTCTTTTCTTTTTTTGGTGAACAAGTATTCTTTTCAATCAAACTGTGGTGGTTCTTGAAAGGTTTATTGTAAACGTCTTTTCAGCCGAGTTCGATTCCTCTCGCTGCAATTTTAATGCTTTCAATAACAAACAAAAAACCCAGATTTGTATGAGTTTTAGAGAATAGTCTGAATTTTGGCATAGAATTCTCCCAATTAACAAAAAAAAAACAATCACTTTTTCTTATCCATCTGTATTATACTGCTAAAATTTATATAGAAGGTTTTTTTAAAGAAAAAAATCCTTTAGTTTAAAAAAAAAATAGTTTTAAATTTTGGATTACATATTTGTTTATAAAATTTCTTAATATAAAAACTGAAAAGTAACTAAAATATATGTACAAAACATCATGTTAATTTTTATCTTATGTAAGAAAATATTTACCTTTTTGTTACGTAATCCATTTAAAATGATGTTCTTTAAAATTATTGTTTAATGATTTTAAAGTGAAAATTTTGACTGTCAAACGAAAAAATGAAAATTTTGCTAACTTTATATGTCTATTATATTGCTTTCATATAAGTTTATATAATAACATATAAGGTGAACCAATAGCATTGACTTAGTGGCTTGACATTCTGAAATATATATTACTTCCTAGCTAGTGTCTCTACCTCTCTCCCTCTCTCCCTCTCTCCCTCTCTCCCTCTCTCTACAATCAAGATAGCAAAATTGATCTGCAAAGAGTCGTCTAAATGAAGAGATCAGTTGCACAACTGGTGATTCTGTGTCTCATTGTGTCATGTACCAATGGAGAAACCAAAGCTGTCAGAAGCAACTCCGATGGATCCGAAGCTTGGGGATACGCCGAAGTTAGACCAAGTACGTTCTTTATCTCTCACTCCAATTTCAAGAAATTAAGAATATATGTGTATTGTTGATTATATGTAACTAAATGGGTTTTGTTTTGACTCTCTTTCTGAATCAAAATCTTAAAAAATCAAAAAAAAATAAAAATAGAAGCACACATGTTTTGGTGGCATTATAAAAGTCCATATAGAGTTGAAGATCCTTCCAAGCCATGGCCTATTATCCTCTGGCTCCAAGGTGGACCTGTAAGTTTTTATACATCTATCTATTTGTGGGTGTATCTACTTTTACTTTTAATTTAGATATTGTTCTCATCTCATTCGTCTTTTTCCTTCTTTTTTTTTTTTGTCTTTGGAATATTTTTTTTTGCTGATCATTCTTTTAATTATTTGATATGATGAAACAGGGAGCTTCAGGAGTTGGAATAGGGAATTTTCAGGAGGTTGGTCCATTAGACACATTTCTCAAGCCCAGAAATTCGACTTGGTTGAGAAAAGCCGATCTCTTGTTTGTGGTATTTTTTTTTTTTTTTTTTTAAGTTTCATTTATATATAAAGATTTTAAAATATATAATTAATTAGGGTTGCGTAGTATCTAGTTTGATGAGTCTTTAAGACTTCGCATATGTTGAATTTAATGTTTATTGTTTTTGTTGATGAATAATTTATTAAAAAAAAATGGGGAAAAATAGGATAGTCCAGTTGGAGCAGGGTACAGTTTCGTGGAAGAGAAGCATTTGTATGTGAAAAGTGATGAAGAAGCAGCAAAGGACTTGACCACACTGTTGCAACAACTATTCAACAATAACCAGATTTTAAACCAAAGCCCTCTCTTCATTGTTGCTGAATCTTATGGTGGCAAAATCGCGGTTAAGCTCGGTTTATCGGTTATTGACTCGGTTCAATCTGGCAAGTTGAAGCTTCATCTTGGAGGTAAGAGATATTTTTTTCTTTTTCTTTCTTTCTTTGGATAAAAATGAAACCAATAATGCACACACATAATTCTTTATTTTATGTGTGAATAGGAGTGGTTTTGGGAGATAGCTGGATATCCCCTGAAGATTTTGTGGTGAGTTTTAACAATTTTGTTTTGGCTTGTCACTTTGTTAATCATTGGAGTAATGATTTTAAGATTTTTTCATTCATATATTAAAAACAAATGTTTAAGTTTCACCTTCTGATATACTTTTCATTAGTATACAAATGTTGGTTTTCAATCAATAATTTGAAGTATTTGAGACAAAACTGGAATTTTGTTAAAAAATCTGTTTAGAAATATAAAAAGACAATTTTTATTAAACAAAATTAAAATAAATACTAAGCAACATTTTTTATGCAATGGAGGTAGTAATACTCAAACTCAATCAACCTCATTTATTTGTACTTAAAAATGAAATGAATATGATTTTATTTAACTAATATGGCTACACAGTTTTCATGGGGACCTCTTCTCAACTATGTCTCAAGGCTTGATTACAAGGGCATGGATCTCTCTAATAGGTTTTCATTTTCTTCTAATCTAAATCAAACTACCATTTTTCTAATTAATTATCTCTCTAATCCATATATAAATTATTGTTGGAGCAGCTTAGCTGAGAAGATTAGAAAACAACTTAAGAATGGTGAATACGTTAAAGCCACGGAAACATGGATGGAACTCGAATCCACAATTAGCGACAACTCCAATTCCGTCGTGATTCTTTCTCCTTTCATGTTTTTTATCTGTTATTGTTACATTATTTACGTATATACAATTATATATATAGAGGATTTTAATGTTAAAAAGTGGGTTTGATGTAGGATTTTTACAATTTTCTATTGGATTCTGGGATGGACCCTGTCTCGCTTACAACGAGCGAAGAAACTAGAAAAGAAAACAAAGTATTAAAAAAATATTCGAGATATTTGAATGATTTGAGAAGTTCGAGTGATGTGGAAGAAGGAGGCCTTGAAAAATTAATGAATGGCGTTATCAAAAAGAAGCTCAAGATTATTCCTAAAGACCTCTCGTAAGCAGCTTATTAATCGTTTTTATATATAAAACTTTTTAAGTTTAGTTGTTAAAATGTATAGACTAACTTGCTATATTTGTTTTTTTTTTTTTTGTAAAATTAACAGATGGGGAAACAATTCGGGTAATGTGTTTACAGCGATGCAGGCTGATTTTATGAGACCCACAATCGATGGCGTAATAATTCTTTCCTCAATCTTTAACGATTTCAAATTATTTTGATAAGTATTTAAACGTTAGGTATGATATTTTAATAATAGATAAAAATAATTTTTTTTTTGGCAGGTCGATGAGCTTCTTGCCAAGGGGATAGATGTGACCATCTATAATGGACAAGTAAGGCCATCAACGTCGAATTTCTATATTCCCTTTAGTTATATGAAAGAAGGAAAATATCATTTGCACTGCAAAATATTAGTTGCTAATTTATAATAATAAATAAAATAATTGAATGATTATTAAAAGAAAAAACTGAATTATATTTATCAAGTTTACATAAAACAGTTATAAAAGGTTAAAAAGATAGTTTTAATGAATCACATTTTATTTTTCTATTTATATTTTTACTAGTTGTATTGTATATAACAAAATTATTATTTTTAAACGTAAAAACGTAAAAATTTAATGAATATTATAGATAGTAAATATGATAGAATCACATTTTCATATTAATAGTATATCATTCATTCATCACTTATATATTATTAAAAAAGGATGAGATAAAATTGACATGTGGGTTATACGCAGCTTGATTTGATATGCTCAACAAGTGGAACTGAAGCTCAAGTAAGACCTAACTACTTTCTCTAATTTTAATTACATGAAGAATGTACGAAAATGGGAAACCTCGATGAATCATTGATTCATTGTATAAGATTAATTATCCATTTTTAACAACAACAAAAAAAAAAGATTAGTTATCCATTTTTAACAACAACAAAAAAAAGATTAGTTATCCATTTTTATATAGCGTACCCTGTATATTCAGTAGATATGTTTTATAGGTTTTCCATTTACATTGTGTGGTACTATTTTCCACGAATTATAATAATAGTAGTAATAGGAAAATGACTATACGAAAGGGAATAATATTAAATAAATCAGCTAAGGTTGTTGGTAATGGTATTTATTATATATATAAAAAATAGGTTGTTGGTATTTATTATTACATGATATATAATGATGATGTGTAAGGTGGGAGGGGCTAGAAGATTTTAAGAAGACGGAAAGAGAGCCATTATACTGTGAAAATGATAGAACAACAACAAGAGGATTCACAAAATCATTCAAAAATCTCCATTTCTATTGGATCCTTGGAGCTGGTCATTTTGTAAGTACTCTTCTCTCTCTTTTTTTTTCATAATCATTTTGTTTGACCAAAAAAAAAAAAAAATATATATATGGTCATTTTACACACATTTATATATTCTTTCTGTCGAATTTGTACTAGTAGGTAGGTATACATGTCATAAATATTTCTTGCAAAACTAAGCTGGTCAGTACATATACGTTGCATGTGGACCGTGGGAAATTATTGAGAAATATTGTAGGCAGGTTAATTATTTCACCCATATTTATTGAGTATTGTTGAATAACGTGAGAGATACGTGATGCATCTATTAAACGAAAGCACAAGTCTCTTTTGTGTATGTTTCATGTTTTCTCTATCTTTTTCATGTTTTCTCCAACTTCTTACTGCATTTACTTTATATTTACAATTAAAAAAAAAAAAAAGAACAAATGTCTCTTTTAATACATTTCTTAAACACATGTCTTTTATACTTCACTCGCTGTCTGAATCTCTGCGATTTTTCCTTTTGTTAAATTTATTTCTCTGTTTTTTTACAACAGTTTAAAATAGAACTCCTTTACATGGACACGCAACATATAAATTGAAAGAGTAATGTAGAATGGTAAAACAATTTGGAAAAGTTAAAAACAATTATAGTAAAAAGTTAAAAACTAATATGCTGAATGTTTATTTTCCAACAGGTACCAGTGGATGAGCCATGTGTTGCATTAAAAATGGTTGGAAACATAACGAAGTCACCACAGCCTCTTTGAGTCTTTGACCAATCTTTCTTCCAACTTCACGTCACAAATATGACACAACACAAGAGATGAGACATCAATCTGATTGATTTTATAACTCAAAACGTTTAAAAAAAAAAAGATACTTCATCTGTAGTTAACAGTGTAACTACAAATGATTTGTTTTCTTTTAAATATAATAATAATAATAAGAAAAGGTGAAAATTATTTGATATGCTTATCATCATCATTGCTGTTTTATTATTTATGGTCAACAGGATAATAAAAAGAATTATTCATCTATCATAATAAGGAGAAAAAAATTAAAACTGAAAAATTGTTAGTATCGAAAACCACAAGATGGTATAACTTCTTGATACTTTGTAGTTTGTACCATCAACAAGTATTAAAGCCGAACTAGTTCAATTAATTTGGTGACTAATAAGCCTCCAAGAGTCCAAGTACATAAATAGAGAAACTACAAGAACTTCAAAAACCTTATGGGCTTTAAAATCGGGGTTTAAGGATCTGATAATACAAATAAATAGACATTAATTAAGTATTTAAATGGAGGAAAAATGTGTGTTACAATCTCTTCAAGACTGTACAACTTCAGGAGGATCTTTTACACAAAACCCATAAGCAACGACAGTAACTAAGAAGGGCCTATCCTCAAATTTACACCACTCGATACAAATGCAAAAGAATCGAAAGCGCGATACAGAACCGGATTTTTAGCACGTGCAAACCATCAAACCAGAGACCAAAGCAGGGCTTAAGTGTTTCTTGCTGTTGCTGAAACTTCAAGAAGGTTCTGGATTGATCTTACGCAGCAGCTGATTCAATCTTATCCACGACTTCTAGCCGCGTTTTCCTCTTCCAGCCTTTCATGGTGGCTACTAAATTCACTAGTCCAATGACCTGTCCTTTTGTATATTCCTGTATACATATGCGATCCATGATTACACATTTTCATCAAGTCTTCTACTAAAAGCAGATTCCATCGGTTTGGTTTACGCAAGAACAAACAAAAAAGAAAGAAGAAGATTTGTTTGTTTACCGGATGAGCCCTTGCCCAGTGTACATATTCCGTCTCTGGTAGATAGTATGCCTGCAAAAACAAGTGATGATTTCGATTTTTAAGTGTGTACCACCAGCACATTATGATTTTGAGTCTGCACTTTCATATGAGTTTCTGTTTTGCTTACCTTGATAAATGTATCGACTATTTGTAACTTCGGCTTCACATTTGTTGGCACAAAGTGTTGTAGCCCGTTTATTAGGACCTACAAGAAGATAGACAATGACGGCCAGAATCATTCCCATGCATATTAACTATACCACAGATGCATGTATATAAATGACACATGTGATGCAAAGTTTGTCCTATCCTGATCATCTTTGCAGCTTTGTTTATATGATATTTCTACATCAGTATTGGAATGTCTGTCAATGTTGAATGAAATTTTTATTTATTCATGTACACAATTCTTGATGTCGTGTAGAATAGAACTACACTGGGGGGATAAAAAAAAGAGGAGGATTACCTGAATATCTAATGACATGAGAGCACGTCCTTCATCAGTACATCTTTTTATTCGAGACAAACCTTCAACAAGCATCTCCGCAAATATTTCAACTCCATATTCCAGTAGGAGGTTTTGGACCTATATATGGAAAAAGAGTTCAAAGTGGATACAGACTTCCCTGAATTTTTAGAAGAAAACATGCTCAATTGATTGTTTATTCAGCTTAATTCCAGAGAGTTGAATTGAATTGCATGATGCCAACTGATTTTTTATGAAGCAGAATGTGATCGGTTTGATTGTCACACAAACAAAAATCAGAAGGCAAAGCCTAAACAGGTGCTAACTACTAATCTGGGGTTCAGGAAATCAGTCACGACTGATGTCCCAATTCAAAGATGCAAGCATCGATATTTTTCTAACAATGTACTCAACTCCTAGAATTGTTGAGGTCAGAGAGTTATTTACCTCCTGTGGAATGCCTCCATGAGCAAGCCTTGTTTTGTAGTGTTTGAATTCCCCGAGCATCAAATCAACATACCTGTTAGTTCAAAGAGTGCGTTAAATATAAGATGGCAGCGATGCAATCAATGGTCCGACAGGCCAAGGAAACTGGTCAGAATCTAGTTTTAGAGCATCGTGTACTGAATATTTAAATCTGGATTCAGCAATTAAATAAGCGGCTTGCCAATGATAACTTTGTACAACAAGAGCATTCTAAAAAATACTATTGAAAATCCTATGAATATCTACATAATTAAGTATTTCATGATTTAACTGAAGTTGCAGATAAAAATATCGAAGAGCAAATGGAGTAACAGATTGATGAAGTAACAAACCCATTATGCTCCACTCCAAGCTCCTTGACTTCCCATTTAGAATTAGCAATCCGGTCTACATATCTGTAAAATCAGTTAAAGTTGAATGAAAATACATATCCCTAATGAGAACCAATAACATAAAAATGCATAACCCTAATGAGAACCAATAACATAAATTCCCAATCGAACTCACAGTATATGAATTTAATTTAACAGTTTTAGGAATCCAGAGGTCAGCAAGAATAAGTACAGAAGGCACAAAGGAGGAGAGAGATGCAATCCATCTAATTACTTTCTTCGAAATGCAAGCTCAAAAGCAGTTCAGCAATTTACCCATTAACATGTAGCAGTATCCTTGCAGTTGTCCTATGTAAGTGCTCTGTCAGATCAGGTACGGAACCAACCTGATGAATCATTCCACTTAATGCAACTCCTTCAAATATATTTGCTACCACATATTGTATATATATATATATACGAGAAAGTAATTTAGCAAAGGAATACAATGAAACTACTTATGATCATGTCTTACATAGTCCATTATTTTTCTAGAGGCAAAAGACTATTGGATGCTACAGAGGTCTATGTATAATCAATTGTATGTATGTTGTCAACATCACAGCCAAATAAGGCCAATATATTTCCAGCCAGAGTTTCTCTTAATTTAAGGAATCAGAACTGAAAGAGGCGCATACCAGTTGACCATAGAAGTCTTCAACCAGAGAGCCATTTCTTGACATAAGCATCGATTGGAGATGAGCCTTTGATTTATGCAATATCCGAGCCACAAGAGAAACAGTGTCCACTGCAGCACACCTTTCCTGCAAGCGATAATCATGTGTTAAAGAAACCTTTTATTATACAACTTGAGATGATATGAAGAAGTAAGGCAGCTGCTTTTCTCTTCTCTCACTCATCTATGAAATACGCAAAAAGTAAATGACTAGGAATATTTATATTTAGGCTTACTAATGGACAGAAAACAATATTAGTTGTGGTTCAGATTGATGAAAACCTATCGCCAAGTTATACCTTGAGACTAAAAGATACGCCTGATAAGTGACCAGAAATTGTATTTATGGGACTTGCTGGAGTCACGTCCGCAAGACTATGAACTGTGTTGGGTAAGGCAAGTGAAGAGGATGGTGATGATGAAAACTGTGGTTTTATCCATTGCTCACACTCTTGTGATATCTGGGATAAGCTGTTTTTCAAACGATCTGCAATTCAAAATTTTGATCAAAATGGTTTTCCTCAGATATTGTAGCCTTATAAACTATAACATAACCATACTGAAGCTGGTCAGGAGTAACATTACAAACAAAGAGGAGCATCAAAAGGAAACAAATCAGTTACTCACGATTGAAAGAGTCGGCAACTCCTTTTCCCCCTGAATTTGTATTTTCTTGACCAAATACTTGAAACACGAAATAGAAAAAGACCCCAAACAATTGGCATATTCCCTACAAAATTCCAAACAGGTGTAAGAGAAACTTAGAAATCGAGGGAGAATAATAAAGACATCTGCAGAATTTCTAAAATTAGGATTGGTACCTTAAAGAATTCAACATTAACAATCTCTAGTTTCTGCATAAGCCTTGCGTACTTATCCATTGATCTAAGACATAGAACACAGTTATCACAAATCCATGTCAAAAAAGTGCCCTGGGGAAAATATGTGATGGGAAGGCTGTCATTCTAATTTCAAGCATTTGCTAAACCGCATATTACCTTAGAAGACAAAGGGACGATCCTGTTTGAGCTGTCAAATCATCATTAGTACTCAAATGCGAAGAAGTACTCCTTGATATACTACGCGTAAAACTTCGTCTTGGAAGCTGACTATCCTCATCAATATAGTCAGCATGAAGGTCTTCGTTTTCATCTCCTGAAACAGGACTACCTCCGTTAATGCGTTTTTTCTCTCTTATCTTGGGATTCATAGCGTCATCGTGAATACTATCATCCCCTTCAAAATCTTCAGAGGCAGCTCCATTGATTGAGGAGTAGTCTTGATCTTCTCTATAGTAAGTTAACTTTGCTGAGAAAGGGTTTCCACTTTTCAACCAATATGAGAATCCACTCCTGTTCCCACTGGGATCAACTGAGTCATTTGACTTATTAGAGTGAGGGAATCTGGAAGAACCAGAGGCACTGCGGGAAGAAATAATTAGGGGAGCCCCATCCCCCACAAGACCAGCAAAATTAATAGCTTGCACAGTATCAGGTGACAGTTTCTTCCATGTTTCCTTCTCCAGGACCATTTTAAGCGCCTGTTAGGGAGAAAAACCAAACAAAAACTTTACCTTCACGTTATCAAGGTGATGCATGAAAGTAACTAGGTATGTGGTATTGGCAATGTCAGTCCAATGGGCATTGTGAAACTGAACTTACATGCATGCTTTGCCTATGAAATGCAGTGAAATAATTTTCGCATACACCCTTTAGCTTCTCCCTAAAATCAACAACTTCAAATCCACAGAACGCTTCCCCAGCAAGGATAAAGACGCTCAAGTCTTCATAATTTTTTAGGAACTGATGTATACTTGTTGAAGAAGCAGCTGGGGAAGAGAGCAAAACTGACACACGGCTTGTTGTAAGTTGCCAAAGATTCCTGCGTCCTCTCTGCAGAGTTTCTGAGACAAAAGCAGCACTCTCTTTCCGTAGATAGTACCATGGTGACTCGCCACTAGATACTGTATCTCCAGAATCCCTAGACTCATCTACTGCACTATTAGACGCCTGCTGCACATAACTGGATGTTCCACTTCCATCAGGCTCTTCAGTAGAAATGGTACATGAAGGTATGCTTCCTGAACTCATAGCTGAAGAAATACCACCATCTTGTGGGTCGCATGAACTGCCTGTTACTGAATCAATCTTTTGAGTTGTTGCAGGACTTGGTGAGATCAAACTTTCTACCTGTTCCAGTTCAGAAGCTTAGCCCTTCGAAACCTTTAAGAGAATTAAAAAGAATTGACACTGACAGCATACTGAGAAGAACCCAAAGTAAGTTGACAATGCATAAGATACTGAGCAACGAAACCATCAAAGAGAGAAGATTTTCTGACAAAAGGGAATAAAACAAAAGTATAGTGTAATATAATCAAAGGATTTATCAAAATCTTGGACAATCAATTACTTGACATGGAGTTCTTAAAAGAGATCGAAAAATCACTCAATTGCATGTTAACTAAGAAATTAAGTAATACGCAAGACTTACATACATGATTAAGTAATACGCAGGGAATGGAGCCTACCATCTTTTCTGGCGCGAAACTCATTATCTGATGGTATGAATATATTAACTGAAATAGCACAGCCAGTGTTCTCAAAAGACATTGTCTAAACTTGGATTCTGGTGTCTGAAGACAGAGATCGCTGTAGGTAAGTCTGAAAATAATTTAAGGAAATCAGCAAGAATACTAGCATACAAACAAAAAGGGACCATAAGTACCAGTAATAACTTAGGTGCATAGAACATACCTACTAAATTGGGTGGCAGCACTGTTATCCTACAAAACAATTATTCACAAGGAAAGGATCAACAACCTGATTGGTTTGGTATGTTAAACATACAATTCTCGTTTCAGTGCTCAATATGATGGAAGTAAAAAACATTGCCGCATATGACAAAGATTGCATGCACATTGATTAGAAGATATATCAGAACGTGTAAAACAAATTGTAGCCATATATACATTTTACAAAAATATGCGATTTTCATTTATTCAAAAAACCACACTTGTTAAGCATTCAGTATATCTATCTATATACAATATATTACAATGTTAAAAAATTTCAATTATCTGCTTTCATGTACCTGTTAGGATCAAAAGTGACATCTAAGCAGCAAGGACAAAAGATTGCGCCATACACCAGAAAAATAAAATAAAAATACAATTGCATGTTGCACCAGAAAGTTCAATATACATCCAACCATCCAAGCGTGCAGGCTTATATCAACTACCTTAGTACCTTAACATCAAGTCTACAGGAGCAACAATTAAGTTAGTTTACATACCTCTCCAACAATGGTCTTTAGCACTGAATGGGTTTCTGAGATAACCTCCTGCATAAAGAAGCTTTGTATCTTCTCGGCGAGACCAGACACATCACCGATCAGTGCATAAGCATCAAGGACCTAAAAGCATGAGCATATTAACAAGGTAAAAATTTTGGCACTGAACTAAATTTCTAGTTCTCCGACTAAAATGAAGGCCCACAATTTATTCCCTAATAGTTTAAATCGTGAAGGAGAGAGCTATACAGATATAATATGAGAATGTGTTGGCTTACTAACCATTAAATAACTATCTTCTTTGAACTCCTGGCAAACGCCCAACAAAAGTGAATCCAGCTTATGAAGAGTTCTTCCTAACCAAACCTTGAAAAAAGTATGAGAAGCTCAACCAACTGACATTATAAATTTATGAAGACAATGGTTGGTCATTAATAACCCATAACTACCTCAACACCACGTGTCATCTCTTGGATTGCTGAGAACTCAGATAGACTGTCAAGCAGCTGCAAATACTCAGATAGAACTTGAAATGCCTACATAACATGGAATACATTTCCCGGTCTCTTGTTAGTTTCATAGCATAATATCACATAATACTTATAGGAAAATCAAGTAAGTATACAACAGAACCGAAAGTAAACTAATAACCTTGCAATAGTTTCCTTCTTCAGCAAGGTCTTCAAGAGTCGACTGCATTACTCTTGCATGGCGAAGATCGGTTAGTATAGGAAGCATGTCCTGCAAGTAGAGTAGATTAGACACTTATGACGCTCTAGTTACATGGTATTCAGAGAAGCAAATAGGCATGCTAGAAAAAAAATACATCTTCACAGTATGTTCAGATATTAAAATAAACATTTAGACCCTTTCTAAACCGGCAAGATTACACGGTACATTGTATCTAAGAAAGTACTTGCATATAGAAAACATCCTGACAGTATCTTGAGAGTTTAAAACAAATAAGTTAGACACTGTTGATAGGTGATAATACAGAGTAATTTTCTACCTAAACTTCTGAGCACGTTGATGGGAGTATCAGATGGAAACTATAAAGCATGAATTTTTTTCAAGAAAACAGATTGAAGAAACGATCAGTGGAGGCTAGATGTCTGGAATAGATAGAGAAGCTTACCAGAAGAGCTTGTTTCTTTTTGGAATGAGTATGTACAATAAGATCCCTTGAAGCCTCATTCATAGATGAAGTCAAATTCCGTCTCCCATTCTGACAATAACACACAAAAAACAGCCACGAACAAGGTCAAACCAGCGACAGGCAAAATAGAAAATGAAACCACCGTTTTGCTTTTGTAATATATACCTTGCAGATGACATTTGCAATCTTCAAATCTTTTTCCAATTCCCTAACCAAATTCATCCCCTTCACTGGCCAAAAGCGAATATTAGTATTCACAAAACGGAACGCATATGATTTCTCTGTCGACATCGGGTTTTTCTTAGGAGGAAAAAGGACAAGTCTTTTCAACTCAATGTACTTACCCATTACTTCATGATGCTCCATAACATGGTGAGACAGATTTTCCGCGACTCTATCCAGCTGAACCAACCTCAGTGTAGCCTATACAGTAGACAAACCTTTTAAACTTATTAAACAAAACATTCATCAACACTCGAAAGAGAAACGAAGAAAGTATATTCAGTGACTTGAGAGGAGTTAGTACCTGCTTCTCAAAATAAGCTAGCTCACTTTGATCATCCGGCACATTCTCCAAAATATGCCTTACTGGATCAAAATCCTACAAGAGAACGCAACAATGAAACGACACCTATTCGTTTTACTGATTAAAGGCTATCACAAAACACAAAGATAAACTGATCAAATGCACACACCTCTTCATAGAAACCTTCTTCAAGCTCTTCAACTTCTTGAGGAGGAGGTCTGTTCCCATAAATTGAGCTAAGCTCAGTAGCACTAGAAGATATACTTAATCTCTGATCAGAAGGAAGCCCAGCCAAAGCACGAGCAACAGCAGCTGCAGCTGCAGCACGTGCCGGAATCTACACAAATGAGATCGATCACATTCACCATAAACTCCATTGATCTTAGGAATCAAAGAGAGTGAGTAAGAGGGAAAAGCAAAACAAGTAGTTTAATACCTCAGGGCGATCAGAGAAGGAAGGAGAAGAAGGTAAGAGTCCAAGCGATGTAGCGGATTTAACAGAGCTGAGGAATTTCTCGCCGACCTTGGAGAAATCCATCCCTTGGCCTTGGGACAACAAGAGAGGGAGTAAGAAGAAAACCCTAGAGCTCTCGAACCCACCAGAAGCACCAAGCTCGCTCAGATCGCCGCCATTGAAGAGGAACGGATTACCCAAAACTGTGCCGAATGGGAACAGATTAGGCTGCATCTCATTTCAGATCATAGCAGTAGGAAAATTGTTTAGATCACAGATTTGATCCAATCCAATCCAGAAGGTGAAGAAGGAGTTTAAGAGATTCCGATTCTCCGGTGAATCAGAAGTCCGGCGAGAAATTGAAACTGGAGAGAAGGAGGAGTAAAGACGAACAGATAGA
Source organism: Alliaria petiolata (assembly GCA_020283515.1). Taxonomy (NCBI): domain Eukaryota; kingdom Viridiplantae; phylum Streptophyta; class Magnoliopsida; order Brassicales; family Brassicaceae; genus Alliaria; species Alliaria petiolata. The sequence goes on from JAHZTW010000001.1 coordinate 376,372,538, forward strand.
TCTGGAGGCAGGCGTGTCCTTTTTTAGCAGGAGCTTGACTTTGTTTGTTTTTGTGCATTTGGATGATATGACAAAATAAAAATAAAAATCTTTTTTAACCCATAAAACGTTTGTTACTTAAAGCAAAACATTAGCAACGTTAATAAAACTTTGTTAGTATTAAAATCAGTTTCGGTTGGTTTGCAATTCATTTTTATTTATTTATTTATTTTTTGTAGTATTTTGTTAAAGGGTTAATTTGGTTAATAACCATATTGGGTTGAGAATTAAGAATATAGCCATAAGTAATCTAAAACAAAGAAACTAACCAAAAACCCTAAGCTCTATAATATTTCTATAATATTTTGGACGAAAATATCCTTGCTAACCACTCTTCTTCTTCTTCTTCTTTTTTTTTTTTTTTTTTTTTTTTCTAACCACTTTGTTCTCGTTTTCCAATTCTATATTATTTTATTATTATCATAATTCTATACTATCTGTAATATTTTGTTTTTAGTGTTATACTATTTTATCTTGAAAAATAGTATAAATTGAGAACATAATTGACATATCTTTGTTTTCAAAAATTAAATTCAAAACATGTTATATACATCAAATTCACAATTACATAGACGAATTAAAATATAGATTCATGACAAAATATAGTAGAGCACAATATTTTTTGACTTCATGACAAATTTCATCAGGAAACATAGCTTGAAGATCTGAAATCATGAAAACGAATTTCCAATCTTTGGGAGCAATCTCACGCTTAATAGCTATTGTGTTCAGCATCTCGCTGAACCTAAATTCAATAACCACCTGAAACATACATAAAACACAACAATTACGACGATTATCTCGCATTTAGCTCAACTTTGAAGACACATAGATTTACGAACACAAGAGATTTCAACGGTTTAGACATAAAAGAGTAATTAGAAACCCTGAGAATATTTTATATTTCAAGATGTATACATGAATTTGATCTGATTCTAACCTTGAGCGTAGATTTAATGATTACGACAGAAAAAGCATAGATATTTTCTATACTACATAGACAAAAACAAATAACAATTTTCCCATCTATACTACATAGAAACACAAAAGTATATCCACAAAACCAGCCTAATCTAATATTCAAAGAGCAAACAAATATCCAAAGAGCAACCAAATATATTCACAAACGGAGCCAAATCATGTGAAACTTGAAGGCAAGACACTTATAGACTACTATAAAATCATACCAAGAACAGAATACGGAAGTTTGGCACAAACAGGGTTCCTGCCTCATCGGTGTTAATAAGGACAACTCCATAACCCTGTACAAAGGTCCAAAAATCAGATAAAAGATACAAAAACAAACTCTCTCCATACTATGATCATGGACAAATGCCATAACCAATACTTGGTATCCCGTTGATTTACAATGAACACGAGTGAAAGCATATTGCATACCAAGACTCAATATCAACATTCGGATATGGTAAGTTCCAATAGGAATAATTCGAATTAAGAACAATCACTTTGACTCTAAGAACATACCTCGACGACGACACTCTCCGTTTCCAGCAAGCAACTCAAATTCGCGAAAGATGCTGACCCTGAAAGTTGTTGCGACTTATCGAAAGAGAAGCCACAAAAAAAAAAGAGGGACACCATTAGAATTTGAGCAATTAATCCAACAATACCCAGAATATGAACTTTATGAATCCACAAAAACGTAATTCAAGGTTTAAGTTTGAGAAACTAGAAAGAAAACGAAATAGTATAGCATAGAAACAGAATCGAACAGACAGTGACGAGGATGAAAGAGAAGCACCTTACGCAACCGGAGAATTGGGAATTGAAGTCTGGTGGTTGTTGGTGACGCCTTCAAATACGCTTAAACACCATAGATTTAGACGATGAAGAAGACAATTGGGTGACGAAAAGTGGAGATAATTGCAGAAGGATGTGTTTCTCCACAGGAAGGCCGTCGTCGTTGCCGGAGCTATTCACCGATGCCTCCATCATTCAAATCCATCTCCCAATTATCCAGATCCTAAAACAAATTAGGGATTTCTTATCCTCCTCCTCTGTCCTTGATATCTAACACAGAGCATGACTGCAACTGCATTGGGTTGAGAGAATGAGAGAGACGATCGATTTTGGGTTGAGAGAAGCTCGAAAGAAGAAGGAGATGAGAGAGATTGACTGGTTAGCGAGGCGGAGAAGAAGAAGAAAGTGACGCCAAGCATTCTCTCTCCAAATAAGGGTAATTTAGGCAATAATACACTTTATACAGAGTATATTCTAGCCATAGGTTTGCTATGATTCAATGTGTTGTGTTCGAATACAAAAAAGACAAAAACAAGTACTGTAATAATATCTTCTACAGCTAAATTCATAATATTTTTCAATCTTCTCAACCGTAAAGAATAACCTCATTCGCAAATTGTATTGGTTATATTATCATTTCCACCGTTGGATCCAACTGTCGTATGCGTTTAACAGTGGAAGCTGGAAAGTGAATTCTAATGACAGATTAAATTATTAAAGCAAAGTAAAAATGAGACCAAACAAAACGAATCAGATAATAAATGTTTAGAAACAAAACGCAGAATATCATTCATATGCAAATTCTGAGTCGGATCATAGTCTAAACAGAACCATAATTAAAAACCCTGTCTTTTTTCCACAACGACAAACCAAGTCTCGTCGTCGTCGATAACCAAAATTCCAAAAGATACTTGGCCGAATCATTCAAAATATTCACAGCCAAAACCCAAAAGAGAAGTTAAAATAAACCGGAACCGAAGATTGTTTTTTTTTTTTTTTAACCCATTCAGCAGTAGAACATAACCTCCTTGACGTTATCTTTGACTGCGGGAAGATGCGAAACAAATGTACCAGCAGTGCTCGTAGTCGTGTTCCTGCTCCTGCTCGAATCTCCATCAGACATCTCACTTTCCATGTAGTAACGAGCTCTAAACGCAGCCAAGTGTGCATAGTAAGCCGGTGGCACAATTGAGACGGATCTTGTGCACCTCGCAAACCTGGCAAGTTTTATGTTTTTTTTTGTTCAGACAACTTTCATGTATTTAAAACATGTCAAAAGGAAAAAAAACATATGTTGTGCAGTTACTTACGTGTAGCAAAGGTTGTTTGTAAGCATTTGCAACTGATCAGCACTGAAACCATTCTGATCGTAAAGCACATGGTAATGTGCAGGCCTGCTTGTTCCCTATTGAAAAACACCATTAAAACAACACACATAAGCAACTTATAAATCTGTTTCTAAAATGGTAGAAGCAAAGGAAAGAGATAAAGACCTAGATTACCTGAATACCCGCATGGCTGTTCAGATAGAAGTCAAACTCTGTCGGGTGACAGATCTTGGTATCAACGACGGTTCCTAAAAGAAGAGATGTAGATGTGTTTTAAAAATTCAATGTTTAAAATCATATAAGAGAATTTTCAGTTTATAAAAGGAGCAAGAGATTGTGGATGGAACCTGGCTGTATGTTGCCACTCCTATCAGTCGTGTCGCGATTCCCGTGCTGAGCAGGAAACAGACGTGTGTGGTGTCGCTTCTGGACGACAACAAACGTGACAGGGGGAAGATAACCTTCCTCGAGAGAGTTTGTTGCTTTGTGTATAGCATGCATCTCATGGAGCAGAACCTGGTTAAACTGGCCTTCACTTACTCCGTCACTGCAATTAGCCAAAGAGATTATTACATTCAAAGTGAAACTGAGCATTGTTTAGGACCCAAGGACTGAGAGCAATCTCAATATGACTCACCGGAAGAATATGATCCTGTGAGGTTTTTGACCCGTAGCCCTCCTGAATGCTATCAGATGTTCCCTGCATTCAGAAACAATGCCCATTTTTGTGATTCTGAAATAGCAAAGAATACAAAAAAAAAAAAAAATCAGAGCATTTGTTCTTTTTACCTTATCAAACCAGAGTGGACTAACCCACGCTGAGGGTCCTGAACCAGCTTATACAGGTCTTGGATTATTTCTTCCCTATGAGCCTGAGCAGAAACCAGTGCTCGATATTTCGTTATCTCAGGCCAATCCATAGAGGCAACAACCTGTATTTAAAAAAACAAAAAAGAGATGAACTTAAATGTAGATTATCACATCTTTAAAATCATTGGGAACGAACAGAAACTGATTAACAGATTCTTATGATCACGAAAGATGACTTTATACTTAATCAGAAAACAACACATCACATGAAAGCAGAGTCTCAGCATACTGCATTACCCTAAGTGTAGATTATAACATCTTTAAAATCATTAACAGATTCTTATAATCACGAAAGATGACTTTATACTTAATCAGAAAACAACACATCACATGAAAGCAGAGTCTCAGCATACTGCATTACCCTAAGTGTAGATTACAACATCTTTAAAATCTAAGGGAACGAACAGAAACTGATTAACAGATTCTTATGATCACGAAAGATGACTTTATACTTAATCAGAAAACAACACATCACTTGAAAGATATGAACTTAAAGAGATGGATAGTGAGATAGAAATAAAAGCTATCAAGATACATACCGCGGCGATAGAAGGACTCGAGTCTTCACCCGGTTGAGGGTGCGTCACGTCAGCGCCCATGATTATGGTGGGGCGGTCACTGATCAGAGGGATCCTTCTTCTGATAGCATCGTCAAGAACTGTGTTCCTTCCACCAGCCTGAAATACAAACAAGTCTTTACATTTACAGCAGCATAAACTTAAACATATGGAAAGGTTTAAACAACAAGAAACAGAGATGACGATACCTTGACATTAATCTTCAATGCCACGTTTTCCATGTACTGCATGTTGAGTTTACGGACTTGACCCGGTTGACAACACTGGGAGACAATCCCTAGCTCCGTTTCGCATATCCTCTTGATCTTTCCTGCAGACAAACCAAACAAACAAAAAGTGTCCATGAAACCAGAATGTTGGGTATAATTTACATCAAATAATACCAACCAAATTGCACAAGCTTACCGTACGATCCAGTAATATCAGGCAATATTACGATCAACAGCTGGAGTTCAGTTGCCCGTTTGCGGATGTCCCGAAGTGTTTCCTCAATTCTTTGAGGCGGAGAGGAGATGAATGGAATAACAGGTTGTGGATTAAATTGCTGGAATGAATGATAAAAAGACAGTTAGTGACCTTTTTGGCTGTCTCTTATACACATCTAGATGTGTATAAGAGACAGGCAGAAACCAGTGCTCGATATTTCGTTATCTCAGGCCAATCCATAGAGGCAACAACCTGTATTTACAAAAACAAAAACGAGATGGAACTTAAATGTAGATTATAACATCTTTAAAATCACTGTGAACGAACAGAAACTGATTAACAGATTCTTATGATCATGAAAGATGACTTCATACTTAATCAGAAAACAACACATCACTTGAAAGCAGAGTCTCAGCATACTGCATTACCCTAAGTGTAGATTATAACATCTTTAAAATCATTAACAGAAACTGATTAACAGATTCTTGTGATCATGAAAGATGACTTTCTACTTAATCAGAAAACAACACATCACTTGAAAGCAGTCTCTCAGCATACTGCATTACCCTAAGCGTAGATTATAACATCTTTAAAATCATTGGGAACGAACAGAAACTGATTAACAGATTCTTATGATCATGACAGATGACTTTATTATACTTAATCAGAAAACAACACATCACTTGAAAGAGATGAACTTAAAGAGATGGACAGTGAGATAGAAATAAAAGCTATCAAGATACATACCGCGGCGATAGAAGGACTCGAGTCTTCACCCGGTTGCGGGTGAGTCACGTCAGCGCCCATGATTATGGTGGGGCGGTCACTGATCAGAGGGATCCTTCTTCTGATAGCATCGTCAAGAACTGTGTTCCTTCCACCAGCCTGAAATACAAACAAGTCTTTACATTTACAGCAGCATAAACTTAAACATATGGAAAGGTTTAAACAACAAGAAACAGAGATGACGATACCTTGACATTAATCTTCAATGCCACGTTTTCCATGTACTGCATGTTGAGTTTACGGACTTGACCCGGTTGACAACACTGGGAGACAATCCCTAGCTCCGTTTCGCATATCCTCTTGATCTTTCCTGCAGACAAACCAAACAAACAAAAAGTGTCCATGAAACCAGAATGTTGGGTATAATTTACATCAAATAATACCAACCAAATTGCACAAGCTTACCGTACGATCCAGTAATATCAGGCAATATTACGATCAACAGCTGGAGTTCAGTTGCCCGTTTGCGGATGTCCCGAAGTGTTTCCTCAATTCTTTGAGGCGGAGAGGAGATGAATGGAATAACAGGTTGTGGATTAAATTGCTGGAATGAATGATAAAAAGACAGTTAGTGACCTTTTTGGTATGAACAAATCGTGACAAGAAGTAACCAAAAGCATGAAACAAGTCAGACCATTCCTTTGCTGACGCACATCCCAGTCAATTGTCTGCAGAAATCTTCGGGTAAACCTCGCTCAATCCGAGTAGAGAAACTCACACAAGTCCAAGTAGCAACTCTAGCTCCATTTACCATTTTCTAGAACACAAAAAAAAAAAAAAAGATAAAAAGAGACTAAAAAATTTGATATCACACGTAAAACCAATAGAAGCATTAGGCACAAATCTGCATCACCAAATTTTTCTTCAATATCCCAATGAAAAGCAGTTGAGTGTGAGATTTATCAAAAAAAGAATACAAGCATACTTCTGAATTAAACTTCACGTTCATACAGGGAGAAGAAAAAAAAGGAAACATTTTGATAGCCAATCACAGTTTTACCTTGTTAATCATGTTCCACTGTCCTAGCCTTGGATTCACCATTTTCTCTTTACCACTTTCATGGTATTTTAACTGTAGACAGAAACAACATCTCGTAATGAGGATCACTGAAAAGAGAAAATGTATAGCAATAACGAAAAGCAATCACAAAAGTGGAGTCGAGAGAATCACCATCGGAGGCGGCAGAACACGAGCCTCAACAGTGGCCAGCTGATCAGTCACTGACATTCCAAACTCTTTGTTCACAAGCTCAATCTCGTTATAGTTATTATGCTTGACCATCTAACAATAGAAACAAATGTGAAGTTTGTCAATACAAGGGGACGCATATTCAAGTAACTTTTGTAAATGTGATGCAAAAAGGACTTGAACCTACATCTTTGATCGATTTCTCTCTAGCATCAGGTCGTTGGCAGGTAGCTTTTAGCAACGCAGTCACCTGCCTCTCATTGAGCTTCTTGGTGTATCGCTGGCCTTCAGCTATCCTACAAAGCTGCAGAAACCGAGAATAAGCAGATCCTTAGTGATACGAAGCTAAGTTCAAAAAAAATGGTGTGAAGGTAAACACATCGAATTGAAAACATACCTCCATCGGCAAGTAAGCAGGCTTTGAGTCGCTCCCTGATTGAATCGCAGGTAGAGACGGGTATCTCACCCTATAGTTGTACTTTTCAGCAAAATACTGTACAACAGTTATTCGGGAATTGTCCTCTAAAGGGAAACTAAAATGGACAAAGAAAAGGTAAATATCAGATAATAATTTGAAACCTATTCCAAGAAAAATGCAACGAAATAAAGTCCCAACAACTCTGCATTTTTATTCAGGTCCTCTGATGAAATAAAAAAACTTCACCTAAGCTGGCTGATGGGACAGCTGGAAATCCCAGTGATCTTGGCACTTCTTGCGAAGTCGAATTGTGCCAATTCAACTTTTAAGCTCCTCAAAGCTTTCTTCACCTAGAAACCAACATATAATTTGTAAGATAAGAATCGTGAATACAATTGCATCCTCTTTTATAATGTTACAATATTTAACTGGTTGAGTAAACGTCAGATACATACCTTGACTCGATCTGAATCAGTGAGCGGCCGATCAAGGTTCCTGAGATTCAGATACTTGCCAATGAATTCGGAGACAAAAATGGGCTCATAGAAAGATCTAGCCGACACATCTGCATCATAAGAAAAAAGAACACAGCTGCAACGGATCAGAATAATCTCCAGCAAAACCATATATGCATAGAACTTTTCAAATCTTAATCAACCGCACCAATTCAACAAAACATTTAGCAAGTCCTTACCAACGTTGAGAGACAGCCCCATCTGAGTGGCCCTCAGACTCTGAAAATACCCTCTCCAATACATAACACCATCAGCAAGCTCACCGGGCGTTCCCAAACTACGGTCGAAAAAAGACCTCCCAACAGTACAATACCTGCATAGGAAAGCAATTCAGTGAATGTATAGTCTTTGCATAGACTTTGACTTTGGGGAAGTTCAAAGCAAATTACAAGTTTCTTACTTTCCAGAGGCCTGGTCTCTGAGAACCACATCAAGCACTTGGATAGTCTCATATGGAGCATCTCTTTGTCTCTGACGGAGAAATTCCTGTAGCTGATGAAGATCAGGCCTTGAAGCAAGCTTTATAGCAACTTTGAATTGCCTTTCCTTCCTGCCAAAAGAATAGAGCCACAATACCAAAAAAATGTTCAAGAACAAGTGATTACTAGCAGTATAAACCCATCTGCAAAGAGACTATTAATAAGCATTACCTAGTAGAAGAACCAGCGACTTTTTTGTCCTTCAAATCCACAACGAAGTCCTTAGACTCAAAGGGGAGTGGCCCAGCAGTGAAGAGACTCTTCCTGCCATCATAGGCAGGACTCTTCTTCCTCAAGTGCGACTCTTTATAGGTATCCACCAGAGTTTTAATCACCTCTCTGTTCACTTTTTTTGAAATGACCTCTGGAGTGATTGTAACCTGCAAGTCAAAGACAGATCAAACAAATATCAACCCAGAAAGCTTCATTCGCGAAACAACGACGCTACATCACAAAACAAGTCAGACAGACATGCAAATACAAAAAAAGCAGATTCATTTGGGTCCCTTTTGAGATTTACGGGAAACTGAACAGATAACACGGATCAGAGGTTGCTAAAACCCTTTACAAAAACAACTCAGCGACTCGAATACTGAAACCAGATTTGTCGTTTAGATAAATCTGAAGAAAAGCATTACGGAGCAAAATCTCTAGAACTTAGTGAAATAGATACGACAAATTTTCAGAACACCGAACAAGAAACGAACAAACAAGAGTCGATTCGTCAAAAGTAAAAAACAAAAAACAAAAAAGGAATCAGAAAATCGAAGGAGACTTACGTCGTAGTGATACAGATCTCTATCCGCCACTTGCACCAGAAAGTGGTTCGCACGAATCGTGACCTTCTTCCCCGCCTGACCAAACCCAGGACGCAGAGGGTGCGTAATCGCCTTCGAGGACGCCGGAGGAAGCGTCGTCGCCGGAGTAATTTGAACTTTATCCGTTAACTCCTGAGCGAGAGCCGCACCAGAGTCGGCGGACTCAGAGACCTTAGCTTTCTCTCGTACGGACGTCCCCGAAGACGAAGCAACGTCCCCGGCTCCTCCGATGACAACGGGAACAACGTCCGACGGAGCATACGATGAGCTCGCCCTCCGATCTCCAGTAACGACCGGAGTATTTCCCCGTCCGGCGTTTCCTCGGCCTCTCCCGCCAGAAACCAAACCTCCACGGCCGCCGGAGCTTTGCAGTTCCGGCCACGAAACGGGACCAGTAGACTGTTCTTGCCTCTGGTCAGATCTACTACCCCCACCGCGACCGCGACCGGCGCCACCGTAACCTCCACGACTCGACATTGTTCGGAAAACTTCTCAAAGAAGGAAACAAAATAATTCGAAAAATCGGAGAGAGAGAGAGAGAGAGAATAAAGGAGACTGTACGAAAAGGGGAGTGGTGAGTCTCGGTTTTAAAGGGAAAACTGTAAAAGCCCAGCGGTTATTATTTCATCCAGCAAATATATTTTGTATAAAAAACGTTATGCGAATGGACTATTTTGCCCCTGTCGCTTTACTTTCCTAACACGTTCGTGGTAATTTCCTCTCCTTTCCCTGTGGGGTCCAACAATACCATAGTTAGTTTTTGAATTGGGATAGTAAAACTATGCCATAATTGCTAAAGTGGCTCTGCTCTTTCTAAAATTGGTATATGATAATACTTTTGTAATCGACAGTTCGACACCAAAAATGCAGAGAAGACTTTGATGCTTTTTGCTCTTTCTGTAAATAACAATCAATGTAGAAATTTTTTTTTTTTGGGGGGTCAAATAACAATGAATGTTTCAGCTTATTCGATGTTAAAATGTTTTACAAAAAGAAAAGGTAAATTTATTTTAGGTCTCGTTCAGCCGGAGAAGTTGAAACGTGTGTGACGGACATTTGAAATTCTATTTGGATTTCATTATGATGTTTCGTATAATTAATTAAAAAAATCCACGTTCCATCAAACAAATCCTCTGAGCTAATGTGACGATATTGATATGACATCTGACAACGTTCATAATTCCCTTCTTTAAATGCTGTTAACTAGACCATCATGACAAATTTAAAGCATCTTTGCATTGGTTTTACGAGGTCCGGTTTTGTTATTTTCACTGATGTTAAAAATAGTACCAAGTTTTTGTAAATAATAATTTTTCTTATCTTCCTTTTTTGTACGATAGCATAAGTCCCCTTTGTTCTTTTCACTTTAGTTGGAATTTAGTTTATTTGCATATTAGACTGCTGAAAAAATAAGATGGAACAACAACAATTCCTAAACAATGTTTTGTTAATGAATTTTTAGTAGATAGTTAAGAACCAAAAAAAACAAAAATTATATATAAATAATGGCTTAAAAATAAATTTGTAATAGTTTTTTAGCAAAAAATAAAAATAAAAATTAGTATGCAAATAAATTAATTCTCATTTAAAATTGTCACAGTACTTCGTTTTAAATGAATTTTTAGTTATTGCGAGTTGACTAATGACGATATATCATATGCATGTAATTCCATTTTTTATTGTCAAAATTTATATGGTTACTCATTCAAAAAAAATTATAGCCAGTGTAATTTGACTAACTATGATCCAATGTAATTATTTTTAACATTTATTTACTTACGATATATGTAAACTTTAGTTTGACTGCTGACTCGGATTCGGATATGCGCAAATATCTTAGTTAGTATATAAATAAATTAATTATCATTTACAGTTGTCACACAGTACATCGTTTTAAATAGATTTTTAATTACTATATGTTGACTAATGACTGCATATTGTATGTATGTTATCATTTTTTATAGTTAAAATTTATATGATTACGCATTCAATAAATTTATTGTCACAATAGTTTAACTAAATATGAGTCAATGTAATTTTTTTTTTTCAATATTTATACACTTACGATATATGTAGATTTTAGTTTGACTATCAATTCGAATCTGAATATCCGTAAATATTTTAATTTGTATATAGATATTCAAATTTCATATATCCGAATAGTTAAAATTTGGATATGGATCCGTTCCACTGTATCTCAATGTAAATTTCAATTATTATTATCATCGCATACACTTAGTTTTTTTATGTAGCATTTGTAATTTGACTAACTGCGTATAAATATAGTTTACTGTAATTCTTTGTCACCATTCAAATTCTTATTTAGATAAGTTTGTAGTTTGACGAATGAACACTACTGCATACAGCAGCATTTTGGGAATTATAGAATATGCAATATTTAAAAAGTATCCCTCCCCCGATTCTGAAAAACCGCCGTCGAAATTGAAAATCTGGCCGGCGTTGGGCGGCTTAGACAGCGCCTACGCCGGATTATCGTTTCCTTTTGTTTTCTCTTTGGAGTGATTTTACGGTTGGGCTTTGAAGTTAATCGTTGAATCTCTTCAGGCTTGAAATTGTCAGATCTGTGATGGTGATGGAGGTCGATGTTTTGGTGGAGCCGGCTCCTGTGAGCTTCGGAACGGCGATGTCGTTATCACCATCAATCTCGGCCTGTCTTAACGTTTTTCTTCTCAGATCTGGGTTATTTCTGGCGAGATCTCTGCTTCTCGGATGGTTTCTGTGGTGGTTTGGAATGGTGTTTTTGTTTTATCTTCGTGGCGAGTTCACTGGTAATGCGTTTTCTTCTCAATCCCAAATTGTTATGCGTTCTGATTGTTGGGAGCTTTCGTATGATGGTCTTCTCGTGGCGTCTTAGGAGTTCACCGGTAGTTGTTTTTTTTGTTTGGATTTTTCTTGTTGGAATTACCGTCTTCACAGTCATTACTTTGGTTGTCTAGCCGTCTTAGCCTCGTCGCCTTGTTTTCTCCGTGGAAGGTTTGTTTTTGGTTCTTTGTTTCTTCTGCCCTTCTTCGGCTTCTTTGAGTTGTTGTGTTTAGAAGTGGTCTAGGTATTTGGCTGGTTTCGTCATTCGGATGATATTCTGCTGTGGTGCCATCTACTAGCTTTCTTCTGAAGTCTGGTTGGGTTTTGGGTTTGAGTTTAAGACTAAGCAGTGGTTTCGATTTTCAATTCTTCTCTTGCGAGGAGGTGGCCAGTCTCTAGTCTGTAGGTGGCTGTTTCTGGTTTGCGAGTGTCTGTGTGTAAGAGTTGTTAATCTTCTATGATGTTTTCCCAGTTTGAAGTCAAGGTTTCATCTCCTTGAGCTTAGGCTTTTCTCCAAGGCATCGTTTCTCTGGAGCGGTTTGCTGGTGTAGTTTCTCTGTTCGATCCTGTTTCAAATCTATGATCTTTTCTGCCGTTGCTGATTCTGGTTGAGTTCGTTTGAGTTCCCGTTCCAGGTCTTATGGTTGGGTTTATGTGGTGTGGTACAGCTTTGGCGCCTACAAAGTTCTATAAGAGAGTTCGTGGCTTTGTCTCAGATGGTTCGGCTCAATTTTAGTTCTTTGATCTCTTTATCCTTTCCATCAGTTTTTTCTATGTCTTATGCTTGTATTTTGCATCGATCCTCTTATCTTATCGTACCTTTGTATTTCAATGTGTATCCCTTTTTGGGTTTGAAACACAATATAATCTATCAGATGGAAAAAAAAAAAAATTGTGGTTTGACTAGAATGCATAAAGTTTACTGTTTTTTTTTCTTTCTGAAACCTCGTTTACCGTATCTTTATCCAATATATATACTGTTGACCACTTTTTATAATAAGTTTGAGTCTGATTGGTAACCAAAATTTTTTAGCGGTAAGCTGTAGTGATAAGTGGTTATAAAATAGTTGAAAACTGTAAGAAAAAAGCTGTAAGCAAAAGTTGTACAATAAAGTAGAGTGTAATACTGTTGGTAATGCTTTCTATACGGCTTTTGTGATTGGTATCTATTAAAACGGTAAAACTTATTAAGAGCTTTATGATAAAGTTTTTAGGTTACTATTCTAACCCAATACATTAAGCTATTCTTATCCTAACCATGTAAAAGTAGAAGTGATAATAAAAATGAATGAGCAGAAGTAACCATCTCCAGATCGGTATTTAAATCGATTAGGAAGCTCCAATTAATGCATATAGACCGATCCAATCATCATCTTAATTGTTTGGGTTATGAATTGATGAAAATCCAGAATTCAACTCGATTTTTCATACAGCTCGATCTATTTTTCCTTCATCTAACTGATCCAATATCTACTTATATAGAATATTTTGATTTGTTAATCACATAAAAAATAATGGCTTTGATTGGTAACATGTAGTATGGTTGATTTAGTTTGAGTTATGTCTATAACTCAAAAATGTTACCAATCATGAATTATTTTCTATTATTTGCTTTAAAGTTTGAGTTACAATGTGTTATGGTTGCATTAAAAATTTGAGTTATGTCTTTGTAAAATTGATAACTCAACTCAAATTCTAAAATCATGGAAATTGTGATGAGTTAGAGGTTGAGTTAGTGCTGTTTTTTTTCAAAGTTTTTTTTTGTCAATTTTAATTTTCCAAATTGTGAAGAAAATCATCAAAGGGCTAACGATGATTCATGTGAACTCGATCTCATGTGAACTCAAATTCTAAAATCATGAAAATTGTGATGAGTTAGAGGTTGAGTTAGTGCTGTTTTTTTTTCAAAGTTTTTTTTTGTCAATTTTAATTTTCCAAATTGTGAAGAAAATCATCAAAGGGCTAACGATGATTCATGTGAACTCGATCTCCCATAGGACGAAACATGAAATCTTGAGCATACAATATATGATAAATATTTTCAACAAAAATATGATAAATATTTTTAATAATCTCTTTACCTCAAAATTGTTTATGTTTTTTTGGTTTTTTTTATTTTTTAAAAATATGGATCATTATTTCATCATGTAGGCTATAAATTACTCTATGCAATACGAGACTAGATTGCAAATCTGATTTGGCATGCAAATTAAGTTTTTTATTATTATCAAAAATAGTTTTTTTTTAGTTTGATGAATTTTAAGTTAATATTAATTTTTCAATCGCTTTTATCATTTTAATTTATAATAAATATTATCATTGTTATTATTTTTTATTTAATTTTATTTTAAATAATATATACTGCAATTTATACATCAGAAAAGTTACCAGTCATCTATTTTAACAAAAATGTTAACTCGGATTTCTACAGCAAACTTACCACATAAATTTACTGTTTTTACCACATAATTTTACTGCAACTTACATCGAATTATAACATCAATTGTAACTCGACTTTAATATTACATGTCACTAATCGGAGCCAATAATGTATACAATTTATATTAAAAAAAAACGTGCAATGCAAGAGTCCCGGTTGTGTCATGTGTGTACAAAAAACCCGAATGAATAATGCTTTCTATATTCTCTGACAAGTAAAAACAATGCAAATTGACCCCTGCATTATTTAATTATTTTTGTTCTAAAAACAAGTAAGCAAAAATCTTTTTTTTTATCTTAAAAGTTTTGAAATCTCCCAATTCTAGGCATCAAATATATTAAATTCTTAAGTGCTAAGTTACAAACATTCTCCTAAAAAATTATTAGCAACCTATTAAGCAAGTGTAATAAAATCAAAACCTATCGCAAAAAAAAAAAAAAAGTGTAAGAAAATCTCATCGCTATAAAGAAAAGCTAATTCTTTATGTGGAAGGATATTCGAAAGCTAGAATAAAAAAATAAAAGAAACCAATAAAAAAATTTAAGGTTTGGTAAAATATTGATATAAAAGTCGGCATCTGATAATAATACTTTGTTTTAGTTACAAACGGATATACTCGACTGGTAAGTATTAATGTTACTGGAAGTGATATACTATAAGAAAGATCTCATGGAGATTTTTATTCTATAGCTAGATGGATTTGTGCAATCATAATACCTACAAAGCTAATACTAATAGCCTAAACAAAAATAAATAAAAAATAAAAAATGTAAACGAAGCCTTAAATGGATTTGTGCAATCATAATTTCAAATAAAGAGTGTTGGGCACTGTGAAGTCTGTTTTCGAGGTGGCTGCTTCTCGGAAAGGTACCTAATTGTTCATAGTTGCTTTATCTTTCTTTTTGTCTTCAGCTCAGCTCAGCTCCTTTTAGAACCCAAAAATAAAAATTGGGGCAAAGAACGACAAAAACAAAGTAATGTTAAAAATCAATTTAAGCAAAGAGAAAATTGGCATGTTATAGTAAATTATAAGGTCAATTTTGTCGACCATGTGAGTATCAATGATCGAAGGTGGTGGACAGCTCAGTGGCTATAAGGGACTCACATGATTCATGAAGCCAATTTGTTGTACACTACGAAATGCAATTACAAAATTTGGCGTTTAATCGCATTTGAAAACGTAATTTTGATGTAATGCGGAAATCCAAACAAAATGATCTGTTTGAACAAGGTTTTGTGGTTGCACAAAAAAAAAAAAACTAAGGTTTTGTATATGATGAAAGCATAACATAATTAATTTATTGGAGCTGTAAATTTTTCATTTGGATGGTTTGCAAGCAAATTTTTTCCTTAGTTTTGGATATTTTTCTACCTCCACTTCTGATATTTCTGCTCTATGAGCAATTACTTGCAAATACTATTTTCTACTTACCTTTGCCCAGATTATAGGATCCTATTAACCATGGTAGTAACTTTTTTTTCCAAACCAAATAAATGTAAAGTAACTTTTTTGTTGATATATAAATCCAACATTTTAACAAAAAATAAATAAATAGTTCTCATTTGGAATCTACTTTGGATAAAGAAAACGGCAATTAGAAACTTATACGAGAAATCAAAACTAAAATGCACCAAAAAAACATTAATTCTGATATTTATTTGAACTATTCATGTTATCATGTACTACACTAAAGTCTAAACCGAGAGCATGAAATCTGATATCCCAAGAATTTTTAATT
The DNA here is from genome assembly GCA_020283515.1 of Alliaria petiolata. NCBI lineage: Eukaryota > Viridiplantae > Streptophyta > Magnoliopsida > Brassicales > Brassicaceae > Alliaria > Alliaria petiolata. Next base: position 376,388,747 of record JAHZTW010000001.1, read on the forward strand.
TTGAATGAGTATTCCTAGAAAAGTCGTTCTCGTAAACATGACATTGTATCAAATCTCACATGTAAACGTGGCATTGTACCAATCATAGAGTGTAATTAGTCCAATTAAACTTTTAGGATATTTAATTAAAAATTTAAAACATATGATTATGTGTTTATTCATCTGGATTTTTTCCCAACGAGTTTTCGATAATTTAAAAAAAAAAAAAATGGAATCTCCAATGTTGCTTGGTTAGGTTTTCCTCCAGGTAGAGAGACTCTTTGTATTTGATTCCAAACCCCATTATTTGCTTTCTCTTTTTGTACTGCCATATTTTTCGTCATTCCCTTTTATAAAATGATTAAATTCTTAATATTCTGTTTTAACTTTTTGAAGAGTGGTGTTTTTAGGTCGGGGCAAACCTTACATATTTCTGCCCACATCGTTTTTTTAACACCTAAACACATAATTAATAACAACTAAACACTCAACATTGCAATTATTTAAAAAATCAATAGTAGTAGAAATCGCAAATACAACATCTTCTCGAGTGAAATTGAGATCAAATTTATCTCAAAAAAATAAAAAATAAAAAATATCAGTCTGATTAGGCGAGTACAACCCACGCGCCGGAAACGAGAGTGGGATTTTGATTTTAACGAAGATTTGCCTCCGTTCACATGCTATGCTCTCCCTCATAAATATCCACCGTCACCACTCCCTCTCTCTCTCTCCCCCTTTTATACTCTTTGCAGCCAATTGCGCATTGTTATCTTTTAGAGAGAGAGAGTCATCGCGCGCTTATCGAAGGATTCTTCTTCTCTTGGAGAAAAAATGGCGAACGGAGCTGGTAGAGTGGATCTGGACGGCAGGCCGATAAAGCCGATCACGATATGTATGATCGGTGCCGGAGGTTTCATCGGCTCGCATCTCTGTGAGAAGCTGATGACGGAGACGCCGCACTCGGTGCTTGCGCTCGACGTTTACAACGATAAGATCAAGCACTTGCTCGAGCCTGATACCGTCGAGTGGGCAGGTCGGATCCAGTTCCATCGCATCAACATCAAGCATGATTCGAGGCTCGAAGGACTCATCAAGATGGCGGATCTGGTATGTGATTGCTTGTTCCTCCTTTAAAGCGATTTCGCGATTATCCGTTCTTAATTGTATATGCGAGTTTAAACGGTTTGAGAAATTGAAAATGACAGTTAGTGCATTCGTTGATTGCAGAGTCAGATCTGATCCGTTATCGGAATTTTGATTTCCGTTTTCGCGATTTTACACTTTCGACGTTTCTCTTTGATTATCTGCTTTTAACTACTTTCTCGATGCGATTTTGTTTTCCTATTGTTGAGATCGGTAATGTCTGATGTAATTCTGATCTGTTTTTGCTCTGCAGACTATAAATCTTGCTGCGATCTGTACTCCGGCTGATTACAATACGCGTCCTCTTGATACTATCTACAGCAATTTCATTGACGCACTCCCAGTTGTATGTATTTCCTTTGATCCTTCTTGCTTCGTCCATTACTTTGCTTTGATGTGAGGAAAATAATAGTTATGAGCTCACTGTTAGTTGAAATTGATTGGTCAATGTGTTGTTGGCTATGTAGGTAAAGTACTGCTCTGAGAACAACAAGCGTCTCATTCACTTTTCGACCTGTGAAGTATATGGAAAAACCATAGGAAGCTATCTCCCCAAGGATCATCCTCTGCGTGAGGTTAGGCCTCTTTTGCACCTTTCGCTTTCAGCATTTTATTGTCTTTTTTACTCATCTTCTCTAGATCAATCTCACCACTGATTCTACTGAGGAACTTGTTGAATCTGCCATTTTCTTTCTTTTCCTTACCCATGGGAGAATCACATGAGTTGAACGATTGAATGTAGATATTGTTAAACTTTTTTTTTTGATTTTGTTAAGAGTTTAGCTAACTAGTCAATCACCACACATTCATTTTAGCAAAATGTATGGGAAAAAAATGGTTTCTTGACATTCAATTGCCTAGGGTCGTTTTCATTATTTACAAATGTTGTTTTGTTGTGTTTTCTATAGGATCCTTCTTTCTATGTTCTTAAAGAAGACATTTCCCCTTGCATATTTGGTTCGATTGAGAAGCAAAGGTGGTCGTATGCTTGTGCTAAGCAACTTATTGAGAGACTCGTTTACGGTAAGCCATTTTTTTTGTTTAAGATGACATATGAAGATGATGTGGTAAAACGACTTCACCTCACTTGTCTCTTGTGATAGCCGAGGGTGCTGAGAATGGACTAGAGTTCACCATCGTAAGACCTTTTAACTGGATTGGACCTAGGATGGATTTCATCCCCGGCATTGATGGTCCTAGCGAAGGTGTCCCTCGTGTTCTAGCCTGCTTTAGTAATGTAAGTATACAAATCAGAGAGTCTATATCCAATGTTGTTCTGTATATATGCATGCTTTTGGTTGATGCATCGCTATCTTTCAGAATCTTCTACGCCGTGAGCCTCTCAAGCTTGTTGATGGTGGAGAATCGCAGAGAACGTTCATCTACATCAAGGATGCTATCGAAGCTGTCCTTCTGATGATTGTGAGTTCTATCGCTAATAATCATCCTTTGTGGTTTTCATTAACTAACAAAGAAGGTCCAACTAAAACCTGCAATGATAATGTGTTTGTCTTTCAGGAAAACCCAGAGAGAGCAAATGGCCATATCTTCAATGTAGGCAACCCGAACAATGAAGTTACAGTACGACAGCTTGCTGAAATGATGACCGAGGTGAGATAAGATTGGTTTCAAAACAAACAATTTGATTTTTATCTTTTTTTTCTTCTGGTTTCTCAAATTCCAAAAAACGAAACATGTTTCCAGGTATACGCAAAAGTGAGTGGAGAGGGAGCTATTGAGAGCCCGACGGTTGATGTTAGCTCAAAAGAATTTTACGGGGAAGGTTATGATGACAGTGACAAGAGAATCCCAGACATGACCATCATTAACCGCCAACTCGGTAATTAATTTCCATATATAATGCTTAATAATAATGCTTAAACATTAATTTCCATACATAATAATAATGCTTAAACATTATATAATCAGTGTTCTAATCTTGATAGATTTTGGGATTTGAATAATAAAATAGGATGGAACCCGAAGACATCTCTCTGGGACTTGCTCGAATCAACCTTAACCTATCAGCACAGGACCTACGCAGAAGCTGTGAAGAAGGCAACCTCCAAACCAGTGGCTTCCTAAAACTTCCAAGTACTCCCACAGTTTTATCTTCATTAAGAAACTCGTTAAAGACGCATCATTTGTCATTTTAACTCTATTCAATTCTTTTCTTTTTTTTGTTACATCGCAGAGAAAACCTTTTTTTTTTTTTGTTTATTTTTTTAAATTTCGTTTCTTGCCTTTTTACGAAGACAGTATAATCACGGTGGTTCGTTCCAAGTATATCGTCTATATTTTGTTATAATTTTTCTCTCTTTGGTTAGGTTTCTTTGGCCATTTATGTTGCATCTGTCAGAAAGTAAAAGGTGTACCGAATGATAGAAATAGGCAGAAATTTAGAATGCTTCGTTTACTTCTGTTCTAATGGGTTTTCGCACAAAGATTTGGTAGCAAACGATCGGAATAATGTCATTTGCTAAGTTCGTAAGTCTTGATGTTAAAAGAAAGTAAAACAATATATAACTTTTAAAAGGTAACCATGTTTCAAAAGCGTCTGTAGTCCAACGGTTAGGATAATTGCCTTCCAAGCAATAGACCCGGGTTCCACTCCCGGCAGACGCATTTTTATTTGGATTTGTATATGTATTGCTTTTTGCTTCTTTGTTTTCTTGTTTCTTCGTAGCCTACAAAAGTTTCCAACATTTTTTTCAGAAAATAAATTAAAAGATTTATAGAGTAGTTGGCGTAATCTAGTGAAGTAGTAGATGCTCTAACGACGTTGCATAGAGCGTAGAAGATCAATTTCATATTCAATCAAGATTTCTTGTATCAATTTGTTATTTGTTTTTCGACTACGTTAGATAGAACAGAAAAGCATATCATATGATTATCACTAATTTCATGAATTAGGGGTAATAAAAATCATCATATTTCAGTTCAAACTTTGACATCCCAAAACGACAACATAACATATATTTAAATGATTTAACAATCCAAAATTTTCAAGAACCCAAAAAGCCTCGCGAAGTCACCACCACCTACTCAAAACCAGTCACCAATAGGAGAACTCAATATTTTCTATGGAAAAATGTGATTTGGCTCATTCTCTAGCTTCTTTTAGCAGCACTTCTTATTTGTTCACTGCTACACCGTTAGCGTTAGGCCTCTTCTTGCTCGGTGGAGCCTCCAACACCCCACGGAAATGATATACACTCCACGTTTGTTGATACCCAACATGATTCGTCCAGGTAAAAGGCCAATCGGATCATCAATATCATGTATGTGTGTCAGACAGGAAAGGCAAGTTTTTCGTGTGGAAATGAATATGTCATTAGTGAAGAAACTGCTCACTTGTACATAGGAAAGTTGCAAAAACATCAGATCTGTTACAGCATTCATCAGACTCGCGAATAATTTTTTTTAAATACCAGCTTGCAGTGTAGTATCTCTCCTTTATTTATGTTCAATGGATTAAACTCGCAAGGAGATGGAAATACAAGGATACTACACTCCAAACTTGTATTAAAAAAAAAATTATTCCGATTGACATGGATGATATATCCATCTTCTGGTTCGACATTGATGGGACTTCCTGGCTTAATCTCAATACAGAAATAAAAGACCAGTTTATTCAAACAAGAGCTCGGAAAGGAGAGAAAAAGTGAAACAGAGGAAAGAAGAAGAAGAGTTCGAGAGATTTTCTGTATATTTCACAGAGGGAAAAGCTTACATCTTTATACACGAGAAAACGTAAAGGAGAGTATCTACTTTCCTAAGATAATCGATCCTAATTATGTGTGCTGGTCAAGCCTAAATCAGTGATCTCAAATTCTCAATCAGTGGTGATTGACGAGATACCCAAGTAATTACAAGAATCAAACGATATTCATTACGGAAACAGTCAATAGCTGAGAAAATTTCAGAGTTGTGTGTGCTTTAAGATTTAGGGTTTTAGAGTTGTTTGAAAAAAAAGGACCTAATTAAGCTGCTTCTTATTTATAAGGATGGCTCGTCAATTTACTTTTTTCTTTTCGCCGGTAAGGTTTTGACTATTTTGTCACAAAAATATTTAAAAATTGCGCATACAAACTATTTTTAGCAAATAATTAATTGAAGCAATTAAGTGGGGTTATTGGTTCTTATATTTTAATAAATTTAAATATAAATTATTAAATGTGAAAATATATAAAATTATTTAAAAAAAACAGCATATGTACTTTTCATACATCTAAATTATTCAACTACATCTTTTTATAATAAAAATGTAATCTGCACGGACGTGCGGACTATATCATAGTTTTTTCCGAAAAAAGCAAATTTTTAATACTTTTTTTGGTTCGGTAAGTTAATGGGCCGTTTATTGATATTGGGCCTATTCGGGATTGGCATTCTTTGTTGGGTTGTTATATGTAATTACCGAGTATTCGGTAAAATACTTCGGTTTTGGTTCGATTCCGGATCGGTTCGGTTGTCAAAAAGAGAAGAACGAAGAAAAGAAGTCGACTTAATCACTTTATTAAATTAAGTCATTTTTAACACTTGTTCAAAACTTACCATGTGATGCTTAGGTCACAAAGCAATGGACGACGAGCTACAAAACATCACAGTGACTTACATTCCACCTTCACATAGGTGTTACTTTAATCTGTAAATATACTTACAGTTAATGAGTGAAACTCAAGAAATGTTTAGTTACTTTAATTTACTAGGATAATTTCAGGCTGAAATCTAGATTAATCCTTGGAGGCTCATAAAAACCCAAATTTTCTTGCTACTAAAAGCGTTTACCGCAGAATTAGCAAGGCTTCCGCAAAACTTATGAGTTAGGAGCTACGATTTTTCTCTAGCGTTTCATATCTTTTGTTTATAAAGCATTTGAGTTTGGCCAGAGCGTTTGGACCTTGTAAGAATAAACATTTATAAGCAATTTTTAACATAATCTCTTCTCTTTCTCCTTTTTTTTATCGTCTCCAGCTTATATCAACAATGAATAAAGTCCTTAATAGCGCCTTCAGACTGTCAAAGAAAGAAGAATGGAGAAAAGAATAAAAAGCTATAAACCAGCTTTATTACGGCACCCAACACCGGCTTGGACTAAAATTGATGGTCAGATTTCTCTCATCTTCTTGTATATGTGGTAGATCTGAGAGATTTGTGTATTTTTATTTATTTTAAAAATATTTCCAGCTAAGAATCATCCATCACCCTTTGGTACACTTTAAGTCTTGCCAGAACATATAAAAAATAAGCTAAATCATGATACATCTACTAGAAGTCGAGTGATCAAATATTTATGAGATCTTGAAAATACACATTTGCCAAGAGGTTATGACTTGCACATGTTTATGAGTAACATCAATGCTGCTCTTCATCATGTTGATCTAAATTATGAAGTGAAAGAGGTGATTGCTGTTAGTAACATAAATCAGTTGTGGCAGAAGGACGAATTTGAAGAGACTCAAGAAGATGTAACATTGTTCCAATCAACTTTATTTTTAAGAGTTCTATATCATTTTTTAAAACCATTAGCTAAAATCATTTAATTTATGTTGTGAAACTTTTGTGCATGGATTTGACAAGCTTAAGTTATAAGCTAAGACATAAGAAGATAAGTGGACAATAAAGCTGTCCGAGTCCATCACAGGTGTTTAGTAAATTTTGAATAGTGTTTCTATTCGTGAATTGCTACTGTGAGTTCTAAATTGTTTTGTTTTTTTGCTCTAAGTTCTTGATAATGTATCCATAACAAGTTATTCATTCATGGTTTGTTTCATCAGCGTAGGATTTATTGGAGGTCAATGGATTGTGAAAATTATGGACGAGCTTAATGTGGTGTAGACACTTGAAGATATTGACCTTTGATTTATGACTGCGAATATTCAAACTTTTCTTTTGTTTTTGTTGTAATGCAGATGAAGATCGGGATAGTTATTTAGTGATCTTTGAAGTCCTCAAAAAAGAAATGTGTTAGAGATGGGTTTACCACCCCTCTAAAAAGTCTTTCATAAATCCAGCTCGGCCCATTAATATGAGACGATGGGCCCATTAGATGACCAACAGTTTAGGTCGGCGCCGCCCTCAGAAGGAGTCCGGCGATAGGATTAGTTTCCCGAAGAAAAGGGGAAACTTTCCCTTAAGGATAAGAAGGTCGGCCCGAAGAAAAAGGAAGTTTCTCTTTTTCCCGAAAAGGAAGGAGCTCGCCAAACCAACTTGTACTCGGTATAAATAGGCATCAACCCTAAGATGTTTAGGTCGGCGTTCTTATTCCGACGACCTAACCACCGTTGTATCATCTCCGAACTCCGGCTTAAATCAATAAAGACTTACTCTTTCCCCCCCCCCCAAACTTCATTCTTTCTCTTGATCGGACCCCCCTCCCCCCCCCCCCCAACTTCTATTCTTTCTCTTGATCGGATAATAATTCTTACAATTGACGCAGTCTGTGGGGAACGAAGAGAGACAAGTCTTTAAAAAGCTAGGTAGCTTGAAGATGGTCGGAACACCACCACCCGAAGACACTACCAAAGCAGATATATAAATACATAATTTCAGATTTTTCTTTTCTAAAGTTTGTAGTTTCATGTCTTCAAAATCATTTGCAGTCGTCAGTTTTAACAACTTCTTATAACCGGCCGGTCTATTTTTAAAGACATGGAGAAGGTTATCAGAATATCCACATTGGTTTAGAACCCCATTTAAGATTTTTAACAATTTAATATTAAGTTTTAATATAATTTAGTTAATATGATTAAATTTAAATTTAGAAAAAGAATCAAGCAAATAAAAAGTGACATTAAGTAAAAAAAGAGTAAAATATAGAACTGAAAATTGAAGTTCGCCCTAGCGTAGTTTTCCTCCCAGGCACGAAGACCAAGGCGCCGGGCCTCCTCTGCTCTTCTCCGACCATGGCCTTTCCCCGTCAGATCCCCGCCTCCGCCGCACGCTCCTCTACCTAATCTCCACGTCTCTTCGTCCTAGCTCATCTCTCGTTAGTTTCCAATCTCACCGGCGCAAAGAGCTTTTCTTCACCCCTCCTCCACCATGATGGTTGATGGTCGACAAGTAATTCTGAGGTCTCTGGCCGGTACGCTGCGTTCTGCAGCTCGGAGCTTCGCCGCCTCTCAGCCGCTGGTGGTGTCTACCTCGCCTCTTCAAGCTTGTCCTCAGCCACCGGAGCCTCTGGATCCTCCAACCCTTGTGGTGGCTGCCTCCTTGCTCTCTCTCCTACGCCGCATCTTTCTTCCCTTCCCAGAGCTCTGCATAGATCCCAGCGATCCTCCTCTAGATCTGGTTCTTTCTCTGCCAAAGCTTCCTTTTTGCCACCGTGTGTGTCCATCACCGGCTTCGCCCTCCTAAAAGTTGTCATCAGATTCAGCTTCGGCGGTCTTTCTGAAGTCCTTGCTTTTCTTCTGGCCGTCCATTGCAAGTCCTCCGGCTGTTCCCATCCTCACACTTACCGGCAATGTATGTCCCTCTGGCATTGGATCTGTCACCGGTACGGTTTCCCTCAACCTTCCTCAAATCTCAGCCAGCAATTATTTGTTTTGGGTTTGGCCCGTTATACTCTTTGCGATCTGTTGGCGTGTGTATTTTCCTGGGTTGGGCCCTTTTATTCCTCTTCACCCTTCATGTCTTGCCGAGGCTCTTGCATCTATCATCCTATGCTCTGACCTGACAGAGTTTCCAGTCCTATTCCTCGCCGACGAAAGGACAACGGGCCATTGCGTTCCCGTCTTTTTCACGCTCAATTTAATCTGGCGTTGTAAAAGTTTGGGTATGTCCCAAATCATGTCTGTACCGAGCCGTTTGCCTATGCTTCAGTAATCAAGAATGCTCGGTTACGTTTTAATGCCTTCCTCCGCTATGGAGAGATTATTTTCAACAATCTTCTCTTATATGGAGTGTCTTTGCAAAAGCTCAGCCTTTATGGCGTTTCGAGCTCAAAATGTCGTTTGCTTGCCTTCAATGGCAGAAGAATGGAGAATCGAATTGCTATCAATCGAATTTGAAGCCCTTTTGAAGAAGCTTCCGGTTTCTATGTTTGATTTAAACCGCATAACCTATCATTTTACTGTTTTGTATTTTAATTATGTTCTAAGTACTTGTTCTTTGGCAAAGAACAAGTGGCTTCTATGTGTTAATATAAATCAAGGTTTGAACAAAAAAAAAAAGTGACACATGTAATAAGGAGGGTTCTCACTTCTCTCTTATGGGTATCTCAAATGAGAACCCCCGTCTCACTTCTCTTTCTTACTTTTTATGTTTTTTCTAATATTTTAATCATGAGAACCTCATTGAAATACCTTCAATGGGGATGCTCTCACATGCTTGTCTAGAAGATCGTCTCTCCCGAGGAGAAGTTTTTGTGCACTGAAATGCAATCTCAAGAACCTATAAGCCACGTCTTAAACGACATTAGCGGCTTAAGCTTTAGATCTATGAGCTTCGCTCTTGCGGAACCCGCTATCTCAAATTGTTTTTCAACCCATCCCACCATATCCATCTCTGCACCAAACACTGACTCGGTTTGCATTTTATGGGACACAATCTCCATCAACACTATCCCTATATTGTAAACATCGCTCTTCTCAGTTGCCTTCAGATGAAAATCACAAATTATCGCCTGTCCCACCGATGCATCCTTCCCATGAGAAGCTGGAGAAATTCTCAGTTGATTTGAGATGGTTATTAGATTTTCCTCATGTATCAGTTGCTTGAATGGCCAATTTTAGTATCGGCCGGATTTTGATATTCCATTCATCAGGTCGGGTTTTGCTTACCAATGGATCGTTGGGTTTGAGTTAAATCGATTTCGGCCAATCACTATTCATTAAACGCGATTTGCCAGATTTAATCGCTATTTAAACTTATTAATTTCGCATGTAGAATTGGAGTGAGAAAAAAAAAGATTAGGGATTTTCGTGATTAAATTTGAAAATCTTGGGAGAAATATCAATAGTTTTAGAATATGGGAGAATTAGGCGGAACCAACACTATATAAATCCAATCATTTTTACCAACTCTAATATCAAAATCGAAGTTATGAATACTTAAATTATTTTCTAAAAAAACACTTAATTTTATAACGAAGTGTTCTTGAGTTCTAAGAACACTTTAGGCAAAATACCTTAAGGAAACATGTTTCACATTTCATAAACTGGCATCAAGATCATAACTTTCAACCGATTTACTGACTCATTGCTGCTACTCACAACTCAATAAAAAGAAAAACTTGCACTACTTATAAAATGTACCTCATCAGGGTTAGGTTTATCTTCTTCGTATGAATCACATTCATCAGCTTCAAATTTGGCCTTTTGATCATTTAGCCCATCATCCCATTGGCTTCTGATTTCAGAATCAAATTTATGATTCGTAAATCGTAACAAAGCCACAAGTCCTCAAGGCAATGGAATGGAATAGTTAACCTACCAACTTTGACTAGCATAGTTGTTTTTTTACTAATTTAAATTATGTTAACCAAATAAATTGATCGAATGTAAGGAAAAAAAATACTTAGAGAGAATCAGAGTAACACTGTACTAAATTGGTTTGTCTGTTGTCACAAAATGTCTGACTTTGGTTTGGAGATAAGGTTGGCTTAAGTCGTTATTATTGCATTAACAGAAAGCAAATAAAAACACCGTTATAATTGATTTTACTACACTCAAGTTAAATAATCTTGGTATAAAATTTGATTAAAATACATCCTCTGTGAAGGATGCTATTGAAGTTGTCCTTCTGATGATTGTGAGTTCTATTGCTAATAATCATCCTCTGTGATTTTTCATTTACAGAATGTTAACAAAGAATTAGCTCAAAAGAATTTTACGGTGAAGGTTATGATGACAGTGACAAGACAAGAGATTCCACAAAATCTGTCTTCAGCCGTCAAGTTCGCTTTCCCCTCTATTAGGGTGGTTCTCGAGGTTCTTTTGTCAGATTACCATGGCTTCCGGTTCCGGTGGACAAAGGAGAAGAGAGGAAGGTAGAAAAACGAGACGTCGTCTAGAGTTGATGGACGATATAATTGAGATACCGGAGTTCGATTTTTCGGATCTAGTAGAACAATATAAGCTTACTCTTGTTGGAAGAATGTTTCATTCCGAAGGAAGAAGTGTTGATGCACTCATCAAATTGATGCCGCGAGCACGTCTATGGAACGTTGAAGGAAGAGTTCGTGGAACAAACCTTGACAACGGCAAATTTCAGTTTGATTTCGACACGGAGGAGGATCTGCTAAGAGTTCTGAATCATAGGCCGTGTCACTTTAATCGATGGAGCTTCTCTTTGGAAAGATGGCAGCCATCAATCAAAGAAGATTTCCCCAACACAATGATGTTTTGGGTGCATTTTTCTGGGCTTCCAATACATTATAAAAAAGAGACGGTTTTCCGAACAATTGGAGAAAAGCTGGGAGAAGTTATAAAAGTTAATGAACAAGGCGCCAGAGCACAAATCTCTCTAAATGGAGACAAACCTCTACAATTCAAGAGGAAGGCGGGCTTTAAGAATGGAGATATAATAAAGGTCTTGATGAAGTATGAAGATCTACACAGATGGTGTTTTACTTGCTAACAGAGGAACAAAGAGAATTAAATCGGAAAAATAGAGTTGAGCAGAAAGCGAGGGAAGAGCTCGCAGCGAAGGAAATGTTTCCTCTGAAAGATGGGAGAGATTTTGAAGTCTCGAAACCATCTTTTGGGCAAGGTACGTCCAGGTTTCATCGTAGTTATGACGACGGACTTGTATATCCGGGGAACAGAGACCTACGAGAGGATATCCAAGATAAAAGAGATGTGCGGGGTAAGGAGGTATGGAATCGTTTGGATCGTAATTCGAATGATAGAAATCCGCGCCACCGAGAGAGGTACAACCCTTATGCCCGCAATACTGATGACTGTAACAACAAGAAGTATGACAAAGTTCCTCCCCGAATGGAGTGGAGACAGAGAGAAGGGTCTGATTACAATGCCGCAAAGACGCGTGGTTGGAGCAGGGAGGGTCATTCTGCAAAAGTTTTCAATTCACCTGCAGTAGAACGTTTGGCTATGGACGATTCTCAGCGGACTATTTCGCAGTTTCTAGTGAATGAAATATTAGTTCTGGCCTCACGACCGGGAAGATCATCTAGACCTGTTACCGAAACAGAGGAGGAACGCATTAGACGAGTGAGAAGAAAGGCACCAATGATAGATCCCCCAAATGCGAATGAGAGAGACGCAGCTCCATGGAACACGACGTTGGTGATCAGAGAAGAAGGCTCAGAAAATTTGCACCAGGTTTCTTCGAATCCTATTAAAGGTAACACGGATGCAATGATGGTAGATCGTGATAATCCGGAGGACCCAACACCGGAGGACTTAATGAGGCTGGAAAAAGAAATCGCAGAGATGGAAATGAATGACGAAATGGTTGACAATGATGATTTGTTGGAAGATGATATGATTCTCTATGGAGAAAAAATAGATGATATTTCCCAACTGGACGAGAATGGCATTAGAGAAGGTGCATATCAGATTGACGACGAGCAATAATTGATGGTGCATGAAACTCAATTCGACACTACGGTGCCGAGGCAAGACAACGCAGCCACGCTGGAAAAATTAGCTAAGCCTTCTAAGGAGGCTACAGTAAAGAAGAAAGTAATAAAAGCGGGTTTCATGGGAGGTTCTCCGGGGACAAAAAAATTGCAGGTCTTAAGGGCTCGTCAGTCACCCAAGAAGAAGCATGCTGAGAATCCCCGCGGGATTGCTTCGAAATCACTTCAGGTCCCTCGAAATGAGGTGTATCCGTCTGCTCTTAGCAAGAGTAAATCTGCTGCTTTAGGTTCGGTGGTGTCCCAGAAACCACCCAGTAAGAAATCATGAGTACAATTGCCTGGAATTGTCTAGGTGCAGGAGCGGAATTGACGAAACACCACCTACGAGAGCTGCACCGCTATTTTCGTCCTTGCTTTCTTTTTCTTTCTGAAACTAAGAACTCCTTTTCATTTATGCAAGACTTTAAAACTTCTTTTGGCTATGATAAGTTGTCCATCGTGGAGCCTGTTGGTCGAAGCGGTGGGCTCGCTCTTTTTTATTTGGATTGTTTTTCTGTTTCCATTTTATTTTCTAATGATCATTTGATCGATATCGAGGCAACGATCGAAGGGTATAAAGTCTAAATGGCATTTGTTTATGGAGATCCGGTCGTTTCGTGCCGTGGTGCTGTTTGGGAAAGCCTCCCCAGGATAAGTCTACACCGCTCTGGACCATGGTTAATGATGGGGGATTTTAGGGGAACCATGAGAAAAAAGGAGGAAGAGGAAGGTCTGATGTTTTTTTCCTCAACTTAAAACTTATGTTGGAGAATTGCGGGATGATAGACTTTCCCTATAAAAGGAACCCCATGTCTTGGGTCGGGTATAGACGATCAGGACGTGTGCAATGTAGACTCGACCACGCGGTGGGCAATGAAGAATGGCACGATATTTTTTCCCACACAAATGTGGAGTATCTCAAGCTCTGGGGTTCCGACCATCGACCCATTATTGCGAGAATACAATCCCGGAACGTCAGTTTTCACAGGAACTTTAAGTTTGATAAACGCTGGCTGGACAAAGATGGTTTCTATGAAACGGTTGAGGGTAGTTGGAATGATGAACAACTACCGGAACCTCCTGACATTTTCACAAAAATTGGAGCTTGCCGTAAGACTATTTCAAGATGGAAGAAAGATAACCCGACAAATTCCGCAAAGAGAATTGAAGTGATTAAGGCTCAATTAGAAAGTGCACAATTGGATGATATGATGTCTAGCGAGGATGTTCTCAACCTCAAATGAATGCTTTGCTCTGCTTTCCGAGATGAAGAACTCTATTGGAAACAAAAAAGTCGGGCTAATTGGCTAAAGGAAGGAGACCGTAATATGAAGTTTTTTCATGCCACCACAAAGCAACGCAGAGCGCGTAACCGTATTACTAAACTAAAAGCCGCTAATGGGGCATGGGTTGAAACGGAAGAGGGAATAGAACATGTGGCAACGGATTACTTTCATAATATTTTCACTTCGTCGAGCCCTCATCATCATGAGGAAGAACTCTGGTATATTACCGCGCAAGTTTCGGCGGAAATGAATTTGTCGCTCACAAAGAGCCCACTGGATTCTGAGATTAAACAAGCAGTGTTTGATATACATCCAGAAAAATCCCCAGGTCCAGACGGAATGACGGGATTATTTTTCCAGAGATGTTGGGACACAACGGAGAAAGACATAATCACAACGGAGAAAGAAATCCTCGATCCTCTTTGGTAGCAAGGTCAATCCGGAATGAAAGAATGCGCTGGAAAGAGCAATCGGTATTTTTAGAGAAGGTGGAATGGGGATGTACCTGGGATTACCTGAGACGATCTGCGGGTCGAAGAAACAAGTTTTCTCCTACGTGCAGGAAAGGCTTAACACCAGAGTTAACTCGTGGTCATCCAAGCTGTTGTCTAAAGGGGGTAAAGAGGTTTTGCTTAAGTCTGTCGCCCAGGCCATTCCGACTTATGTTATGTCGAGTTTTCTTCTCCCACAATCCATTATCATGAAGATGAGAAGCGCGATATCCCGTTTCTGGTGGAGTTCGAAGGCTGAGAATCGCGGTCTAGACTGGATAGCGTGGGATAAGATCTGTATCCCGATGGATAAAGGGGGGGCTTGGGTTCCGAGATTTGAATAATTTTAACCTGGCTCTCCTGGCGAAACAGCTCTGGAGACTTATCAGATACCCTTCCTCCCTCCTTGCTATGATTCTAAAAGGTAGATATTATTGGTATTCTAACCCTTTGGATGTTGAAAAGTCGTCGTCCCCTTCTTACGGATGGAGAAGTATTATGGTGGCAAAAGAGCTTTTAAATACAAGACTTAGGAAGTCTATCAAATCTGGTTTTAATACCAAGGTATGGAGCGATCCATGGATACCAGTGATCCCGACACGTCCGTCGAAGAGTTTACATACCTTTCAGGATCCCAACTTATATGTCAACCATTTGCTCGATTTCGATTCCAATTCATGGCGGATAGAAAAGATCCAAGTGCTCGTCGAACTGGAGGACATCCCTCGAATCCTAAGTATTAAACCCGCACGAACTTTTGATTTTGATGGATACTGCTGGGTACACACAAAATCAGGTAACTATAGTGTTAAAACGGGATATGAGGTGGCATGTGAATTAGAGGCAGCTGGTAAAGTCCAATAAGTCCTAGAACTGAGTACTAATGCGCTTAAGAGCAAGGTTTGGTCGTTAAAAACGTCGCGAAAGATCAAGCATCTCATCTGGCAAATCACCTCGGGGTGCATTGCAACTCGCAGTAAGCTTGTGGAGAGGCATTGTGGGACGGACCGTTCATGCCCACGGTGTGATGCTGAGGTAGAATCGATAAATCACCTTTTTTTCAATGCCCCCTGACATTACAAGTATGGGACTTATCATCTATTCCAAATCTTCCGGAATTATTTCCGTCAGATGGCTTGTTTTGCAATATTGATTTCCTATTGACAAGAGCTAAGGAGAGGGGAGCTACAGATATGCAGATCAAATATTTTCCATGGCTTCTATGGTACATCTGGAAAGTTAGAAATGAAAAATTGTTTAACGGAAAGGATGTCCCCCCCTTGGATATCATAGAGTTAGCGACACAGGAAGCCGAAAATTGGGAGATAGCTAATAAGGCTGCGACCGAAGATGTGGAAGCCCGGAACCCAGGGCCAGCCGACATGATGATTCCAGGTAGTGAATACAAATGTCAAGTGGATGCCTCTTGGGTATGCTTGGATAAATTGTATGGAGGAGGCCTTGTTCTCTTTCACAACGATTCTATCCAACGTTTGGGGGCTTTTGCAGGTGTTTCGGCTCAGTCTCCTTTACACACCGAAATGGAAACAACCTTGTGGGCA
This sequence comes from Alliaria petiolata, assembly GCA_020283515.1. NCBI lineage: Eukaryota > Viridiplantae > Streptophyta > Magnoliopsida > Brassicales > Brassicaceae > Alliaria > Alliaria petiolata. The sequence continues at coordinate 376,404,795 of JAHZTW010000001.1, forward strand.
ATGCGTTTCGCCCAACATTCTGGTATTTTTTCTATTCACTTTCAGACAGATTGTCTGCAGCTTGTTAAGCTTGTTGATGGAGATGAGGAGTGGCCAAATCTTGTATCAGAATTAGAAGATTTCATACACTTGCGCTCTACTTTTTCAGAGTTTTCTCTATCTTTTATACTGCGTACTTATAATATCCGGGCTGATCTCCTTGCAAAAGGAGCTCGTACTCGAAGTTTTGTCTTTTCCGATGTAAGCATAATGGTTCCGAATTGGTTAGTCTCCGAAGCCAACTTCTTTGAACCATTGAACTAAGTTTAAGTATTTTTGTTGCCAAAAAAAAAAAAAAAAAGAGGAGTCTGAACCAGCATATCATACTCAAAAAAGGATATGTGACCGAGCAACATATCTCTTATCTTTTTATATACGAATATATAATTTACACCAGAAAATAAGTTTACACATATATAGTAAATATAACTTCCTACCATTTTCAAACAAATTATGTTATATAAAAAGAAACAATATATCTCATACCTCTATTTCTCATTATCTTTTTTTTTAAAAAATATTATCAAAATATAAACCAATATTTATTTTTAACTCTTAATTTTCTTTGCCTTTTTTAATGACACAACTTTAACTGATAAAATTTATTTTTATAGTATATAAATCCAATCATAAAAAACAATATTAGCTTTGAATATCAACACTGGAATAAAATACTAAGCGTTAAAAAATAACAACTTTAAATAAAATGAATGGGTCTGAACCTGCACATCATACCAACCTCTAAAAAATACATAAACTTTATAATACACACACAAAACAAACCGATTAACATATCTCCTATTTTTCTATATACAAATATATAATTACACCAAAAAACAAGTTTACACATATATAGTAAACATAAATTTCTACCATTTTAAACACATTATGTTATATAAAAATATATCAATATATCGCATACATACATCTCTCATTATCTTTTAAGGAAAATATTGTCAAAATATAAAACATATCATTTATAACTCATAAACCAAAAAAAAAATACCATGTCCGCCCTCATGGTATTTGAAAGAAAAGAATTTCATATAATTATTTTGTTTAAATTTTATAAACACTAGGAGAGAATATGCGTTACACGCGGGTCTTGTTTTAATTTATGTTTTAAATAATATATTTTATATATTTATTTATCTATTAATTTTCTCTTTCATTTTTATGATTTTTTTTATTTTTTTCATTTTTTTAATGATATTTGTAATCTCTTATAAACATTATCTTACGAATATTTATTTGTTTATCAATTATCATACTATTTTCTAGACCGTATTCGTAACTCGACCCTTCCCATATCCGACCCGAAGTTCCCAAACTTTTAGGGTAAAAGTAATAAAAATTACCTGTTTAAATCCAGATAATTTTTTTTAATAGGTAAGGGTTGTGCCGAGTAATTACCCATGATACCTGAATTACCCCGTTTGGGTAATTCTTATTTCAAAAAATTCTAAAGTTATATATATATATATATATATATATAATCTTAAAATTATTCAAAATTACTTAATATTTTATAAAATTATTCAAAATTTTATACAATTATCCTTATTCTATATAAATTATCCAAAATATTCCAATTTTATTATTATACAATAACTAGATTAGGATCCGCGTATACGCGGATTTATACTAATAAATTTTAAAATTCATTTAAATGATTTTTTTAAATAGAAAACAAAATCGGATCACTGCTGAAAAATATATATTAAAAACACAAAATCGATACCTAAGAGTTATTATTTTAATTTCCATCTGTTTTCAATTCAAATATTCAAAACATAGAAACTTTTGCGGATCCTAAGCAATATTAACCCTACTTCTCGTATAGTTCACACACTTTATCAATTTTTTCTGTTCCGATGCGTTAAAAACTTGGATATGCAATTCGAGTCCTTTCAGTATGTTAACTATCTCTCCATTAACTCTCTTCAAGCAGACAAAGTCTCTCTTTCTCTTTACATTCATCTCTCGTGTATAATCTCTCTGCTCTCTAGAGAAGCTATATGCTTCTCAAGCCTCTCTACATGATTTTTGTTGATCCTCCTCCTCATTTAGCTCATCATCGTCCAATACCTATCATTAGCATAAAGAATTTTCTTTTCTTAATTGAAATATAACCTAGTTAATCTTATTTACTTTTTGTTTTTATTTTTCTTTTCTTAAATTGAAATAGATCCTTTTGTTTTATTTTTTCCTTAAATTGAAATATATCTTAGTTAATCTTATATATTTTAGTTAACCTTATTTTATTTTTTAATCTAAATAGATTTAAAAAAAAACTTTAGAAATAATATTTTACCCGGACACGTGTCAAAATTTTATGGATAAACTTGAAACATGTCGCGATCATGTTAATTACCAACTTTGACGCATTCAACTTTATATAATAAGATTATCTGCAATTATCTATTTCAATAATAAATTTAATTATGAAAATTAACCGTTTGTGTAGTGATTTTAACTACCCGACCCTACCCTTACCCGCTCTTCTCCGACCCTTATTTTTATGGGTATACTTTGGATAATAGTTTTCGATACCCGAATTATCCGTACCCGATCCTTACCCGCTATTATCCGACCATATATCCTTAATGTTTAAGCCTATTATTTTTATTCATATAAATCTCAATATTATCATAATTTTAAGTTTATAAAATTTACCCTATTCTTATCTATATATATTTCATTAATTACATCTCTTTTTTACTTGTTTTAAAGTTTTGTATAAATTCTTATATTTTCTATTTTTGGTATTCAATCTTATTTGGTTCTATTTTTCAGCTTTTTCTCTATAATTTTTTATCTATTCGATTGTTTATTGAATACTCTTTTGTGTCTTATGGTCTTATAGTTTGTATTTTTTCTTCACTTGCATTAAAATTTAATTATTCTTATTTATTTGAAAATGATGATTAAATCAATCAAAAAAAGAAATTAGAAAGATACATATAATATTTATATGTTTATTATAATTTTAAATTAAATGGAAATTTAATTTACTTTATATTTATGTTCTAATAATTTTTTAAATATTTACATTCAAATTAAATTGTTTTTATATATAATTAAGTTGTACATATGTTAATTTATTATTTATTTAAAACTGATGATGTGTCAACGACGGACCAGTAAGGGGGAGCTGATGTATTGTCGTTGGAGAGCCTCCCTTCATCTTTTATAGTATAGATTATCTATTCGAATATTAATTTTAGTTATGAAAATTAACCGTTTGGGTAGTGATTTTAACTACCCGACCTTACCCTTACCCGCTCTTCTCCGACCCTTATTTTTATGGGTATACTTTGGATAATAGTTTCTGATACCCGAATTATCCGTTCCCGATCCACCTTACCCGCTATTATCTGACCATATACCTTAATGTCTAAGCCTACTATTTTCATTCATATAAATATCAATATTATCATAATTTTTAACTTTATAAAATTTACCTCATTTTTATCTATATATCTTTCATTAATTACATCTCATTTTTACTTGTTTTAAATTTTGTATATTTTTTTGTATCAATTCTTATATTTCTCTATTTTTGGTATTCAATCTTATTGGTCTCTATTTCTTCAGCTTTTTCTCTATAATTTTATATATAATTTTTTATCTATTCAGTTGTTTATTGAATACTCTTTTGTGTCTTAAGTTCTTATAGTTCGTATTTTTTTCTTCACTTGCATTAAAATTTTATTCATTCTTATTTATTTAAAATTGACGATTAAATCAATCAAAAAAAGAAATTAGAAAGATACATATAATATTTATATGTTTATTATGATTTTAAATTAAATGTGAATTTCATCTAATTTATATTTATGTTCTAATAATTTTTTAAGTATTTACATTAAAATTAAAATGTTTTTATATATAATTAAGTTGTACAGATGTTAATTTATTATTTGTTTGAAACTGATGATATGTCAACGATGACCAATAAGGAGGGGCTGATGTGTCGTCGCTGGAGGCCCCCCCCCCCCTTCATCTTTTATAGTATAGATTTCATAACTTAATTTAAATTAAATATTAGTACATATCACCAACCTATACCAAAATATACCAATTTTACATTTTACACACAAAACACATTCATTATCGTATCTCATATTTCTTATATACGGTTCAAATGGGTATATAACTTACCCAAAAAAACCAATATAAACTTTCTCATTTTTAGGTTGAACAAAAATCATTCTACCTTCACATAGGTGTTACTTTAATATGTAAATATACTTACACTTAATGAATGAAACTCAAGAAATGTTTAGTTACTTTTTTTTATTAGGATAATTTTAGGCTGAAATCTAGATTAATTCTTCGAGGCTCATAAAAACTCGAATTTTCTTGCTACTAAAAACGTTTACCGCAGAACTTGTGAGTTAGGAACTACAGTTTGTCTCTAGCGTTTCATGTCTTTTGTTTATAAAGCGTTTGAGTTTGGCCAGAGCGTTTGGACCTTGTAAGAATAAACATTTATATGCAAATTTTAACAGAGTCTCTTCTCTTTCTCCTTTTTTTTTATCATCTCCAGCTTATATCAACAATGAATAAAGCTTTTAATAGCGGCTTCAGACCATTAAAAAGAGAAGAATGGAGAAAAGAAGAAAAAACTATAAATCAGCCTCATTACGGCACCCAACACCAGCTTGGACTAAAATTGATGGTCAGATTTCTCTCATCTTCTTATATATGTGGTAGATCTCATAAATTTGTGTATATTTCTTATATATATTTTTTTTATTTTAAAATATTTCCAGCTAAGAATCACCCATCACCTTTTGGTACACTTTAAGTTTTGCCAAAACATACAAAAAAACAAGATAAATCCCGATACACCTAGCCATGAGGTTTGACGTGCACATGTTTATGAGTAACATCAATGTTGCTCTTCATCATGTTGATCTAAATTATGAAGTGAAAGAGGTGATTGTTGTTGGTAACATAAATCGGTTGTAACTACATCAACTACAAAGCCTTTGAGTGGCTTTTTCTCTCCCACCTACTTTTCTCCGTCGCCATCTTCAAGCTCCCGATCTCCCTCTCCGGTGTTCGGTGGTTCTCACCGCCACTGTGAGAGGGACCGGCTCATCTTCCTCTATCTTTCAGCTCCCTCTTCGACGGTTTTCCTTCTGCCTTCGGTTCCAGATCTGGCTCTCCTCTCCTGCTCTGGCGTTGGGTGTGTGGCGGCGGCGGTTTTGGCTTCGGTCTCTTGTAGTTGATTTCATTGCTGGTCCTGCGGTCTAGGAGTTCTCCTCGTCTACCCTTCAAGTTTGAGGACGGCTTAAGGTGGGCGGTGGTTCGCCGACGCCGTGGCCTCGATTTGCGTCTCGCCGGTTCTGCCGTCGCTCTAACTTGCTCTGTAGCTGCCTTGCTCTTCATTTGTCGTGCCTTGAGTCTGCTTTGAGGTTGGTTTGGCTTTACGGTTAGGGTTTTGAGGACTTCTCCCTTCCGGCTTCCTATGCTTTCTCTCCTCGCCTTCTCTCGTCTTCTCGGCAGCGGCGGCTTTGCGTCGTCCCTCCCTTCTCGGTTTCTGTGTTAGGCTCAGGTAATTTCTCCGCCGGTTTAATCTCCTTGCCTTGTGCAGCTCGGTTTGCCGGTCTTGCTTCCCTTGGTTTGTTCGAAGATAGGTCCCCTTTGTTAGTCTATGTGTTGTCTCGCATCTGGTCCTGGCTGCGGAAGAAGTCGTGACATCGTCTGGTTTAGGACAACCTTGATCGTCTCTTTTGGTTTGCTTTGGTTCGGTTGGATTCGTGAGGTCTCTCTTCTCGAGTGTGGGTGCTTGAGGCATAGTCGTTGCTCTGTCTCTCCCTGACGTTGGTTTTCTGTTTCGTCGGGTCTTCTTGCAGCTTGTGGCCTCTCGCCGGTGGTCCTGTCTCGGCGTTTTGATTGAGGTACTCGTCTTCCGTGTTGTGCGGTTGCTCCGCTCGGGTTTTGCCTCTTGATGATGCTAACGTTGCGCTGGTTTTGTGCCGTGGTCAGCGTCCCTGCTTTGTTCGGAGGAGCTCTCTGTGGTTTGTGGTCTTCTCCTCTCGGTTGTGAGGACATCTCTTCGACAAGTTATCTCTCGCCACTCTTTTGGGTTTTCCGCTAGCCATTCCTCTCCTCGTGTCGACGTTCGCTGTCGGGGTTAGTCTTCCTCCGCTATCTCTCTGTGTTGGTGTGTTGCTTCCCTGCTATCGGTATCCTTTTCGTATCCTAATCTCCTTTTAATGTTGTCTTTGCTCCCTTCTCCTTATTATTGTTGTTCTTATTTGCTTCTCCATGCTGCAACACTCCATTGCTTTCAATACAAATCGGTTCAAAAAAAAAACATAAATCGGTTGTTCCCGAAGGACGAATTTGAAGAGACTCATGACGATGTAACACTGTTCCAATCAACTTTATTGTTCAAATGTATTTAATAAAATAAACTAATTGTAATATTAAATAATAAAGTTGAACATTTATAATAAATAGTTGATTGGCTCGCACAGTTGAATAATATATAAACGCAAATTAAATATGTATGATTGGTAGAATTTAAAATTGTTGTTTTTTAAACTTATAAGTATGTAGCAATTAATATGTGTGAGAGATACTATTTTTGATATTTTGAGTGTAAGTTTTAAGAGTTTGTCCGTTTCTAACTTTATTATTTGTGTTAACATAAAATACAAATAGTAGATAACAATATATATATATAAATAATTATGAAAAAATATTTTAATACCCTGGCGAAATTATATGAAAAAAGTGAATCCGTAGAACATTTTACCAAAATTTTTATGTTGAAAAAGTGATTTCAAAAACTTTTCGTCAAAAATCCGATTTCGCAAATTTTTTGCCAAAATTGTGAATCCATAAATTTCGTGCCAACAAAATTATTTCAAAAATGTGATTACAAAAAATTTTCGTCAAAAATCACTTAACACAAATTTCTTGCCAAAATATTGAATCCGTAAATTTTCCACCAAACATTTTATATTGAAAATGTGATTCCTATTTTTTTTTTGTCAAAAATCCGATTTTACAAAAACATTTTGCCAACAACTTGAATCCGTAAATTTTGTGCCAAAAGATTTACGTCGTTGATAAAAATAGGATTTCAAATTTTGTAAAAAAGTGAATCCGTAAATTTTTTGTCAAAGAAGTGAATTCGTAAATTTTCCACCAAAAAATTATAGATATCAAAAACTTTCCGTCAAAAATCTAATTTCAAGAATTTTCCACCAAAAATATGATGTCAAAAATATGATTACAAAAACTTTCCGTCAAAAATAGCTTGTAACAAATTTCTCTCCAAAAACTTGAATTTTTAAATTGACCGTCAAAGTTTTTACATTAAAAATGTAATTCTAAAGTTTTTCGCCAAAAATCCGATTTCACAAATTTTCCGACAAAAATTTTCTGCCGAAAAGTTCACATGAAATTTATTTTTATTATTTTTATAGATTAGATAATATCATGTCATAAAACTACGTGTGCAAAAAATTACTACTATATTATAATAACATCATTAATACACGTCATCGTGTCCAAGTCACATTTAAGCAAATCTGCAAATTTTACGTTCGGAACTAAGTTGTTCATTGCAATTGCATAGTGAATTTACAACTTTTGCTTTCTTCGAAGAGTTGTTCATTGTTCCACCGCTTGGCCTCTTTTTATTTGGAGGCTCCAACTGTTTTTTTTTTTTTTTCTAATTCATTAGATTATTGATCCAAAAATCAAACTTAATTTCATAACTAAGTGTTCTTGAGCTCTAAGAGCAAGCAACAATTCTTTAGACAAAATAACTTTAAAGGAAACATGTTTTACATTTAAGAAATTGGCATCAAGATCACTGCTTTCAACCGATTTACTGACTCTTTTTGCTACTTACAACTCATTAAAAAGAAAAACTTGCACTACTTATAAATCTAGATCATCTTCTTCGTATGAGTCACATTTATCAGCTTCAAACTTGGCCCATTGAGCATCAAATTTAGGATTCGCTACAAAGCCACAAGTCCTCAAGGCAATGGAATTGTTAACCTACCAACTTTGACTAGCATAGTTGTTTTTACTAATTTAAATATGCAAACATTATGTTAACAAATAAAATTGTTCGAAATGTAAGAGAAAAAAAATGAGAGAGAGAGAATCAGAGCAACACGGCACTAAATTGGTTTGTCCGTTGTCACAAAATGTCACTTTGGTTTGGGGATAAGGTTGGCTTAAGTCGTTATTACATTAACAGAAAGCAAATCCGAACCAAATTTTCTTACGAACAAAAACAGAAGATAATATAAAAGTGACATTATAATTGGTTTAACTACACTCAAGTTAAATAATCTTGGTATAAAATTTGATTAAAATACATCATATACCATGACTTTATTTCAATATAGGAGAAATATATACAGATTAAATGTTATGTTTGTCTCACAAAAGAAAGCAAACCTCTATGGTCCTATCCTTTCTTTTTTTTAGCACCATCTAAGAAGGTAACACGAAGTTTCCTAAAATCCAATTTTTATTTCTAAAAAATAAGAAAAAATAAATAGAAGTTTGAATTTGATTTGAAAATGGTAACAAATATTCTAGAAGCCGATGAATTTGAGCCAGTGAAAACCAGTTTTAGCCGCCACTTTCTCTGCTTCCTTTGAACAAGATTCCGACGAACCACCGCCGACGAATCCTCCGTTCACTTTCCGTCCACACAAGAAAAAGTTCCTCGATCCAAGGGAGATTAGCTTCTGATCTCTTCCAATACCTAAACACGAATTCAAAAATTCGAATCTCAGAAACTCAAAACTCAGAATCAAAATCGGCCGCAACGATTTTTTTTTAGAGGAAGAGATGAAATTTATACTTTCGAGACTAAATTGCGAGTAATGGAGATCGAATCGCGACGGTTCAGATTCCGGTAACAAAGGCCGGCGAGCTTCTTTCACATAAAGACGAATCGCGGCGTCGATTAAATCGTTCACGGTGGAATCCGGCGAGATCACGATCTGCAAAGCGCCTAAACTCCCTTGGACCGTCACGTTGAGGAGCAGTTTCGTCAGACGCGGCGGAATCGAAACCACCGGTCCGGCGAAGGTTTGACCGCTGGAGAACAATTCCGGCAACGTCTTTGGTCGTCGAAGCTCGCCTGGATTCGATTGAGGCATCGTTCCTCTGCCGTGAAACGACATCGCTTTCTCCGGTAATTTTCCCCGGCGATTCTTCTCCGTCTCTCCGGCGATTCCTTTCCGGCTACCGTTCTTCGAGTTCATCGGCATGTTATATATCAGCGATTTCTCAAGTGTTTGTGGTCAACGCAATCGGACGAAGCCAGGAGCGGCGGAGGCTAGCGTATTGGCGCCGGTCACCGGAAGCTATCATAACCAGAGTGGCACAACTGTAAATTAGAGGAAGTCGAGGGCAAAAAGGGATAAAGTTTTGGTGTGAGAAAGTTTTGAGGTTGAAGATGAAAGTATTTATAGTGGATTGACAACGAAACGGTGAGAAGTGGCTTGGATGTTTCTGAGAGGAGTGACGGGAACCGGCTACAACAGGTGAACCGCACCTCCAATTATTTGTGAAAGTTTGGTATTTGTGTCCAGGTTCAACCGGTGGCTCTGAATTATCCGCCGGTCGCAGTGACCAAGTTCGACTACTTTTTGCTTGGACTGATGACCTTTTGTTATTTCCTCTTTATCACTTAATAAATTTCGGTATTTATGTCTTTATAATTTAATTTAAAATCTTATCACTGTTTTTTAGTCGATTTTAGTGTTTTTGTTTTGGTCAGCAAATTTTATTGTTCGTAATCAATTTGTTTTGATTTTTTTTTGTTTTGGGAAATCAAAGTAATAATGAGGATAAAATTCATTCCCTTATGTTAATTTTTTTTTTACTTTTTAACATCGTTGAAATTTAATTATTCATGCACATGGTTACTTTAATTTATAGAGAAAACCCCCGTTCCAAAAAATAAAAGTTTTTTTTTTTTAGAAAAAACCGAAAATAGTGTTAACATATTTTATTTGATTTTTTATAATATCAAAGCACGTTTTTTGTTTGTTTTATTTAATAAAAGCAAACAAATTTTTATTGATGTTTATTGAATCAAAGCATGTAAGAAAAATAAGATAATATATTTATATATACATGTTTTTTTAATAATATATTTTAGTTCTTCAAACAAATAAACTTTTTTTTAAAATTAATTTACTTTAGGTCATAGTACAATATCATATTTTAAAATGTTTACAGAAATTTCGATGGTTAGCCAACATTAGATTGGGTTTGAGTATCTTGATCAATATATATTCAGTCTTTCTGAGTTAAAAACGACAAAATACATATATGATTAGAATATGGAATACATTTTGAAAATTTGTCAGTAATTAAGAATTTAATATAGTTAAGTAAGGGTAATAAGTTGAGCTCGAATACTTTGATTCGATCGGGGCACTATAGTTGTCATTGTGTGTGCTTGTGTTTCTTTGTCTCCTTCTTTGTGTATTCTCATGTCCCTTATTAAGAGCAAATGACTTTGGTAACTCGTATAATTAAGCAATGGTACATTGGTATACCCGACCCTTCTATGAAGTAAATAAGCCACCAAATATAGGGTAACAAGATAAAACCACATTTTGAAAGATGGTTAAGCAAAGCAAGTTGGGTAGGTCGGAGATAAGATTTTGGAAAGTTAAGAGGAACAAAGCTTAGATACAAAGACAAAGTCCCCTCTTCATCAAGTTGAAGGTGTAATTAATTTTAAAAAACCAAAAAATTGGGTATAAAGATAACAAACAAAATACAGAAAGTTAAGATGGGCCCAAACGGCCCGACATAACTGAAAGATGCCTGAGACGTGACCAATCTCGTCTTATGCAATATGGAGCCATCTCCAAGTTGCGCTGCGATTAGCCGCTCAATAATTTGCATACTAGCGATATCATTTGGACAAATCTATTAAATGACTATATTAATTCAATGAATGAAGAATGCAATTTAAGTATTGCAAGTAAAGCAAACTCGACTTATTGGCGCAAAAACACAAAAAAAAAAAAAAAAATCAATTATTTGTAGTTATGTGGACGTAAGAAAACCTCATGGCAAAAAGATTATGACCAACTTATGTGAGATTTAACGAAAATAACTAATTTTAAACGAATAAAAATAGGAGTGGACCTAATGTTAGTGTGTTTCTGGTATGTATGAGCTCTTTCAGTTTTATGTTTCACGTGGCCTAATTATATTTTCTTATCCACTTATTTATTTTTGTTACTTATTTTACAATATTAAGTATTAACCATACAGAATTGCAAACGATATATTTCGTTAGTATCAATCAATAGAAAAATAGATAACTGAAACAAAAATTAAAATAAAATAAAAAAATAAGATCGAATCTTATGAAAGGATATATTTCGTAAATTAACACATTGTAGAACGTTTAGAAAACGCACTAGCACAAATTTTCCTTTAAATTATGATGCTCTGACCAAAATCCGTTTCAACAAAAATAAAATAAAAATATGATGCTCTGCTACGACAACGTCTTATTTTTATATTTTTTGAGAAGAGAAACAGTTTTGATTTTTGGTTTTGTTTTGGCTGGTTGTGTGGGATGTTGCCTTCCCCAGATGATGATAGCAAATTAAGTTTGATTTTCAATTTCTCTTTTTTTTTCCAAGTTATCGAAGTTAACATTTAGGCTCCGAATGGTAACCACGTTTTGCGGGATTAAAAAAGCGGATTTTAAAGTACGATGCGGTTAAAATGCGGACTATATGTTTTGTGGGACAAGTGCGGATAATACTAAAAGTGCGGTACAAAATAATTTATGATTGGTGAAAAAGCTAACAAGCGGTACGGAATTCAAATTATAAATAAATATTAATATAAAATAATATTATCATTATAAATTAAAATTGTTTATTTAATACTATAATTTATTTGAAATAAAAATATATTGATACATCAAATAGATAACTAGCTACTTGTATTTTAACTCATTTTATATTTAAAAAATATTGTTATATAAACTGTGAATATTATAATATCACAATATAATAACGAGATAAATAAGTTAAATATTATCTCATAAAACAGGTTTAATATAAAGTTATTTGCCAAAATATGTCTTGATTTATTAAAATCCTTTCTATTAATTTGTAAAAAAATAAACATGGGTTAGGAAAAGCAACATGTAGAAAGTTTTATCTTTTTGTTTTTTTCTAGGGTGTAAACAAGTGAATTGAGTAGGAGTATTTATTATATAAATATTTATACCAACAATTAATTAATTAAAGTTATAAATTAAAGAGATAAAAGATTTATCCAGTGCGGAATTCAAGTTGGACCGCTGGTTAATTTGGGTGGTTAGATAAACAAGTGTGGTACCTTGAAAAATAACTTGTTTTGAAAAAAGCACAGTTTAATTTTTTCTTTTTTGAAAAACGTAAATTACTAATAAATTATGTGAATGGTGACTTTGAAGCGGTTTTCGAAATACGCACTTGAAATCCGCACTTTTAATGTCTCCATTCATAACCTTAATACTTTGAGTGGCGATGCTTATAAAGAAACATAAATCGATAGATGACGCGCGCAACACAATACGAAAAAGTTGTGCTACAAATTATACCCTTTAATAGTTACTAACTAGGTGATAATCTGCGTTATGAGCAGGATAAAAAATCTATAAATAATTTTATTAAATATAATTTTGAAATTTTTTAAAGTAAAAATAATTTAATCTGTTTTATATTTATGTGAATAATTTAATTTAATATTTTGACTTTTTGATATAATATTTTTAACTTGTTATAAAGTTTAAATATTTATATTATTTGTTTAATTTATATGATTCTATTAACAAATCATATTAAACAAAAAAAATATTTATAAATATGGATGTCTATTAAATCAATCCTTTTTAATCATTTATGTTCTTTTTATAATGATTTTTGAACCATCTACATATCCTCATTTCCAATATGAGACTTTTAAAACATACTCATATTTATTAATCATTTGAGTAATTTATATTCATATTTAAGAATTCGAACTATAACACATGTACAAAAAAATCTATATATTTTTTACTATATGAATGTTGTGATAATTTTTTTTTTTACAAAACTAAGCTTAAACAAAAATAAGAGAAGAAATCTAGTGTTTTAAAAAATAATTAGTATGATATACTTTTGGTAAGAAAAAAAAAAAAGAATATCTTCATAAATTAAATGATCAATTATGTATAAATAAATAATATAAACTATTGCCTATAACCAAATTAATATGAGTGGAATAACATGTAATTAATCTAATAACATAAGTCTATTTTTATATATTTACTGAGAATGATTCTGGTGATGACACATCAGCAAATGGTATTATTATAAATAATATACAAAATTAAGGCTACTCTTTAAAAATATTTCTCAATTAATATATAGGGGATTACAAAAACAATACGAAAAAGTTACTAACAGTATTAGAGCATCCTCAGATCGAGTCTCTCTCAAATGAGAACCTTTGAGAAACTCATGAAAGACTCTTGAAACACATGCCTCATTATAATTGGTTCAATTTTTTTTATAGATCTAAAATTAATTATTAAATTATATTATATTGGATGAGAGACTCAAATGAGTCTCTAACCAATGCATATGTTCTCACTGAGAAGTTTTCAATGGAGTTCTCAACAATAAAAATAAGAAAAAAATTCAAAAAGTAAAAGAGAAAAGGAGGAGGATGAGAACCCCATTAACATAGGTGTCATCTTTTAACTGGTTCACTTTCTTTTAAATATTAAAATTTAATTGTGTTTATTGAATTATATAAATAAAATTATATTTTATTGTCTAGATACCCTTGTTGAGAATCTTAACCAATGAAAATGTTCTTACATTCAGTTTTTTATACCGTTTTTGCTTACAGTTCTATTTTTTACAGTTTTCAACTATTTTATAACTATTTATCACTGCAGTTTACCGCTAAAAGATCCAACTTAGCGCTAAAAATCTCATACCGTTTTAAGTTACCAATCGGACCCATAAGTTTCCTTGATAACTTTTCAAAGACGGCAACGAAAATATAATTTTAATATCAATATTTTCGGTTCTAGAATTAGGGGCTCTTATTTTCTCCGGTCGGCTTATGTTGTCAGATAGATGGCTCTTGGAAGGATACAACAATTAACTCTGGGTTGGGATGGTATTGACATGGAGTTGGCACGGATGGGACTTTAATGGGGGCCCGAAATGTTCGGCGAAGTATTTCTACACTCCACACAGAGTTAGAAGCATTGATATGGGCCATGCACTGTATGCTCAATGCTAGAAGATTGATGGTGGCTTTCGTCACAGACTGTTCTGAATTGGTGAAGATGGTGTCTAACCCAGAAGAATGACCGGTTTTCACACTACATCTGGAGGAATACGAGAAAAGCAAGAAGGAGTTTTCGTCTTTCACAATCTTGTATATCCCACGCGCTCAAAATAAAAAGGCAGACAAGTTAGCACGAGGTGCTCGGGACTACCTTTATTGTTTAGATTATGTAATTTCAGTTCCACCGGTTTGGATTTCTGAACCGTTCTAAGAGTTGAAGCTGTTGACAAAAAAAAAAAAAAGAATTAGGGGCTCTTCTAAAGGAATTAAGGGTTTCCAAAATTAAAGAGGCGGGTCTAATTAATTATTTGAATCCTAGGTGAATATGGAAACCTAAATGGGAAAGCTATAAAAACTAAAATGAAACATGGAGACAACTTGTATGCATCGATCGTAAGAAAATGTACATCTTTGAAGAAGTGATTATTAGATTCGGTTTTTTCTTTTATCAATAAAAGTGGTGGGTGAATAATAAAAAGTATTCATATAGCCACGAAATAGCCATAAATTTTTTGTGATTACCTCGAAAAAATATAGAAAAATCACGAAAAAACTACGAAAAAGTCAAGAAAAACCAATATAGCCAAAAAAAATTCTTTCGTGGATTTTTCATGGCAACACATAATTTTTACTAGTATCTCGATGACATGGATTCTAAACTATGAATCTAAAACGCACGCTCTCAATTATTACAGAACTTCAGGATTCTTCTCAATAAAGATTCGAGTAGTTGATCGTGTTGGATAATTCCAAAAGGAAAAAGGAAACAAGGATTCAATAGATAGAAAAAGAAATCTTCTGTTGTTGTGAAGAGAAAAGGAAAGAGTAGTTTCCTATCTCTATTAGGATTAAGGGGTAGATTAGTTCTATAAATATAGAACCTATGGAGAGATGTTCCATAAGACTCAAGAGAGAGATTTAGTTTTCAGAGAGTTTCTAAATCAATAAAGAAGAGTTGTTCTTTATACTTTCTTGTTTCTAAAGTCTATACGACTTGAATTGGTATCAGAGCAGACTCTTATCCGGAGTCCTAACAGTCGTGAAATTCTGGCTCAACAAAAAAAATACCGTATGGGAAACGAAAGATGCAGCAATTGTATTCGAGAACACACCTGCTTTCCTTGCTGGGGAAGAAACATGAAGAAATGTAGCTAACGTGTTGTCCAAGGCAAAGATCAACTTCTGGATTCAGCATCACATCGTTTCTAAAATCTGCAAAGACGTGATTAAAATGAGCCGTTGCCTTGAAGAAGAAGAAGACAAAGAAGGTTGGTTGAAGCTGAAGTTGTTAAAGAAACATAGCTGAATAATGACTTGGAAGGTCGCTTAATTAATACTAACAGAACAAGACTGCATAATCTGTATAGAAGAGTTATCATTAGGTGGTAAGAGGAAGATCATGAAGTTGCATTGTTTCCACAATTTTCATAGGGATTGTTGTGACGATATCCAAAATCCCTGACCAAGAAAGATGATTGGTTTTTTTTTTGAACAAACAAAAAGAAATAGTGTTTTTGTTTCTCTTCAGTTTGTCTTTCAAGCAATTTACTTGTAAAAAGATCTAAAAGATCATTTAAACCTTCTTTTTTACTTTGATTTGTACCTATATTTGACTTAGGATAATTTGTTATAGCATAAAGTTACAAAAATAAACAGCATTCCGTTGTGCTACTTTCCCCTCTTCTACACAATCACATTTTCTAGGCCTGCGGATAATAACCGAACCAAGGAACCGAACCGAGCCGAACTTTTCGGTTTTTGGTTCTGATTCGGTTTTTTAGGTAGAACCGATCGACCAGATTTGAAAACTGGTTTATTTATCGGTTTGGTTCTGGAGAACCGAACGGTTACCCGTTTTTTTTTTTTTTTTTAATTATTTTGTTTTTAACTAAAATTATACTGAATCATACCAAACTATACCGAACCGAAGAACTGAACTATCCGAAACTATCCGAATTTATTCGATTTTAACCAAATTTAAACAAAAATTAAAAAACTTCGGTTAGTTTTGGATTTGAAATTCAAAAACCGAATTATATGAAAACCGAATCGAAACGAACCATATTATGTTTTGATTAGTTTCGGCCAAATTTTCAAAACCCGAACTATTCAAAGAACCGAATGGATCTGAACTATCCGAAGTCGCATGCCTAAGTCATTTTCTATAGTAATTGGGACTACACGATACAACAAATCGATCACTTGTCAGAAATTTGGTATCTGTTTCAGATTTTAGAATCTTTAGTACATTGAGAATGTCGACCAAATCTGACTGGGTTAGGGTTTGTAATACCGTACAAGTGAAGTCAATCGGGGTCTTCTTCAACTTCTACAGTATCGTTGGATTCTCTTCATCAATATCAGTGAGAATTGTTGAAAAGATTCTCACTGACATTAATATGGCTAGGTGTGATGTGATGATTATAGTTGTTGGGCCCACTCGTTAAAAGATTATATCTGTTTGGGCTTCTAATATTTGGGGACTTCTAACTTCTGATGGGCTTTGGTATCGAAAGAGTTAGAAGTCCTAAGATTGTTAAGGCTTCAAGGAAGAAACGTAAAACAGTAACAACACACACTATATTTTGATATATCCCGAGTCCTGAGATTAGCACACTCACTAAACTCTTCACGGATTATTTCTTTAATCCACATGTTCACTCCACTTACTTTTGGTTTAGTAAATATCAAAGTGTTTATTATTTGTTAACCTAAACAGAAAAAATGAAAAAAAAAAGACACATACCATTCAACCACTATCTTTCTTCTCCAATTTACATTCCCAAATATGTAGATTTGTGGAATTATAACTTTGTTTGATTTCAGTATTGTGTTATAATGAAAATGTAGATGATGATGAAGAAGAAGAAGTGGAAGACGAAGGTGACCATGAAGTCATATCCATAGGGTAACTCCCCAAGACACGCAAGAACGACGTGAACTCCTGAACCTCAGAGAGCGCGTTCTGCGCACGCGCCTCCGCCATCGAAGCCTCGAAGTCGACGTAAAACATATACTCGAAATGCTTCGCCGTCCCGACGTTGGCCTCGTCGACGAGCCTAATCGGTACGTTATGGTTAGGCCTCGACTCGATCTTCGTCAAGCTAATGTTCCTAAACGCAAACGCCGAAAGCACTTTGAACAGAACGCACGTGCCTTTCTCGTGCGCGAACACGATGCTCGTCTTGAACGGCCGATCCGTCCTCGGTATGATCGGCTCACGCGCTAGCATCACGAAGCGCGTGACGTTACTCGCGTCGTCTTGGATCCCGTCCTCGAGTATCTCCAGTCCGTAGATCTCCGCTGCGCGTGCGCTCGCTATCGCTGCGGTGTCGCGGATGTTGTTCGCCGCGATGAACTCGGCGGCTCCGGCGGTGTCGTCGACGGCTTCACGCGCCACGTTGAGGCCGAGTTTCGTGAGCGTGTGCTCGCACTGAGCGAGTCCTTGTGGATGTGAGATTACGCGCGTGAGGAACTCTTTCCGTACGCCGGGTAGTGCCATGAGACAGTGGTGAACGGCGAGCTGAACTTCTCCGACGATGTGAAGCCGGTGACGGAGGAGAAGATCGTAGTTCCGATGAATCGATCCTCCTAGAGAGTTCTCCACTGGTAAAACCGCGCGATCCGCGATCCAGAGCTCAACCGCCTGAAACGCGACTTCGAATTGATCGCAAGGGATCGGTTGACAGTTAGGGTAAGCTTTACCGGCGGCGGCTTCTGAATAAGCTCCGGGAACGCCTTGATACGCGACTCGGAGATTAGATCCGTGAATCGGAGCCGGAGATAGATCCGTAATGGTGAGTGGCTTCTTCTTCAATTGCTGATTCGGAGCCAACGAATTGTTATCGAACGGTACTAGATTCAATCCCGAGGTTTCGGCGACACCGTTCACGGCGGAGAGTACAGATTCAGATTGCTCCTGAGAAACGACTTTGCCGGAGAGAATGGCGCAGGAGCTTTTCCAATCTGATCTACTTGAACCATTGGCGTAAGAGTCGGATCTCTTACTGCAATGTATGAAGCGTCTCCGTGACTGCGTTGTTGCCGTCGTCGGAGTATGGTAAGATCGGAGCATTGGGTTGAGATTGTGGGGAGAAGAAGGAAGAAGAGTTCTCATGTTTGTGATTTTGTTTTTCAGGTGAGAGTTTGAGAATGATGAATTAAAGGAAGGAGAGTGAGGAGGAAGACAAAGTTGAGTGTTATAGGAGAAGAAAAGAAGATCGTGGAGTGATCTCTTGCCTCTAACGATCCTTCACCTACCACCATATACTTTTTTTTTTTTCATTCATTTGGTTAAAAACAAAAGATGGTGGTGGGCCAAGATGATAAAGCCCAAAAGATGTATAGAGATTTTCAATGCAGATTTGCTTGCATTTTCACGACGACGACTCTCCCATCTTACACTGTTTTCTATTTAAATGAAATCTCTTGGATTGGGAAAAACATATATATTGAAATCTCCACTATGCTGCCAGAATTTGTTTTGTTTTTAATTTGGTCAGGTGAAAACAATTACGAGAACAATTCAACAACATATATTTTTATATTTTAGAAGATCTTTAACCGCAATGAACGAACTTACTTACACCAGGCTATAGATTTTCTACAAGGTTGTCTCCCACTAATGTATAGAAATCGTATTATCTGATAATTGAACATCAAACTTTATGATGTATAAACATTAACTAATGATTTGGTCAACCAATGTACTAAGAGAATTTCTATCTACTAAAATTTGAGGCTGACCATTTTAAAATTCATATTTATCTATATCTGTTCAAACAATTAAACCGTTTAGTTTATTTTGACAAGTATAAGCACGAATTAGATTAAAAAAAATATATTTGTCAAATAATTGATAAATAGCTTTATTAATCAGTTAAATTTGATATTAAACCGAGTAATTATTTTGACATGTTTTTAAAATTTTGTATACTTTTTGTTTATATTCTTATTTTTTGTCATATTTTTATCTCTATTTTTATAATTGGTTATCTAATCGATTATTTATTAAGTATCTTTTTATGTTCTATAGTTTATAGTTCTGATTTTTCTTCTTCAATTGTTTAATTATTTTCACATATTATTGTAGATTTTTATCTCATAATTTAATATATAATTTTTAAAAAGATGAATTGCTTGTCTATTTTGCACAAGTGAAAAAACATATTATGAGATGGACCAATAAGATAAGGGTTGATGTGTCACAAGCTAGAGAGGCCTCCTTCATCTATTATATTTAAAAACTAGATGAATCGCGTGGGTTAAAATATATAAAATTTCATATTCTACTAAACATGTTTGGAGGCTATTTGAGCATATACTTAGCTAATTTCCGAATTACATTGTTTATTGGTTATTCTTTTTACCAATTTTATATTGTCTTGACAATTATTATAAGTGTGATAAGTGTAAACCATAAATTTGGAGAAAAAGAAGCAGATTCATCCAAAATCTCTATCTTCATTTGTGTGATAATTTGATAACATCTGTAATCTAAACCATTTATTACACTCTCTTCCTATTCTCTACTATTTTGCATTTTTTTTTCTCATCCTCTAGTTATGGGTTATTGTCATATTTCTATTTCGATGGCGGGAAGAGCTCGGTTCAGCTTCGAGCCGAAGCCGTTTTTTTTTTTTCCTTTTGCAATTTTTTTTTTCTTTCCATTAAAAAAAATAGAAAATAAGTAAAATTAAATAGTTGGGTCAAATTGGTCTTTACACATTATAAGGGATATAGTAGATTAGTTTGGGATATAGGAGATTTGATTTTGTTGAGAAGGGGCATTTCAGATCATGTATATCTTTTATAATATAGATTTGTATACTTTTTTGTTTATATTTTTCTTTTTTTATATTTTTATCTCTATTTTCTTATAATTGGTTATCTAATCGATTATTTATTAAGTATCTTTTTATGTTCTATAGCTTTATAGTTCTGATTTTTCTTCTTCAATTGTTTAAAGATATTTTTATCCCTTTGTTCACTTGTCATCCCGACCATTTCCCTTCACGTTGGGTTCAACTTCCATATCTGATTTAAATAAGTAGTTATAGAAAGAGTAGAAATCCGCAATGTTCAGGCTTTAATCCTTTCATAGTGCACAAGCCTTAAAAACTGGAGAGAAGAGTTCGAAATTAAAACGAAAACATACGCAAACACAAACCAGGCCACACTTTTGCTTTAACTGCTAACTTTGATGGTCTAGATTCCTCCAATGCTTTGGTCATTATGAGATGGACCAATAAAAGGGGTCGATGTGTCATAAGCTGTAGAGCGAGCCCCTTTCATCTATTATATAGTAGATAATTTTATCTAATACATGTATAAATTATAGACCATATATGAAAAAAATATAAAAATAAAAAAATTTCTCTCATGTCATTGTCCAACTCAAATTTTGTATGATCTTCCGTCAACTTTTTTTGTTTATATTCTTCTAATCCATCTACTTTTGTTTTTGTAGTATAAGTACCAAACCCTTGCACATAATTGGATATTTTTTAGTATCATTTGTAACCAACTCTTCAAAGTCCAAACCAATACATATACTCTCACCTACCAATTTCGGCTCAAATTTATTAATGAAAATTCCTCTCAACTCAGACTTCCTTTGAATGAAACGTTAAACGTGCCATAAACTACCCAAAACAAAAGAGGTTGGAAAATTTACAAAAAAAAGATCATCTCTCATCTGAAGATTCTGAACTATTTACCAGTTTTTGCTATTGTGTTTTCTTTCAAACTAGTGTATGATCTGCGCTTCGCGCGGAATTTAACATCCCGTTTAACAATATAGTTACTAAAAATTTAGTATTAGTAATGTAAATATTATTTTATTTTGTTATTAGCATTTTTATGCTGTTAATAAAATATAATTGAATGAAAACGTATAATATATTGTAAGAAGTTAAATATATTTATAGAAGCTAAAATCTTTTTAAAAGATGTTGGCTTCATGAATAATATTACATATCAAAATTTTGAATATAAAAATTGATAGACAAAATTTAAATAGTCACATATTCTAATATTGATCTCACTTATTAACTTTAGATGTGAAAAAAATATATTAATATTATACTTACCTTTTTTTTTTCTTAAATTTGAGCCGGATGTTCATTCATAAAACATTAATCTTTTTTCATAAATGTCTAATGTTTTTTGAGATACATTACATACAATATTAAAAAAAATTTATAAACATTTGATGTGATCCATGTATTTACAAGATGCACTAATCTTTCTCTCTCTCTCCGTGTCACTCTCTCTCTCCTTCCCTTTCATGAACATTTAATGTTTTTTAGATACATTACAACAATATTAATATTTTTTTCATAAATGTTTGATGTGATCGATGTATTTGCAAGATACATTAATCTCTCTCTCTCTCTTTCCTTCCCTCTCTATTTATTTCTCTCACAAACGCAACATATTGAATTACAAATAACATTTTGATGATGCTTTAACTTAACATTCACTATCTTCCTCATAACTCTCCATTCTCTCGCCATTCTCAACCTATGTTTTTTAATTTATGTGTTGTAGAATTTTTATAAAACTTTGTCCATTTTTTATTCGAGAATTGTGTTGAACATGTTAAAAATTTGGGATAACATATTTTATCTCTCATATTTTTTAAAATTCCATTCACTTAAACACTAATTTCTAACCATAAAAATACATGTTTTTGTTTCTCCCCTATAACTGTTATAAGTGTATAACATACTTATAGTAAATAATTTTTATCATAATTCTTTAAAATTTTTAAATTATCAAACTAAAAAATATATTTTAAAATCCATAAATATAATATAATTAAAATTATTAAATTAAAATTTATTTAGATCAATATATACACTATCTATTATGATTTATTGATTTTTTATATTCTATTTGAATCTATTACATTAATAAATGTTAGTTATTATAAGAATTGAAAGATTAAATAACATAAAACATAATAAATCAAATAAAAATTAGTTGATGATGTGTCATAATTTTAAGATAGGTGTTGATGAGGTGGCATCATAAGAAGAGACTTCATTCTCCTTTATATATAGATTATCAAACTAAGAGATATATTTTAAAATCCATAAATATAATATAATTAAAATTATTAAATTAAAATTTATTTAGATCAATATATACACTATCTTTTATGATTTATTGATTTTTTATATTCTATTTGAATCTACTACATTAATGAATGTTAGTTATTATAAGAATTGAAAGATTAAATAACATAAAACATAATAAATCAAATAAAAATTAGTTGATGATGTGTCATAATTTTAAGATAGGTGTTGATGAGGTGGCATCATAAGAAGAGACTTCATTCTCCTTTATATATATAGATACCCACCCATTTCTGTATTCCTATATTTTGATTTATTTCATTAATTATTAGAAAAGTCTTATTTTGAAATGTATCAACTGATGCCGATGTATGTATCATGTTAAAACTTTTTCCATAGTATTGTCAAATAAACAAGAGACTACATCTTTTATACATTGAATATTTTGGTTCGCCCAATCTTAAAGATGGTAGCCCCCTCTATAATTCTGCTTCCGCCCCATTCCCCCCTATACTTTAAAGCTTTTGAAATTTTCCACCCAAACTTTCACATCACAAAACCCCCTAATTTTATTTTCTCTGCCTAATTCCACATGTAAGAGTAATAAGCCTAAATCGTTATCAAATCAGGCAAATCGCGTTTAATGGATAGCGATTGCCCGAAATCGATTTAACTCGAACTCGAACCCAGATCTGATTGCAAAACCTAACCCGGAAAATTTTATTGCCCATAAGTTTTTTGTTTGTTGAACTCGTGTCCGGTTTGTAGATTTGAATTGCCTTTGGATCCAATTCAACGGATGACGATCTCATTGGAACGAAACTATTTCCTCAAATCGCTAATGTCCACGATTTTCGTTTAGCAATGGAACGAAACCCTTTCCTCAGAATTCGACGTTCTCGTCTTGCTGCTTTGAGCTCGTCTCCTTCGCATTCACAAAAATTTTAAGTGCCAGGTCAATATTATGGTTACCAAAAAATGATTTTGGAAAGAAATCGAGTAGCTAATACGGAGCTCCCGGATCGTGCTTAGCGTTTGTGTGCATAAAGTTCGTCTTTTTCTGCGTTTCAGGGCTAGAGGATGTTTTTGTTGGTTATCTATTTGGGAGGAAGAAGGCAACAGAAGTAGCTCTTTTGGGTTGGTACTGGGCCTTTTAGGCCCATCACTTTGGCCCAGCCCAAACCATGTTTTCTGCTCAAAGTCAAAGTCAACAAAAGTCAATGGAACCTGGTCAAAGTCAACAAAAGTCAACGGTCGGCCCGACCCAAAACGAAATCCGCGAGGCCCGTTTTTGACAAAAAGCCCGTTAGGGTCGAGGGAAACCACCGACCTAATCACCTATAAATAGAACATTAATCTGATGTGACAAGACATCCTAATTCTCGCACAAACCCCGAGAGACTCGATTTCTGCGCAGAGCACTCCTCCGAAACTCCCGACTCCCGACTACCGACTCCCGACTCCCGACTCCCGAATCCCCACTGGACTCGCGACTCGGCATTCCCCAGAAAGGCCCTTCGGCAACCTCCTTTTCTTCTCGGCGGCTCGGCGATCTCCTACTCGCGGGCTCGTCATTTATGTTTTCGGAGGATCTCCTCTTTGTTTTCACTTTTCGGTCTTAGACGTTTTCCTCTGTAATTGCTGATCTCGACAAAAGTTTATAAGAAAGTTTCTGAACCCACATTATCACTTCTTCCATATCTAATCGGATCTCGGATCAACAATTGGCGCCGTCTGTGGGGAGGGTAATTTTTCTACACCAGAAACAAATACGATCATCAATGACGTAAGAAACAACTCCCGCGTAAGCGAAGCCGACCCCTTCGACTTCGGAGAAAACGACCTCTGCAGCTTCGAGGATGACGATCTTCGGAACATTGGCGAGACCAAACCCCGTGGTGTCCGATATGCCGACCTCGTCATTATCGGTGATGCCGACCTGCGTGGCATCAGAAGCGCCGACTCCGGCAACGATGGCGAGGCCGACCTCGATGGCTTCGGCATACCGAACCTACACACCGCCGACAAGACCAGCTTTCCTGACCACCACGAGAACATCCTTCTCTGATCCAACGAGGGCGACGAGGACGACCGCAAATCTGACAGACGCTGCAAGACAGGAAGTAACCGCAAACAACGCATCGCAGCAATCTAACATCTCGACTCTACTTCAGACGCTCATTGCCCAGATAAACGACAACACGCGTGGAACTAACGAACGACTCGACGAACTGGCCTCGGCTCAACAGATTTGCCATAGTCGGATCGATGACTTAAACAACACCAACAACCGCGAGGAGCGAACGCCAAGGCAAACAACCTTCACCCCGCGCCTTCAAAGAGTTCTGTTCGGAGACCTGGTGGCCAACCCAGATGATCGAAACGAACTACCTCCCCCGACGAATAATCAAGAGCAAAGAGAGGAGAGACGATTGGCAAACGACGATCACCAACGCCAAGAGCCCGCAGCTCGGCGAGAAGACGACTACGAACGTCAAGAGCGCGCGGCTCGGCGAGACAACGATCACCAACGTTAGGAGCCCGCAGCTCGGCGAGAAAACGACTACGAATGCCAGGAGCACGCGGCTCGGCGAGACAACGATCACCAACGCCAGGAGCCCGCAGCTCGGCGAGGGGACGACTACGAACGCCAGGAGCACGCGGCTCGGCGAGATGACGATCGCCAACGCCAGGGGCACGCATATCGACCAAACGACGACCTTCATCGTCAAAGCCAGAGCAATGAACTGGAAGGCATCAAGAGATAGCTCAAGTTGATGACTTCCCGAGTCCACCAAGTGACAAGCTCGGCACCGGAGATCGACCGAGTGCTCAAAGCAGCACAAAATACCCCATTTTCGAGCAGGATAACAGACTCGCCGGCTCGGCACACCGGGAAGACAAAGATCACGGCCTACGATGGAACGACGAATCCTATGCTATTCATAACAGCATTCAGCATCGCGATGTGTCAAACTCATTTTCCTCCCGAAGAGCGAGACGCAGGGTATTGCCAGATGTTCGTAGAAAACCTAACAGGCTCGGCACTAAGTTGGTTCTCCAAGCTCGAGGCAAACTCAATCAAAAGCTACGAGGACCTCACAATAGCTTTTGTCAAACACTATTCTATGTACATCGAACAGGGGGCGTGCGAAGCCGACTTATACACACTGCGGCAAGGCCAGAAGGAGTCACTACGATCGTACATCAACAAGTTTAAAAGCATCGTTTCCAAGGTGTCGGTTTCGGATGGTGCAGCGATTCTGGCATTGCGCAACGGACTATGGTACGAGTCGAGTTTCTACGAAGAAATGAAGAAAAACAAACCACATACTTTGGAGGACGCGCTCCGGGCAACGATTTTCATCGAGATAGAAGAGGAGAGGGCCGAGAAGGCTAAGAAGTATGCCTCCCCCAAAGCGCCGACCCCAAAGGAAAAGTCAAAAGAAGACTACTACGAACCGCGTCAGCATTTCGACAGTAACTATCAAAGAAACGATTGAGGCAGCAGACCGTCAACCTTCATCGTCGAAAACGCACAATTCAACCAACAACAAGGCGGACGCTCTAACAAGTATATCCGGCCTAATCAACATGACACGCCCGACGGGTCGAAACCGTATTGCACTTTCCACAAACGCTACGGACACTCTGATGAAGAATACCGCCATTTGCAGAACGACTTGATGGCACGTTATAAGAAGGAACTCAAGGAAGCAAATGACAAACAAATGGCAAGACCACACGATAGACGGGAAGTCCCACAACCGCGAAACGAAGGAGAACGATTTCGACTCGCACAAGAAGAAGCCAGACAGCAACCCGCAGTCGTCTTGCCGAATCCACCAATCGGACCCGTCAACGCCGATATGGCGCCTCTGAAACGTGAACTCGACGACCAAGGGCAAGGCAACCCCCAGGCTCCAGCAAGACGAAGGATAAATATGATAATGGGAGGACTTCCCACTTGTAACGACTCAGTCCGATCGATCAAGAGTTACGAACGAAGAACCATCGCCGCGAGGAAATTCAAGCGCAGCGCCGACGACGAACTAAAGATCGGCAACGATATATCATTTGGAGACGACGACCTCGAAGGAGTGGACACGCCTCACAACGACCCTCTCGTCATCGAGCTCTGTATCGGAGATTGCGAAGTTATCCGGGTTTTGATCGACACAGGAAGCACTGTGGACCTCATCTTTAAAGAAACTCTGCAGCGGATGGAGCTCGAAGGTTTCGAATTCAAAGCAAGCACGAAGCCACTCACAGGATTCGCAGGAGACACCACGATGACAATCGGGACCATCAAGCTCCCAGTATACGTTGGGCGACGACTAAGGTTATCAAGTTCGTCGTCATCGACAAGCCGGCTATCTACAACGCGATCCTCGGCACTCCCTGGCTGAATGCGATGAAAGCAGTCCCGTCAATCTACCATCAATGCGTAAAATTCCCAACGCCGAGCGGCACCTTCACAGTCCGATGAAACCAAAGAATAGCTAGAACCTGCTTTATCACCGAGCACAAGCTACGGAAGGCGGCTCAAACGTGCCTTATTGCAACCAGGGGACCAAACGAACTCCCACCTCCAGACGATCAGCAGCGCGAGGAAGTTGTTCGAACCAATATCGATATACAAGATCCGGAAAAATGGTCTATATGGCTGTCTCGCACTCTGCCGTCAGCGGCGTCCTCGTTAAGGAAGATCGCGGCGAACAGAAACCGGTGTTTTACGTGAGCAAGTCGCTCGACGGACCAGAAAGTAGGTACCCAACGATGGAAAAACTCGCACTGGCCGTAGTTACCTCGACGCGAAAACTACGACCCTATTTTCAATCACACTCGATCACCGTCCTCACGAATCAGCCTCTGCGGACAGTTCTCCACAGTTTGACTTAATCCATACGAATGACAAAATGGGCCGTCGAACTAACTGAGTACGATATCGATTACAAAAACAGGACTTGTGCAAAATCCCAGGTGCTCGCAGACTTCCTCGTCGAATTGCCACTAGATTCCGCTAAAAGCGACTCTCCTCTTGAAGAAAAATGGTCTCTGTACGTCGATGGCTCTTCATCTCGCAACGGTTCAGGAGTCGGAATTCTTTTAATCTCACCAACCGGCGAAAACCTAGAGCAATCTTTCCGACTCTAATTTACCGCGTCAAACAACGAGGCCGAATACGAAGCACTTATCGCCGGCCTACGGTTAGCGAAAGCAACCAGAGCACAACAGATCCAAGCATTCTGCGACTCGCAGCTCATCGCCAGCCAGTTCAGTGGAGAGTATGAGGCCAAAAACGACCGAATGGACGCATACCTCTAGGTCGTCAAAAATCTCGCCGAATGTTTTGACAGTTTCGTCCTCACCAAGGTCCCGCGAAGCAACAACTCGCCAGCCGATGCTCTGGCCGCTCTCGCAGCAACATCTGACCCGGCTCTCCGCAGAATGATATCGGTGGAAAGCATCGCCAAGCCCAGCATCGAGCTATCGAAAGGCGTATGCATTATAACCGAACTCGAAGAAGGCCTCGATGATGCCGACGAGACAAATTGCGAACCGATGGACAGAGCTGGCGAACCCGTCGAAATAGACTGGAGGGACGAAATCAGAATGTACTTGGCCGACAGAGAAGTCCCACCGGATAAATGGGCTGCCCGTCGACTCAAAGCACGAAGCGCCTACTACACTCTCATCAAGGACGGCCTCTTTCGATGGAGGGCCTCTCGGGTCCTACTAAACTGTGTACACGGACAGGAAGTGCAAGACGTCATGAAGGAAACGCATGAAGGACTAGGAGGTAACCATTCAGGAGGACGAGCCCTAGCTCTGAAGATAAAGAGGCACGGCGTGTTTTGGCCAACAATGATAACAGATTGCGAAAAATTCGTCGCACGGTGCGAGAAATGTCAACGCCACTCCCCGGTAATCCGAGTTCCCTCAGAACTGTTGACGGCCTCCACAACCCCTTATCCTTTCATGAGATGGGCAATGGACATTATCGGACCCCTCCCGCGATCTCGTCAAAAACGTTTTGTCTTAGTAATGACGGATTACATTACGAAATGGGTAGAAGCAGAGTCATACGCCAAGATTCACGCCCGCGACGTCCAAAAATTCGTCTGGAAGTTCATCATTTGTAGGCATGGACTCCCTTACGAGATCGTCACCGATAACGGCTCCCAGTTTATCTCGACTATCTTCGAAGACTTCTGCGCACGATGGAAGATCAGACTAAGAAAATCGACCCCCGCTATCCCCAAGGCAACGGACAAGCCGAAGCTACGAACAAAACAATCCTCGACGGCCTTAAAAAACACCTCGATGCGAAAAAGGACCCTTGGGCAGACAAACTTGATGGGGTGCTCTGGTCTCACCGAACCTCGCCGCGAAGATCAACGAATAGAACTCCCTTCTCACTATCACACGGAGTAGAAGCTATGTCACCTGCGGAAGTAGGCATCTCAGGACTTCGACACACCATGATCGCGCAAGATCCAAAGATGAACGAAGAAATGATGAAGGACGAACTCGACTTCCTGGAAGGCGAACGAGACCAGGCACTCTTAAGAATTTAAAACTATCAGCAGCTCGCAACTCGTTACTACAACAAGAAGGTCCGCGGTCGGCACTTTGAAGAAGGCGATCTTGTCCTTCGGAGAGTCTTCGAGAATACGCGCGAAGAAAACGCAGGCAAGCTCGGCGCAAGTTGGGAAGGACCTTATATCGTCTCAAAGATTGTCAAACCGGGAGTATTCGAGCTTACGACCATGGCAGGAGAGGCGATCCCGCGATCATGGAACATCATGCACGTCAAGCGTTACTACTACTGACGAAGCGGCTTCAGCGACGCCCGGTCTCTTTTAATATGAACTCTTGTAAATGTGAACTACGATCAGGCTTGATCCCTATAAGGGTACGTAGGCAACCTTTTCGGAGGTCAAGTTATATCTAAAAAAAAAAAAAAAAAAATCNGTAGGCATCTCAGGACTTCGACACACCATGATCGCGCAAGATCCAAAGATGAACGAAGAAATGATGAAGGACGAACTCGACTTCCTGGAAGGCGAACGAGACCAGGCACTCTTAAGAATTTAAAACTATCAGCAGCTCGCAACTCGTTACTACAACAAGAAGGTCCGCGGTCGGCACTTTGAAGAAGGCGATCTTGTCCTTCGGAGAGTCTTCGAGAATACGCGCGAAGAAAACGCAGGCAAGCTCGGCGCAAGTTGGGAAGGACCTTATATCGTCTCAAAGATTGTCAAACCGGGAGTATTCGAGCTTACGACCATGGCAGGAGAGGCGATCCCGCGATCATGGAACATCATGCACGTCAAGCGTTACTACTACTGACGAAGCGGCTTCAGCGACGCCCGGTCTCTTTTAATATGAACTCTTGTAAATGTGAACTACGATCAGGCTTGATCCCTATAAGGGTACGTAGGCAACCTTTTCGGAGGTCAAGTTATATCTAAAAAAAAAAAAAAAAAAATCTACTTTGTAATGTGAACTACGATCGGCTTGATCCCCGTTCTTAGGGGTACGTACGCAGCCTTTTAAAGGTGCAGCTATACTTAATGAAATTTTTTATTTCCTCATTAATTCGTCTACTTCGATACGCAGTCCGGCTGTCCAAACACATTGACGCCCTGACCAGGTGTTCAATTTTGAAACGCGTTCCGCACGAATGCAGTGGTGAAATAATCAACCCCTTTGATGCGTAAGCTTAAAAACTTAGCTCGTTGGATTTAAAATCCGAGCCCAGTCTCGCAAAAATTACACCGGGTAAGCCGAGCCGAGTCTCGCACCCAGGATCGACAAAGCCGAACTCCGGTCCTCACGAAGGGGTCGAAACGAACAAATAAGCCGAGCACCTCGCACGTTGCGATTTCGTCCTCGGAATAAAAAAAAACGGGAAAACTTATTATGAAAAGCGCCGAGCCAAGCCTCGAACCGAAAACCAATAGAGCCGAAAATCGAGCGCCTCGTGTACTTCGTTTTATAGTCTTGAAAAATATTCGAGCAAAAACAAGTGGAGCCGGGCTCAATCTACCACACTTCAAATTCGCGAAAGGTAATATAAGATAAGGCGCCTTAAGCATCAAGGAAATTTCAAGCATATAGAGAAAATAAAGTGCTGAATAATAACGAGGTCATACCAAAAGGTTCATACATATCAAAAGATAAAAGTCCACATACGGACTATCCGATAACAGAAAAAAGGGAGGGCTAAAGAAACTAAACTCCCGGGGCACCGTCCTAGCGGATAGTGGAAGCAACCGTGGAAGTGATACGAGTCGTATTTGACCCATACTCGTTGATAGCGGACGTCGCATCCTCTGGACGTGTCAAGCGCTCCATCCAAGAATCGACGGGAGTGACGACGAAATCACCGTCCACGAACTCCTCGACCGGCAAAGCCAGAGCCTCGCTCTTTCTCTTAGCTACATCATCCTCCAGAGCAGAAATCTTCTCCGCGGGAAAGAGAATTCCGTCTTTCGCAGCGCCTCGAAAAGCTTCAAAGACCGCGTTCGCTTGACCGTAGAGACTAAGAGCTTCCTCAACGGCCTCACTACCGCTGTAAAAACGCCGAAACCTCTCGAACCGTTCATGGTACCTTGAAGAGACCGCCTTGAGAGCACGCCGCCTCTCACTTTCTACCTCACTCGTCCCTTTTATCAAAGCCGATTCATGCCTCCCTTTGTACTCCTCACGTTGTTTCCGATAGTTCATCGCCGAAGCCTCAACGTCATTCGCCTTCTTCTTGTAAGCTTCGAGTTCTTTGAGAGCCTTCTCTTTGGCCGCACGCTCGACGTCTCGCTCAGCTTTCACATCCACAACCATTTGTCTTGACCGCTCGATATTCTTCCGCAACAAGTGATCAAGTTGGTTCGTGGAGGCCGCGAGCTAAAAAAAAAGAGAAGAAAATTTTTTTAACATAAGGGTAAACGAAGAATCCTCGACGAAAAAGAGCATACGAAAATTACCAGAGAGTGGCACGTCGTAATGCCTTTTAAAACATTCACTCCGACAGAATCATCATCAACAGGGGACAGCTCTATAGGGGCATGCTTAACCTTCCGGTATAGCTCGTAACAAGACTCTACATCATCAATGAGCAGCCCGCTCCCTGTACGATTAAACAAAAATGTGCAGTCAGGAACGGGCACGGCGACTCCATCAGATACCTCCCCTTGTCGAATCTTTCTCACCGATCCCCCCCTCTCTTGCAAACCAAGCACAAGATGACGAATCTCTTCCGTTCGAGACACGCCCGGAGCCTCGGAAGAACTCGCAGCCCGGCTAGGGGCCTTCCCCGAAGCCTTCGCCGAAGCCTTCCCCGAAGTTGTCACGCCGAATGTCGCTTTTCCAGACGGAGCCTTGGCCTTGTCCTCTTGGACCGCGGACCTGTTCGCGCGACTTATCTTCTCCCCAACCTGGCGACCAGCCTGAACTGCACCGGAGGACCCAGCTTCGACGAGCTTCGGAGTCGCAGAAGGAGGCGCGAATTTGGGAACGCTCAAGAACGCTTATCCATCTCTTTCGCAAAGTCGAAATTCACTGCAAAACAAGAACGAATATTAAAAAAAAGAGGAGAAAGTAGAAAGGACGAAACGCTCAAGAAAGCTAACCTATATACCCGGGATCTCTCTTTTGCCGAACCGAAATAATAATCGACCACTGTTGAGCTCCAAACCGTCCGAACTTCGCAAGGTCTCCCCCAAATCTCTCGAGATGCGATTTGCCGGTCGGATGTCGAACTGCAAAAGAAAAAGAAATTTTTTTTTTTTTTGGTGAGATAGTTTATACATCAAAGCAGATCTCGAGCAAATCACTAAATCTACCACAGCTCGTGCTCCAACGGCACCTAAACCTCGCCCTAACATTGGGAACCGACGCCTCATTCACCCGGACATAGAAATAACACTTCCACCAATCGCGCTCTTTTCTCTCAGAAAGACGAACGATCTTGCGCTTCGGTCTCATATTCACGTTAAGGGTTCCCGGATACCCCTGGGTATTCCAACTCGCAACCGACATTATTTCAAAGAGTGGAACACTCATATTGACTCCAAACTCGGGCGCCAACAAAATAGACGCAACAAGATTCCTGATCGCACCCGCACAAAGCTGAGTAAATGCTATCCCCCTAGCAGCACAGAAATCCACCAAAAGCTCGGACAACGGGAACCACAACCTGCAGTGAGTAAACCAGTACTCATAGAGATATATCCAGCCGGGAGGAGGAGTCCAAGGCCGCTCGCCTACCTCAGGAGACCGAAGCTTTAAACCAGAAATCCCGTAAACAAACTTAAAACCCTTCAACGACGTCGAATCCAATAGGGAATCCGGAAAAGCGTGAAGAGCCTGAAGCAGACGCTCTCGGGCATCAACCGAAGGTTCAGAATCGGAATCATACTCGTCTAGGCTCTGAATAATGGAAAGCTTCAAACCGGCAACCGACTCGCTAACGTCGTCAATCTCCGCTAAACCGAAAGATTCCGACTCTGGCTCATTCAACGAGGGCGCCGACGCCGACTCCGCCTCATGAAAAGAAGAAGCCGACCCGGTCCTGCTGGAAGAAGAGGCCGACCCGATCCTACTAAAAGAAGAAGCCGACCCTGTCCGGTTTGAAGGAGAAGCCGACCCTGCCTCATTCTCTTCCATGGCTCTATCAAGCCAAGTCGCATCAACGTCTTCCATCAGATGTCAAACACGGCCAATAAAATAACCAGTCGAAACGAAACGCTACCTGCAAAAACAGAATCCCGGATCGTTAGAAAAATCAACAAGTAAACAAAGCTCAGCGACGTAAAGTCAAAGGAGCCGACCCCAGCCGAAAATCACGACAATTCAGCAGCAAGCACGCACCAAGATATTGCGCCATCCTCTCAGAAAACACTGCTCAAAACAACATCAAAACCTCGCAACTCCCTCAAACATCGATCTCCAAAGCCGATCCGTCAAAGTCGTTGAGAACAAACACACCGACCCGAGACGGAGTTCGCCGTTCGCTAACCCGCGAATCAACCCGGCGGCGACTCAAAAACGTTACGCAACTTGGCAACATCATGCGCTGCCACGGGACCAAAGGCGCCATCACACGACACGGCCTGCCCTCACGCGGTGCATCTCGCCCGGCGACTCGACGAGATCACGCGACACGGCTCCCTCACCCCGCGGGACCATGCGACCCGTCGAGGCCACACGGCGACACAACGACCCGGCAATTCCACACGCGACCCGCCGAGTCCCGCGACCCGGCGAGTCCCGCGACCCGGCGAGTCCCGCGACCCGGCGAGTCCACACACCGTCGCCTCGCCGAACCTCCACTTCTCCGGCCCGGCGATTCCGCGACCCGGTGTGTCCACGCAAATCCCGCAACACGACAAAGTGCCCGCGAGCCGCGAGCTCCCCGCGACGGCGAGTGCCCGCGACCCGACGAAGATCCCGACGACTCCGCGGCAAGATCTCGCAGCCCGGCGAGATCTTACACCCGCAGCTCGGCGAGATTCTCCCCTTGCGTCTCCGCGAGATCCTCCACCCGCAGCTCTGCGAAACTTCCATCCCGCGGCTCGGCGAAGTTCCCAGCTCGCGACCCGCGACCCGACCCATCACTCGACGACAATGGCCCACTCGGCCAAGGCAATCAAGAAACAAGAACCAAAAACAAAAAAAAGACTAAGAGAGAGAAGGTAAAAGGAGAAGAACCATACCTTTAAAATGGAGGAGGTAGAGAGAGAAGCTAAATAGTAAAAATTAGAGGAAGAGGAGAAGTATTTATAGGAGGGTGAAAAAGGTGAAAAATGTGTCTCTCATTTTAACCTAAGAATGCCTCGGGATCCGCGCCAAAGACACCGAAGAAGCTCCGGGAATGGCAGAAAAACATCAGAAAACCCGCAGGATGACACAAGATCCGTTGATTAAGCCGAACCCCCATTTGTGCCGGACCAACGAACTCGAAGAATCCGTCAAAATTGAGAACAACTCTTACATTTTAACGGACTGGGGGGGGTTTACTGTTGGTACTGGGCCTTTTAGGCCCATCACTTTGGCCCAGTCCAAACCATGTTTTCTGCTCAAAGTCAAAGTCAACGGAACCTGGTCAAAGTCAACAAAAGTCAACGGTCGGCCCGACCCAAAACGAAATCCGCGAGGCCAGTTTTCGACAAAAAGCCCGTTAGAGTTGAGGGAAACCACCGACCTAATCACCTATAAATAGAACAGTAATATGATGTGACAAGACATCCTAATTCCCGCACAGACCCCGAGAGACTCGATTTCTGCGCAGAGCACTCCTCCGAAACTCCCGACTCCCGACTCCCGATTCCCGACTCCCGACTCCCGACTCCCGACTCTCCACTGGACTCGCGACTCGGCATTCCCCAGAAAAGGCCGTTCAGCAACCTCCTTTTCTTCTCGGCGGCTCGGCGATCTCTTACTCGCGGGCTCGTCATTTCTGTTTTCGGAGGATCTCCTCTCTGTTTTCACTTTTCGGTCTTAGACGTTTTCCTCTGTAATTGCTGATCTCGACAAAAGTTTATAAGAAAGTTTCCGAACCCACATTATCACTTCTTCCATATCTAATCGGATCTCGGGATCAACAATTTGTGAGTTCTTTAAACCCAAAACGCAGAATGTTAAGTATCACCATTTACAATCTCAATAATGTCTTTTGATGCTACATGTGGAAATCCAAAAGGGGGACATAATCGTCGATGCTACATGTGGAAATGGCATCGATACTTTAGCAATGTTTGTTGGATAATCTTCAACATTACTTGAAGTCTAAGATACATAAACCAAGTTTGTGGTTAAGGATAAGATAGACTTAAATGGAAATCTTCTATTAGGAAATATGAAAGAGTAGTTTTCTATTTCTAAGGGAAAAAAGAAATTTTATATTGTCATTAGGAAATAGAAAATAGGAAAGGGTAGTTTTCTATTTCTAATAGAAAAAAGTAAATGAGCAAAGCTGTGTTAATGCCTATATATATGGTTGTCTCAGTTGTAGACAAACCACATTGAAAGCTTTTGTGTTTAGTTTTTGAGTTATATTTCTAAACATAAATAAAAGAGTTATTCTTATAAAGTTGAGTTATTGCTTTCAATCACTTTAATGTTGAAGATGGTTACGAATGATTACGATGGTTATGGACCTTATGGTGGCCATGTCTATGCATTGGTCATTCAAAAAATGCCATAGAGAGCACTTCCTCTTTGTACAAGAAAAAGTCGACGACTTTCTTCTATGCATTATAAGAAGATAGACTCTTCCATGCTTCATATGGTTGCTAACAAAAAGACCAAAATCACCAAACCAATAAAACCAAATTTATAATCAATTGATAAATGATTGTTGTTCTTCAAAACTGCATTTTACACCAACACAACGGGGAAAAAAACATTACAATCTTCATAATCTAACGTTGCACAAACTCGCTTCAGTCAAAGCCTTTTTCGAGACCCATCATCATTCATTAGCCACCAAAATTCCAGATGAGGAGCTTCTCTATGATATCCTTAAGCTGTTGAATTTGAGATTTCACTGGCTAGCCTCGTTTGATGTAACCGAACAAGTGATCATGGATCTTGTCACACCACATGCTCTTCCAAGGGCTNAGAGCACTTCCTCTTTGTACAAGAAAAAGTCGACGACTTTCTTCTATGCATTATAAGAAGATAGACTCTTCCATGCTTCATATGGTTGCTAACAAAAAGACCAAAATCACCAAACCAATAAAACCAATTTTTTTATCAATTGATAAATGATTGTTGTTCTTCAAAACTGCATTTTGCACCAATACAATCTTAATAATCTAATGTTGCACAGACTCGCTGTAATAACTCAAATCGGCTTATCAAAAAAAATAAGAGTTAATGGGTTTAAAGAGGAGTCTTTTATTGAAAATAGCCGGAGCTCGAAAGATACACGGTGAGTTTAGGTCATCGGAATAAGAACGCCGACCTAAACTTGAAAGAGAAGAAAGCTAAAGCGAATAAGCGATAAGTTGCTAAGTTTGCCCTAGATCTTCTCTCTCAATTTCTGAATGAATGTCCTTGTAGGAGAGCTTTCTATATTTATAGGATTCTTCAAGTCGGTCATCGACGCTTGTTCTTTCCTTCTTGGAAAAGGAAAGTTTCCCGAGAAATAAGGCCGACCTGACATTTTCTCCGGATTCGATAGGGATAAATGGAAGATCTCCATCTGTCTATGCCGACCTGGCATCCTATCTGAGTTGTTCCAGAAAAGGCAAAAACTATGCCGACCTAAAATAGCCAAAAGCCATTTCAGGGTTTCTTAATGGGCCGAGCTTAATTCGCATCGGGTTTTTTAGAGGGGGTACGAATCCCGGCTCTAACAGTTAGTCCCCCCCAAGTTCGGCAAACGTAAATGGATTGCGTTTACCGAATTTAGAAGGGAAAAGGTTCGATGTGAATTGAGGTCGGCTTCATAAGAAGTTAGTAAAATAAAACTAAAACTCGTACCTTTGCTTTATCTGGTCGGACTAACGAAGGGAAACCCTAGTTTCAGCGCGCGAATTTCGGATCTAGCTTCGTAGGCCTGTAGACTTAGGTTTGACACGTGTCGATCATGCAATGAATCTCCGATTAGAAATAATTCGAAGAAATGCGAACAGTCGCAGATGCAATGATGACTCTTGGGAACCGTTCTGGAATTCTCTATAAATAGAGCAAGGCTCTCTTATTTTCTCACTTCTGCATTTCGCGAGATAAAAGATTGCAAGGTTAGCTCTCGACTTCCTCCACTTTTTATTTTATTTATTTTCGCCGGTCATCTCCCTCCGCCGTCTCGATCCGGTACTCCGCCTTTGATTTCTCCGATCTGCGACGAGATTCAAAGCCGTGTTCTTCAGAGATGTTGAGGATTTGCTCGAACCGATCTGAGACGAAGAGATCTAGGTCGGCTCAAGAGAAAGCCGATGAGATCGGCGTTACTTTGGATGAATTCCTTAAGATGTCCAAGGAAGACGCGATCGTGCAAAGCCGATCTAAAGGAAAGAAGATTGTTTCATCTCCAACCCGTTCTGAGTCTGGGTCGGATGAAGATGACGAAACTGATTTCGCGGTGAAGCAAGCCGTAGCGGAACGTTTTGTCGCCGACCAGGTCGAGTCCGTTCCGAGGAAAGATTGTGAGGCATCGACTCGTGCCCCTTTTCTAATTCCCGAGCTGTGCGATGAGGATATCCGATCAGAGGGATCAGGCGCTATGGTGGTCTTTGAAGACAACGATCGATCTGGAGGATCGAACGAGATGGCTTTATGCGACGACCTGAATCTTATGTTTGTTGAAGATCATGCAAATGAGTTCGGCGTTATCGATCTATACCCGAGGGTGAAGAAGGTCCGACCAAAGAAAGGGGAGCCGAAAATCAAACCTATAGCCGACAACGTTCATGGGGTCTTTCCAACGAAGTCTACCATGGAGTCGCTAGTGTCTTTGAAGGTAGAATGTGGTATCGATCCGAATGTGATCCTGATGGTTCCCAGTCCGTCGGAACGTCCATGGGATGCTCCACCAGGATGGATTTGTCTGTATGAGAGTTTCTTTCGGAAGTTTCACCTGTGGTTTCCCCTTCCACGATTACTGCTGGAGTATGCGGACAAACGAGGACTGCCGATCTCGCAGTTTACACATGCCACCATCCGCCTGATCGTCTCTCTCCTTTATGTCTCGGTCAAGCACAAGATCCCGCTGAGTTATGACGCGTTTCACGCGATGACATTGACGCGGAGGAATAAAAAACATCTGAAGTATCGACGCTCGTATTATACGAGCATGAAAAGGCGGTTCAATGTCGTTACCGGTGGGCATTCTTCTAAGGTGTCAAACTGGCGCGATCACTATTTTTTTGCGTTGATCAACGAGTCTACCATCGTCGACCGAGATATACCGATCAGAACGGAATGGGGAAAGATTACCGGTAGAAGTTTTTTGCTCGCATTTTGTATATAGTAGCCGATATCATTTCTGACGGTTCTTTTGCGTGCAGGATATAACTCTATTACTTTCGTTGACGATCCGAAGAACCTCTTTGAGATTGAGGAACGTTTCGTGGCCCTTTCAGCAATTACTTGGCCAAGTATCACGGAAGAGAAACTCGCGAGAACTCAAGGTTTGTGACTACCATAGCCGTGTTGAATGTTTAGAATTTTATTGCCGATCTGACAATAAGTTGTTTTGTAGCTGCGTTAGCCCGAGCTCATAGAAGAATGAAGGCCCGCCAGTTAGCTGGTTTGGATGGTTTGGAAAACGTCTTGTCTTCTTCGAATACTCGCCCGTCGTCAAGCCAGGATCAGGTTATCCCGGCTAACAATCAGGATTTAAACCCGCCTTCTGTGGAAGCTTCTGACCAGGTTTGCACCGAAGGTCTTGTCGAAAAAGCAACAAAGAAAGTTGCTAAGACGAAGAAGAAGAAAACTGCCGACTAGAAGCGTAAGAAAACCCCTGAGGTAGGTGAGAAAAACGAAGCGACCGATCTCGCAGCTGGTGGATCGATCTGCGAGAAAGTCGTCGTCCCCGGCTTGGAAGAGGGGGCGCCTGAGCCGAAAAGATCTCGGATCGAAAGGGCTCTTCACCCTTTCGGATTTTCGTATGAATACCGCGGGTCTGGACCAATTACGGCCGATCCAATGGCCTGTCTTGACTTCTTCCTTAAACTTAAGGATCATCCGGCTGGGCCTTCCACAGATATTTCCTGTCTGATTCGTCAAGAGGAAATTGCGCGCGCTGCAATGGAACAGGCTCGGGTAATTCTAACTTGTCTTCATGTTAGTTTTGGTCGTTTTGCCTTGCTCGAGCTAAAATGTACTTTATCCGTTCACAGGTCCTTAGCACCATGCTTGACGTGATGTGCAGCTATGACCGTGATGCTCGCAAGCGTGCGGATAACCAGGCCGAACTGGAGTCTCTTAAAGAGGCTCTCGAGGCTGAAAAGAAGAAGAGTGCCGATCTGGAGATTGCGGCACAAGGGGCAGAAGCGGAGAGGCAAAGGGCTCAAGCGGCCGAGGCAGCCTTATAAACTTCTCAAACCGAGGCTAAAAAGTGGAAGGCGGCAGCGAGTCGCATCCTTAAGAAGTTTCAACATGAGAAGAATGCCAAGGAAAAGTCGCGTGAAGACGCGAGGGCTTCGATGAGACGGGTAAATAACTATTACGCCGGTCTCATCCAAAAGATTAATGGATACTTGGCCCAGAGGGACGAGGCCGAAAAGATTATTGCCACCACAGCTCAATGGAAAGGGGCCGACCAGGCGGTTCAGCTCTTTGAAAAGGAGGGTCTTATGCTGCCTGTTCCTGTGAAGGATAAAGTAGCCGATACTCTTCGGGACTGGGAGGCCAAGCATGATGCCTTTGAGGAGGTCAGTTTCGAGCCCGGCGAGTTGAGAATTCTAACCCTCGACGAGTTGTTCAGGGAACAAAGATCGGTAGTTCGGAGAGATCCCGCTGCACCTTCGACCGCAGCCGAGACTGAGCTTGGGACTGAGTCTGCTGCGTTGGTCCCGTCAGTAGAGAAGGCTCCTTCTGAAGTTCAAGAGGAGGATGGGGTGATAATCTGATATATCATGGTTTTTACCCGTTTTTGGACCATGATATAAGTGTTTTTATAGAGTCTTTATACTATTTTTGAGTCTATTTGAGTTTTTTACAGGTTGGACTACGTTTGGAGCAAGGTTAGAGATTCTGGAACATTTTGGAGCATTTTGGAGAAGCAGCCGAAATGATGAAGTCGAAAGAGTGGATTTACACGCAAGGTGTCGATCGACACCATCAATGTCGATCGACACCAGACGAGACCGACCAAAGATTTCCATCAGAAAAAGGAAATCAGCTGAAGTTTCCATTATTTACAAGTTTGCCCCTGACGCGATTTTGCCTATAAATATAGTTTTTCAGCCATTGTTTAGGCCACACACTTTACAACACGCACAATAATTTAGAGAGAGATTTATAGATAGGTTTTGGAGAGAAGAATTTGACTCCCTTAGAGCAAATTTGGAACTCCCTTTATTTATTCTATTGATTTCTTTTATGCTTTCTATTCAAGTTATGATTTCTGTTTCATTGATCATGTCTGAGTAGTTTGCTAGTTAGGTTTAGGGTTTTTCAAAGGTGATTAATGAATTGTTAGGTCGAATTAAATTGTTAGGATAAAATCATTAGAGTTCTTCATCAGGATTTGTGTTTAATGCTTATTCTACCTTCGCGACCTAGAATCTGATCTTAGGTTAATTAATAGATGCGAGAGTATTATTGATTGCCTGAACTAATGTTAGATGAGCAAAATACCTATTCGCAAAGAGATTTGGTTTAGGGTTTTGTGAACAATTGAACCTGAACTTTAATGCTTGTTTGAATCGATAGGATTTGCAAAGAGATTTGGGATTCTAGGGTTTAGACATAGATAATCTTCGCAGCGAGAGTTGGTTGATTTTACATTAGTGTTTCGAGTTCTAGAACAGTTCTTTATAATTCCTAAAATTCTGTCTAGACCTGCAATTTAGATCACCTGAGAATTTCCCTGAACCTAGCGTTTCGTCTCCTGAACTTACACCGTTTTTAATTGCTTTATGTGTTTTAAATTCCATCTTTCTACTTAGCTTAATTCGAAATTAGAAGTTCGTTGTGTGACTATCCCTTTTCTGTGGATTCGATCCCTAAGTACTACAACTGATCTCTTAATTTAAGAGAGTTGCTTTAGGGTAAATTTGACCCATATCATAATCCGCCCAAGGATGCCGAGCAGGATGCATCTGAGAAGAATGCTTCTGTGACGGAAAGGACCGAAGAAACGGTCGCGGAGAGGACTGAGGAAGTGATCGAGAAAACCGGGGACTGATCATCCCCAATATTGTATTTTGTCTAAGTAGTTTTGTAGCCGATATGAAATCATCGTAGTTTAATCCAAGTGTTTGTCATTGCCGACTTGGATTTATGTAAAACTCTTGTAGTATGAATGGAATTTTTTTTTGATTTTAACGATTGATCGCGTCATTACTTGGAGTACGAACATGAAATGCGATTTGATATCGGCTTTAAAAATCATGCGACTAAAAATTCTAAGTGTGGAATATGCAAATCTGGTCGGCAGTACTTGAACACTTAGGAATATTCTCAAGTCGACTGTAAGATGCGACTTGGTCGGCTAAATAATTTTACAGGACTTAAGATTGCGGAACATGATCCGGCTTAAAATAAGTGTGAATACAAAACATGCGAGCAGCTCGGCTTAAGTTGTTTTGTACAACTTATTTTTCTAAGTGTGAATATCAACTGCGAAGCAGGTCGGCGTCTTTATTGATACCACTTAGAAAAAATCTAAGTCGAATGTAGGTTGCGAGTCTGATCGGCTTATGTACTACATGGCATAGATATTGCGAAACAGGTCGGCTTGTTATGCGGCAATGCGCGGTGTTTAGAACGTATGCAAGCGGACTTGGCTTTTTGTGCTGAACTGGGTGGATCAGACCCAGCTTATAGGCGAATCGGACATCTGGCCAGGATGACGATATGAAAAGATGAGAAAAGTTTATGAAAAATAAAGTTTTATTCATAAAGAAATAACCAAACAGGCTTTACATGGCGAAATAGACTAAGTCCCCCCACTTTTGTTTGGGGGGAGCAGTTGTACCCGTCCTAAGATGGGTTGCCTATGTACCCCTTTCGGGGATCAAACCGCTCCGTAGTTCATAGTGCTCATGTGAGCACGTCTTTTTTTTTTTTTAGCTTGAGGCTATCTTGAAGCCGACCTCAATGGTAGTAGCGTTTGAGGCTCAGTGAGTTCCAGGCTCGAGGAACTTCATGGCCGGTGGTGGTTTGGAGCCGATAAATGCCTGGTTTGACGACCTTTGTGATGGTGTAGGGACCCTCCCAATTAGCGCCGAGCTTGCCGGCGTTCTGCTCCTTGGTATTTTCGTAGACCTTTTGAAGGACTAGGTCTCCCTGATCAAAGTGTCGATTGTGAACCTTCTTGTTGTAGTATCGCGCAGCCTGATTCTGGTAATTTTGCATTCGGAGAAGAGGTTGATCTCTTGTCTCCTCGAGGTTATCGATCAGCATTGCGTCGTTGAGGTCGGGGTTCTGTGGAAGGATTGTTCGGCGTAAGCTGCCGACGTTGACTTCGGCTGGTGTCATTGCTTCGCAACCGTAAGCTAAAGAAAAAGGAGTCTTTCATGTGGCTGTTCTCGGTGTTGTACGATGCGACCAAAGGACTCCATCAAGCTCGTCGGCCCATAAACCCTTCTTCGCGTCAAGACGTTTCTTGATGCCTCAAGGATTGTCTTGTTGGTTGCTTCGGCCTGTCCGTTGCCTTGTGGGTGTTGAGGGGTAGATTTGTTGAGGCGTATATTCCAGCGTTCACAGAAGCCTTCGAACTTGCTGGAGATGAACTGTGAACCGTTGTCCGTAACGATCTCGTAAGGTAGGCCGTGGCGGCATATGATGTATTTCCACACGAAGTGTTGGACCTCCGTGTCTTTAATGCTGGCGAAGGCCTTGGCTTTGACCCACTTGGTGAAGTAATCCGTCATTATGAGTATGTACTTGCGTTGACGGGAAGATGACATTGGACCAACGATGTCCATCGCCCAGCGCATGAACGGATAAGGTGGAATGGTCGATGTCAGCAATTCAGTTGGTTGATGTATCATTGGGGCGTGGCGTTGGCAGTATTCGCACTTGCGTGCATACTTTTCGCAGTCCTCCTGCATGGTTGGCCAAAAAAGGTCGTGTCTCTTGATTTTGAGGGCGAGTGAGCGTCCGCTTGAATGGTTTCCGCCGGCTCTGTCGTGGGTTTCCTGGATAGCGCGGTATGCATTGTCGCCGTGGATGCAAGTGAGGAGTGTTCCGGAGGCTGTCCAGCGGCATAAGATGTTGTTGGCGATAGTATATTTCGCACTGCGGGCGTGTAGTCGTCTGGCTGACCACTTTCCGCGGGGAACTCGCTAGTTTCGAAAAAGTGTCGAATTTCGACCCGCCAATCTGTTACGTCGGTTGCATCTGGGGTTGGAGTTGCGTCGGCATTAACTTTTGCTTCTGTGGGTTTGATGGCGAGGACGACCTGAGTCGTTGCGATGCTTGGTGATGTAATGCATTCGACCCGGATCGTGCGTCGTAAGTCAGAATCCTTGTCGGAGGCTAAGACAGCTAGCGCGTCGGCGCCTTTGTTGTCGGATCGGTTGATTTATAGGAGCTTGAAAGTCTTGAATTCCTTGGCCAGATTTTGTACC
Organism: Alliaria petiolata; assembly: GCA_020283515.1. Taxonomy (NCBI): domain Eukaryota; kingdom Viridiplantae; phylum Streptophyta; class Magnoliopsida; order Brassicales; family Brassicaceae; genus Alliaria; species Alliaria petiolata. The sequence continues at coordinate 376,448,542 of JAHZTW010000001.1, forward strand.
AAGGCGAGGTAGGCTCCCATTCGTTCTTCTTTGGCCTCGTACTCGCCGCTGAATTGTTTTGCGACGAGCTGAGAATCGCTGTGAGCTCGGATGTTGTCGATGTTCATGCCTCGAGCTAAATGAAGGCCGGCTAGTAACGATTCGTACTCGGCTTCGTTATTGGATGCTGTAAACGCGAGACGAATGGACTGTTCGAGGACTTCTCTGGTCGGTGAGTGTAATTGAATGCCGATGCCAGAGCCGAGACGGGATGATGCGCCGTCGACATATAGAGACCAAGGTTCGACTGTCGGTGCATCGTCGTTGATGAGTTCGGGTGCTAACTCGATGAGAAAGTCGGCCAAGACTTGGGACTTAGCGCTGGTACGGTTCCGGTATTCAATGTCAAACTCGGATAGTTCGATCGCCCATTTGGCCATCTGACTAGACTGTGTTGGGCTCTGGAGAATGGTTTGGAGTGGCTGACTGGTTAGGACGGCGATCGAATGAGACTGGAAGTATGGGCGTAGTTTGCGAGATGCGACTACGATGGCTAAAGCGAGTTTCTCCAAGGTCGGGTAGCGTGATTCGGCACCATCCAATGTCTTACTGATGTAAAAAATTGGCTTATGTTCGCCCCGATCTTCCCGAACTAGAACTCCGCTGACGGCCGCACTGGAAACGGCGATGTATAGGAGCAAGGTGTCGCCATGTTCAGGCTTTGCGGGGATTGGTGGCGTGGATAAGTAGGACTTGAGCTGTTGGAAGGCTTCTTCGCACTTGTCGTCCCACTCAAACCGTTTGTTACCGCGGAGGAGTTGGTAGAAAGGCAGGCACTTGTCCGTAGATCTTGAGATGAATCGGTTCAGGCGGCGATTCGGCCTGTGAGGCGTTGGACTTCATGGGTATTCCGTGGGGATGGTAGTTCCAGGATGGCCGAGATCTGCTTCGGATTGGCTTCGATGCCGCGCTGGGTGACTAAGTATCCGAGGAATTCGCCCGAAGTGACTGTGAACGTGCATTTTGCTGGATTGAGATTCATCCCGTACTGATTTAGTATGCGGAAGATGGGAGATGTGATCGTCGGCCTTTAGTGATTTGACGAGCATGTCGTCTATGTAAACTTCCATTGTCTTGCCCAGTTGATCGCAGAACATTTTGTTGACAAGGCGTTGATAGGTTGCTCCTGCGTTCTTCAAACCAAACGGCATGACCTTGTAACAGTATGTCCCCTGATCAGTGATGAATGTGGTCTTCTCGCTGTTTTCTGGATGCATGAGGATCTGGTTGTAGCGTGAGAAAGCGTCCATGAAGGAGAGAAGTTCGTTTCCTGTCGTTGCCTCGACGAGCTGATCGATTCGAGGAAGAGGGAAGCTGTCCATAGGGCATGCTTTGTTCAGGTCGGTGAAGTCATCGCAGACCCTCCATTTTCCGTTTTTCTTCTTGACTACGACGGGATTAGCGAGCCAATCGGGGTACTTGACTTTGGTAATTGATCCGGCTTGTAACAATTTGTCTACTTCATCGTGGACGGCCTGGGCGCGTTCAGGTCCAAGTTTTCGGCGTTTCTGTTTGATCGACCTGAATGTGGCGTCGACGTACAGTTCGTGTTTGGTGATTTTTGGATCGATGCCCTTCATGTCGGCCATTGACCACGCGAAGGTTGAGACGTTCTCACGGAGGAAAGTGATGAGTTCGTCCCTGATGCTAGGGAGTAGTTCTGTGCCGATCCCAACGCAGCGTTCTGGATGCTTGTCGTCAATGTTGACCTGAGTGACAAGGTCGCTCTTCGGCTTCTCGTGGTGAATGACTCTAGGGTCGAGGTCATTGTCGTTGTCGATCATGTAGGTTGCGGCGTTCCGAACTCGTTGCTTGTCGATGTAGCAGTGTCGTGAGACTGTCTGATCGCCACGTATGGTGAAAATGCTTCCTTTGATCGGCATCTTCACACACTGATGATAAGAGGATGGCACGGCTCGCATGGAGTTGATCCAAGGTGTGCCGAGGATGATGTTGTATATCGCGGGTTTATTGATCACGTCGAATCGAACAATAGAAGTCTTTCCTCCGACCCGAACATGGAGTTGAATGGTTCCGATTATTGAGATGGAGTCTCCTGCGAAACCGGTGAGAGGTGTTGGTGCGAACTCGATCTCCTTGTCTTTGATGCCCATCTTTCGGAGGGTGTTCTTGAAGATCAGATCAACTGAACTACCTGTGTCGACGAGAATCTTTGACACCTCATCGTCGCCGATCACGAGGGATATGACAAGAGGGTCATTGTGAGGTCTGTCAATGCCACGTGCGTCTCTTTCGGTGAATGTGATGGGAACATCGTCGGAGAAGAGGGAGGGCGTGTCGGCGGGTATGTTTGCTGCTTTGCGTTCGTACCGTTTGATGGAGTTGATAGAGTCCGAACAAGATAGGAGTCCGCCCATGATCATGTTGATTCTTCGTAGGGTGGGCGAGGGAGGTGGTGTTTTCTCGTCGTCCCTCTCTCTCTTGTCGTCGTATCCACCTTGTCTATTCGGAGCGGTGTTATTGTTGGGTCGGCGGTCATGGCTACGCGGCTCAGGAAGCTTGCACTCGCCATCTTCCCACTTTTTCTTGAGGAGGCTATAGAAGATCCGGCAATCGTCGATGTCGTGACTGTAGGAGTTGTGATATTTGCAGTATGGACTCTTTGTATCTGGAGTCTTCGGATTGTTCCTGTCATACTTGTTCCAGCCTGGTGGACGAGATACGGTATTCACGCTACGTCGGTTCTTGTCGCCCCCTTCCTGGTGTTGACGAGGTTCTTGATGGCCGTCCTGGGTGGCAGTTCTGGATTTCTTGTCGCGTGCCGACTTGTCATCTGCTAGTAGCTTGGCTTTAGCCGCCTTGTCTTCCTCCACCCTGATGTAGCCAGTGGATTTATGTAATGCTTCTTCTAGCGTTTTGGTTTTCCCGGTCTTCAACTTTTCGCAGATCAATGTTTGGTCGTCGCGTAAGTTCTTGATCAGGATCCCGAGAGTGATCTCGTCAGGGAGTCTGCATCGAGAAACGATGGACCGAAATCGGTCACGGAAGCTGTGAAGTGTTTCAGTGTCTCCTTGTACGCAGGCCCATAAGTCGAGCTCAGATGTCGTTGTATCGATATAGAGCGAATAATGTGTGAGGAACTTTTTCCGTAGTTCCTTGAACGAACTGATAGAATTCGGGGGGAGCCGTGAGAACCAGGTAAGGGCATTCCCGGAGAGTGATTCGACAAAATATTGGCAGAAACATGTGTCCTGCTCGTCTTCGGATACGCGTGCTCTGCCCATTGCAACTTTGAACGCTGCTAGATGTCTTTCTCGGTCGGTGCTTCCACTGTAGCTGGGTGGTAACTTAATCTTGCCGAGGTCCTTCATGGGGGCACTTGTGATAGCCGACGTGAATGGAGTTTGGTCGGTCTGCCTGAGGAGCTTCTCTAGCTCGGGGGCCGTTGTGATTGCGTTGTGGACCATAGAGTCCATACTGTCGAGACGCTTGTGAATCAGATCGGCTTCAGACGTTGTAAGACTTGAGGTTTGGGCGGTGACTCTCGAGCGGGCGTTAGATCTGTCTTGACCTTTTCGCAGGTCGGTTGTTGGAGTGACCCCGAAAAGATTTTTGAAGACTCGATCGGTGTTAGGGTTTTGCCTTGGTGTGGTTTCTCCGTCTGGTCCCTCGATGTTATCCGCAACGATGCGAGTTCTGAGGATATGGTCCACGTCTTCGCGATAGGCGAATTGCTCGGCTCTGAGTAGATCGAGGCGATCGTCTATCCCTTTCTGGATCTGGGTTGCGAAGATCTTCATCATATCGGTCATGTTGACCGGTGGTGGGTCCGGCAGATTCTGCCCTACTGGCAGCGGGTCGGTGTGCGTCACGCCGGCAGTTTGCTGCTGGTCGGCTTCTTCCGCAATGGGCAAGCCTGTTGCAGGATCGATTGGCCGACCCGATATCGGATCGATGAGCCAATCAGCGATGTTGATGCCTTCGGGCCGATCTGTTATTTGATCTCCAGGTCGACCTTCGTCGGTGTTCATAGCCTTTGGGTCGGTTGATGTCGAATTGTCAGCCATATTCGAGCTCTGCAGTTTTTCTTAAAGACTAAGTCTTTTATTCCCCACAGACGGCGCCAAATGTAATAACTCAAATCGGCTTATCAAAGAAAATAAGAGTTAATGGGTTTAAGAGGAGTCTTTTATTGAAAATAGCTGGAGCTCGAAAGATACACGGTGAGTTTAGGTCGTCGGAATAAGAACGCCGACCTAAACTTGAAAGAGAAGAAAGCTAAAGCGAATAAGCAATAAGTTGCTAAGTTTGCCGTAGATCTTCTCTCTCAATTTCTGAATGAATGTCTTTGTAGGAGAGCTTTCTATATCTATAGGATTCTTCAAGTCGGTCATCGACGCTTGTTCTTTCCTTCTTGGAAAATGAAAGTTTCTCTCTTGGAAAAGGAAAGTTTCCCGAGAAATAAGGCCGATCTGGCACTTTCTCCGGATTCGATAGGGATAAATGGAAGATCTCCATCTATCTATGCCGACCTGGCATTCTATCTGAGTTGTTCCAGAAAAGGCAAAAACTATGCCGACCTAAAATAGCCAAAAACCATTTCAGGGTTTCTTAATGGGCCGAGCTTAATTCGCATCGGGCTTTTTAGAGGGGATACGAATCCGGCTCTAACACTCGCTTCAGTCAAAGCCTTTTTCGAGACCCATCATCATTCATTAGCCACCAAAATTCCAGATGAGGAGCTTCTCTATGACATCCTTAAGCTGTTGAATTTGAGATTTCACTGGCTAGCCTCGTTTGATGTAACCGAACAAGTGATCATGGATCTTGTCACACCACATGCTCTTCCAAGGGCTTGTTTCGATGGCACAAACACATGCGGCACGTTCTGCAAGGATTCAAAGAAAGAGGACAAAACATTATTGGTTTAGAACCAGACGAGAATGTTAAGTATCACCATTTACAATCTCAACAATTTATACACAGAGATGCATACACTTTCTTCAAAATTTCATGTAAAGAAGATATACAAGTGGAGCCAACAAAAGATTAAGAACTCGTTAGACAATTTTCAGAGCCAAAGAAAATACTAACTGAGATTCATAAGAAACGATAAGAAGAAATCAATACCTTTTTGAATGACCAATGCATAGACAGACAACAAAAAAAAAAAAATTGAACTCTATTCCCCTAACCTGCTTTGATGATTTGTCTAGCATGAAACGTGTGACTGCTTCTGCTTCTGGGTATGCTTCTCCTGGGTTTTACTCCCTGGCCACAACCAGACGCCTCTGCACAGAAGCAACGCCGGCGAAAGAGTTTCTCGTTCTCAAGGAAAAACTAACGGATGCTAGACTTAAATCAAACGAATCATTGTCGGTAGCTGAGAAGAACTTGGTAGATCTCAGAAAGCAGATACGAGACACAACGGCAATGATCAATATGGTGAAAGTAGCGATGGCTCTTGATGACCCGGTGGTGATATTAGATAAAGTGAAGAAGCTGGAGGACATTGCAAAACCAGAGACACAGATCAGCCTTGAGGATAAGAAACTGGATGGTCTCTCTTACGATACCATTGTGTTTGGTCTTCTGAGAAGATTTCCTACTAAGCGTGTTGTCTCGGTAGCTAGAATGGTGACCAAAGGGCAGAACAAAGTGGCGGGCCGAGAAGACAACTCGCAGACCATTCCTGATGAGGATGCGATCCGGGTGCTAGCAAGTTTTATTGGTTACGGGTGGCTTCCTTCTTCACCGCGTTACTTTGGTTAAATAGGGACATGCTGTGGCAAAAGTGGAATCAGATGACTAAAGTGGACAACCCAAAGCTGGAAGAAGAAGCGCAGCAGCCTAAAGAGAAGGGAGGAGAGAGAGAGAGATGGAGGCTGGAGACAGTGAATAAAAGATGATGTTTCACACGTAAGTTATCCTCGAATCAATATACACGTAAGTTTTTATCTTATTGATAATGTGATTATATATATAAACTAGATTAGGACTCGAATATACGCGGGTTTTTAATAAAATATTTTAAATCCGTAAAAATAAATTAAAAACAAAATCGAATAATCTGTAAAGAAAAAATAAAAAAAAATTTATTAATATTTCCAGATATATATGTTTTAATATTCTTATATGAATTATGATTATTTCTAATGCTTTATATATATATATTTATTTATTTGTTTATTTATTCTATAATTTTGACGAGTTAATTATCCTTTTTATCATAATTAGATTTGTCATAATTAAAATCTAGATGAGGATCCGCCAGATTTATAATGATAATATTTAAAAATCATTAAAATGTTTTTTAAGAAAATAGAAAACAACATCTCATCACTACTGAGAAAAATATATGAAAAACATAATTTCTAAACATAGGAGTTATTTATTTATTTTAATTCTCATTTATTTTTGATTAAAATATTCAAAACACAGAATCTGTTACGTGTCCTAAGCAACATTAAACATACTTCTCATATATTTCACACATTTTATCAACTATTTTTTTCTGTTCCGCTGCGTAAAAAAACTTGGGTATGCAGTTCGAGTAATTCGAGTATGTTAACAATCTCTCCCATTAACTCTCTTCAAGTAAATAGAGTCTATTTTTCTCTTCACATTCATCTTCCTTATATGATCTCTCTGCTCTCTAGAGAAGTTATGCTTCTCAAGACTCGCATCAAAAGCCTTTGTACATGATTCTTGATACATTTCTCCTTACTGAGCTCACCATCGTTTAATGCCATATCATTAGCATCTAAAATTTCTTTTTCTTTTTAATTAAAATATATCCTAGTTAATAAAATTCATTTTTTTGTTTCTCTCGTATGATATATATCCTTTATATGATCTCTATGCTCTCTAGAGAAGTTATGCTTCTCAAGACTCGCATCAAAAGCCTCTCTACATGATTCTCGATACCTTCCTCCTTATTGAACTCACCTTCGTTTAATGTCATATCATTAGCATCTAAAATTTCTTCTTATTATTTATATATATATATATTTTTAATATTAGTAATTGATCATACAATTTCCTTAATTTAAATGAAAAACATTAAAAAACTTACTTTCCTTTTTCTTAATTTTCTTATTTATGTTTTCTATATATATATATTTTTTTAATATTAGTAATTCATCATACAATTTCCTTAATTTAAATGAAAAACATTAAAAAACTTATTTTCCTTTTTCTTAATTTTCTTATTTATGTTTTCTTTTATTTTCCTTTTGGTATTAGTAATTGAAAAAGAAACTTATTTTCCTTTTGTATTTTTACATTATGTTAAAATCTAATTGGTTGAATTTTTTAAACACGTGTCAAAATCTAATCGATTGACTTGACACGTGTCACGATCATGTTAAAAACTAACTTTGATGCATCCTACTTTATATAATAAGATATATATGTCTTGATTATGGGGAACAAGCCTTCTTATACTAGTTTATAGCCTTTTCTGCTTCGCTGCTATATGTCACAACATCTTATGACCAATGCCTATGTATGTATCATTTTAAAACTTTTTCATAGTATTGAGAAAGAACAAGAGACTACATCTTTTAAACATTGGATATTTTTTTGCACAAAGCTTACACAATAGATCCTGCTTACTCAATTTTGCCTATATATAATGAAGATTCTTAAAGTTTTACTCGTACATTTTCGTATTGGAAAAAAAAAAAAAAAAAGCACAACAAACAATACAAAAAAGAAGAGTGAAAACAATGGTTGGGGGGGGATAATCACTTATTTGTATTGTTTGTACCCCACTGCAGAGTATGAGAAAAGTTCAAGCAAATACAATGCTCTACTGATCAACATGTTGATAATACTGATGTTGTTTTTCATGGCCAAATCGGACGACTACATCAACAACACCGACAAGCTAAAAAAAAACTTATCCATGCTACTGGTTACCAACAAACAGAGTCCGAAACATACATGTTCTCTATCTTCTTCAACTGTGTTTCATGTTGGAGAATAGCAAAATGATATTTGGATTCCTCAAACGAGCACCCACAAATTAATATGAAATATTCAATTAGTGAATGACTCAATTCTTTCATAACCTGATTCAGGTCTATATTCTTCAAGACAATAAATTTTATCCTCACTTCTCTATCAAAGCATATGCTTTCTAAATTCTCATAGGGACCCCCATAATTCTTCGTGAGCCTGTTGAATAATTTGGATGGATTCTGTTAGTTGAAGATCTAACCTCATATGTGTTTCACTATTCCAATGTATTCAATAGAGAAGAGAGCACAAAGCTAATCATTCACAGACTCGTCCTCAAATTGAGAAGGTAAATTAATCATTTAATCTTCAATTTTGTTACATACATCCCAAAAAAATTCATTAAATCACTTTTGAAATGTTTAGCAAGAACGTAAAGTGAAAGAAGTCATTGTTTAAGTTCATATTTATCCTTTACATTTATTTATCTACATACAACTTACCGTCTTCCTCCACAAGTTACAATCCTTTGCAAAGATAAAGAAGAAATTCACATTTTTAATAGTTATACTTTTCCAGCGTTTCCACTAACAGATTCACTATAAATACAATAAATTATAATTTACATTAACCTACAAAACACTAAGCCTTCCTCAAAATTATTACAATCAATATAAATAGTCTCCCATTCATCAGTTATCCCCCACCAAACACAATCTCAGCCATGGAAGAGTTCTATGATCTACTTCTTCATACTTACATATTTTTCGATAAATTAGTGTTAGGAGAGAATCCACAAAATATTCTCGACGCATCTATAAATGATGGAGAAAAGACAGGATTGTCATCCTACTGCTTGATGAAAAGTAAAACATATATGTACTATCCTTCAATTGTTTTTTTCACAAATAAAACTCTTTTGTTTTAATCTACCTTCTGCGTTATTACTTATCAGAACTTTGTCATCCAAGGATTCATTCCTCTTTCAACCGCAGCTGACTACACCAACATACTAAGGGAGGGTCTTCTGTACGTTATTACAGGATTTGAGGTTGCACACTATGCTAGCGACTACAAAATTACAAAGAACCCACTTTCCCTCATCTTTACCCAGAACACAAACTTATACAAAGTGGAAGAAAACCATATGCTGATTGAGAAGAACAAATTGAACATTCACGACCACCAGCAACTCCATCACCTTGCTGCCTCCAGTTTTACATTGCCAGGTATACAGTTCTAGACTCCTAAATTCCGCATTTATTAAACACACATAAAAAAAAACTCATAGGTAATTTCTGTAGATGTGGTGGGCCAAATCAGACCAGCTGCATGGATCGAACATCAAAGATTCCACTTCCACTCAACATATATTTGTGCCATTCCGTCTTTAAACGTAAGCAAATATAAACAAGATCACAATTTATAATACTATTGCTCGCTGGTTATAAATTAGTAAATTATGTCTAATTTAATATCATTTGTTCTCAGTTAGAAATGTTATGAAAATGCAAAAAAAAACTGATTATAATATACATAAACAGTTTTAATTTAAATTGATAAAACATGAAAATACAATTCTAAAACAAAAAAAACTCGCGCGTAGCGCGGATCCTCACCTAATAATTATAAAACGTTGAAAAGTTAGTTTTAGTAGATTAATCATGTTTTTGTCTTTTTAGTTATATTTTTAACATACTACTTGTATATCGGGATCACTTTTCAAAACCGTGAAAATGTAAAAAAATTTGATGAACATTAATGATAACCAATAACGAAATTATGTTTTCCAAATGAATAAGTGGTATACTATTCATCGCCTAAATATGTTACGTTGTCGCGTGTGCAGCATGTGTATCGTCCTGGTATTGTCTTCAATCAGCTTGAACTGTTGAACATCTGATGCTATGTATAGAAAACTATAACTGGTCAAAGTTACTTGTCCGGCTGCGAGTTCCCATTCTCTATGTCGATGTAAGTTTCTATCGTTTACTCTATTCGATCTAAAAGTATTGTGCTGGTGTAATGTTATTAACTCTCTCCTTTTCTTTTTCTTCCTCAGATGAATCCACAATTTGAGGATTATCAAACGGTTAGCTAGAACAAAAAACAGAGATTTGTTCCTAAAGCATAGATTATCAAACGGTTAGCTATAACATGATCAGATAAAGATTGATGATGACTTCAAGAGAAGAGCATATATTTGAAAAGTTATAGAAACTTGAAAATGATCAAGAAGTTGTCACATATGATTCTGACTTTTAGGTTTGTTTTATTGTCCAAGAACAATTAGGTATTTATCCGAATATGGTCGAACTTGTAACTTCTTATAGTCTAGTGGTTTGAATTAGTTTCCACTAATGGTGAAAAAAAAGAAAAGAAGATGAATAAATAATAACTCTAGTTAAAAAAAAAAAAAATTTAAAAATAATAATAACTCTAGTTACAAATGGACTGCTCATAAATCTATATAACTTACAACAACATCAACATCTTCCTTGTTCTCTGTTTTCAAACCAAAAACTCTCCAATAAACAAACTTGCGACTCAAGAAAAACTCCACCGTGTTATAAAATTTGAGAGAGACTAAAAAAAAATAACAGAGAAGTAGCAAAAGAAAAGAAAAAAAAAAGAGAATCTCTCCTCTGCACTATTTACCACTTTTGCCCATTGTGTTCTTCTTTCAAATACCAACCCATTTGACCCATCTGAAAAACCTCCCAACCCTAAACGGCAGCTCATAGTCTTTAGCAAGTGCTGGTTCTCTCGTCACAGTCTCACTATCAGACCAAACATAAACTCCACGTTCTTGCCTGCTCCCTGGAACCGTATTGTCCAAAATCACAGCCATGATGAAAGCAATCACCATGTTCATCGATAAGAGCGTGTTCATCACATAGTTCAACTGCATAAAAAAAACTCCACAAGTTTTAGGATTTTTGATACAGGGAGTGAATTTTGAGGGCAAACCGTAAAACGTACCCCTTTATATTGGCTTTTGAAAGGTCCATGAGAAGCAACAATGTAAGGCTGGTAATAGCTTGGAACAGAGAGATTCGAGTTTGGAGAAATGCCGTACTGCTGGAAGTAAGCTGGGACAGAGAGAGAAAAGAACAGCGATAGCCCGACGATTATGATATTCCGCGAGCTTCCAGCTTCGCTATATCGTAAGTTTGAAAGACCTAATGCCGTAAACATTGCCCACATGAAGCAGAGAAGAGAAGCAACCATGACTTGAGGAATCAATGCGATAAACCCTCCAACTTTACCTGAGGATATCAAAAGCTTCTTCAGTTAGATAGAGTAAAAGAATATTTCAGATTCTTGATAGAATCATTGTAAAATCCTTCATTAGATTGAACAAGAGGAGTATCGACTCCTTAAATACACAATGTCAAAACAGTAAACCAAAAAGATAGCTAAACCAACTCTAATAACCAACTAAACCAATATACAATCTAATAGGAACATAAAGCTAAATAAGCAGTGACCACTTACTTACCAACAAGGGAGAATATAACCAAAACACATGCGCCTAACTCCACGACTCTGCGGCTTCCCATTTTGGTCACAGCGATCGTGTGAACGTTTTCGGTTAGGGTGGTTGAACCGGTACCTGTACCCCAAAGACCGGCTAAGACACTTGTGAAACCTTCAAGACCGATTGCCCGGCTCACAACGCCTCGAGTTGGAGGCCTCGATGCTACTAACAGAGAAGAAGCATGGTACGAACCAACCTGAGACCATAAACAAATTTACCATATCATCAACTGATTAGTAAAATATAAAATTTGATGGTTGAACTTAAGTTGATAAGAAACACTAACCGAATCTACTGAAGCAATTATGGAGACGACACACATAACAAGGGACATTTTCCAGCTGAATATCGGCACACCCCATTGCAACGGGTAAGGAAACCTAAACCAAGGTGCGGATCTCAGCGCGTGAGAGGTATCAACCCGACAGTACTTCATTCTGGTCATGTATTTTCTGCAGTGGCTCGACACAACGTTCGAGACGGGAACGTTTGGGTCACAGCCTTTGTAGCTGTAAGCTCCTGCTTCGGTTAAAAGGAATGCCGCGGCCCAAGTGATTGCAAGACTCAATGGAACCTGTCAGTAAGAAGTTAAAATGGTGGTTGATCACAATCCAAAGCACAAATGAATTTACTGAAAATTTGAGAATTTACCGCGTAAATAAGGAAGATCCGATGGCTTAAAACCGAGATTTTCCGGAGGTACTGCAGCAAAAAATAGTAAAGTATCAAATTGTGTTAACATTAACCTGATGTGATATGATAAGTTTAACCTAACTTGAAGAAGAAAAACAAAATTTGAAACTAGGATCCAAACAAACTTAATTTGATATGATAAGTTTAACCTAACTTTATTTGTTAACAGTAACTTGAATAAACTTACAAGAGCAAAGATGACCACAAGTAGTATCTGCACTACACCGATCTCAAGACATTTACCAACAAGCGGGAAACCGTAGCTGTAAAACGAAAGTCCAACTGCAGCTATGGTCGGAGCAACAACTACTGGATTCACCAACCTACATAGAAGGTCAAAAGATATTACGAATACAAGTAAATACAGAACCACGCAAAGCCACAACAACCATGTGTAGACAAAACACCAGATAGGATATCATAACTAATGCTTGGTTTTTATATGGAAGGTGTAAGCTTTGGACAAAGGCAGAGATGTATACCTCAAAATCAGCGACATTAGGCCGCTGTATCCAAGCAATGCTTGAAAAGCTGAACCAATTATGATTGCACCTTGCAGCTCCCTCATGATATGCTTGAAGTTCTACCATATTAACCAAAACACAACACTTGATGTCAGATTCTGTGCACAAGACAAAATCTATAAGATTTCACTGAAAAATAAAGACGACAAGCCCGGAACAAATTCACAAACCATAGAAAAAGTAACTGATTTCACTTGCAATGATGCACTCAATGCTATAGACGAATCCAGAGGTATAATCACAAATACTCAATGAAGTAAAGCGTGTTCTCCATCGACTCTTGCCTACTGCATAAGTCTTCCTAATGTTTCACAACAGTTACATTTCGATAGTAACACCTCTATATCCTCAAAGGAAGAAAGAAAACCCTTGCAAACCCCATTGAGTGGCGTCTTAACATAGACATAAATAGCAAAATGAGGTTTTTGTTTTTCTTACTTACATTATTTCCATTCAAACCTTGAAACTCCGGTGAGTTTATGATAGCCAAAGCCGGAGCCAGAAAAACAAAGGAAGGTCCTTGTATCAAAGGAAGCCTCGACCCAAACGAAGTATGCAACAACGTAGTGATCCCACACACAAAAAGTACAGTCGAGACAACATTTGCAATGTCCTCCTATAGAATCCAAAAAACAGATGGAAAAATTAAATGCAATCCCAACATTGATCAAAAGTTTTAAGGGACCAAAAGGAATCACTTACGTGCGAACCTCCCATTGCAGGAACTATGACCAATGGAACCAGAATCAATGAGCCTAACATCGAGAGGTAATGCTGCAAACCATAGAACCCAATTGGAACTGAAAACACACAAACAAAGAAGATAGAAAAAACATAAATAATCCAAATAACAATTAAAGTAAGAAACTTTAAAGATCATCTATTGGAGTTACTACTCTCTGACATAGATCTCCAAAAGGAATCTATATAATTATTTTACCAATTATAAGGTCACAATCAGGAGAATCAAAACAACAATTAAACAAATGATTCCTTCAAAAACTGTTCAAATAATTAAAAAGAGAAAAATCTCTCTTTCTCACCAAGTCCAGGAGTATCTCTGAGACCATACTTCATATGCAAACTTCTACCCACCAAATCATCATCCATGCTCTGTGGCAGAACCTCCACATTCTCTTCAATTCGGGTCGGTCTTCTAACCGGGTCGCCTGACCCGTTTGCTCCATCGGGTCCGTTTGATCTTCCATTATCCCCATCGGAATCTCTCCTTCTCTTAACCGGCTGATCCTTAACCGGAGCCGCAGCAGGAGGTGGTCGTGGTAGTGGCGGTGGTGGTGGTGGTGGTGTTTTCTCGTTCTTATCCTTATCAGTCTCGCCGTTGGCTACGGCGGCGGAGACAGGCGGAGGAGGTCGGGGGCGAGCCTGACCAGCTTCGAGATCCGGTTGGTTTTCCGGTTGTCTGGCTCTAACGGAATCAGGCAATGAGGCTTGTCCGGAATCGGAGGCGGTTGCCTCGCCGGAGAATTTGGGACGAAATCCGGTTCGTTTAGCCCAGGTAGACGGCGGCATTGCGGTGGATTCTGGAGCTGGAGGCCATGGACCGGGTTTAGGTCCGGTTTTCGGGTCGGAGCTTGACATTTTTCACGGATTTTTTTCTCAGTTGTGCATAGTGAAGGTTTCTTCTAGATCTACAAAAATAAATTTAGAGAGTTGAAGAAGAAAACGACAAAAATTGGGAATTAGGGTTTTCTTCAAAACAACAGAGAAGAGAGAGAGAGTGTGTACAGTTGTGTGTGAGAGAGAGAGTGAAGAAGTTCTCAGAAGAAGTAACAGTGAATGTGAGATTTAGAAGGAAAGAGAGAGAGAGAAAGAGAGGAGGAAATGGTTTCAGTTCAGTGAGCGAAACTTTCTAAAGAGAAAATAGAAAAATAAAAATCTAATCTATCATTAGATTTAGTTTAGATATTAACATTTTTAATTATTATTTTGTGCTATATAAATTACGTCCGACATAATCGTGTGATGTCATAAATCAAATGCGGATCATATTGATTAAAAAAAAATTAAAAGTCTACTAAAAAAACAAAATAACTTTATCTTTTTCTGTCGTCATAAAACCAACAAAATACAAGCTTATCTGGAAAAAAATTTGTTTATATGATCTAATAAAATCGACAATGCATATGTTGACAACAAAATCTAATTTTTTCTGCATAAAAAAAAATTTCACAATAAAAAAAATTAATATTCGTAAACTGTAGATGCTAAAGTACAAAAAGGCCAATATTAAACGGGCCAGGCTCAGGCGTTTAAAACGCCGTTGGGTTTGTTGAAAGGGCTCTGATAAATCTTCCGGTTTGATTATTAACCGATCAGTATAAGACGAAATAATCGAATTAACGACCGGTTAACAATTGAACCCGGTTTTGTCTTTTACAATTTCCCTTGGAGGGTTTAGTGGTTTTGGGATTTGCAGAAGCTGAGAAATGGCTGCAACTAGGTCTGCGTTTCTGGGTTCAATCTCCAGAATCGCTTCTGCTCGAAGCTTGATCTCACCCGAATCTAGATTCTCCCTTCTAAACCCTAATTTCACTTTGTCGCGATTCCACACTTCATCTCTTCTTCAGACTCGAATCGAAGGTTCCATTTCCAGGTAATTTTTGGATTCTCTTTCAGTTTTTTTTTGTTTTTTGATTTTCCATGAATTGAATGTTGTGTGTTTGTTGGTTTATCTTAATTTGACGACGCAAAGTTCCAATTTTGAATCGAACCCAGAAAATTTCATAGCGTCATTGCTTCCACTTGGATTGGTTCTACGCTCACATCTTATCAAGGTACTTCATGTTTCTCTGAATCGTCGATGCTTTCATCAATTCTTCAAATGTGGTTCTGATTAGGAACTGTTTATTCTCTTGAATCAAAGTGTAGATCGATTTGCATCTGTTTCCATGTATACACCATACTCAACCACAGTCCCAACGCGTTCGCTTAGGAGGAGAATCAGCAAAAGAAACAATCCAAAACCCGTTCTTGACGAATCCAAGTTTCAAGAAACCATCTCCAAGCTCCCACCAAGATTCACCCCTGAAGAGCTCTCCGACGCTATAACACTTCATGAAGACCCGTTAGTGTGTCTCCACCTCTTCAACTGGGCGTCTCAGCAGCCGAGATTCAATCACGGGAACTGCTCTTACCACATCGCGATCAGGAAGCTCGGAGCCGCGAAGATGTACAAAGAGATGGATGATGTTGTGAACCAGGTGCTCGCGGTTGGTCACATTGGCAACGAGAACCTTTACAACTCGATCGTCTTCTACTTCACGAGAGCCGGGAAGCTGATCCGCGCTGTGAACATATTCAGTCACATGGCGATTAGCAAGAACTTGGAGTGTAGACCGACGATTTGAACTTACCATATTCTCTTCAAGGCCTTGTTGGTTCGAGGTAACAACTCTTATACAAGCCATATGTATATGGAGACGATAAGGTCTTTGTTTAGGCAAATGGTGGATAACGGGATCGAACCAGACGTGTTTGCTCTGAACTGTTTGGTTAAAGGCTTCGTGCTCTCGCTTCATGTGAACGATGCTCTTAGGATATTTCATCAGATGAGTGTGGTTTATAATTGCAAGCCGAATTCGTTTACTTATGATTATTTGATTCATGGGCTATGTGCACAAGGTAGGACCATTAATGCTAGAGAGTTGCTTGATGAGATGAAAGGGAAAGGCTTTGTTCCTAATGGGAAATCTTATAACTCTCTGGTTAGTGCTCTTGCGCTAAGCGGTGAGATCGATGGCGCGGTGAAGTGTTTGTTGGAGATGATTGAGAATGGTCGTGTGGTTGAGTTGATTACGTATAGAACAGTTGTTGATGAGAGTTGCAGAAAGGGTAAGCACGATGAAGCTACGAGATTATTGGAGATGTTGCGAGAGAGAAAGCTTGTGGACAGAGATTCGTATGAGAAGCTTGTGAATGTTCTTCACAAGGATTTGTAGATTATGTGCAGCGTTTCTAGTTTGTTGTAATCTACTGAAATTTTGGTGAATTTTATTTATTGTTTTTGGTCTATCGAAATGAATAACTGATGTAAATTTCGTTTCCTTGTTTTTTTTATATTGTACTAATTGGTGATCTTCTATATTGTTGTTTAAAAATCTATATATAATAGCAAAATCATTTTGGGACCTGTGACAGCATCATTTTTTTATGGAAAAAAAAAATCTTAATCTAAGGGTTGTATTTATTTTGATTTCGTAATCTAACGGATATGATTGGTTTTGCTGATGTCACTAATTTTTATAGAAAGAAGAAACTTCAATCTAACGGTTAATATTCTTTGTTTTAAGGTTGAACGGTGAATATTAGATTTGTTTTATTTACCGAACAGATACACAATTGAAACGTTGCAACTCTTGTGAGTCATTGTGATTTTTCGTCATGAGATGATAATGAGGAGAAGCAACTTTTTAAAAAAATCATCATTCATTGTTGACTTTTCACAGTAAAAAGTATATATATTACCATCATGTTCTCATTTCTTCTTGTTTATTATTTTTGAAATTTTCTTGATCAACGTTGGTAACTTGCTTATATTATTTTTTTAATCGTTGATTTGACGTTGTTTTTTGCTCTCATAGACAATGTTTTGACGTTTTTATACTATCGTCAATATAGCCTCCACCACATATGGTGTTTTTGTTGTTGCCATAGTCTATCCCAGTCTCCGTTATCGTCAAAGTCTTCACCAGTCTCCACCATCGCCGTGTAAATTGTGAGTTTTTTTGTCGTTGTTCCTTACGTTCAAAAGTATATTAATGGGATAAAATATTGATTGTAGATTTTTAAAACACTGTCTCACTACACA
Organism: Alliaria petiolata; assembly: GCA_020283515.1. Taxonomy (NCBI): domain Eukaryota; kingdom Viridiplantae; phylum Streptophyta; class Magnoliopsida; order Brassicales; family Brassicaceae; genus Alliaria; species Alliaria petiolata. The sequence goes on from JAHZTW010000001.1 coordinate 376,466,090, forward strand.
TTTCTAAAGTTTTAGGAAGCAAATTGAATACTCCTAATTCATTTTCATAGTTGCCACTGAGGTCCCTATGAAATGCTTCTCTTCTATTGCTCAGTTCATGGATTACGTTATTCAAATTCTCTTCTATTAGATCTGCGTTTATAATATTTCTGAGAGAAAAAAAAATTGAAAATTACTTTTTCTTTTTGTTTTGGATTTAAAGATGCAACACTTATCGTTTTTCTTAGATATAACACGTATTGGTGAAAGCTAGATACCAATTTCTCATTTTTTAACCCAAACACAAATTCAAATAAAACAGCCATTATCGAAACATGAATATTTATTTTGAATATTTATTTTTAACCAATCTTTTTATGTGCATCTTTTGGTTTTAGAATAAATAATTTATTAAAATGGTCGAAACTTTAAATTTGACAATTGCGGCTATTTTGATAATGTATTGCATATAATGTTAGGGATTAAAAAAAAGTTCTATAATGCAAAGTGTACTGTTAAATAATGAAAATAAAATGAAGTGGAATGTTGGAGATTTAAGTGAATCGTTGCAAACGTTTCAAATGAACCATTTCAAGTGCTTAATGAACATTTGCAATTGTTTGAAAATATATCATTGTAATCGTTAGTTTTATGGTTAATTTGATTAACCATTGCAACCTTTGGTGATCAACCACTGTAACTTTTGGTGATCAACCATTGCAACTCGCTTAAGCTTTGCAACTCTTGGTCTCTATAAAATGAGTTGTGGGCATTGACAAAAGAGAACTAAAAAAAAACAGAGAGAAACAATTATATGTATCAATGATCGTCCAATAAACTATTATGTGGGATAACATCATTTTATTTCAAATATACTTTGGTTGGGTTAACAATTATAGGTATCAGCAGCAATCCAATAAATATAAAAAGGTATAGTAAATATAACAAAACATAGTATTTTATTTTGTACCTTATAAATTAATAACTAAAAAGTAAATAAACTTTATTAATCATTTTAATACAGCATTTCTTGACAAAAAAAAAAGTTACAAAAAGATGCTAAAAAGAACAGGGTCAATTTGATTAATAACTAAAACAGAATTTTTTTTTATAAAGTAACCAAAATGTTAAAGAGATATAAGGAGAGGCAGAGAGATAAATTGGTTAGTTTGTATGTTTTGGTTTATTTTGTAGTTATTGAACAGATTTTCTCAAAAGAATATCATTACACTTAATCTATCGAAGAAAAAAATGAAGGTAATGCTGAATGTGCAAAATAATTATTCTCAAAAAATTTAAAAAAAAAATCAAAGACAAAAAGATAAAAAAAAAATGATTTAGCAACTACGGAAGAAGAAAATCTTAATGATATGTAATAAGAGACTCCAATATTCAAAACGGCACAAAGAAAGAGGAAGAAAATATGGACATCTATACTCTTAATACAATGTTTAAAGAAACATTAATTTTATATATTATATTTAAATGATAATAGTATTAAAGTTGTACGAACAAACAATTTAATTTAGATTTAATTATCATTAATTTTAATATCATTAAAAATTTTATTTACTTTTTAATGAATATAATATGATTTACCAACTAACAAATATATAATTATTGAAGTTGTCGAATATATACAAATTTTTCAAACGCAAGCCTCAATCTCATTTTTGCGGTAACATAATCAGAAGTCCAACTAAATTGCAAAAACCGTCAAAAATTCAAATTATAATAAAATAAAAATAATATTTTAATGTCTCCTAACATCACAAATGGTATTGTATTTACTTTATAAATACAAATTTATTATGTAGTTGAAATAGATTTATTATAAAGTTAATGATTTGTTTGGGCAAAATTTGAATGTTGAGAATTTTTTAATTATTTTTACTAAAAAAAATAATTACCTGTGCGTTGACGTGCGGGTTTGTTTTCTAGTATAGTTAAAAATAAAATTGATAATATAAAATGTCGATATATCTAAACTTTAACGATTTTATATTTCATCGAAAACATATAACACATTACAAAAAAAATTATATCTATCAAAAGTTAAAATTTTAAAATATATTTTAGATTAGTAAATTTTATTAGATATTCCTATATATAATCATCTGAATTGTTTAATTTAGATTCACAATTTTTTTATTGAAAATTATAATTAAAATAATGTGTTCAACCATTCGGTTATAGTAAACATGACTTTATTGGATAGATAAGACGCGCCATATATGCTACTTGGTTTTGTTAAAAAAATTTAGCGTTAAATCACTTCTGCTAAAAATACCCAACAGTCGGTCATCGAATGCTCACAACTAAACATAACCCAACCCAACTCAACCATCCAGAATACGGTGTCCAAATCTATATTTTTTAAAAAATTCAAAAATTTTATATAATATAAAATAATATAACTCTTAAAAAGATCAAAGATGTATATTAGAGAACACAATACTTACAATTCTCCTTTGTGGTTCATTCACCAACATTGATCCAAAAGATGATGTTTGATGATTATACAAATTACAAAAGGTAAAAACTGCACATTTGGCCCCAAAAAACTGAAGGGGACAGTCCATACAAACATCTTGCAGCACAATCTCTTCACTTAGTTAGGGTTTGCAGCTTCGTAGATGAAGATTATAATGAACAAATGCCTAACTCTTCCAGATGTTGTTTCTCACCATGGCTCATTCCTTCTGCTATTCCTTCTGCTATGCTTTTCTTCAGCTTATACCTTGACCCATCTTCACATGTCTAGCTCAGAATCTTAATGGGAAAACTCTGCAGTTCTTGATGGTTACTCACCTTTTTGAGCCCACCACTCCGCTGCAAAGAGATTCAAGAAACGATTAGCTCATCAATTCAACAATACAGATGTCTGCAAACAATACAACTATATCAAAAGTTAAGAAGTTCACGCACCTGGAGCGATTCCAGAGATCTGATCAGCTTGACTGGCCTCGTTAAAGCAATGTTAAAACAATCTAAAGCAATCTTCACCGACTTCGTACATATCAAGCCGTGTGGTAACTCTAACTTGTATGTGACTTTCTTTTACCACATAGAACAGAGAGGATAAAAGACCGGTAGCAACTTGTAGATCAAGATGGAAATCAGTTGAGTAGAAAGTAGCCGGTTCAGAAAGTAACCGGCAGCTTGAAGAGGAATGTGAATATGCTTGTTCCAGACATCATCTATCGCACAACATGTAACATAGTTGGTTCCTATTGAATATTTTGCCTATACTCTCCTTTACAAAATTTGACCGTTGTGAAGTGTTTCTCTTGAGAACGGGAATGCAGGTGTGGAGGCTAATAAATAAGATTTGTTGTCAAACAAAGCTCAAAAGTGGATTGGTCGGTGCTCTTATAAAAATCTTTTCGACTTTTCTCTGAAACGTGGAAAATCCAGCTGAAAAATCGAAAAAAATTTCATAAAAGCACCGACCAATGCACTTTTGGATTTTGTTTGACAACAAATCATATTTATTAGCCTCCACACTTGCATTCCCGTTCTCAAGAGAAACACTTTCAGAAAAGTCAAATGTTGTAATGGGTATCCGGACGCCAGGGCTAGTAGCAGCCATCCAAAGATTCACCTAATTCAGAAAATGCAAGAGAATGAATTTGACTTGTAAGCATTTCTTTTTTATTCTCACAACTCAGATCCCAGCCCAATGTAACAAACAGTTTGCGAAACAAACAGGAAAGTGCACCTTTAGCAAAAAAAACAGGAACGTGTATAAAAATCATATTTTGTAATGGATTTAATTTGACACAGAATAACAGATTCCCGAACTTGATCTCAGAGTAATCGAAACCATTCATGTTCAAGCAACCAGCAAACGAAATGGGGTGGACAATATAAATTATCTAAAGAATCATCGAAGATTTTTCTTCAAAGCAGTCAGAAAAATCGACCCTAACGCTCTAAACATGCATCAATGGTGACACAGAAGATCAAAAGCAAATAACTTTTTTTTTTACAAATGAAAGAACCCACCAAAAAAATACCTGATTGGCTGAGTCAAAGCACCGAGTCCTTGTTTTCTCTTTTGGAAGCGAAGAATATTGTTATTTCACACCTATTCAACTACATATAACATCTACAGATTTGTTAGAAGCAGCCACATGCTGCTACAGATGTCCAAAACTTAGTCATTAAAGACACACGTAAACCATGCCATAAAATAATTGTATACATGAAGGTCTTTTTCCATATAGCGTACTCTGTTTCTCTTTGTCATTTGTTAACCAAAACAAAGATGAATGATTTAATGAGTCTGATACAAACCATATTTGAGTTATCTGGCCTTACCTGGACTTTATTTTTAAACTATCATCTAAATCCAGCCCTACAACTTACTTTTTTATTTTCTTCTCAAAACTACATATTATATTAGTTCTGAATTTTAAATTTCTATCATACTAGATAAGCTATTTTAAAATCAGTAAAAATATATTAAAAATATTAAAATTATGTAGGAATCGCAAAATCGAATTAAGAAATACGATTAATAAAACCGATAAGATGAAACAACGATAGTATGGAAAGCGATAAAAAACCAAGACCTTTTGAAAACGTTTTGGAAAACCGAATATCGGAGGCGAGATGATCTCTTTCCGTAACTCAATAAATCGCCTGTAGTGTGACGGTAATATGCGATTTTTGAATCCCAAGATACAACCGATACGAGACCGTTTCTCGACACTAGAAACGGAATCTGCGAACTCTAAAGACTACGATAAACTCTCGAGACTTACTTTTTTAGAGAAGATTTGATGGAACTTTTGAGAGATATTTTTGCTGTGAGAAGTGAGTGAAAAAATATGAGGGTGGAGGCTTTCTTTTATAGCCGGAGAGGAGAGGGTTTTTGGCGATCCGCGTATCCAAAAAATCTTGGAACGTTATGAACTTTACGCGGAGAGAGAGGGATCGTGGCCATAAAGAGAGGGAGATATTTTTTGATCGGTTTGACCAAAATTTATTTCTCACATTTATTCCACAATATTCTTTGTGCTCAAATGTTTAATTTTCGTTTAAGGATTGGGCCCAAAAACAGAAATCAAAATTTGGCCCAAAAAGAATAAGCCCAACAACCTTCGGCCCGAAGGCCCATTCGACCAACACGACCCGCGCCCGTGTCCGGCCCGGCCCGGCTTGGCTTGGCGGCGGCGACGCGCGCGCGAGGCTGGGTCTAACCTCTCCTATGCACAGTATGAGTGCTAACTGATTTGAACATGCTTGCTCTTCCTCTACTCTATATTTATACTAGAGTGTTTTTCCTCTTACAATCGATGTGGGACAAAACTCCTCTTTCTTATCTCAACTTCACTTGGGCCTTGGCCCATTTCTCTTCATTTTCTCCCATTTTTGCAAAGCCCATTTGCTTTCAAAAATTGGATCCAACAATCCCCCACATGAATAGAAATGACTCTAAACATATGACGACTCGACTGACTCTACTAGACTCTACTGACTAGACTACTTCTAAGACTAGACAGACGGACTTTTCGAGAGTTTAAACTAAAATTCACTGTGTTTGAGTAAGTAGCATTTTTCAGCTTTGAACCACTCATTTTAATATCTGTCGGGTTTACTTGGCCAGGAGGTGAACATGATGTCTTGAACCACCCGGATTTTGATGTAAACCGAGACAACAGCTATAATACAGCTTCATTTCTCGTAGAACTGAGTTCTCTATTGTGTTCATTTTGGCCTTGAACTTGCTTGGTTATTCGTGAGTGAACTTGGAGAATATTGCATCACTTTTATTCTCCTAGAAACGGCCGTATTTCACACTCACTAGGTGATCTGCCATTAACTTTTTTCAGAAGTATCCTGTCATACTCCACTATTACAAAGTTATGGAATCATTAGAAGCTAACGCTTAACCTTATCACGTACAGGTTTGTAGCACTGTTTATCATCCTGGGAACTGGGTAGAGATATAAATCTCACAGTGCTTTTTACAGATTCTGTTTGATTTAGTTTTCCCTTTGAACCTAGATCTTGGGATCTCCAGTCACTTAGGTGGGGTTTCCATCAAACTTCGTCCTAATTCATAGGCTTTAAACCCATTCCTCTTGATGATTTTTCAACTTGATCTCGTGACAAACCTTTAGTAAATGGATCCGCTAGGTTGTCAGCCGATTTGATGTAATCGATCGTGATTACACCACTTGAGATCAAATGTCTAATGGTTTTATGTCGTCTTCTAATGTGACGAGATTTACCATTGTAGAGATTATTCAATGCCCGAGCTATAGCCGATTGACTATCGCAGTGTACACGTAATGCTGGCACTGGTTTCTCCCACATCGGAATATCTTCCAGAAAATTTCGAAGCCACTCTGCTTCCTCTGCGGCTTTATCTAGCGCTATAAACTCAGATTCCATGGTCGATCTGGCTAACAGAGTTTGTTTGGAAGATTTCCAGGACACTGCTCCACCTCCAAGCGTAAAGACATATCCACTCGTGGATTTTGAGTTCTTAGAATCGGAAATCCAGTTTGCATCACTGTATCCTTCTAAAACTGCGGGTTCTTTACCGTAGTGAAGACCATAATTTTTGGTATAACGTATGTAGTTTAATACTCTAGTTATAGCTTTCCAATGTTTATGTCCTGGATTGCTTGTGTAGCGACTTAGTACATTTACTGCATGCGCTAGATCGGGTCTAGTACAATTTGTTAAGTACATCAGACTTCCGATCACTCTTGCATATTCCAGTTGTGACACAGCTTCACCCGAATTCTTTTGAAGGTGAAGTTGAGAATCTACTGGAGTTTTCGCTGTCCCGTTTGAGTATTTTTTAAACCTCTCAAGTATCTTTTCAGCATAATGAGTTTGAGACAGGATAATTCCGTCAGAATTTCTAGTGATTTGGATCCCTAGAATTACATCTGCGAGTCCCATATCTTTCATATCAAACTTGCTTTTTAGCAGTTGTTTAGTTTGATTGATTAGATCTTTTGTACTTCCGAGAATAAGCATGTCATCCACGTACAAACATAATAAAATGTACCCTTGTGGAGTACACTTTATGTAAATGCACATATCACATTCATTGATGTTGAAACCATTTGACATCATTACGTTGTCAAATTTTTCGTGCCATTGTTTCGGAGCTTGTTTAAGTCCATATAACGACTTCACAAGTCGACATACTTTATGTTCTTGTCCTGGGACGACAAAACCTTCTGGTTGTTTCATATAAATCTCTTCTTCTAAATCTCCGTTTAGAAAAGCAGTTTTAACATCCATTTGATGGATTTCTAGGCCTCTTAAAGCAGCAATGCTTGTTAGCGTTCTTATAGAGGTTATTCTCGTTACCGGAGAATATGTGTCAAAGAAATCCAGGCCTTCTTTTTGCCGGAATCCTTGCACTACAAGCCTAGCCTTGTACTTTTCGATGGAGCCATCAGTTTTCAACTTTTTTTTGAAAATCCATTTACACCCTGATGCTTTGAACCCTTGTGGTAGGTCCGTTATCTCATATGTATGATTTTGCATAATAGAGTCGAACTCACTATTAACGGCTTCCTTCCATGAAGGAGAGTCTGGTGTAGACATGGCTTCGGTGAAAGTTCTTGGTTCGTTTTCTGTAAGAAAGACCATTAAAAAATCTTCACCGTAAGATTTTTCCTTACGATCTCTTTTGCTACGTCTAGGTTCATCTTCGACATCTTTTTTATCATCAAACGATGTGTCCGAAGTGCTTGCCTCGTTTACCGAGGTTGTTGCGTCTCTTTCTTCACGAGTTCGTTTTGTTGTTTGTTTAACCTTACACGGAAACACGTGTTCAAATAAAGATGTGTTTCTTGATTCCATGGTTGTATTAACGTGAATATCCGGTACATCTGATTTATGAACCAGAAACCGATAAGCACTACTATTGTGTGCATATCCGATGAAAATACAATCCACTGTTTTTGGTCCTATTGTGACCTTTTCGGAGGTGGTACCGCAAGTTTTGCTAGGCACCCCCACACTTTCAAGTATTTATATGATGGCGGATTACCTTTCCAAAGTTCGTAAGGAGTTTTTCCGTGACTTTGTGTGGTATTTTATTGAGGATATAATTTGTGGTAAGCATCGCTTCCCCCCATATGTCTTGGGATAACCCAGATTCCTGCAACATCGCATTAATCATTTCTTTAAGAGTTCGGTTTTTTCGTTCCGCAACTCCGTTAGATTCCGGTGAATAAGGAGCGGTAGTTTGGTGAATTATCTCATGTTCTTGACAAAAGGCATTAAACGGTCCATCATATTCGCCTCCTCTATCACTTCGAACTATTTTAATAGTTTTATTAAGTTGATTTTCAACTTCGCGCTTATATTCCTTGAATTTATCCAAGGGTTCATCTTTCCTACGTAACAAATATACATAACAATATTTTGTATGATCATCTATGAACGTTACAAAATACTTTTTACCACCTCTAGTTGGTGCGTATTTTAAATCACACAAATCTGTATGAATTAAGCCTAAAAGTTCGGTTGTTCTTTCAACTTGGGGTGAAGGCGTTTTTGTGAGTTTGGCCTGTACGGACACTTCACATTTTTCTTTGCTTGTTTTGCATTTCAGAATTAGGTTCAAGTTCATTAATCTTTTTATCGATTTGTAATTCACATGTCCTAATCTTTCATGCCAAATATTAAACGACTCAANAGCGTCTTCGGATTTGTACTTATTCTCCAAAGCCATCCATAGTGACTTGGAGGATTTTTCCTTACTGTACACGAGGTACAGCTGGTCATTGAGGCGGCCTAAGATCCAGCCTCTGCACACAAAATCCCCATGGGTCCAAGCTTCACCACTTGCGAGAGTGAAGGCCCATGTGTTTCCTACCGGAAGGATCGGTGCGTCCTCCTTCAGAAACTTATCGGACTTCATGTTCGTCAAGAAGAAATGCATCTTCATTTGCCATGTTTTGAAGCCTTTTCCGTCAAAATAATCCGGCAAGAGTCCTTGACTCGCGGTTGCAGGGATTGACGGAATCAAGGGGTGGACCGCATTGGGTGTTGTAGCCATAGGAAGACCATCGCCAAACAGAGTTCGACGTGTCGTCTCATCGACATCATTAGCACCCACTGGTCCAAACGCATTCGCTGGTGGTATTGTCTCCAACGGTGTTTGATCGGTCACGTTTGAGGTAGTCATCTGATCACAAATAAGCAAATGAATCAATAACCACTCGATTTGAACCAAAGTTCAATATAAGATTTATCTGAAATAAATCGAAATAGCGGATCTAGATAAAAATCGTAGATTGCTTATGTAAGTTTAGCAAACTCGCTTTGAAGCGTTCGCTGAAACTTTATAATCGGTTAAATAGTTTTGCAAACTCGCTTTTAAAGCGTTCGCAGAAACCTGTACCGTTTTTTTAAAATTAAGCGTTTAAAGAAATGTTTCGCGGAATCGCTTATGTGAGCGTTCGCAAAACCATATAGTATCGTTCCGAAAACGATTCGCGGATACGCAAAGGAGCGGATCGCAAATCCGTTATCGATCTAGAACCAAAACCCGATTTTTAGAAATACGTTTTTGGAAATCGTTTTTAAAGTAACCGCAAAAAACTTAATCTGATTGTAGCCATAAGCTATAAGCGGATTTATTGAGTTACGATTGTAGGAATCGCAAAATCGAATTAAGAAATACGATTAATAAAACCGATAAGATGAAAGAACGATAGTACGGAAAGCGATAAAAAGCCAAGACCTTTTGAAAATGTTTTGGAAAACCGAATATCGGAGGCGAGATAATCTCTTTCCGTAACTCAATAAATCGCCTGTAGTGTGACGGTAATATGCGATTTTTGAATCCCAAGATACAACCGATACGAGACCGTTTCTCGACACTAGAAACGGAATCCGCGAACTCTAAAGACTACGATAAACTCTCGAGACTTACTTTTTTTAGAGAGGATTTGATGGAACTTTTGAGAGAGTTTTTTTTTTTTTTTGCCGTGAGAAGTGAGTGAAAAGTATGAGGGTCGAGGCTTTCTTTTATAGCCGGAGAGGAGAGGGTTTTGGGCGATTCGCGTATCTCCAAAAAAAATCTTGGAACGTTATAAACGTTACGCGGAGAGAGAGGGATCGTGGCCATAAAGAGAGGGAGATATTTTTTGATCGGTTTGACCAAAATTTATTTCTCATATTTATTCCACAATATTCTTTGTGCTCAAATGTTTAATTTTCGTTTAAANGTTTGACCAAAATTTATTTCTCATATTTATTCCACAATATTCTTTGTGCTCAAATGTTTAATTTTCGTTTAAAGATTGGGCCCAAAAACAGAAATCAAAATTTGGCCCAAAAGAATAACCTCAACAACCCATTCGACCCGGCTTGGCTTGGCGGCGGCGATGCGCGCGCGAGGCTGGATCTAATCTCTCCTATGCACAGTATGAGTGCTAACTGATTTGAACATGCTTGCTCTTCTTCTATATTTATACTAGAGTGTTTTTCCTCTTACAACCGATGTGGGACAAAACTCCTCTTTCTTATCTTAACTTCACTTGGGCCTTGACCCATTTCTCTTCATTTTCTCTCATTTTTGCAAAGCCCATTTGCTTTCAAAAATTGGATCCAACAAATTATTCATAAAAAATAAATTCTATTTTTTTATTTATTTATTTCCAATTAAATTTTTTTATTTACTTTTTTCATTTTAAGAATTTGATATTCTTATATTAATTATGTTTACACTTAGATTATGACAAGCTTATACTGGCGGATCTACTTGTTGAATGTGAGGACACGTGCCCCATACTATTGTGAAAAAATCCTAATTGACCATCATAAGTTTTAATTTGTAAGTTCATGCTTTTTGGGAAAATTTGTTCAATAACCATAAAACAAACTAAAATCTACAAACTAACCAGAATTCCATTTTTTCTCTCTCTATCTTTTCTATCTCTTCCTAAATATTTGGTTACTTTGTTAATATTTTTTTTGTTTTGATTATTAAGCAAATTGACCCTAACTTTTTCTCTTGCTTTTTCATCGTTTTTTTTTTCATACAACTTATTTTCTTTTTGTTTGCTATGTTTCTTCTTTGTGTAGTTAGCATCTTACATGTTTTTATTTTTCTATTTAAATATTTTCATTTTATACACTTTTCTTTCTTTTATTTATATATCAAAATATATTTTTTTCTTTCATATTTTTTTTCTAAAGTTGTTTCTTTCATATTTTTTTAACAAATTAATTGTAAGTTCTAAAAATTAATAGAATTAATTAGTAGTAATTTATATTTTATTTTTCAGCTTATATCGTATTTTAGAATCTAAATATTTTATTAAAAAAATATAGATTTTAGAATCCAAAATTTATGCAATGCCAAAAACTAATATTTTTTAATTTTTTTAATATTATATATAAATTAAAAGAAAGTGCAAATTTTAATGAGAGTTTTAAATAATTAAACTCAGATTTTAAAATATATTACAAGTTTTTAAAAATTATAATTTTTTAATATTATTATATAAAAAATTTATGTGCCCCATACAATATTTGTTCCTGGATCCGTTCCAACTTATACACTTGTTTATAATTAATTATTATATAACCCGTTAGAAAAAAAAACACTAAACATGAAAAAAAGTAGAAAACAAATTTAGATCAGTTGGCTTCCATTTAAAAAAAAAAGAAATCACTTGCCCAACCCTAAGACAGAATATATACATTCTATGGAACAAAATCGCACTCGAATTCTTTCTATATTAAATTTAAAAGGTATTCTGTAAGAGCAATATTTTCGACACCCTATACACTTTTTTCGAGTAAGACTATTGTTTATAATTATAGGAAATATTAATTGGTCAATTTCAATTACATGTATATGTAATTATTATTCCAATTACAAAGAATAGAGATTGGAATAATAAAACATTTGACGCAAAGTATTGAAGTCTATGTACATGTTATAATTTCTCATTTAAACTACTAAATTATACATGATCGCGCATGAGGTCCTTCACTTCCTGAAAATATCAAAAGCAGATGAAAGAGGAGCAATGGCAGTAAAAACAGATATAATGAAAGCCTATGATCGCATAGAATGGGAGTTCATTAGAGTGGTGTTGGAGAGAATGGGTTTTCATTCAAAATGGGTCGGATGGATTATGCAATGTGTGACAACCTTTTCCTTTCTAATAAATGGTTCAGCGAAAGGGGCAGTCACACCGTATCGGGGAATTCGACAGGGAGATCCCCTGTCCCCATACCTATTCATATTGTGTAGTGAAGTCTTATCCGGTTTATGTCTCAAAGCTCAGGAAGGAGGGCAATTGTCAGGAATAAGAGTGGCGAGAGGTTGTCCACAAATTAATCATCTTCTGTTTGCAGATGATACAATGTTTTTCTGCAAATCCAATGAGAAAACATGCAAGGCATTAAAGGAAATCCTACGAAAATATGAAGAGGCTTCAGGGCAAAAGATAAACCTCAGGAAATCAGCAATAACCTTTTCAAAGCATACATCCCAAAGCATCAAAAGGAGAGTGAAAAGAATATTGGGAATCCAACAAGAGGGTGGAGTAGGAAGTTATCTCGGCTTACCAGAAGCATATGGAAGAAGGAAGAAGGACCTGTTTAGCTCCATTGTAGACCGTATCCGACAAAGAGCAGTGTCTTGGTCATCCAGAATGTTGTCACCGGCTGGTAAAGTAGTGTTGCTCAAATCTGTCCTCTCTTCTATGCCCACCTACTCGATGTCCTGCTTTAAACTCCCAGTGAGTTTATGCAAGCGTATACAGTCTGTCCTTACCCGCTTTTGGTGGGACTCAAATCCTGAAAAAAAAAAATGTGCTGGGTAGCATGGGATAAAATGACTCGAAGCAAAAAGGAAGGAGGTTTAGGGTTCAGGGATGTACAATGTTTTAATGATGCAATGCTAGGAAAATTGAGCTGGAGAATCCTGAATATGCCCAGTGGTCTCCTAGCCCGCACTCTAAAAGGGAAATACTTTCCGGACACTTCTTTCCTAGAAAGCAAAAAGGTGAATGGCGCTTCACATGGATGGAAAGGAATAACAATAGGGAAAGACTTATTGAAATCGAAATTGGGGAAAGCTACTGGTAATGGACTTACCACCAATATCTGGCTCGAACCATGGTTGTCTACCAAGGACCAAGTAGCACCGATGGGACCAGCAACGAAAGAGAATAGACACATGGTAGTTGCAGACCTTTTCATCCCAAATACTCGAATTTGGAACACTGAGCACTACAGGAAAACAGACGATTTGCGACGGAAATTTGCGACGGAAAAGAGGCGTCGCAAATTTGCGACGGCATTACGACGACATTGCGACAGCAGTTGAAAGTCGTCGCAAATCCGTCGCAAATTTGCGACGACAAGATTCGTCGCAAATGCCTCGCATANGTAGAGAAAAAATGACAACCATGAGGAAAGATTGTTTATTCTCTGAAAATGCAGGATGCTGTTGCAAAAACCTGATGTAAAAGTTCATAACATGCGAGTATAAATATCGTTCAGGGGTAAACACTCAAGATCTTTACAAAGAAACGTGGACGTTATCTAGGTGATCACCAGACGAAAAAAAAAATAAAACATTGATATTTTGAGAGTTACATTTACTGTACTTCTGGTCATTTTGAAGATAAACTTCTAATACTAATTATCAGGGCCGGCCCTGGGCTAAAGCTGATAAAGCCCTAGCTTTAAGCGCCAAAATATGTTATATTGTATTAGGGCATCAAATTTATCTAAAACGTTTGGTAGTGCAGTGGTTGAACTCATCTGTACTAGCAGTGGGTCAAAGGTTCGAACCTCAGAGATAGAACTTTTGTTATTTTTTATGTTTATGTTTTTAATGGGCTAAACTTTTTGCTTTTTGGCTTTTTGGCTTTAGGCAGCTCACAACTTAGAGCATGTGTAATGGTTAAAACTTAAGAATTGGTTCTTAGTTAATATTTAATTATAAAAGGAAAGAGAGAGAGAGAATGGTAAGAGAGAGAAAGGAAGAAAGGAACTAAGAATTGGTTCTTAATTAAGAATCAAGTCTTCACTATTCATTCAATTTTAATCTTTTTTTATTCTAAAAACCCACTTAAGAACTACCATTGTTCATGGTCTTAGGGTCGGCACTGCTAATTATACAATGCATATATCCTAATTAAAGAGCAGAGGAAAACAGAAATTAATCAAATTCTACCAAACCGGTCTATCCTAGATTTGGTTTTATTTAAGTTCTTATTTTTTTAAAGTTAAAAATCTAGAGAAAACAAAAAATCTGAACTGGAATCTAGATGGAACATCCCACATCAAATAGATATTCTAAAATGGACTAGACTCATGCTTTGAATGGAACACAGATAAAAAAATGCAGATCAATTAAAAAATGCAGATCAAGCATAACAAGTGCAGATCAGAAAAAACTACTTGATCTGCATTTGATCTGGTCAAAAAAATGAGGGATGAATTTGTTCTGCTTTTTTCACTAAAAGACAATCAAAAATTGATCTGCATGCAGATCTTTAATTTTTTATTATTTATTTTTAAATCTGCTTTAAAAGAGTTGAATGAAGAACAAATGCAGATTGATCTGCAAAATAAATGTTATGCCTTTATTCTGCATCTGTTATGTTTTACCATTCAAAGCCTCAGTAGAGTAACATGAATGATAATATCAAATGAACAGAAGATATTGAAAAGATGCTTTATTTTGCCCTACAAAAAGTAAGATAAGAGGGTTCAAAACACATGGAGAAAAAGAAAAGTGCAATGTACCAATAAAAGACAAATCAAAGTTATATGAAAAAACCTTTAGTCGATGTTCTTATGCACTTGACGCTTATTTTTGCTCTTTGATGTGATGAGACCAAACATAGACAGCTCAATGTCTCCTTAAGGCCTTAAACCTAACACATGCATCTTTCTTCCTTGTTTTGAGGTAAACATATGCTTTTCCTGTTCATTTGTTTTATATTCTTTAGTATATAGTATTATATATTGTGCCCGTCAATTTCTTTTTTTTTCCAGCTTTTTAATATCACCCATATTTTGGATTTATAAGATATTAAATTTATTTTTGAAACTAATTATGCCCGTCATACTAATTCTTTTATCTCTAAAACGAACATACTTAATACACTCCAAAAATCATATGGGCCTTAGATCATCTTATGACTATACGCATGATTAATATCTCCTAATTATTCTTTTTAACTTGAGTATCAGTCATTAGGACTTTAGGAGGACAACCTCTATTTTGTCTTTTTAAAAAAAATCATTATAACCATGAAATTATCTCAAAAAAACATTACATGCACATAATGCATTAATAAGCGAATTAGGCTTTCTCCAAATTAGTTGGAACTGATATTTGTTTTAACTTTTAATATTACATGCACATAATACAATATATATTTGAAATTGATGAATAAACAAATACGTAATTCAGTCACCACATACTCCCTCCATTAGGGCCCTCCAATATGGGTTTGAGTGGNTGCGTTGTTCAAGGAAGCATTTACTATAACAGGATAGGTCGAATTAGGACCAAGAAACGCGTACCTTAGCCCGGCAGGGAGCTGTTTGAGCTCAACTTTAGGTGCTTTGATCTCGCTCCAATCGCCAAACGATGCATCCTTGCTCGATGTCGCATGGTGTCGATCGACACCAACACAGGTCTTCCTGTGCGATAAGTTGCATCACTTGCTCACTTGCGTCGAGTATCTTGGTGTAGCCAGCAGCAGCGTCGTCGAGATCTTCAATATCCTTTGTAGAAGTGGTCAGAGCTCGCTCCAAAGGGTCTGTAGGATGGTCCTCTTTGAAGATTTCTTCAGCAAGGTTGGTGAGTGAATCAACATAGAAGGTTTGTCCATCAATTGTGGGTCTCTTCATCAGCTTCTCCATGTCAAAATTCATCACCAAATCACCAATGTTTAGCGCTATCCTTCCCTTCCTCACGTCAATGATGGCTCAAGCTGTAGCCTAGAATGGTCTACTAAGTATGAGGGGGTCTTTAGGTTCCTCATCATAGGCTAATACCACAAAGTCTGTGGGTATTAGGCAATCTCCAACTCTGATAGGAACATCTTCTAAAACACCTTCAGGGATCCTGATAGATCGGTCAGCAAGGACTAAAGAGATTCTGGTGGCCTTGAAGTCTGTCATGTCCATTCTGAGAGCAACCGAAAGAGGCATCAAGTTGACGCTTGAGCCTAAATCGCATAGAGATCTCCCAAACTTGTCTGAGAAAATGGAGCAATCAAGAACAAAGCTCCCTGGATCGGAGAGCTTTTCTGGTAGCCTGTTCTGAATGACAGCACTGACTTGCTCTGATATCATCATTACTCCTTCCTCCATGTCAATGTTGTTGGTCATCATCCACTTCAGGTATCTTTTTATCATTGGAATAGTTCTAATGGCATCCATCAAGGGGATTTCTACCACTAGTCTATCCATGATAGCCTTGCATCTAGCTTCCAGCAGTTCCTTCTTAGACTTCTTTGTGATCAGTGGGAATGGAATCTTTGGCTTGTAAACCTTTTCTTCAGCAACAGTCTTGGTTTTAACTCGATCTGGTTCAGTCTGTGGTGGGTGTCGATCGACACTGGTCTCTGGAGTCGAATCCTTCGCGTCGCGTTTCTCTGATTTGTCGTTCATCTCCTCGGGTGTCGATCGACACTGATGGTGTCGATCGACACTCTGCTCTGTAGCATCTTCTGTGTCTTCAAGCTCCTCGAATTCTGCAGTGCTGAGCCCTCTCTTCTGCACGGTTTGAAGGGTCTTGCCACTCCTCAGCTCAATGGCATTCACGTGGCGTTTGAGATTGGTATCCGTCTTCCCTGGAAGGAATCCCTCTTGCCTGTTAACAGTTTTTGCGGTTTGAGCAACCTGAATATCTAGCTTCTTCATGTGAGAATGTATGTTGGTAATCTTCCCATTCAGGTCCTCATACAGTGCATCAATCTTGCCATTGAAGCTCATTGTCATCTTCTGCTGTCCTTCCAATATATGCTCAAGCATGGCCTCCATTTTGTTGTCTTGAGGAGGAGGCTTCTGGTATGAAGAATTTCCATAGCTCCTAGTGTAACCAGAAGAGTTTTGATTTACTGTGAAGGAACTCTTCTGATAATTTCCAGTGAAGTTCCTGTTTCCCTGCTGGTTCCCATAGCGCTGGCCCTGAAATTCTCCTCCGTTGATGTAATTCTCGTCTTCTTCTTCGCAGTCTGCCTCTGGTTCGAATGACTCCACCTCATTGGCAAAATGGACTTGCTTCTTCCCAACCAAGAGATTGTGTACGTTGTCCAGCTTCCTGTTGACTTCAGCGATTTGATTTCCTCCAGCTCTTCCTGCGCTTTGTCTTCTCTCGAAGTCTGCGTTTTTGGTGCTGTTACTAGAAGCCAAATTGTCAATAAGCTCTATCGCATCTTCTGGAATCCTTGTGTTGAAGTTGCCATTGCTTGCAGCGTCCAAGGCCATCTGGTACCTCCAATCGATCCCTCGGTAAAAGATACCGATAAGCTGTAGTTTGCTAAAACCGTGATGTGGGCAGTCCCTCTGGTAAGCCTTGAATCGCACCCATGAAGCCTTGAATGCTTCAGCAGGTCCTTGGGAGAATGTAGTGATCTTCATCTGCAGCTCCTCAGATCTTGCATCGTCAAAGAAATTGCATAAGAATGCATTCTTTGTTTCTTCCCTAGTGTTTAAGGATCCTGGATCAAGCTGCTTCAGCCAGTAAGACGCATCGCCTGCAAGCGAGTCAGGGAAAAGCTTGCAGAAAATGTAGTCGTAGGTCACTCCATTGGCCTTGATGCTTGATGCGAGGTCCTCGAATCTTTCAATATGGTCCATAGGGTGCTCACTGGGAAGACCATGAAAGAGATGCTGAGCCAATAAAGTGTAATAAGCGGGCTTCAGCTCAAAGTCATTCCTCTGGAATGCAGGAGGACGGATCGCAGCTCTATTGGCATAGAACTGGTATGGGCGGTTGTACTCGCCTAGTGTTCTTCCACGTCCAGCTTCTGCAGCTTCGACGATGATGGCGCCAGCCTCATCAAGTCTCTGTCCTTGGGCGTTCCTTCTGTTGCCCTGCAGGTCAACAAAGTCGCCAGCCTCGTTGCGTATCATGATTACAGGTTCAGCCATCTCTGTCTGCGCAAGGTGTCGATCGATACGCAGTGTGTCGATCGATGCTCGTTGTAGAAGGTGTCGATCGACGCCTGTTGTGTCGATCGATGCTCGTGCAGACTTGCGGTTCGTACGTTCGAGACGGTTGATTTCCTGGTTCAAAGTGACTAGTTCTTCTTCCTTGTTGCTCCTGGTACTGGGCATGCACCTGAAACAAAAGATAGAGAACTAAATCAGTAACAAAAATAAAACAAAAACCTAGACAGAATCCTAATACTAGATCTCGTTAGGTAGCTATTAGCTTCCCCGGCAACGGCGCCAAAAACTTGATAGGGGTCTAGTTTTACCCAAATAATCAACTACTGCAAGTGCACAACAATGCAGTTGAAGTATAAGGGGTATCGAATCCTCAGGGAAGTTAAGGCTACACTTATGGTTTCTAGGTTTAGATTATGCTAGGCGAATAATATTATTGAAAAACTAAGCAATCAAAGCAAGTAAATAAATCGGATTTAGATGGATTAAAGTTCAGGAGACGAGGCGCTGGGCAAGGATAATTATCAGGTTTGAATCCAAGAATGCAGAATCTAAGTTTATTAGGGATTTATTAAGAACCGTCTAGAACTCGAAACTCTAA
>JAHZTW010000001.1:376486073-376587761 GCA_020283515.1 Alliaria petiolata
GGTCAAATTTACCCTAGAGCTACTCTCTCAAATTAAGAGATCACGGTAGTATTTAGGGATCGAATCCACAGAGAAGGGATAGTCACACAGCAGTTTTCTAAATTCGAATTAAGCTAGGAAGAATAATAAAAGTAAAGACAGAAAGCAATTAAAAGCGATGTAAACTTCAGGAGACAAAACGCTAGGTTTAGGGAGATTCTCAGGTGATCCAAATTTTAGGTCTAGGCGAATGTTAGGAATTATTAAGCACTGTTCTTGAACTTGAAACACTAATGTAAAATCAACCAACTCTCGCTGCGAAGATTATCTATGCCTAAATTCCAGAAAACCAAATCTCTTTGCAAATTCTAACAATTCAAACAAGCATTAAAGTTCAGGTTCAATTGTTCACAAAACCCTAAACCAAATCTCTTTGCGAATAGGAATTTTGCTCATCTAACATTAGTTCAGGCAATCAATAATACTCTCGCATCTATTAATTAACCTAAGATCAAATTTAATGCGAAGCTAGAATAAGCATTAAACACAAATCCAGATGAAGAACTCTAATGATTTTATCCTAACAATTTAATTCGACCTAACAATTCATCAATCACCTTTGAAAAACCCTAAACCTAACTAGCAAACTACTCAGACATGATTAATAAAACAGAAATCATAACTTGAATAGAAAGCATAAAAGAAATCAATAGAATAAATAAAGGGAGTTCCAAATTTGCTCTAAGGGAGTCAAATTCTTCTCTCCAAAAACCTAAACTTCTATGATTCTTAAAGTATGAGATAATATGCCTAAACAATGGCTGAAAAAACTATATTTATAGGCCTAGGTACGAGTCTTCAATTCCCAAAATGATTAGGAAAAGTCTTGGAGATTTTCTTTTTTTCAAAATATGGAAACTTCTTGATTCTGGAAATTGGAAAACCTGGTGTCGATCGACACTACATGGTGTCGATAGACACCTTGCGTGTAATTCCAGTCTTGACTTCATCACTTTGTGACTTCATTCCATTAAGCTCCAAAATGCATCCAAATCTCTAATTTATCTTCAATTGTACCTGAACCTGCAAAGACTCTATATAGACTCGAAAATAGCCAAAAGACTCTATAAAAACACTTATATCATGGTCTAAAAATGGATAAAAACCATGATATATCAGCTACTACTACTACCTGTGAAGTTTTCGATTTTAGCGCTAATGCTTGGAGGTACGTTCTCCCTGCTTCTCCTTATCGGATTCTTGATCACCAGAGTCCTGTGTATTTTGACGGGTCGCTTTATTGGTTAACGGCATGTGAAGAAAGCAAGGTATTATCTTTTGATCTTCACACGGAAACTTTTCAAGTCATCTGTAAAGCACCCTTTCCCCATGTACCTGCCACTCCATATGTCAATGCCATGATGTGCATCCTTGACAACCGCTTGTGCGTATCCCACAAAAACCGTGTCACCGAAACCCAAGTGATATGGTCGTTCGGCGGCAACAAGACTTGGAAGAAAATGTGTTCCATAGATCTCACCAAAACCTTTCCTATGTTTCCTCAGGACCCAACACCAATAGCATTACCAATAGCGATTCTAGAGAAGAATAAATTATTGTTCGGTCTTGATATCTTTCAGCCACTGGTGATACATGATTTCCATACCAAATCTTATGATTTAGTCTTCACACCTGCAACCCCTGGATATCCTCTTTGTTATTTCCAAAGCCTATATTCTCTGTAATTTAACATTTCCAAAGCCCCCGCCTATTCTCTGTAATTTAACATTTCCTGTATTTTTTTTAATTTTCTTTGGCTTTTATATATTTGAGCAAGTTTTAGAGGTTCAACGCATAAAAGACAGAGTTGGATGAGACATTTCTTCAAGCATACACCCAGAGCTATTGATACTAATAGCTTCTCTTTTTAATTGTCACACCACATGATATATTAATATCTTCTCCTTGTACCATCTCATCCTAGAAGTTATTAACTTGCACTCTTAGTCTTAGTCTTAGTACTGATGCTCGTCTTAAACTTTGATTCCCTGGAAAGAAAAAAAATATATCCTAATCATCACTCCTAAAACGGGATGAGAGGTATTTAATGAGATTTTTTGAATAAAATATTGATGACAAAACTTCAGTCCATACTTGTGCAGTCATCGGCTGCACTCTATGATCCTTACAACTCAATTACCATGGATGTGACTTCTCATTTTCTGTGTAGTCGCCCAGGATTTAAGTACTGTATAGATAGATTCAAACCAAGAATTTAACTGTTTTCATTTATCAACTACCAGAATTACAAAAACACTAAAGGTAACATCATCTAAAACCATCAATATCATCTACCTAGAACTGTTATTCTTATTATGACAAAGCAGTAAACGAGCAGGCACATTCTTGCTTTGGCCAAAACGTAGCAAAACATAAACAAGAAGACGGTAGCCAAAAGCCATAGCCAACAACACAAGCATGTTCCTCCATTTGGAGTTTGTGTCAGGAGATATCTGGTAATCTCCTCGTATCGCTTCGTAACCAGATATACTCCTCACTTCTCCAACCGCAAACACTTCCCCTAGGTACTCGTTCTCCAAAAGACCCTGCAGCAACAACATTCAATCAAAACAAGAATGTTTTTAGAGTTTTCTCCTGAAGAAGCAAAACATTGATTTTTCTTCAAGTGTTGAATTGTGTAAACCTGAATGGAGTAAGTGTGGAACGAGATGTAAGCGAACGGGTAAGTCCACACGGGTTTAGGCAGAGCGTTGCGGATTCTGAAGTGACCTGCAGCGAGCATCATGATCACCTGCAATGATGCATAAGAAGAATGAAAGATCAAATCCTAGAGCATGAAACATCATTAATGAGAAGACTAATTCGTTTTCTAAAAGGCACTAATCTCCCATTTACTAATCAACCTAGAGATATTAAACTCTCATTTGTAGGATTCGAAAGATGAAACTCACGTGCACAGAGATGAGAGTCAAGGTGCTCCAGTAAACATCTCGCCAAATGCAAGCAATGGAGAGCATCAATCCTTCGTTCACCAATAGGCACATGAAGAAGTTGAGCACAAAGTACATCAACAAGCTGAAATCGTCTCTTAATCCGACCATGAAGTAGAACACAAGGCTTGAGGAAATGGACATGAGAAACAAGAACGGTATGCTTCCCAGAAACTGCCCTAGTAGGAAGACAAAAGCACCCGAATGCTGGTTCGATGCTTCACTTCTATATATCTAATTAAAAGAAAGAAACAAAAAGTAAACTTTAAAAGCTCAAAAGAAGAAGAGATCATCAAAGATTTAGAGAAATCAAGAAGAAGATATGGTTACCTTGATCTCTTTCAAAAGCGAAGGTATTCCAGCAATCCCCAATAGTGAGGCAAAGGAGACAAAAACAAACACAGCAGCAACTCTTGTCTGTAAGAAATATTTACATCGAACGATAAGTTCCCAAGTCTTGGTACTCAAATGTGACATGATGAGAATGGTTTAAGAAGACTTACTGCAACAGAAGACAGAGAGTGTCCCAAGCCAGAATATAATGTGCCAATACAAAGTGTAAGAATCATGTAGAGGATAAGCCGGAGCCAATAGTATTTCCATTCCCTCGACATAACTAAAAGCGATCTCCAAGTGAGCACTGCAACACGCGTAGCAGCTCCGGCTTTTCCTTTGGACTTAAGCTGTGTGCCCTCCTGCAAAATAAAACAAGAAACTTAGATCTACTAACGTTAGATGTATATTTACAGTTATGAAGTTCGGAAACAAGACAATTGTTTACCCTTTCAGTAAGTTTGAGTATCATAGTCTCGACGGAAGCAGCATCTGCAGATGATTTATAAGTCGCCTCGAGAGTGCGAATAGCAACAGCAGTATCCATATTAACAGCTGAAAAGTCCCCATTATCGTCCTGTTGTTTTAACATTTCTAGCTCATATCAGAAAACTAACGTTACAAGAAAGAAAACACAATCCTATAATCCTCTAGCTGTATAATGGTGTCTACGTACCTGCCAGTTTTTGCACATTGCAATAATCCTATCGAAATCTGTGTTTATAGCCCGCAGAAAATGATCCGACGGGCTTTGCATTATCGGGCATGGGAATCCAGCATTTGAGAAGTGCTTCAAGGAGACATGTCACGAGTAAAACATAATTCAGAGAGTGATCTTTTGGTCTTGATATGAGAAAATCTTCAAGTTCAAAACATTATTTACACATGTACCTGTAAGCAAGCAAGAGTCTCCCCAAAGAAGAGCGTGTTTCCGTTTGAGAGAAGGCAGATTCTATCAAACAAACCAAACACTTCGGTACTGCTTTGATAAATCGTGAACACAAGTGTACATCCCATGCTCGCGAGCTTTTTTAGTGTCACCATCATAAGCAGTGCCGAAACACTATTAAGAGAGCCAAAAAAGAAAGCAAATTTTCAGAATGCAAGATTCTACACAATACAATAACATAAAAGTCTTGAACTGGTTAAGAACCTGTCAAGATGATAAAGAGGCTCGTCGATGAATAAGATATGCGGCCGCATCACGAGCTCACGAGCAATAGAGACACGTCTTCTTTCGCCACTTCGGAGTCCCTTCATGTAACAATGACCACCGATCAATTTGTTTGCGTAATCACTCAGAGACATGGCCTGGATCGCGTCTTCCACAACACTCCTTTTCTGACA
Organism: Alliaria petiolata; assembly: GCA_020283515.1. Lineage (NCBI taxonomy): Eukaryota > Viridiplantae > Streptophyta > Magnoliopsida > Brassicales > Brassicaceae > Alliaria > Alliaria petiolata. Next base: position 376,490,744 of record JAHZTW010000001.1, read on the forward strand.
GAGAAAACCTGGAAGCTGAAGCAGCGCCGAGTAGTACAGGAACTCACGAACCGTAAGCGATCCAATCAGTTGTGTCTCCCTCTCAACAAACCCCTGCAATTGCAGCAAAAAGGAAATCACAAAGTTAACAAAACTGAAAGAAGAAAAGATCAAGAAAACTAAAAACAATAGTGACTCTGACTCACGTAGGATCCATAAGGCATATGTGATTTTGAGCCGTTCACAAACACCTCGCCGAACATTTTTGCTGAAGGAGGCAATCTTCCTATAAAAAAAAAAAAAAAAAAAAAAAAAAAAAAAAAAAAAAAAAAAAAAAAATAATAAAAAAAAAAAATTAAAATAAAAAAAAAGTCAAATGCTTATGGCATTACCAGCAAGAGCTCTCAATAGAGTAGACTTACCGGATTTCGCAGGACCCATGATTACCGTCATAGTCCCGGGGAACGCATAGCCGTTGGAACTCTTGACCACCTTATCAGAATACCTTCTCTTCCCTCTCATGGTAACAGTCAAATCTTTCCAAGCAATAGAAGCACCAGCGATCTTCCTAACGACGATTCCCGCACCTCCTCCTCCTCCTCCTCCTTCAGGCATAACCGGAGGAGAAGCCATTGACCCGCTGTTGAGTTTCGACAGCGAGGGAGAAACGGGCGTTGCAGTAGCGTCGTTGATAGAATCGCCACCACCAGCTTCGTCTTCCATTCTTACATCAGCATCAGTGTCTTCCCACTCAGGAGAGTCTTCAAAGGATATAGGTTGTCTAAGAGAACCTGGTTTCCTTACATAGAAGAAGTGACTAGATGGGACTCTACTCGTAGGACTACTTGCAGAAGACGAAGATGAACGGTAAAGATCTGATTGAGACTGTATCTCCTCCATTTTTTGACACTCAAGAACCCAATTTTTCCAAAATATCTTAAAAAAGTTTCAACCTTTCCTTGTCACCTACAATCAGAAAAATGTTTAGAGTTCCATCATCAATGGTACCAAAACAAAAAGGCCAATAAGTAAAGTATCTCTCAAGAACCCAAATTTTTCCTTAAATGTTAAAAAAGTTTCAACCTTTCCTTGTCACCTACAATCAGTGAAATGTATATAGTTCCATAATCAATGGTACCAAAACAAAAAAGGCCAATAAGTAAAGTAACTAAGTGAATCAGTGAAGCGACTGAAATGGGAAATTGTCGTTAATTAAAGTCTAAGCTCATGTTCTGCTTTGCCATAAGCTCACTAAAGTTCAATTTTGATGACTAACAAAGAACAAAGCGAGAAGTGATTCCTAATTTAGTAAATACAAAACCCCAGAAAAAGTTTACTGCGAGTGATTCACATAAACCCTATTTTTGTTTTTCAATTTCTGCATTTTTTGAGATTCTGAAACAGATATCTTCAAGCTCAAAGCTTTTTTTTCTTTCTCTTTTGTTACTTTGTGACTTTTCTCAGGACCTAAACGAAGAGTAACAGAAGCAGAAACCCTTTTGGAGAAACACAAGTTATGATAAGATTAAGGAAGAGGAAGAAGACAAACCTGGATCTGAAAGAAGTAGATCCAACGAGAGAGACGCAGAGAGCAAAAAAGGGAATCTCTTCTTGAGAAGAGTGATACTTGCGTTGCTGAAGAGAGAGCAAGAGTGAGCTCAAGTCTTGAACTCTTCGGGTTCTGCAATTAAAGAAAATACACAATGGATTGGTTGAAATTTATTATTTTTTGTCTGAACCAAATGTGTTAACAAATTACGAAAAATAAGCAAATTTTAATAGTATATTTTTTCCAACTTAAAGAAAAAAAACTAAACTTTATTATGTCACCACCTAGCATAATGCATATTACTCTTTTAAATTGACTAACTTCAACTTTTAAGCTTTAGATGCATTTTTTCTAAATATTAAATTTATTTTATCACAAAAATATATTTATAAACATATTAAACAAAATTAGAACCAATCCGTATAAATTAATTAAAAGACTTTCTTAAAGAACTCATGTTGTATAAAACTATTTTTGTATAAATCCATAGCAAGGAAAATTTCTAAAACTATATCGCTGAATGAGTAATTTATAGCGAGGAAAAATTGTAATGCGCATAGAAAAATTTGGAATCAATTCATATAAATTATGAAAATTACCTCTTAACGAATCATGTTGTATAAAATCCTAGTGCGGTATAAAACCATTGTTGGAGTAATAATTCATAGCGAGAGAAAATCTTAATGCGCAAAGAAAAAAAAATTGAAATCAATTCATACACTTTTTAACAAACTCATGTTGTATAAAACCATAGTTAGATGAGTGATTCATAGCAAACAAAAATCCTAATGCGGTATAAATTTATTGCGCATAAAGGTAACTCGATTTCAAACATATTTTTCAATGAGAACCCATAATATTGGTATAAGGATTCGACCACATATTCCATAAAATGGAATAATATAGGGGCTTATTAGCCCAAAAGAAGAGAAACATAAAAAAACTTCCTAAATTTGACAACAAAATTGAAACTAGTAATTTTTCTGTATAGTCCTGTTAAGAAAATATTGTGACCTATCTAGCGTCAGTAGTATAATTGGTGTATTAGGAGAGCTTCTAACAAGAGAGTTTCTCAAGGTCAGTCTCGACTAAACTAACTTAATTAAGCTGTTTTAGTTCCAGATTCGAAGAGATTATATGAACTAAGTTATGATCTATTCGGCACCACCACATATATGGTAGAAAATAGTTAAATCTCTTTAGTTAAAATCTTTTCTTTTTTTTTTGAACAGGAAAATAAATAAATAGTTAAATCTTCCGTCCAAGAATGTAACAAATTAACAACAACATTTTCTTGATTCCATGAATGTAAAAGATATAAAATAACACATTACACTTGCATTACATATACTTCTTGATAAATTATCAACACCAAAAGAATCAAGAACATCATATTCTTATTTGCATAGTTAAATTCTAGATAGAAAAGAAAATTAATCAAGGCGATATCTTGGACCGTGAGGTAGCTTTGGACGAGGAACACTTAGCGGAAACAAGAGGGTGATAATTTACAAACCGGCTCGGAGCCGATCTCGGTCGAAACCCCTTAGGCATACAACTCTTTACTTCTGTCCCACGGAAAATCTGATTCCTCGGATTCAACTTGACTGTGTCATCGACTGATAAAGACCTCATGGACGTGCTTGGAACGCTATCAGGTGGTATTAAACGCCCTCCCGCGTATAGGACTATAAGGTTTAGAGTGATGATGACAATATGAAACCTTGTGTTGAACATTGGGTTTAATGTTTTGGTTCTTGAGAGAGTTTGGTATATATGATGATGTGAGGGGTATATAAGTGGAGGGAGATGTACATTGGGTTAGGGTTTAGGGTTAGGGTTCATAAATGGGCTCGTGATCGATGGCTGGAAGCAAAAGAGAAGAGAGTAAGTATGAGAGGACAGAGGCAAAATGGCTGGCACTTTGGAGATTTTTCTTTTAATTGGGTGGGAAGAAGGAAAATGTTATTAATCAAAATTTGATAGAGAAAACAATAAAAAAAAGTGTTGATGGGGTCGGGAAAATCAGAACAAGTAGGGAAGTCCGTGAGTTTCTGATATTGCAATCAAAGACGAACATTTGTTTTTGCATTTATGAATTATGAAATATGACACACTCACACACACACTTGTCTATATTTCAAACTATATATTGTTTAAATGGCTTGGAGATTCGCCATGATTTTTTTAAAAAAAATATGTATGTACACGGTTGCATGATTTATCGGAACTAACTATAAACTATTGGAGTTACATTTTTATTTATTTTTTTTATAATAGAAACACAATGAATCTGTCATTAACCATATAAATCTTTGATTGCATGCCTAATTAATCCATTGATTTGAACCTTAGCATGTTGTTAACCATTGCAAGTAGTTCTGAAAATTGTGTCATATTTTTCTTATATAGGTCCACTTTTCACTTGGTGGAACAAGAGAGAAATTGATCCAACTGGGAAGTAGCTGGACAGGGTTCTTGCTAAAGAACATTGGTTAAAAATAATTCGCATTTTTTTTGCCACTTTTGAGGTTGGGCGTGTTTTTGACCATATCAAGTGCTTAGTCCATCTCTCTCGATAAATAGCGGGTAACAGAAAGTTATAATTTTTTTTTTAATTATTTGGTTGACCATGTTCATTTTCTCCGCATTGTTTTTGATATGATTATGGAAAGTAGCAAAAACAATGAAAAGGCGTGACTCAACTCAATTGGATCAAATGCAAAGTGGCATATCCAGTAATCAAAGATGGCTTAATGGACTGATTTATCAAGTTTTGTACATGGTGAACACTCAAAAATCTATCTATGATGTTATCTATCAAATTCAGCCAATTTTGAAGCTATTACAAATTCAAGAAAAACCCAAAATAATTGCTTTATTTCTGGCCAAAAAGAGTAACGAAAATTGGAGATCAAAAGTTATTTGGAGGCCAAGAGTTATTCAACTTTAATTATTTATTTTCATTTAGTTTTTAGTCTTCTTCTATTTTCAAGACAATTTATTGTCTAGTTTTTCTACAAGTATTTTCAATAAATACTCATGTAATCTCTTTTGAGAATGTAAGTTTTATGATTATGTTTGGAACCTTTTTGAGAGTGATTCTCATTTTCGATCATGGTGTGTAATATCCATTGATCAAACCGATTTATCAAGAGTCATTCCAGAGTCTCTTGTGTGGCCAAAAGTTTGTAGATTTTGTTTGAAGAGAGTTTTGGGCTTAGGGTTTAATATACCTTAAAATCTTGCTCTAGGAGTTCTATCAACCATGGATTTACCGCCTAGTTTCTCTTGAATCGTTGTAAGTTTTGGGCATAAGGTTTAATATACCTTATCATCTTACTTCGTGATTCGTTTGAAGTCAAAGATTATCAACCTACCAACTCTAGAGTGTCAATTCCTTGGGAGAATCATATCAATTTTACAGATTTGAGAATCGAATTAGTTTACTTTAGTCCACGTATCAGAGAGAGTAATCTAGTATACGAAAATACCATAAGAGTTTTCTCCAAACCAAAGTTTTTTTGTATTGAATGTACTCTTAAAAACATCCATTTTTTGCACTTCTAATGTACAGCGAGTTTGAATATTTTATAGATTTTTTATGTTTTCACGTTTTGAATGATTTCGCCGAAAACATATAATTCATAGTAATCATGGAATAATGAAAATTGAAAATTAACAAATTATTTTCTAAATATTTTTTTCTTACTGCGATTGATATGTTTGACTTCGATTAGTACGAACAGGTCAGCAGCGCACGAATCTTCAAGTTCATTTTCAAGATGGTCCTCCGGCGCCACGCTATCTAGTCATCGGTTTTCTTAGCAGGTGGTTGTCGTCATGTGAAGTTGATATGTTCATGCAAAGCTGGGAGTTGATCATGAACAACAACCAAATCTGGTTCTAAGCATGTGCCCAATGTACAAATGCACATGGTCCAATTCGTTTTTGACAAAAATTCTTTATACTTAAGGGCCCAAATAAAAAAACACTCTCATCTATTGAAGGTGAGAATCCCTAATAAAAAGTATTTGACACTTGAGTTGCTCATAACATGCGACATCATGCATCTGGTACGCAAATCCTTTATCGATCATCACAAAGCGCTTGAATTGTATATTCTTCTCATTACGGGTGACAAAGAGTATATGCCTTTGATAAAGAGGTTAGGGGACATGGGGTCACAGTTCTATTAGCAGCTCCTGCGGAAGCTTCTCGAGAGCTTGGAAAAGTTGCCATGGCTGCATGGTAACTGAATGCGCTGGTCAAGGAAAGAATACATTTTTATCTGTATGGCCACTGAATGCTCTGGTCAAGGGAAGAAGACATTTTTATCCGTAGTATCTATTTTATCAATGTTTATCGTCAGTAGAAGCATCTTTAGCAAGTAGTTGTTTTGTTTTGTATGTAGTATCCTTAGTCGGTAGTTGTTTTGTTTTGTATGTTAGCAAGTAAGTAGTTATTTTGTTTTGTATGAACATTATTATGAATTGATGGTTAATGATTTTATGTGTTATGAATTGATGGTTAATGATTTTTTGTGTCATTATACATTTTTATAAATTGATTTGAAGGCATGCCAATGGGAATTCTTTTGTTTAAGGGATGCATACGTATCTGCACATACAATAATGGTATGTGGGAGAAAGCATTAGGGATAATGTCGGATTTTCAAAGAGAACTCACTGCAACCATAACATGTAATTCATGCACTACAAAATGCTCTGAGTGCAATGGGGTCGAGTTCTAGATGATTGATTTCTAGATACCACAGAAAATACTTTTCTATGTTTTCGATTTATGAACTTTATTAATTGTAAATAATTTCAAATTTATCTAATGTTTGGATTTTCAGTTCGATTATTGTACACTTTTGTTTTTTTTACAGCCTCGATGATTGTACACTAGGATTGATTTCTCGATACCACTTAAAATACTTTCTTAAGGGATGGTGTTAATCACAAATAACAAATTGATGCTTAGTGAAACTTATTATCCCTCTTTAATATTTTTTAGTTTGCTAAACTGTTGGATTCATCTTCAATATCTAAACGTTTAGGTGGGTTTGTGCTGAGCTCAACGGCTCAAAATCATTTAAGCCCAAAAACTTATATCACGGCCTTTTAAGATTTTCTTCTTCACCGATGCAAAAGAAACTAAAGGCGGCGAGAAGAAAACCGGCGATCGTACGCCGGAGAAGGAAGCAATGCTTGGGCTCTCTTACGGTGAGGTTTTAATCATCATCGGTGCCACTGCTGCTGTTGTAGGTTAGTCTCTTCAATCTCGTAGAAATATTTCGGTTTCGATACTAAAATTACAAAACTATTCCGACTCAGTGGATTCCTCTTTTTTTCTCTTCTGTTCTTGAATTTTTTCAATATCCTTGTTGTTTTTACCTTTAATCTTGAATCAAAAGGGGTATTTGTTAGTGAAATTTGAGGGTAAGAATCAGTAGGCAAGTCTCTTGTGTATCTCTCTTACATTCTTGATTTGGTCTTGTTTTAGATTTCGAAAGAAGTTCAAGATTTGCGAGCACAAGTGGATGCTATTAGCCATGGAGCAAGCTTCTCTCTTTTCAATTCTATTCCTTTAACTCGAAGAGTGGACAACCATTCTCCAGAACCTAATCCAAGCATCAATGGTATAAAGTATAAACCAAACTCACTACTTTTCCCTGCTTGCTTTTGGGGTTTGTTCCTTATCCGGTTCTGTCGTTTTAGGGAGTGTTACATCGGTCAACAACGTTGAGGAAAGACATAAGAGTGCAGATCATTGGACAAAGGTCTTCTTGATTCATTTGTTTTCTCTTCTTTCTTCTTTTTTATTAGTTGTGTCATTTACACTCTTCTCTGTTTTATGCAAGGCTCGAGAATTTAGTGGCTCGTCGGTTAACCTACACGCCCAAGCGGCGACATTTGCACGGTTATCTGAGACGGTCAGTGGCAAAATTCACACTCTAGGCAGCGATTCAAGCCTCTCACATGTTCTTCCGGTTTCAGCTGAAATGGCAAAGTTGCTCCCTCCTCGCAAAGGTAGAGAAAGAATCTTCTGAAACTCTTTCCAAATGTTTTGGATCATATTTTATAGCTCAGAGGCCTTGGTTTTGAGAAATATGTATCCTAATTCATTTGGTTGCAGAGAGTGCAAGAGGATCTGATCTAATGTTGGAGGCAGTTCTTGAAGCCGAAGTAGCACACAAAGCCAAACTCTTTTTCGCACAAGCCGAAAAAGAAAATCCATCTTTAAAAGGTGAAAGCAAAGAACTATAGCCACTACTACATACATTTTCTAACTCAAACTACACAAGCTCTCATAGATTAATCTTTGTGAAAGTCCTTCTATTAATCTTGTGACTGTTGCAGGGAAGCTTATCGTTGACGGTGACGAGAAAGGAGAAAGTTGAAGTCAAGTTTTTGTGTGATTACTGATCACAAGAGACAGGGCATGTGGTCATTGTACGTAGTAGCGTGAGAGGATTGACCATTCTGAATTGTGAGCCTTTGTTGTCTGAGTGGGCTTTTCTGCTAGATGGGCCGAGAGCTTGATCTCTGTTTCCCGCTGCGGCCACGAGTGATTTGAACTTGAAATAAAGTTCACTAAAAGATCTTGTAAATAATCCTCTTGCCGCTCTGTATGGGATTTAAGAATATGATTTAATTAACAAAAAATTATGTTAAACTTTGCAGTTTATTTTCTTCCTGGGATTCTGTTTTGTTATTTACTAGAGAATAAGAACAAGAGCAATGGTAGTTCTTAAAGAGGTTCTTAATATATATTAAACAAATAAAAATTATTATAATAATGAATGATTTCTTAAACTTAAAAAATCTATTCAAAAGTTCTTAAATAAGAAATTTTCTGAAGTTTTTAAGAATCTATTCATTATTATAATAATTTTTATTTGTTTAATATATATTAAAAACTTCTCTAAGAACTACCATTGCTCTTGCTCTAAGTTATTGTGTATTGCTTTGGTTTGCTTGGTCTTGCTCGGGGTTCCTGAGTTTCAACCGGGTTTCTGGTTTGGCTTCGTCTGCTTGTTTCTTTTTGTGCGGTGGAGCAATATAATGGCTTTAAATGGAACACATATTAAAAAATGCATATCAATTAAATAATACAGATCAAGCATAACAAGTGCAGATAAAAAAATTACTTGATCTGCATTGATCTGGTCAAATAAATGGTAGATGAATTTGTTCTGCTTTTATTATAAAAAGACAACAAAAAATTAATATGTATGCAAAAATTAGATCTACAATAAAATAGCTAAATTGAAAAAAAATGCAGATTGATCTACTTTGTAAATGTTCTGCAATTGTTATGCATCTGAACTGTGTTACCATTCAAACCCAATGAGTTTTAATATACCTTCATTTCTCTCTAATAATTTGGCAAGGTGTGTGTTTTTGGTTATTTTATGACAATTCAACTTTTTTCCAAACTTAGTCTCTTCATTTTACTTGGTCTTGGTTCCTCGGTTGGTATCAAGCCTTTATGTTCTTGTTTTGTCTTGTTATCGTATGAGTCTTTTTTCTTTGGGCTTTTGATTTCCATAATACGAGCTTTTGTTTCTGATATCGTTTCGTATTTGACAAGCCAATTTATGTATCCGTCAATGTATCCCTTAATGTATCCGTCAAGATTTAAATAAAATTTGAGATGACAACAAAAATGTTATTTTGTAATGCGTCTAACGTTTACATTTTGCAAAAATATTTTGTTTGGTGTATTTCTCTCATGTGAATGCAAACGTTTTCAGGAAGATGATTGAACAACAATTGCCAAAACAACATTTTCTCAATGAATTTTGAAACCGATTGTTTGGATCTCTTGAAGATGATTGAACACCAATTGGATTGGCCAAGTTTCAATCAGAATCTATTAATTTTAGTATCTTATGCTCTACATTCTCTTTCTTTTGACGGCAAAAGAAAAAAAAAAAAAAAAGAAGCTCTTTTTTTATTTAAAAGAGTAAAATGGTTTCCCTAGAAGAAGAAAAAAATGTTTTCAGAGGAAAGAATATGTTTTCTCAGTAGTGTAAAGTTTGAGCCAATAAGCAAAAAAACAAAAGCTGATGCTTGTCGCAGTCTGTGTTCATCACCGTTCCAAAGATCTGAGAACGAAGACAATCTCTGCTTGGAGCTCTATAAATCAATCATTCAACAAACAAATATTTTAGGTAAATAAAAAAACCCTTTTTTCTCTTTTCGCTGCCTTTCTCTGTTTCGTCTTCCTCCTTGCGTTCTCTTAATGTTAAAAGCCTCCGAATTTTGCCTGTCTTATTACGAAATCTCCGTTGATATCGAAGAACTTCGAATACCCATTGTATAAAATTTCATCTTTTTGCGGCTGATTCCTCAGTTTCGATTCGGGAATTCTCCGGTGATTTTTCTAGGGTTTTCTGCTGAGGTTATCATTTGATGATTTTTCGCAGGTGGGTTCTAAGGATTTGTGAAAAAAAAGTTCGCTATAGGGATCGTGTAAACTTCCATTGCTTCTTCGTTTTCGAATTGAAGTCCTTAAGCTTCCAAAAGGTGAGTTTTTTATACTCCAGATCATGTGTTAACCTTCTGATCTTGTGTTCGTTGTTATGTATCTTTAGACTTAGAAGGTGTGTTTCAGTTTTTAGTATGGTTGCTAAGTGTGTGTTTCATCAGATTCAGTCAGTATAAGATTTGATTGCTATCTTCCAGTTGAATCTGTGGTTTTAGGATTTAGCCCTCAAATCTCGGATGCTCTTTACATCATTTCTTGATCCTTTAAAGCTTAACGATGTGGTTTTGCTTATAGGATTAAACGGTCTCTAGCTGAGAGACATTGTTCTTATTGATCTGTGTCTGTACGTTAGTCAGATAAAAACCGTGAAAATGAATTCATGTAATGGTTAAATCTTGTATATTATCAATCTGTCATGTAATGGTTTATTGATTCAAGGCAACTTGTTTCTGTTGTGGTTAAATGATCAATATGTTATCATTTCTAACTCTTGTGGTCTATTGATTCTTGAATCTCTTTGTCCAGCTTAGTACTAACTTCGAAGAAAAAGGATGGGAAAATTATGCCAAAGAAAGTGTATGCGTCTTTGGATCCTTAGGTTTGTCTATTGGTTTAGGAATCCTTTGACTAGAATTTACCTGATTAGACAAAGAGTTTGCATCACTGATTTCACTTCTCCTCTAGTGTTTGCCTTTAATCAAGCTGCAAGATCCAAACAAAATCTTGCAAGAATGGGTTTTGAAATGGCTCTTGAACTGTGTGTGACTTATTCTCATGGTGGTACTACGGTTAAATTGCGGTTTATATTTGTTTCAGGCACTAGGTGGCAAACTTATTCAACATGAACAACCAAAATCCTGATGATCATGTAAGCCTTTTGTCTTGAACCAACAAACAGAGTAGTTTCTAGTCTCTCCCTCGGCTTAAATTCCGATTCTTTTTATCTTCTTCTCAAACTTAGGAGGATACAACGGTCGCGGGATTCGAAGTACCTCTATCGCCGGTCTCAAGTTACAACAACGTGTATTCCGCGGCCGAAGATGAGACAAGAGATCCTCCAGCCGTACCTCCACACCTTCAACACACTCTGTTAGGCAGTACGGGTAGCACGGAATTGGCTTCTGCGCCGCAGAACGTCGTCCTGAACCATCTCTACATCGAAAACCGAGACGCCCCAAGATCCGTTGTAGCACTCGGTTTCTCGCATCGGTTCAGGTCTAAGTATGTCACCGTGGTGATATACAAGCCGGTCCAAAGAAGAGGGAACGCCAATGTTTGATGATGATGATGCCCTCTTCTTATTAGTGTTGGGGATGATCTTGCTCTTCTTATGGATTGCATTCCGGTATACAAAACCAGCTTGCTCCAGACTAAAATTTCTTATTCTCAGTTTATTAGATGGTTTCTAGGGAATTCGATTGAAATCATCTTGTTTGACGTTTATATAAAATCTACCTTCTTCATTTTTAGGGCCAAGAAGCTGAATTACTTGGGCATTGTTTGTAATAACTTTGTTAGGTTTTGTTGGTTAACATAGTCCAAATATCTCTCTATTGAAGTTCTGCATTTACTACTCATAAGTCATTAAAAGATTCATAAATCATTTAAAGCTATAAAAACTTTTGTCCAATAACCAAAATTTTTTTTGTAACCGGGTCATTGGATCGAACTTGTCTGACTATGGGTTCATGAAATTAATATCTCTAATAATTTGTCACGTTAAAAGCCATTCATAATACAATATGTGGAAGCCATTTACTCTATGGGCTAACAAATAATTCATTAATGTTTATGCACCAATTGTTTTAAGGTTCGATTGCAAGAAAATACGATTTATAAAGATTTAATGAAATAATTCTATAAAAAACCTCTAATGTGGTGCAAACAAAATTTTTGGTCGTCGTGATCTTGAAATTTTGTGGAACTGAATATTGTTCATCGTAAAACTGTCTTCGTAGTTGTAATAAAAATAATAATTTATAAAACAACAAAAATATTTCACAACAATTTAACTATTTCTACTGAAAAAATGGTATTCAAATTATAAATTCTTTTAGCTTATAATTTATAACCGTATTTCAATTAACAAAACACAAACAAATTGAGTTTAGTGGAACAATAACTTTAAAAAAACTCCAAAACAAATGAAAACTAAAAGAATATTGAATAAAATGAATTAACCGCAAAATGAAATAGGATAAAAAGAGAGATCTATGAAAATATGATTTTTACAAAAAAAATTGTATTTCTAATCAAAATAGAAGATTAACGATTTGATTCCCGCAAACCAAGATTCCGACCATATGTCCACACTTTTTCTCAAGAAATTGTACAAGTTATGATTGTAAAAGTTATGATTTACTAAAATTAGATCCTATGGCTATTTTTGGTGTTGCTATCCTAGGGTCGGGTCATTATGAGTTCTTTTCTAAAAGTAATAAAATATTTTCTTTATAAATTTCTTTAGCCAACACACTGAAACAGATAACTTCAATAAAAGTTCTAAAAGCAACATGTATATCGTTATTAAATCATGTACCGTAGTCCATAACAATGTTTTTTTATTTTTTTTTTGTCATCTATTATTATTCAACTTTCAAAGAAGAAAACAAGGCGGAATACAAAGCCGGCGGCACAACAAAATGTCCTCGGAAGCTAAGCCAGCGAAAAAACTAAATATTTCTGAAAACTAAAACCCACTAAAAAGAATTAGTTTAACTAAAACCCAACAGAGTCATTATTTTTAAAAACTACAAAATAACGCAACTTCAAGGAGTCTGAGATTCACCGTTGTTGTTGCCCACCGCCCACAGAACGGAAACACTTTCTAGTAACGCAGAGAGACACCTTTTCACATAAGAGACTCAAAGAAGAGGACACCAGCTAAGCACTTAAACCAATCAAAAAGCAACGAAGTTGAAACCTGCAAATTTAGAAGCCTAACAGAAATTTGAGAAAAACCAAACTAATTCTTCAAAGGAGAAAACTAGAAACGGCCATAGAAACAACTGAAACTGATCAGATCGGTTATTGATCTGATAAGGCAAACCCATCAAAAAAAATTTAATTCATTAATTATCGCGCGTTCATTATCTTCTTCCACTAAATCCTTAGTACTTTTGTAGTCTTCTCCCAATTTCTGTATACATTATTTTATGTTATTTTTATATAAACAACGAATATTTTTGGGAATTTAGACTGAAAGTTTAGATAAAATTTCAAAAGGTCTTTGATGTCGGAATATCTTGTTTACCTTTAAAACTGTCACTGAATTACTCGATCTAGTTTTTAACTTTTTCAGATGAGATTTTATTTGTCACCACCTATTTACTTTTCGTTTTTCTTTGTTTCACAGTTTTAAAATACAGTAAAGTGTCTTTCATTTGATTTGTTGAGACGTAGGAGCCAATAAAGAGCCGAGACGTTGTAACTAGTAATCATAGTTGGCCATTATGAGATTCCATTACGACATTTCTTCTATTTATTCAACGTTTTTTTTTCTTTCTTTCTTTCTTTCTGCCTAGTTTGAAAAAATTCCAAAGTAACACTCAGAGACACTCTTCTTGTCAGAGGTAAAAACTTTCCAAAGAAACAAAAATATCGAGTTTGGATTGGTGAAATCTAATATCCCTGAGATGAAAAATAGCAATGGTTTCTTCCATTATTATAAATTTCACATCGAATAGGGAAAGTAAAAGAGAGAGAGAGTGAGAGTGACTGGGACTGGGAGGGACCAGACATGAGTTGGTCCATGGCTCTGACCTTTGAGCCCACCGGTCACGTGGCAAGAAGTGTCCCGATGGTGCACTTTTACTGAAACCACCATGGGGTGTCACGTGAGATGCCATTGGGACTATCGCTCCACCTCACTTCATGGGAGCCACATCGTTACCTTTTTAATCGTCCAATTTTTTTCTCTAAATTCTTAAGGTATTACGGTTACAAATATGAAAGTGTGTACTCCGTAGAGCTACTACGTGGAGGAGACCTCCATGAAAATAATGTAGAAGAAATAAATTAATAATTTTAGTGTTTTATGTTATCACTTAAATCTAATAGTTAAGGTTGTAAGTTATCTATTCTAATAAGAAAAGGTTTTTTTTCAAAACCTGTTCTGAGAGACTAACACATGGCGCTTTCTTTCCATAAATGTAGCATTACCAAAATATATCTATTCTAAATACATTAATTTATTTAACATAAAGAAACAAAGTAATTAAAAATAAGAAGATGGAACACCAAAAAATAAGAAGGTGGCGTTCCATTGATTCAAATCCATAACTCCCTTACTCTCTCTCTCTGGTTAATCTTTTTATGATTATTTCTGGAAAAGGAAAGTTGAATCAAGTTTGTTTTACAAAATTCGATCTTGAAATTGATTCTCTCAGCCACATCCGCCGCAGATCTCGCCTGAACTTAACTCATCACCTCGCCCGAGATTGATTCTTTCATCCACATCCGCCGCACCTCTCCTCAATTCTGACGGCTCCCAGATCTGCAAGTTGTGAAGTTAATTCGACATTTGCTTTGCACCTTCCCTTCTTCTGCCTCCATCAGTATCTGCAACAACTACTTCCATTCACGTCTTCGATTTAATTAGTAATTTTAATTGTATGCATTGATGAAATGATTTTGGGTCTATGGAATTTTGAATTATTCACGTCTTCGATTTAATTAGTATTTTAATTGTATTCATTCATGAAATGATTTTGGGTCTATGGAATTTTGAATTAGATTATTGTCATGATTTTAAAATCATGCTAATAAAATCCAGAAATTAAAATGGATAACCATGGTTTTGAATAATGTTGACAACCAGAGGCTGAGTTCTGATTCGTCGAATCTTGTTTGTTTATTTGTATGTTTAGCGCGAACCTAAAAACAGAATAAAATGTATGCTAAAATTTAGAATTAAAATAATAAATTAAAATTTAATAAATATATAAAAAACCTTTTTGGGGTGTCCTCCCAAACAAAATAATTAATCCAATTTTAAATTTAAGAGCAACCAACAGTAATACTACATGTCCAAAAAATACGTTATCAAAAACTAAGTACTCAAAAACCAATTCAAAGTCAATTATAATAAATACAAAAAAATCAACAACCATCAATTCAGGATCAACATCCAAGCATCAACAAAAAAATGGTCAACAAAATAAACTAAACATTAAGGGGAATTGCTAAAAATGACCTAAAACTTGACTCTTTCTCCAAAACTAGACCCCCTATTGAATGTTTGGCAAAAGTAACCCACATGGGTAGTGAAATTACAAACCTCACCCTTATGACCAAACAAAAAACGCTTGTGATAATGACGGTTTTACCCTAGAGAAGTCTACTACGAGAGAGTAGACTTCCCGTGTAGACTTCTTGACCTCTCCAAGAAGTCTACTTTCGAAGTAGACTTCCCGCCTATGACTTATACTGCAGAGTAGACTTCTCTCAAATAAATTCTTTAAAAATAATTAAAAACATTATAAAAAATTAATTTGATAAAAAACTTTGATAAATAACCAAAACATATTCATTTTCCATCTATTAAAAATAAAATTTCAAAAAATGAATCAATTTAAATCAACATAACCAAATTAGGTTAGAAACCAATACATCTAGAGAAGTCTACTAGAGAAGTCTACTAAATCGCTAAATCTCAAATTTTAATAATAAAAATTATAAAAAATAATTTGGTAAAAAAATTATAAACACAATTAAAACATAGACAATTGACATCTATATAAAATAAAATTTCATGAATATGAATCAATTTATATGTTTCATGAGTATTCAGTTTAAAAGGGTTAGAGTTAAGGTTTAAAGTATAGGGTATAAGGGTGTAATTGTTAGGGTAAGAAAAACATTTATATGAATTCATAATTTATGGTTTGGTTAATGATTTAGCGTTGATATCTTTATTATTTTAACGGTAATTTGTGAATATATTAAGTAAATTAATGTTTTGATATAAGTTTTAATCGAAAATATTTTATTTAGGGTTTAGGGTAAGTAGACTTCTCGAGTAGACTTCTCTCGAATAGAATTATACTATACAGTAGACTTCTCTAGTAGACTTCGCGAGTAGACTTCCAAAGTAGACTTCACTCGTGTGACTTATACTGCAGAGTAGACTTCGCGAGTAGACTTCCAAAGTAGACTTCACTCGTGTGACTTATACTGCAGAGTAGACTTCTCGGTATACTTCTCTCAAATAATTTCCTGAGAATTAATTAAAAAAGCATTATAAAAAATTAATTTTATAAAAAACTTAGATAAATAACCAAAATATATACATTTCCATCTATTAAAAATAAAATTTCAAAAAATGGATCAATTTAAATCAACATAACCAAATTAGGTTAGAAACCAATACATCTAGAGAAGTGTACTAGAGAAGTCTACTAAATCATTAAATCTTAAATTTTAATAATAAAAATTATAAAAAATAATTTGATAAAAATTATTATGAACAAAATTAAACATAGACAATTGGCATCTATATAAAATAAAAT
Organism: Alliaria petiolata; assembly: GCA_020283515.1. Lineage (NCBI taxonomy): Eukaryota > Viridiplantae > Streptophyta > Magnoliopsida > Brassicales > Brassicaceae > Alliaria > Alliaria petiolata. The sequence goes on from JAHZTW010000001.1 coordinate 376,507,280, forward strand.
TTCATGAATTAAATCAATTTATAAGTTTCATGAGTATATAGTTTAAAAGGGTTAGGGTTGATGTTTAAAGTATAGGGTATAAGGGAGTAATTGTTAGGGTAAGAAAAAATTCTATATGAATTCATAGTTTATGGTTTGGTTGATGATTTAGCGTTGATATCTTTGTTATTTTAACTGTAATTTGTGAATATGTTAAGTAAATTTATGTTTTGATATAAGTTTTAATCAAAAATATTTTATTTAGGGTTTAGGGTAAGTAGACTTCTCTCGAATAGAATTATACTACACAGTAGACTTCTCTAGTAGACTTCTCGAGTAGACTTCTCGAGTAGACTTCATAAAATACAGCGGGAAATCAAAATTATTTAACAAATTGGGCGGGAAGTTTAATAAATTGGGCGAGAGCTTTAACAAATTGGGCGGGAACTCAAATTTACCGGTTAAGTAGACTTCTCGAGTAGACTTCTAAAGTAGACTTCTCTCGAGTACACTTATATTACACAGTAGACTTCTCGAGTAGACTTCCAAAGTAGACTTCTCTCAAATAGACTTATTAGTCATAGTAGACTTCTCGAGTAGACTTCCAAAGTAGACTTCTCTCGAATAGACTTATACCACACATCAGACTTCTTGAGTAGACTTCTCTCGAAAATTTTTCTAAATATATAAAGAGAGTTTAACCTAATTGTGTTAAAAATAAAGTGTCTCTCTCTGTCTAAAATAACGCATCTCTCTCCTCTCCCTCCTCTCTGGCCATGAATCTCTTCTCCTTCATTTCTTGTTGTCATTCTCATCTCTATCTCACCTTCAATCTTGTCTTTGTTTTTGTGAGATTTGAGGATCAGACTGTGATTTATGCTCTTAATCTCATGATTTTGCCTATTTCTATTGAATCCTTTCTCTCATGTGCTAATCTTCTTCGTTTGTGATTTTTATGTTAGCAGGGACACATGTTCGAGCTCAAGTGGTGTAACAGCTAAAGAATGAAAGAGCAAAGGAAGAGAGAGGAGGATTTACATGCTAGTAGCCTTCAAGTGCCTCGAAGGTGTGTGGTTTTTTATACATATCTCTTTTGCTTCTCTTCGGTATCTTCATGAGTATTATTTTAAAGTCTCTTTCACTTTTAATGACCTTCTCTTTTTTTTTTTACTACTCAGACCTCCTTGGACACCTAAAATGAATGTGGAAAAGCGTTGAAGGAGAAGAACGAGATCGTCGAGCCACAGTTGTCACCGGTCTCAGCCAAGGGGAAAGAACCAAAGTCGTTCGAGAAAGATCTGTTGGAGATGCAGGCGATGCTGGAGAAGATGAAGATTGAGAAGGAGAAAACGGAGGATCTGCTGAAGGAGAAGGACAAGATCCTGAAGAAGAAGGAAGAGGAACTCGAGACGAGGGACGTTGAGCAGGAGAAGCTCAAGACGGAGCTGAAAAAACTGCAGAAGATGAAGGAATTCAAACCTAACATGGTACGGTTTCTAGATCTGGCTCTGATTCTGTGAACATATTGGAATGGTTCTAGATGTTTTTTGTTCTAGATCTAGTTTTTTTGGTTCTCCATGTGTTTAGCAGTTTAGGTTTTGTGATTACATAGCTTGTTGATGGATGACTCGCTTCGTACATATTGCTTGATAGTAGTTTTGGCACAGATTTTAGATTAGCACCAAAGTAGATCCATAATTCGTTTCTCTGTATTCTCCTTTTAAGTTTGATTGTTTGATCAACTTGAATCATGATTTGTTTGATCTCTATGCTTGTGTTTAAGATGTTGGATTGTTAATTTGGTGGCAAAATAATTAGATACAGATTGTCTGATTTTGTTATATTTCTCTGCTTATCTTGTGATTGATTTGCGAATATTGTGGTGCAAGGAGAATTGGAACGAAGTCAAGAAGAAGAAGGATTGTCCTGAAACAAAGAGACCGTCGACACCGTACATCTTGTGGTGCAAGGAGAATTGGAACGAAGTCAAGAAGCAAAACCCCGATTCTGATTTCAAGGAGACCTCGAACATTCTGGGTGCTAAGGAGAAGCGCGAGAGGGAAGCCATGGAGCTTCTTTTCTGAGAAACAAAAGGCTCCCTACGATAAGGTCTGGTTCCATATCAATGCTCCACTCATCATCATACCCATTGATTCAAGAAGTGAAAAGTTTCTAACGTATGTGTGCATGTCCTTGAATTTCTTTAGCTTAGTTTAGATCTATAAATCCACTAATTTGGTATTTCATTTCCTTTTGGTTTACAGTCTGATATGGAACGAGACTTGGTTGTTGAATTTCTTCTACAAACTGTTTCAAGAGAGTTGCGTTGAACTAGATGACATAAAGGAACCTTTCAGCGAGGTACATAAGTAATAATCTTCTGTGTTTACTTGCTTCTTAGTAACCATCTGAAGATATAATGCCCCCGTGAGGATTTTGGTCACATGATTGCCGTTCCCACCATTTGTGCATGCTTATCTTTATAGATATAAAACTAGATTTTGTTATCATGCTTATCATGCTTCCATGATAATTTCGATTTGTACATGTGCAAAATAAGCTTTACACTTGTTTTTTAAGTGATCAAAAAGACAAAAAAAAGTTGCCGTCTTTGCATATTGATTCTGCAGTTTTTAAGATTTAACATGGTGACTATGTATAATCTATTTTTTTTTTGTCTAGGCCGGTGAAAGATTACATGAGAAGATGACAAAAGAACAAAGCCCCTCGATTGACTCCCTTGGCGCCAAGATGTTAGTATAAGACTAGATGTTTTGTAACACTTGTTTTGATATGATGTTTGTGTAAGACATGTTTTGGGTGATTAATGAAACAATCTTCTTACCACATAGCAGACTTCATGAGTACACTTATTGAGTAGATTTCTCTCGATAATTTAACTCATTTACATATTTTTAATAAAATGTGTGAACTTTCGATAAACTAAACTCCAGAGATAAGACTGCAAAAGAAAATATCTAAAACCACAAAAGAAAACCAAATTTTGAAAACACAAATACAGAGAAAAGAGTACTTAATGTCTTAAAAGAAGTTCCTACAATCAAACTGAAATAAAAAATACTTAAACTAAAACAAAAGTACTTAAACTTCTTACTTAGGCTTTTCCATTAAACTTCTCTAATAGACTTCATTAGTAGACTTCGTACATAAGTCAAATCAATGAATAATACAAACTCAAAAATCAAAGAATAAATTTTATTTGTGAGTATGATAAGTAAATAAATCAAAAATATTTTATTTAGGGTTTAGGATAATTAAACTTCTCGAGTAGACTTTTCGCGTAGACTTCTTTCGAATAGAATTATACTACACAGTAGACTTCTCTAGTAGACTTCTTTCGAAATAGAATTATACTACACTGTAGACTTCTCTAGTAGACTTCTCGAGTAGACTTCTCAAGTAAACTAAAGAAAAAACAGCTAGAAAACAAAATTATTTAAAAAATTGGGCAGAAACTTTAATAAATTGAGCGAAAATTTTAACAAATTGAAAAAGTAGACTTCTACACTTCATTAGAAGTCTACTACTAATAATATAAATACCTAATAAAAGAAGAAAATTAATAAAAGTTCAACTATAAGAACAAACATGTAAAACTCATACATAAGCAATACCAATAAATAACACAAACTCAAGAGTCAAAAAAATAATTTTTATTTAATATAAATTACTAGATAAATGACTTTTATTTAAAAAATTGAAAACGTAGACTTCTAAACTTCATTAGAAGTCTACTAAGTAGAAATCTACTTACTTCTTGGAGAAGTCTACTACTAATAAGCTAAATACCTAATAACAAAAAAAAAAAAAATTAAAGCTCAATTATAAGAAACAAACATGTAAAACTCATACATAAGAAAGATTAATAAATAACACAAACTCAAGATTCAAAGAATAATTTTTAATTTTCATAAATTATAGATTAAAGAATTTTATAAGAAAATTAAAACAGTAGACTTCATCTGATGTCCGCAGAAGTCTACTAAGTAGACTTCTTGGAGAAGTCTACGACTAATAAGTTAAGTACCTTGTAAAACATAAAACCTGATTCCACCATCCCTATAAACTATAAACACGTATAACTGATATACAGGCAAGAACGCTTACTAACACAAGCTCATGACCAAGAAAATCTTAAAAATTCATTATATATTTGATACAAAGCGTTTTTTAGAAAATATGGAAAAGTAGACTTCTAAGACGGTTAATGAAGTCTACTAATAGTAGACTTCGTCATTAAAAGTAGACTTCTCTGAAGAAGTCTACTCGAAAAAATATACTTCTCCCATGTCAGTTTTGCAATTGCCATAAGATGAGTAGACTTCTCCTCCAAAAGTAGACTTCCCGGGAGAAGTCTATTTTCAGAGTAGACTTCATACAGGTCATTTTTGCAATTGACCAAACTTTGACTTTTTGGAGTAGACTTCTCCGAGATAGTAGACTTCTCGAAGAAGTCTACTCCTAAAAGTAGACTTCTCGAAGAAGTCTACTCCTAAAAGTAGACTTCTCTAAGAAGTCTACTCCTAAAAGTAGACTTCTCTAAGAAGTCTACTCCTAAAAGTAGACTTCATACAGGTCATTTTTGCAATTGACCAAGTTTGACTTTGAGAGTAGACTTCTTGAACCCTGGTGAAGTCTACTATGGGTTAGTTTTGGGGTTGACCAAACATTGAATTAATTAAAAAGTTGACTTCTTCTGAGGCCAAAAGAAGTCTACTTTTTAATTCAACTTTTCGTCACCCAAAAAAAGCCGAGTAGACTTCTCCAGCTGTATACTACAAAAAGTCAAAGTTTGGTCAATTGCAAAAGTGACATGTATGAAGTCTACTTTTAGGAATAGACTTCTTTGAGAATGACACGATAATAAAGTTATAGGTTTGTTTGAAAACATTATTTAAGTGGTAAAAATTGTATCGCCATAAAATAAAAATGATGAATGGTAATAAAAATAATTGAAATAAATAGAAGAGAATGACACGATAATAATTATAGTACTGTAAATTTTTACCTGTTTTTGTGACTGGTAACAAATCGAGTGGCAAACCTTATATATTAGTTTTAAAACCTTAAATATTAGTATTTAAATCTTAAATATTTTTTGATATTTTTAATCGTCACATCATTAACTTTTAATCGTCTAATTTTTCTAAATTTTTAAGGTCTGTTTCAAATGTGGAAATGTGTTCTCCGTAAAGCTACTACATGGATGAGAAGATTTCCAAGAAAATAATGTCATGGAAATGAAATAAACTAATAATTTTTACCGTTTTATGTCATCACTTATATCTAATAGTTAAAATTTTAAAGTAACTAGTGTTTTTTCCACGCTATTGTATGATGAATCTTTTTTGTTTTATATTTGCTTTAGTTGTTTCCGTCTGTAGAGTATATAAGGCAAGAGTATATAAGGCAAGACTTGATATGGAATGTCTAGTATAAGGTAAGACGTGATATGTAATTAATATGTACAGCTTGTTTACCCCAGTACCTCCTTGTAATCCCTTGATATGTATCATGTAAATTACTCTCTAATGAATTATTCAATTATCACATTACATGGTATCAGAGCCTAGACTCCTAAATACCTAAAAAATTTCATTGGCTGCCACCCTTTTTCCTTCTTTTTTTTTTTATCATGTCTTCTGGATCACCGGCCACTACGTCTGAAACTATAATGGTTTCAGACCCAACTGCACTTCTCAGTGTAAACATGACGAATGTCACAAAGCTAACTGCTTCCAACTTTCTCATGTAGAGCCTCCAAGTTCATGCATTGCTTGACGGGTACGGTCTTGCAGGATATCTTGACGGCTCCATCATCATTCCACAGCCCATCCTTACGACGAATGGTGTTGTAACCCTTAACAAAGCCTACACTCTCTAGAAAAGGCAAGATCGCTTGATCTATAGTGCTTTGCTCGGTGCTGTCACCACCACTCTCCAACCGCTGCTGTCAAAAACCACCACTGCCGTTGAGATCCGGAGCACTCTTACATCCACCTACGCTAAGCTTAGCCGTGAGCACATCAAACAACTGAAGCATCAACTCAAGCAATGGACACACAGTACCAAGTCAATCAACGAGTACTTTCAAGGATTTACCACCATATTCGATCAACTTGCTCTCCTTGGCAAACCAATTGATCATGAGGATCATATTGAGTACATTCTTGAGGGTCTCTCAAATGACTACAAATCTGTTGTTGATCAGATCGAAGCTCGCGACAGTCCATCATCACTCAGGGAGGTTCATGAGAAACTTCTCAACCAAGAGGTTAAGCTTCAGTCCACGATGGCTTCTAACTCCTCGCTTCCTATGACTGCCAATGCTGTAACCTACAAGGGCAACAACAAACACATGAATCAAAACAAACAAACTGCTCGTGGAAACAACAACAATTGGCAGCAACCTTCTCAACAGTATGCTCCTCGTCAGTCGCAGTATACTCCACGTCCGTATCTCAGCAAGTGTCAGATTTGTGGAACTACTGGCCATAGCGGAGACGATGCCCGCAATTTCAACAAAGTTGTACCTACACTCTCCCTCCAGCCATCATACAGGCGGCATGGCAACTAAGAGCCCATCTCGCTGCGGCTCCATACAACGCCAACAATTGGATTATGGATAGTGGTGCTACGCATCACCTTACCTCAGATCTCAACAATCTGGCCATCCATCATCCATACAACAGAGGAGAAGAGGTGATAGCAGATGGCTCGGGTCTCACCATCTCCCACACTGGTTTCTCTTTACTCCCTACTCATTCCCGTACTCTTAAACTGCAAGATGTGTTGCTCGTACCTGATTTGAAACGGAATTTCATATCAGTTTATAGAATGTGCAATAATAATCAAGTTTCTGTGGAATTCTTCCCAACCTCATTTCAGGTGAAGGATCTCAGCACGGAGGTCCGATTGCTGCAAGTCAGAACCAAGAATGAGCTGTACGAGTGGCCAGCTTCTCCTCCATCCACCAATTCCGCATCACCTACACCCAAAATAGACATCACATCATAGCACAACAGACTTGGCCACCCTTCTTTTCCCGTTTTAAAAACCATTGTTACTCAGTTTTCATTACCTATTTCTGATTCACTCAATAAAAATCTCCCTTACTCAAACTGCCTCATTACAAAAAGTCACAAACTACCATTTTCTACAAACACACAACAAATAACCCCCTCGGAATTCTCTATAGCGATGTGTGGACATCACCAATTCTGTCTGTTGATAACTATAAGTACTACTTAGTTATCACAGACCATTACAGTCGCTACACATGGCTATACCCACTCAAAAACATATCACAAACCCGAGAAACCTTTATAGCCTTCAAAGCACTTGTTGAGAATCAATTTCAGAGGAAAATTGATACCTTGTATTCAGATAATGGCGGAGAATATATTGCTCTTCGTCACTTCTTGTTTGAACACATGATCTCTCATCTCACAAACCCGCCACATACATCGGAACACAACGGGATTGCTGAACGGAAACATCGACATGTTGTCGAGACTAGGCTCAGCCTTCTGGGCCAATCGTCGATGCCGACAAAATAGTGGTCCTATGCATTCAATGTATCAGTGTACTTAATTAATCGCCTACCAAACTCAGTACTCAATAATTCAACGCCGTATGAACGCATGTTACAGCAAAAACCCAATTACCTGAAGCTAATAGTGTTTGGATGTCTCTGCTTCCCCTGGCTGAGACCGTATACACCTCACAAGTTGTCTGTCCTATGCGTTCACTGCAGCAGTGTACTTAATTAATCGGCTACCAAACTCAGTACTCAATAATTCAACGCCGTATGAACGCATGTTCCAGCAGAAACCCAATTATCAGAAGCTAATAGTGTTTGGATGTCTCTGCTTCCCCTGGCTGAGACCGTATACACCTCACAAGTTCGCACCGCGATCGGTCCCATGTACATTTATTGGATACTCGCTCACCCAAAGTGCGTATCTATGTTTAGATAAGAAATCAGGTGGAATATACACATCCCGTCATGTGTAATTCTTTGAAAATTTGTACCCGTTTGTCACTACAATCCCGGTTATGGTGGTCCCTGACAGTGCTTCAACCGCTACGCAACCACCTGTAACCACCATACCCTCCTCGCCACTCGTCACAGCTCCCATCACGCCCCTGAGCTCGGGTTCTCACCCACCGGCGTCGATATCATCACAATCTGATGCTCCGTGTCACTTGCCGCTTCCATCACCGATTCATCAATCGTCGTCCCCACCTGCAACTCCAACATCGTCGACATCGAGCCACAATCAACATTCGCAGATGGGCCACTCTCTCTCACCAAGCCCATTACCTTTAAACACTAACTCACCCTTACAAAGCCCAGAAACTTCAAACAGTAACTCAAGCCACTCGATATAAGCCCACAAACAAACTCAAACACCAGCCCACATTCCCATAACTCATCGTCCCCAAATTCATCACCACCACCAGAATCAAATCCACCCGTACCATCACCACCACCAAATCCTCTGGCGAATCAACATGATATGCAAACCCGTGCCAAGAACAACATCTTCAAAACCATAACAAACTTTCCCCCATGTCTCTGCCAAACCAATTATACCCACTACTGTCAACCAAGCCATGAGAGATGCAAAATGGCGCAATACGATGTCGACGGAATTCACTGCGGTCGCTCGTAATGGCATCTTTGATTTGGTTCCACAATCACCAAATCAGAATGCCATCTCGACAAAATGGATTTTTACTCTTAAGTATCATCCTAATGGTATGCTTGATAGGTATAAGGCGAGGCTCGTGGCGCGGGGGTTCAATCAGAGATACGGTGTAGATTACTCGAAGAAATTTAGCCCTGCAATCAAATCTACAACCGTCCGCTTGGTGCTGGAACACGCTGTTAGATGCAATTGGAGTATACGGCAGATCGACGTGAATAATTCCTTTCTTCAGGGTACTCTTTCCGACGAGGTGTATGTCACACAACCACCAGGTTTTGTTGACCCAGAACGACTACATCATGTGTGTAAACTTAACAAGGCGCTATACAGTCTCAAACAAGCCCTCGTGCGTGGTATGAAGAACTCAAGGCTTCCCTCATGGCCGCTGGTTTTCGAAACTCTGTGGCTGATACATCACTTTTCACATATCATCAAGGTACAAATATAGTTTATATCTTGGTATATGTGGATGATATAGTCGTAACAGGAAGCACATATGCTCTTGTTACCAAAGTTATTTCACAACTTGCTAGCCGATTCTCCATTAAGGACCTCGGTCATCTCAGCTATTTCTTGGGTATTGAAGCCACTAGAACAGAGGCACGACTGCATCTCATGCAACGCAAATATGTCATAGATCGTCTTACAAAGACCAACATGCTCGATGCCAAGCCTGTCTCAACTCCTATGGCTACTCATTCGAAGCTGTCACTCAGATCTGGTACTGATTTATCCAATCCCACTGAATACATGGCAGTAGCTAATACCGCTTCAGCACTTCGTTAGGTATGTTCACTCCTTACATAACTTGGTATCCAGTTGCCATCGTGTCCTGTTATCTATAGTGATAATATTGGTGCTACATACTTGAGCGCAAATCCGATGTTCCACTCAAGGATGAAATATCTCGCTTTAGATTATCATTTTGTTCGGAATAGCGTTCAATCCGGTGCAGTACGCGTCTCTCATGTCTCGTCAAAAGATCAGTTGGCGGATGCGTTGACAAAACCTCTTTCAAGGGCATGGTTCAACGAATTCTATAGCAAGATTGGCGTGACAAAAGCCCCTTAATCTTGAGAGGGCATGTAGAGTATATAAGGCAAGACTTGATATGGAATGTCTAGTATAAGGTAAGACGTGATATGTAATTAATATGTACAACTTGTTTACCCTAGTACCTCCTATGTAATCCCCTTATATGTATCATGTAAATCACTCTATAATGAATAATTCAGTTATCACATTACACCGTCTTATATTTTATTCTTATGTTTTCATTGATCGGAGATTTTTGTTTTCTAATTTGAAAAATTGTGTCCTAACCATGAATAACAACTGATTGTAAATATATTAGGTAAATTGTTTATTAATTGATTAGAAGTAGAACTTATACCTTTTGTTTTACTGAATTTATATAGTATTTACTTAAATTTTGGTGTGTGTTATTTTCTTTGAGCTTAGTCTTATTTTTGTTGTGGATGTTTAACGTTTGTTTCTTGTGCTAAGTTTTCTAATTTTTTTCCTCTTTTTTAAAGAACATCCTAATTTTGTGAATACATTTGTCGAAATATAATCTTTTTTTTGCTGTGGATTCTAGCTCCAAGTTTGACAATTTGAATTTTTTCTTTTTTGTTTTTAAAAATCCGTTGGTTTTTCATATATGTATTTTGGTATGTAAATAATTTGTTGTTATTTTCTCTTACTTGGGTATAATTTTGGGTTAATTCTTTTGACGAACATAGTTGTATGTTTTCTGTTTTTGATGCATAACTTATGTCGTAAGAGTGTAGAATAATTTTTTTGATAAGGTAATTTTTGAATGCATGATTTAGGTGTTAATGTGTACTTTAATAAGATTTTATAAGTTTATAAAAAACAGACAGGGGAAGAAGATAAATTGTATACATATAAAATAACATATCAAACATGTGATCACCAATTTAAACACATGACTGTTCTATTAAATTGTGATTTGCTTTTATTTCAATAATGTTAGTTCTCTTATGTTTATAGAAACCTCAAAACATATCATAATATGTAGTAATCAAACAATATTAGCACTTGAAGAAATCAATGTTGGAGAGAGTGTTGAGCCCCAACTATTGCAAGTGATGTGAACAAAAAAAATAAAAAACTTTTATGCCAAAAATTAATTTTTATAGCTTGCATCAACTTGATAAACTTTTCATTCCTCTAGTGTTGAGCCCCAACTATTGCAAGTGATGTGAACCAAAACAATTAAAAACTTATATGCAAAAAATTAATCTTTATAGCTTGCATCAACTTGATAAACTTTTCATTCATATATATAAGCTTAATATTGGGTTTTTTCACCATCCAATCCCTGATGAGTTTTTGCCTTATATTTTCAGACTCCTCTCCTCTCTCACCAGTCACCACCAAGTATGTCCTTTATTTTTCTTCTGATTTTTTCATCGTCATTCGGAGATAGATGAACTTCTCTTTCGTCCTTTCTCAGCGAGATCTTTCCTTCTTCTTAGAGTGAATCTATTGCTGACCATTTAATCAGATAGATGGTAGATGACGCAACTTTTTGTTTTATTCTACAAAGAATTAACAGTGGTTCCTGCTTCCAGAGACAACTAAGAACATATTACCATGAAAAATTGGAGCGTAGACTGTTAATTACCATCCAAATTCTTATCATACAACCTCTATAACATTGGACCCACCGCATGCTTGAACTCTGGTCAGAACGATAAATATATTCAGTTCGTTTTCTGATGAAACAACATCCAAAACGGAATACACCAACAAATATGTCTGGCCGAATAGACTTGGGAACAACTTCATCAGTAAAAGCATGGAAAGCAACATTCAATCTTCCAAGCTCTTATCAATCCTTAGAATAACTATTGTTCATAGAAATATTAGCAACATTTACATACTATACAAAATCACAATCATATTAATAAACTGGAATTTGAAATGGTCCCCGAAGCATCTACAAACCCTAGAAGTCTAGATGAATGAAGTAAGCAATACAAATACAAATACTAATTTATGCTAACTCAGCATATGAAACTTTATAAATATATCATAGGCCTCGCTTGGATAGCTAAACTGGTTCGTTGTCCCTTGTAACCTTCGAAAGTATTCATCATCTTTTTGTTGAATCTTTCGTAGACTTGCTTTTAATTCAGATTTCCTAAGACGGATCGAAGAGGAAGGTGAGAGAGAAATATTGAAAACGAATCGTTATACAAAAATATTCATATGAAGTCACCATTCTCTATTCGCATTTGAAGTTATTAACAAATATATTATTCTTACGAACATCCACACATACCACACACCGGATGCGGGACGACCACTCGACTGCTTCGTCAATACACTAAACCCATAAATCTGGATTTTTGCCTCTAAATGAGGGAAAAACCTGCTTCAAGGGTCATTCACCAATATAAGAATTCTATCAATTATAGAGGACCAAGATATTCATATCGCTGAATTTGAAGGAATAATTGGACAATAAATATGTGAAGATGGTCACTTTGATTGATTTTCTGAGAGGTTGAGAAGAGAAATCGATTGCATTAGCGAGTTATGACCTACTTTAATTTGTAACGTAACATAGGAAAAAAGAATTCTCCATTGTTACGGATTAAGAAACCGGGGAAGAGAAGTGAATCGTCATTGATAAAAGAAGTGACGTGGCAAATGTGTAAAGCTCTTTCAAAAGCTGAGGTGGCATGTTCGATTGTTTTTATTGGTTTTTTGGACCATTATAGAAAGGGATAACGATTGATTTAGTGAGCGTTTGTTGATTTGGGCGGTATGATTGGGCTTTTGGTTAATTCTTTTTTGGGCTTAAAGTTGGACTTCTTTCTATTCTATTTTTTTTTTTGGGCTGACGGCAAACTTGACGTTGCTAAGCAATTGTTTTCTTAACCAGCTGAAAACGATGTAGCAACTTGTTATGTTCTCATTGGATGATTATTTTTTGGAATATTTTGCTTACGTGGCACCCCTTAGAGTATTTACAATCCTACTCTATTTTTTACTCCAAATGCCATTTTGGAGTAAATTTTTCTCTAACCCTACTCCTTTTCCCACTCCAAAATGGAGTAAAAATGAGATTGCTCCATATTTAGAGTAAACCTATATTTTACTCCATTTTGGAGTTGAAATTTTTTATTTGCAAACTGATCCTTTAAATATTATATATTTTATTTTATACCATTTTATCAACACAACAATACTAATTATCAACATATATGTATATATTTGAACACTATAACTTTTAAACAATATAAAATAGATAATCATAAATATTTGAACACTATAATTTTTATTTGAAAAGATTGCAAAGTAAAATAAATTTAAAAATACATAACAAGTGCTGAAACTAAAGATAAACAACATAAACAAATTTAATACAACAAATACGAGCAATTTAATAATCTCTTAAACCGCTTCATGATCCACCGAGATCATTGAAAAATTATCCAAATGGAGGAGGAAATTGTTGATCTTGTTGTTGAGCATTCTGTTTTTGTAATTTTTTTGCTTGTTCACCCTGAACATATGCACAAATATTTGGATCTGATATGGTACTCATGTCATAAAATAACATTTTGTTTTCCATCTTCAACTCTTTAAAAGCATAGTTCTTTTGTTGAATCTCCAAATGGTTTTGTCTTTGTGCGCTTGTCTTCTTTAATTGCTCCAAAAGTTATTTATTTCCTTCTTCTAAAGTGTTGATAACTGATGTTGTTTGATCAACAAGTTTTCTTTTCATTTTGGATTTCTTGATCCCACTTGGTCATTTGTGGGAAATGTTTAGTAATGGTGATGCTTAAATAAAAATTTCCTATGTTTTTTTAATGATATTATGCAATTTTCTTTATTTAATAAATATTTAATTCATAATTTATCAAAGTTTAGTCAAAAATAAAATAAATTGGGTTAATTTGTAAATTTTAGAAATAAAATATATTAGTAATAAAATAGAAATATAATCTATTTAGTATTTTCTGTTTTGAAGTAAAAAATGGAGGTATACATTGGAGCAAAACCCAACTCCATTTTGGAGTTACTCTATTTTAGAGTAAAAAATGGAGATATACATTGGAGATGGTCTTAAAGGCGAGGAAATCTGTCCCTTTTATATAAAGGAGGTACGTTTGTTTGATAACATTAAGTGGTGAAAATTTTGTAGCCATAAAATAAAAATGATGAACGATAACATAATAATTAAAATATGTAAAAGAGAACAGTACAGTAACAATTATAGTAGTATTAGTTATTGCCGATTTTGTGATTGTTAACAAAACGAGTGGTAAACTTTATATATATATATATATTTAAACCTTAAATATTTTGTGATATTTTTTAGAATTTTCTTCATAAAAATTACTTATAAAAATTACAACATTTTCACATATAAATTTACATGATATTTTAAAATTCATCTGTCTAATCTTCTACTCTGAATAAACTAAATCAAATCACCAAATAAAAAACAACCAATCCAAAAATAGAATACGTCTTTAGTTAAAATAATTTTATAATCGAAACTGAATTTGAAACAAACCGAAGAAAATACGAACCTAAATTAGTTGAAGATACATTTGATCATAACCCGAAACTAAAACAATGATTTGTATCATATTTAATTTTACATTGGTTATATTATTCTCTTTAAAAAATGGAAAAATGATTCGCAGCTACACGAACTATACGCCACCACATGGCCACACATCTAGACTAAATTAATGTATCTTTATCCACACCAACTATATAATTTGCATGATGATATGTATCAACTAACATGGGTTATGTAGTTAACATCATGACCATCTCTTTTATTACCAGAGCATTGTACCGGACGATAAAATCCGACATTCTCCGATTAACGGAATGATTGCCAGCTACACATAGTATAGTGTAATGAATGGCTACAAATCTCAAGTATTGAACTGTATCATTAGCTACACCAAATAAACTTAACACATGGTGACATACACCAAGAAGCCAAAGATATGTCGCAAATGGAGCAAGAATGCGAGTTTGCAGCTAACCACGTGGAACCACTTGAAGATCTTTATCATTTTGACTTCAAAGGACATCAAGCGGAAGAAATCATCGAATAACAAGACATGATCATTTCAGCCTCAATCAAGCTCATTTCAAGCAAAAACCAGGTATTCTCCATTTATATGATTGGTGTAGGTAATTCAGAACAACCCAGTAGTATATATCACCTCAAAGGACCCAAATCGAGCCACAAAGAATGCTGTAAGAAGCCTGTTGTGTTCCATTTTCATTTTTAAGTATTTTTATTTTATTTGTATTTTTGCATGTTTTGTGTTTTTATCTTTTTGTAAAGTGTAATAGTTTTTTCTGCTTATTTCGGCCTTATGGTTAGTTGAAAAAATATATTAATAAGGTTCTCCTGCAGCTTTGTAAAATATTTTTTTACCTATCAATAAAATAACGCAATTTTTCTAACACTCTCTTGGCGCCTTGTCTAGAAAACCTTTAAATTTGTTCTTAACGTGTGGATTCACCTAAGTGTAAGCAACCGTGCAGTTTCAGAGGCGTCTAGAAGTTCAACCAAGACATGATACGGTTAGAGGAGCTCCCATACAACAAGATGACCAAGAAAAAGAAGACATGGAAGGAATAGATGATGATCCACACATCCCTCTTATGCGCCAGCAACAAAGGTGACAAGACCCTCTAAGGAAAAATCCAAATGTTTACGTTTCGACAAGAACCCCAAATGTTGGTTGCTACATATTTTTGGCTTCTTGGTGTATGTCATCATGTGTTAAGTTTAGTTAGTGTAACTAATGATACAATTTATTACTTCAGATGTATAACCATACATTACACTATACAATGTGTAGTTGACAATCATTCCATTAATCGAAAAGTCGTCCGATATACTATTCCGGCTACAAAAATGATGGTTAGGATATTAGCTACATAACTTATGTTAGTTGATATATATCATCATGCAAATTATTTATTTGGTATAGTTAAAAATATATTAATTTAATTTAGATGTGTGGTCATGTGGTGGTGTATAATTCGTGTTGGTGCTAATTATTTTTTCAAAAAAAATTGATACTAAAATTGTATAGTACATCCTGAATTTAGTTAGTATATAAAATTTTAAAAGAACCAAAAGAAAAGATGACCATCGTTAAAAAAAAAAAGTGTTAGAATAAGAAAAAACTTATATTATTTTCTACCATGACATTTTCTGTTTTCTTCAATGTTGTACAAAAAGTATTAGAGAGGTGGCTGAGAAATCACTAGGGTTCGATAGGATTAGGAACACGTAATCAACGCCACGTGGCCACCAACTTG
The DNA here is from genome assembly GCA_020283515.1 of Alliaria petiolata. Lineage (NCBI taxonomy): Eukaryota > Viridiplantae > Streptophyta > Magnoliopsida > Brassicales > Brassicaceae > Alliaria > Alliaria petiolata. Next base: position 376,523,335 of record JAHZTW010000001.1, read on the forward strand.
TTCACAAGATCTATACTACAAGTCTACACCTATCCACGTCGTACGGACTTGGGGTCCCTTTCAGGTGGAGTGGGCCTGATGCGAATCTCTCCTTTCGATTCTACTTTCCAATTAAATATTTGGACAAACATTTTTCTTTACGAAAGATAAAATTTGATATCATGCGCAATATCCACTAGATAAGATATGGTTCCCTTAAATAATGTTTTATAATCTGCTAAATTTTGAACTAAAGTTCAGACTATTTCCAGTTAGGGATATTTCCATTTAGTATGTTTTATATGCAATTGCAAAACGTCAGCTTTGCGAGATACTACTTCTTCTTTGGCTTCTACCGCTAAGAGCATACACAACGGTGGATCTGCACTTACACGTTTCTTATAAATAAAAAATTAATATAATTAATTTATTTAATTAAATATTAAATGATAAAAAGAAGCAGCCAATTAAACGTAAATAAGTGTGAGAAACGTTTCTTATCATCTTGTCAAAGTATCTTCATTAAGATACAATTCTCAATCTCTCTCTTCATTTATTCTTTCTTTTCAATATTTTATTATTAAGAGCCGATGATTTTATATGAAAAAGAAGACATGGAAGAAAAAGAAGACATGGAAGAATTTTTTTGAATACTCAAAACTCTTTCCAAAATTAATAAATCTCTCTGCAAATCTAATAAAATTTTCTACAAAATTAACAAATCTCTCAACTATTAAAATCAACCAACTTCATATAAACATATAAAGTATATGTCATATGCAATACAAAACTCGTATTTTTTAAGGCATATAAAGATCATTATAGAATCTACATGTTTTCAAGAGGCTAATAAACCATTGCAAGCTTACAATACAAAAACTTGACTAGATTTTATTTGAACAAAACCCCGAGATTTAAGTGCTGATACTTAGTTTTAAAACTGTTATTATTATTATTGTTATTGTTATTGTTTTTTTATATTTAGGAAGTGATTCGGGTTTTTACCATCCGATTAATTTTTTTAAGATGAGTGTAGTCATCTAGTATAACATTCACCGTATTTTCTGATAAACCTAAAACATGAGACCATTTCGACCGGTCAAGTGAAAATAGATAAATAATTTAATGTTTTTAAAAAATCGATTCCTATCTTAGATCAACATGACAGTTCCTCTACAATCATGAACTACTAGCCCACCGCCACTTGATTATTATTATTTTGCTTTAGTTTAAAGTTAAACACAATGACGTATCTCTTAATTGGCAAGTGCGTTTTGGTATAATGACACAGAAGCACATGACACTATATTGTTAGTCTAATGATAATTGTGATGATCTTTTTTTTTTGGGTCAAAAGTTCTCAAATGCTATCTTTACCCTAGACCAAGCACCCTTTATGGGAGCGATAGTGGATGATTAATTTGAGAAAGATTAATTAAAATAATAATCAAACAAGCACTTAAACTAAAAAAATCCAGAGACCAGATCCTCGTAACAGCATCAGAGTTCCTTGGGTTCAACAAAGTACTACAACCCACCTGAATAGTGAAGACCATACAGTCCATACTTTCTAATAGTCTATATTATCACATTCATATACGCAATATATACCTAGTATATAAAGTAAAATATTATTAATCTCGCTAAAGTTAATAGTTGATTTGTCAAAAAGATTGGTAATGTGTGGATAATTAGCTTTTATAATTGGAAAAAATGATTATTGGGTATGTTATCTACATGCGATTTGGATCAATAGAGATAATCTTTTTTTCTCATTTAATAAAAGTCGATCTAGTCCACTTTTTCTTTATATTACCGGCGATTTGTATCAGTGAAGATGCACAAGTCCTACCATTTTCAAGATTCTATTCATTTTTGTTTTGTGAACCTTATTCAAGATTCTATACATATAATATTAAATAATTTTTTTCTAAAAAATAGATAAATTCATTACTATTAATAGTCGTAAGTAAATTTTTCTATTATTGTAAGAAAGTCATAGTTTCGTAATATCATAACAGTATAATACCGTCCATAAAAATTCAGCAAAACATCTTTTTCATATGAAGAAACCTTGGTCTGAAAAGAATAATCGTCTAACAATTTTTTTTTTTTTAAATCGTCTAACACTTTGTCCATCATCATTCATCACTATCCTCAAATCTCACATTTTGACTGTTGTATTGTAGTCTTTGTATAGAGCCATTTTGGTAACACTCGATCGATTCTTTATTTGGCAAACTAATAATTATATTTCAATTTATATAGGTCACTACACTACTTGTTTAATTATACTTTATGTAACACTCGATCAATTTATGTAGTTTCTAGTTTTTAACGTCTTTTGACTGTTTTGTTAAGACTTGCGTTTTACGTTTGATCGACATAACGTGGTTTTTTAGGTGAAGTATTAAATTTATTGATCAACTAAAAGATATAAATTTCAAAATGAAGACAAAATCAGAGCAGAGCAACCATGGACGGACTAGAAAGCACAAAGATTAACAGTCCTTGCAGTTTCCCATTTTTTTGGATATTAGATTCCCTTAAGATATATTATTGAAATAGAATAAAATTTTGAATAAGGAAATCTTCAAAGAACAAGTGATTAAATCAAACAAATTAACTAAACCGTAAAAGAAAAAAGCCAATAGATAATTCAAAATAAATGTTTGTGATAAGTTTGATATTTCTTAGTAAAAAATTATATTAGACCATTTTCAATCCTTAGCTCTATTTTTTACTCTAAATATATAATTCTCTATAAATAGAGAATAGGTTTGCTCCAATGATTAAGTCTATTTTTTACTCTAAAAAAAGAATATTTTTATTATATTCTATTTTTTTTGTTAATAATTTTTTATATATCCTTTTACTTTAAAGTATACAAATTTTATCCATTTATCTTATATGTTTAACAAAAAAAAAATTGATTTCATTAAAATTAAATATTTACCACAAAAATAATTTTTAATGTTATTTTTAATTTAATATCCTTCAATGTTACATTTACATATTTTAATTAATTATATAATTAGTTAGTTTTAGTGTAAATAAAATATATAAGTTTTGTTTAGATATAAAATAAAACATATCAAAATGTAAAATATTATTTTGTAAATAAAAAAGTCCAACTCTAAAAACTCAGATCTCTATTTGTGACTCCAAATTTGGAGTTACAAATAGTGATCTCTATTTTTAGAGTAAGATATAGAATATCATTGTAGATGGTTTTACTCTAAAAATAAAATTTAGAGGTAAAATAGAGTCTTATTGTAAATGCTCTTATCAAACTATTTTTTGAAAACAAAACAATAAATATTTCAAAATAAATTTATGCAACATATATTATTCGATATTTGTTCCTGATATTTTTTTAATATCGATATATAAAGATTCTGGATGTCTATTCTCGAAACTTGAAAATTGCAGACTTTATAATCAATACAAGTTTTTATAGTCAGTAGTAGTTTAACGTAACATCCAAATTTACATATAATAATAAGTATTCACTAGAATAAAATAATACTAAAACAGTATTGTGAAATTACTTTTTGGGTAGGTACCAACAATTAATATATAACATAACTAATGTTTTGAGTGGTAAATTAGGAGGAGAATGTTTAAAAATATAAGAAAAATAGGATCAAAATCATGAACTGTATATTTATCTTTTAAACTATACATTATTTGTTGAGCTGGATGTCAACGTCCCATATTCATGCATTTGGGTATAGATTAGTGCTGTCCGACTTTACAAGTTTGGATCCTTTGAAATTTCCCATCATTTTCCGGTTTCTTTTTGACAACATTTCTTTACTGAAATATGTATTTTTTATTTTGGAAGACAAAATAAGCTTGTCTTACTGAACCTTAGAAAAATGTATATGTTTGGATCAAATGGTATATATGGAAGAGAAGGAACGGCAAACCGTTCAGTAGGAAAGAGACTTCACACCAGAGGATACCTTTCAATTCGTTTCTCTAGAAACAGAAAGTTGGAGAATCACGAACCAATATAACTGCAAAAAATGGTGGAAGAACTCCAGCTTCAAGACAACATGAGAGTGGCCCACTTGGCCCCCCAATCTTGACATACCAAATCATGCCTCTTGGATTGATCATGGGTCAGATAGTAGCATAGGGTGGTGCCTAGGATAGTGCTTAAGAGATAACATGGGACAAATTAACATTGGATTACAAGGATGCCGCAGAAGTCTCTTGACATACCATGCTTAGCTGGACGGGCTCATTTCGACAATGACATGTCTAAGAGATAAGTGGATTTTATCGGTTAAACAGACAAATTGTTTAGATTTTTTTTTAAATGATTGATAATTAGGTGGATTTGCCTTTTTAGACGAAACTATACTAGTTTTGTAACATTAGAGGTTGTTTCGAGAACTTTACTTTATTCTTAATTTCACGTAACTCTAATATATATGTCGACTTCCTTGCAAAAGGAGCGCAAACACGAGACTAAAGTAAAGTGAGATATTCTATAAAAATTTGGTCGGTCAAATATATATTTGCCGACTTCCTTGCAAAAGGGGTCGGCTCCCCAAAACAATTATTTGCCCGACCAAATTTTTATAGAGTACATTAACAAACAAAAAAAATCTATACTATGGTGGATGCCATAGACCCGAGTCAGAACCGTAAGATTTTTGAAAATCAGAACTATTGAATTGCTATCTTATTTTTGTATTGTTATCTTCTACTATATATAGTTGTCCCGTAGTACTCTTTCAACCATTTAATATTTTTTATTGGGAGAAGTTTTCTTAGTCAAATGATTGATCAAATAATTCATTAGTGCTTCTATACTATGAGGTATGTAGTTCGGTTTCTATTGAATACGTTTTTTTATATATTAATGAATGCAATTTTTTTAGAAAATTTTCAACATAAGACAAACAGTACCGTTCATCGTAATCGTTTATCTTTGTGGAACGGAGAAAGTTACTCGTTATAAAATTGTATTTATAAATGGTCTCATAATTTATAATAAAAATAATAATTACATGGCAAATATATAGTCTTTGTAGCTAGTTCGGTAAAAACTTAAGATGCCTTCTCGTAGCTAGATCCAATAATAATAGTTGTGCAAAAAAATAACAAGTTCGTTCGACATGTGTGGGAAAGTGAGATATTCCATCACAAGGTGGACTCCAAGACGGCAGCGCCTAACTCCATTGGCCCAACTCTGTTTACCACAGCTCAGCTTCTGCCAATCAACTCTCTATCCAACAATCTTTATTACTATTAAGTATTAATATATATCTTATGCTAAACCCATTAAACCAATTACCGTAAAATAACATTTAATCACAAGTTCACAACTATTATTGTGTACACACATATCTCACTATATATCTCACATCTCTCTCTTCCTCTTTCTCCCTCTCTCTCTCTCTTTCTATTTCTCTCTCTCTCTCTGTTTTAGATCTCACTCACCAGGTCTTCTCTGCTTAGTATGTGGCTTCCACGATCTGGTAACATGTAATATATACGTCATAATTTTTTTCTTGAAAATCAAAAATAAAAATTTTGTGGTTTTGTTTCATTTTACTATTTTAGCTTGTATTATTACGAAGTTCAGAGGGTTTTTAGGATTTTTTTTTTTTTCTTCCCATCTCTCATCTCTATCTGTTAGGGTTTCGCTTCTTCTGCTTTCAAACTATTTTTTTATGGTTTGGTTATGGTTAGGTTCCAATTAAGTAGAGGAGAGTAAAATTGACGCTGTCACTTTACATTTCATCCAATCACAACAAGCCATCTCGACTTTTTTCACTGAACTGTTAATTTATATTTCAGTGACACATAAATTTATATATGTATGTATACATATATATTATAAGAAAGTACGATTTATTTTTTTTGCTACAAGAAAGTACGATTTTCAAAGGGTCTATAGATTAAGAAGGTTAAGTGTTTACTACTTAGATGATATACATAACTTTAGATGATTAGTTAGTCACTCAGTTTGAGTTTTGAGTTTGAGTTTGAGTTTGAGTTTGAGAGACAAAAGATTAATTAATAAGAAAGATTGTTAAACAAAAGGGAAGATTAATTTCAAGAGACCCGGTCGTCGTTTTCTGATGTGGCATCATCAAGATTCACATCTGTTGATGGACGGTGGTGATTAACTCTCCCCAAGGTTCACTGTGAAAATGAGAATCTTGATGATGCTGCATCGGCAATCAACGGCTAATATTTCCATATTAATATATACTTTTTATTCGATCCAGATCTTCTTCAGGTAGGTTTGTTTCTGCTTGAAATCTCTTGTTTTTCTCCTTTTTTCTTCACCTTTATGTTAACCTATTCTCTCCGGCCGTCTATAATTTCTTAATACATAAAGATCTGACCAAGAACTCTTGTGGTTCATGTGATAACATTGGATGTGATTTAGGAACTCAAGTTTTTGGCTGTTTTTCATGTTGACTCAGACATGAATGGATCCACAAGCTTCTCTTTAAATAGGCGAACTCACATAGAGTCAAGAGAGACAACAACATCATCATCAAAGGATGTAATTAAGGTAATTAATATATACACCTTATGTTACCAATCTCAGCTTGCATTTTCACAACAATACAACATTCTTCACATCTTTTAAAAAAATTGGAAATAAAAAAAGGGAATTATATTGGAAGTTGAGATAATAAAAGGGTCGATACGGAACTATTGATGTCTAGCAAAGAAAAGGTTTCCAAGACACTGTCAAATTTTGTTTTCCTTCTGTTGGTTGTTGTTGGCTATTACATTCAAATTGAGAATCAATTAGGAACTTGTTGGTGGACCTTACACTTTGAAGGCTAGGCATATTCAGTCCCACCTATTTTTGTCTAATATTTACATATTTAGATGTTCTTATAACTGCGATAGTACTGATGAACAATGGAGAAAAATTACTCTCTCTTTTTTTGTCCTTATTTGTGTCCCCACACTTATATGTTGAGTGTTGAGATGGAATCAGATTGTGAACAAAACCAATACATGTATAGTTAGGAGTTTCATGTTTAGATTGTGAGCAGCACTAGTCATCCCTAATTGATTTGACATCTTTCTTGTTTCCAAAGCAAATTATAAATTCTTTTTTTATGTTGTAAATATAACTATATGTGTTTAGTTATGTTTTTGTATGTCATGGAGATATGTGTCCAGATCGCTCTCCCTCCACATATATTTACTTATTAATTCAAGAGAAAATTTGTTCAATAACCACAAAATAAACCAAAACCTACAAAGTAACCTATTTATCTCTCTATCTCTTCCTATCTCTCTCTAGCATTTTGGTTATTTTTTCATTTTGTTTTGTTTTGGTTATTAACCAAATTAACACTTAATTCAAATAAATGTATCATATATCCTTTTTTTATCATAGTTATCATTATTATTAATCAAATGGTTTTTATTTACATCGGATGACCTAATTAAACTTCATCCATTGGTCACGCACGCTCCATAAGTAGAAGCGAAATCATTCTATCTCGTTCTTGTAAAGCACAATGGGAACCATTTTCTCAGATCGTGATGATTTGTTTGATAGGCCCGACATTCACGTGTAGTTTACTTCTCTTTTCTAATATTGGCTAACGAATTGTTTTAGGAAAATTAATCCCCAGAGTTTTTGTATATCTAAGTGAGTGTATGATAATATATTTTAATCGAGAGAGATTCATGTGTGAATCTTGCGTGTTCTGATTATCTTCATATTTATCTAATTAGCTACTATGCCATTTCATCTCCTTTATATATAAATGCCAACAACAAAAAGTTGCATTAGCATCTTTACGTATTTAGATCCGACAAAAAACGAGATTGGTATATTGGCTTGAGGGGATGCATATGTTGGTGTGGTCCATTCAAATTGAAATCAAACGCAACGCTAAGTATGTGAGGACCATATCTTTATACTTGTACTTATTATTCCCAATTTTCTCAAACTTTAGGCATTTAATGCTTTAGCACAAAAAAAAAAAACTTTAGGCATTTAATGTGTGTTTGTATCACCAAATTGGCCCTCTCTTTACCATTTAGATCTTTAGACGACATTTTCTTTCAAGTATTTTGTATGGCTAGCAATTTTTTAGAGTGATATCTACAATTTTATCAATTTCAAACAGTTTGTTCGACAAAATATAGCTATTCAATGTCACATTTTTACCCCTAGCCTATCAATAGAACTGATGAGACAGTTTTATCTTTGGTTTAGAAGAAATTTTTTTTCTCTGACTACACAATGTCTTTTTATTTTGTCTTTCTTTATAAATATAATTTATGTGATTGGTTCTCTTTCTATTTCTAGCTCTCACGATATTTTTAGTATATATCTGGATTATGATGGAAATGATTAAAGGTACAAAGTAATGTATATAATCAATTAATAAATGTTAGAACAACTTTTTTTAGTAGACATCACTTCGATTCATTTGGAGAGTAGATGACAGCTAGGCCCATATTCAGAAGTATAATAATTACCAATATTTTTGGCGTCAATAAAGAAGAATAAAACTATCCTATTTTACATTTATTCACGCATGTGGCTACCATAATTCAGTATCACGCAACTAGCGGACGTCGATGATTGGGCATTAATGCATTGTAGAAAGTATTGTTTCTTGGTTTAAACATTGTGAAGTTGTTTCATGTCCAATGGGGAGAAATAAATTTGGAAACCCTACGACAGTCGAATTTTTAGTTCTCTTAACATTGCATCTTCTCAACGAAAATGTATGTTTATGGGTTTTTAGGGTTTATATGAAAGGTACTTTGTCTTTGTTTGTAGGGGTGTTTAAAACTTTCGGATTTAAATCATTTGTGTGATTTAAGGTATGTTTCTGTGTTTTTTTTGTGTGGCTTAATGTATCACAACTTCTGTGAGTACAAAGCATTTGATTTGTTATGTAGGCAATGAACTATATATATATACACTTATTTTGGTTTTGGTTCCAAATCATTTGCATGTATTCAAAGAAGGTAGATGTGTAGAACGAACATTAATGACAAGAACACTCAAAGACTTGGCTTTGAAAAGAAAACTTAACGTTTATTGGACATTCCAGACAGTGAAAAAACTCATAAGACATAAATATTATAGATGCAGTTCTTCAAATAAGGTAAAAGTTGTGTTTTGTTTGTTTCATAATTTTTTCTTATATAAAAGATTGGAATGCTAATATATTTTGGTTTCATGGAAATTTTGATCACATCTTCAAGTGGGATAAACGAAGTTACAGTGAATGAGTAGTGTTCTTGCGGAAAAACAAGATTTAAAGACATGCATGCGCCAAATATTAGAAAAGAAAATTAAAGAAAATTGGTTTGTGTTGAAATATTTGGATGTATATATCTGTGTGTATTATCGCGTGTGCCTAAAAAAAGAACTTTGATTTTAAGTATTTTCGCTATGTAAGAATGAAATTCCTTTGCAACATGAGGTAATTAATATATTTTTGTTTATATTTCCATATTCTTGATATACCTTTATGTAATAACCAATTCAACAAGATTCGACATTTTCAGTGTTATTAGCTCATCCGCATCTACATGAGATCTTGTGTCATATATTTGAAAATAATGATTTCACTTTTATTAAGGTCTAAGAGTTTTAATCGAACGTAATCTATACTATTATTTGAGCATTGAATTTGGCTGAGATTCAACTTTGAAAATTGAATTATGCTTATGTCCTTAATGAATACAAATGTTTAGATATTTAATTTCGTAATTTAGCTAATGTATGTAATCGTTACGTGTTTAATTATTGATAAATGTTAAATTACGTTTCTGTTCTTAGTGAATTGCAAGAACAGGGTGTGTAGTTCCGTAATTTCGCTGCTCTGTATAATTATTAGTGCGATTTTCGCGATTGCTCATTCGTCCGAAAAATGTAATATTTCCTATTGCTTGGTTAATATTTCATATTGCTTATTTCAACTAAAAAAGATAATTACGATCTCTGAAAAAGATAATTACTATTTATTATGTTATTATAAGTGTACCGTCCCGTGATTATCGATCTATATATCTATATTTATATAATGAGATATTGTAAATAATGAGCTGAAACCCTAGAGTTTGTTCGGTATAAATACCTTGACCACCCTCTCATATTATTAGCACTGCGTGTATTTTTTTATTCGTCGATTTAGGGTTTCGTCTGCATAGATTAAAATATCGATCGTCGTGGTTGCGTTATTGTTTTAGCGTTAATTGCAAGCTACGTTATTGTTTTAGGATCAGTTTGTAGCTGTGATATGGTCGCTTGCTTATATACGCATCTTAATACTTATTCTTCTGAATATAGTTTTATGATTTCGTCTAGAGCTGCGGTGGCCTGCGAGTTGGTTGATGTGTCGATGTGTAAGCTCGTTGTTTTCGTTTTTTTTTTTCAGGTGCACCCTTATATACAACGATTATCTTATTTTTAATGTTTTCGTTTGTCTAGGTTTAACTCAAGAGGATTTAACGATCTATTTCGACCGTGGCTCGGAGCTTAAATATGAATTCTTCAAAGCTATGTCTAACCGAAGCGTTCGAATGGATGGGTGTTACAATGTCCCTTATCTCATTGTCGATTTTAAAGAGAGACGAGGTTTGTTTTTAGAGTATTATATTTTATGTGATTTTGATAGGTTAACAAGGTTTTAGGTTAATGTTGTTGGGTTTTCAGGTTTACGGTCTGTGTTGACGGGCGAGGAGGGTATAGACGTTGGAGGTACCTATTGTTTATTTGTTGAGTTATTTTGTGCGATTTTTTTTGTTTGTCATTCCAGAGGGTACGAGTATAGTTGTTTTAGGTCATTGAAAGTATATTTTTTTATTAATTTAGTGTGATATTTGTTTTGGTTTCGGTGTTCCGATCCTTTCAAAACAATATTCAATATTTATATTGTTTCGTTCATTTAAAATTTGTTTCTCTGCTTAGGTTTGAATTTTTGTTTGTATTTCTATTATCTGATCCATTTTAACCAATATAAATTTTTTGATAGGTGCGAGAATGCGAGTGCGTCGTTGTTTTGATTGGGATGATTGCGCGTCTGAATGGATGTTACGTGTGTATGTTCTCGAGTTTTATGGTTGGTATAAACTATTTAGTTGATTACATGTGTTTTTAATTTATAGGTCATGATAACTTCTATTGTGTTGGTAGGCTATGTTTATTGTTTTGAAGGGTGTGACTGCTCTTGATTAGATTTACCAGACTAACTGATATGTGAATTCATATTGTATAGGTTGTCACCTGGATTGTATTGGTGCCTATCGTCTTGGCGACACGGATAATACTGAAATTTTCTCTGGTGGAAGTTTCGAAGATGGATCCGACGATGATTCGTGTATGTCTGGAACCTGGATCATCAGTTTCTGTATCAGAGTGTGAGGCCGATAACGATCCTGACCGGTCTAATTGTTCTGTTAGCAGTGGTGCTGATAGCGATGCTTCGTGGGGCACTTCACTTGATGAGGATGGTGACGTTGAGTACGATGATGGTGAGTTTGGTGGTGGTGATAGCGATGACGATGAGTGTGATGATGATTATGATGATGATTGGTGTGATGAGGGTGGTGGTGGTGATGAGTGTGGCGATGGTGTTGCCGATGCATCGATTTTGCTTCCCCATCGCCAGTCTACCGTAGACATTCCTTTGTCGAGTCTTGGCACTACAAATTTTGGTGGTAATGTTTCCGTGAAGATTCTCTGAGTCTATGCTCACGCTTCTGTGGGCGATTCGAGAAGTATAGGTCTGATCTTGGTCGATAGACATGTAAGTCTCTATAATCAGATTATGTTTTATGTTTATTTTTTGTATGGGTAAAGAGAAACGCCGTAAAAAATAATTTTTTATGCATATGGTGTGAAGGTCGAGGCGACTGTCGATTATGATCTGTATGATAAGTTCCTGTCTATAGTTACACAAGATGTGTGGGTGACTATACATGACTTTGTCATTATACCACAAGTTGGTTCTCTCTGGACAACTTCTCATGGTTTCAAGATACGGTTTACGCCGTTGACGTTTGTTCGTGAGAGTACTTTTAGGTGTATACGAAGTTTCTTTGAATTTGTTCATTTTCAGCGGATAATGGATCGTGTTCATGACAATGATTATTTTATTGGTATTAATCTATGTTTTAATTGTTGGATCATATATTATGTTGTTATGTTTTATATATCGTTTGTATATAATGTATCCCTATATTTTATCCATGTTCCGTAATTTTTGCAGATTTAGTTGGTGAGGTTGTTCGGGTGGGCGATTTTGGTCCACTAGGTCGCGCTTCAGGTGACAAGCGATTATTCCCTCCATGTGATGATCATGTATGGAACATCATGTTTGATATTCGTGGTGAAAGGTATTTCGATATTCTGGCTTGGCTATTTTATTTTGATCTTTTGAACGTTTTGCTTTCTGATATATCACTTATTTTATATTAGTCATGTCACTATTCAATGTTCGTTGTCTGGACATATGGCTTCACGTTTTTACGATGGTTGGAATGCCGCATGTGGTAACATCGTTTTGTTTGTTATAAGATGGGGTCTTGTGGATTCTTTTCAAGGTAGTTTTGTATGGTCTGTTATTTGTTGAGTTTTACATCTTTTTGGATTTATGTATTAATTTTTATCTATTTGTGTTTAGGTAGGATAGCTGTTTCAGCGACAGCCTGTTCTCGCGTGATGCTGAATCCTTTGATACCCGAGATTGAGAAGTTTAAGTCTGGGTTTGTCTAATATCTCATGTCTAGGTTTGGAGTTTTGAGTGTGGTTATTTGCTATTGAGATTATATTGTTGTTGGTGGTAATTGTTTCTGATTTGGCGTTGCTAGGTTACCAAGAAAGAGACGTCGTCTGAGTTTGGGCAACAACGGAGCTGATGTCTGATGCATGCATGGAGTTTTTTATTTAATAAGGAATGACCATTTGGTCGACTTTTGTGATATTTGATATATTCGCATCCGACTTTAATAAAATTTAGGGGTTTTTTAACCAGTCCGAAAGTGGTTAAGTTTGTAAGTAACATAGATTATATATTAATATAATACTTATGAAGAGAAAACTGGAGTGACATGCGTATCAATCATTATTGTAGTTTTTATACTCACATTTGTTTTTAAAATATCAGTATTGTTACCGTGTTTAAGACAAATGTGTTTTTTATTATATATTGTTTAAAATGGGGTTTATGTATTGTTTAAAATGGGGTAACCGCTGCGGATCATGTTCACGTATATGTATTGTCTATGTTAGATTGTTAGCAAATTTTTATTGTGGATTTAATCTAAGAATTCCTAATTTATTTTTTCTCTTCCAATAGTAAACACTTTGACAAGGTTCTTAATAAAAAAAAAAATTATTTTATGAAAAGTTTATTTGATTTTTTGCTTCAGGACAGAAGAATTCCCAAAAAATCGCATGTGGAGATCAAATGTTTCGAGAGAGAAGAGGGAGAAGAGAGAGAGATGACATTGGTTTGATCAGATGTTTTAATTTTGTCCCATAAAAAAAACCGATGCACGCTCCTTCAGACACGTGCCACTAAGATACATATCTTAAACATGACTTAAAGCCCAATTTTTTAAACCTCTTCTTCAAGATCCGATTTTCTGATTGAAGCCCAATTTTATTTATTTTTGGGCTTTAATTTCTTAAGAACCTAGGTTAGGATACACCATGGTTATGTAATTATGTTATTAGATACCACGTTAACTTTGCTGGTTTTGTACCTATATGTGATGTTCGACCTTCTTTTGGAAAACACAAATCTATCTATATATTATTTTTTATAATATTTTACTGATTTGTGTTTTATTTTTTGTATATAAATTAAAAGAGATATTTAGGAAGGGATATTTACCTTATCTATACGAATAGGGAGGTAGGTTTGGAATCATAGTCTTATATATATTAACTTATATAAAAAAAATACATGTTAAGCTTTTGCCAATTTTTGTAGTAACTCTGCTTATTCTTCGGTTGGTGTTCACGGGCGGCTAATGGCTCACTTGCTTTCGACAGCTGTTCGTAAGAGATATCGCAGCATTATTTTTGATGTATCGGAGCTAGATCCGAGTTTTCATAAATGGAGCATGCGAGTTAAAGTGCTTCGTATATTTAGGCACTTAAACGAGATCGATGAATTGATAAACCTGATATTAGTTGATCATAAAGTAAGGCGTTTTGATATCTAAATATTTTGCTTTTCTCTTTTTTAGTGCGCCGTTGACTAAGTTGGTTATTGTTTCTGTTGATTATGAAGGGTGATAAGATTCATGCAACTTTGTGTAAGGAAATTGGTGATATTTTTGAAACGCGTATCAAAGAAGGTGATTGGGTTCTCTTTACTGGTTTTGACCTTTTGGATGTGGTTGGTGGGTTCCGTCCGGTTGCCCACGCTTTTAGGGTGCAGTGCACTCCAAGAACGAAGTTTTTTGCTATTCCTCCATTAGGTGTTGGTCATTATTTTTTTTTTTTGCTGATTTTAACAGTATTAAAGCTGGACTATTGGATCCCGACGTGTGTGTTGGTGAGTAGATGTTATTAAGAGGTTTTATTTAGTTTACGCATATCTATTATGTTCTAATTTGTTTCTTATTTAGATCTGATTGGCCAGGTCGTGAATGTTGAAAACTTCCTAGAGCGTAACTCAAATTCTACTAACAGGCGTCGCGGTGTATGTTTCAATCTTCTTAATCATAGGTATGTGTTATTAGATTATAGTGTATCATAGCTCTTTCGGGTGTACCTTGGCTTAATTTGAAGTTGCGATATATGTGACTTATATGGTGCTATACATAAATGATCAGGAATTCACATTTACCCGTTGTGTTGAAGATGGACCAATCTGACTTATATGAAGCTTTTCTAAAGAAGTTATGAGACGTTGTTATCTGTGTAATCAGATTTGCTTCTATTTTTCTTAGTAAGGGTGTTTGGAGAGCTACTACTACTTACAAGTGCACGCAAGATTTATTGGATCCTCTTCTTTCAGAAACTGAATGTTTATGAGAGCTGTTGATGGACCACAAATACGAATACCTAAGTCAATTGGTTTCTGTGTGATGATCTTTTAGGTTTACACTCAGTTTGTTTTAAATCCTTTGTTTATTTCTATTTTGACCTCATTAATAAATTTCTAATTCCGTGTTAAAGTTTTGTGGCAATAATTATCGTTTTGCAAAACTTCCTATTATTGGTTACAAATCTTTGTTTATACTTTTATAATGGGCTCGCAAAGTAAATTTTCCGTTACTGTGATTAGTTTGGTTCGAGTTTCCGTGGTGGTTTTGGATGTAGTGTTTGTTATTGAACATAACTAAAAAATTGTTAATGTTATTGAATGTAATAAAAATAATTTAATTTTTTTTACACGATTGCTTGAACATATCAGTTTAGGTAGAAGTAGTATTGCATAAAAAATAAAACCCTAGCTATCACATCCGAGGTCGGTGTACCTATATATAAACAACTATTTCTGAGATGTATTATATTTACATTCACGTTCTTAGTGATATACTAGGTTATTTATTGTTATTATGTTCATGCAGTTTTTCTAATTTGCTTGAACGTTAGCAGGAACTTGGTGAATATGACAATTTTACCGTTCCATCTACCGCAAAACCAGCGTATGATATTCATGGAGAATGATCCAGATGAAGGTGGCGAACCTGTCGTTAAGAAAACTCATTTTTTGGCTTGGATGGATTGTAACAGATGGTATCCACAAGCAAGGAGTCTTCTCTACACGGAATTACCAATGAAGTTCTGTTGGCATCCGATGACTAAAGAATGGCTCCCCCGTCGTAGGCATGTAGAGGATAGAGTGCGACATTCATACGTGACACAACAGCATGGCGAGATCTACCCCCTAAAAAATTTGTTAGACGTTGTTAGGGGGCACACCTCTTTCGAAGACATCTAAACAGTGAATGATGTTTTATATCCAACGTTCGCATAAGCATATGAAGCACGTACTGCTTTAGGGTTGATTGCACCACCGATGGCTCTAAATTAGACGATTTTGTGTTAAGAGTTTTGCACTTTAGTTTTATCCTTTAGGTATTTGTTGCATTTGTTCTATGGATTTGGGGTTTAAATTTTCACGGTTTATGTACCGTTTTATATTTATGTTATTAGAGTCACGATTACAATAAAGACCTTATCTTTACGTTATTAGATTGTTAATTTGAGCAATGGGCGATTTTATTGGATTTCATGCACTTGCGAAAACACGCATACACGATTGTTGAAACTAATAGGCTTCACTATCTCTTTTTTAATAAAATTTGGATATAATATTTATAGTGTAGCCTGCTTATTGGCGATTATCAATATGTTACAAATCAAAGATACCAGATGGTCAAGACTATGTCCTATACTTTCACCTTATTGCTAAAATGGGTAGTTCTACATGAAACTTGGGTTTCATATTTTCTTTATTTATAAACCGATCACTGAACGTGTTACTTTGTAAATAAACCAGTGAATGTGTTGCTGATTTGTGTATTATTTTTCTTTCACCGATAATTTACTGACGAGAATGATTGACCAATTGTGTTAATGATCTCTTGATTGTATAGAACGCAGTTAGGTATTTTGTAGATGGCTAATTGATGATTAATAACAGGGTTCGTTTTAGTTGTTTTCGTTTTCTTGATATGTAAGTTTCATAAACACAATCTTAATCTTTGTTTTTGTGAGATTCGTTTTTATCTCTATCACTGAAAACCAATATATTTTGTGATTTTGTGTGTATATCTACATATACCGTCTCATATTAGATAATAATAATTTGCATATTTTGAAAATCCCTTTAGATATGTATAATTTACATATTTTTATATCTCTTCCATGATATTATTTGGAAAGTCTTCGTTGTTATCACTATCTTTGTGGGATATATACATTTTCGGGATTATATATGTATATCTGCTATTTATTAACGAATTTTAATAGTCGCTAATGTAGAACAAATATGTATTTTCGGTCTTATATTATATATATATATGCGTCTTAGGTCACATCCAAGTATTCAGCATACAATTATTTTTTAGAGAAAACTGCACACTTTTCTGCGATGTCAATTTTTAGCAGGAAGCCTTCTCTTTCCGTTCTCATCAAATGGCTTCATCCAACCTCTGACAATTACAAGATAAGAGTTCGTGTACTCAAACTTTGGGATGGCTTCAAAGGCAAAGGAGGAAGTAGTCTTGAGATGGTCTTGGGGTATCAAGAGGTAATGATTATACTATAATTAAACTTCCGTTATAGAAAGTACCAGTCTAAAAATTTTAATACTGGTAGTCTTTTTTTTTGTTTTAGGGTGATAGGATCTATGCAACTGTTGAGAAATATCATGCTAAGGTCTTTGCCAAATAACTAAAAGAAGGTCAAGCTGTATTCATCAACACTTTCAAGATTGCTGAAAACCAAGGGGATTATCGGACATGTCGGTCCCAATTTAAGATAATTTTTTACTCCACTACAAGCGTTACAAAGTGTTTGGATTTTCCGTCTACTCTTCCGAAGAGGTTTTATGTAGGGTTTCGAGAGATCTTATCGGTTGATTTTAATCGTAGGTATTTAGTTGGTAAGTAAACATAAGACACATATTGTTTTAAATTCTAATAAATCTTGCTTAGCTATACCTAACCAGGATTCGTTGGGTTTTCTGTGTGATAAGATACTATTGGCCAGATTATGTATGTGGGTCATGTCGAGGAAACCAAGCCCCAGGGGAAGCCTCGATCTAGGCTCAAGTTTGGGTTTAGCGATACCGAGTGAGTCTAAACAATTATCCCATGTTGGTAACGTATACAAAACTCATTGTAATTTATTAATTATCGTTTTATCTTTCGTGTACTTTAGGGGTAGGCAATTGGAATGTGTTTTCTGGGGAGATTACTCCAAACAAGTTTCAGAGTACACAAAACAGAATGCCACCTCGTTTGTTGTTTGTGTTATTATGTTTGCAAGTGTCAGAGAATATCGTGGTGAGTTTGTATTTGGAATTTACACCTCAAATATATGTTGTGCTGGATCGGTCGTGACTTATGACTATCTTAATTTTTGAAATCTTGCAGGGGAGGTGAACATTACAAATTTGTTGGATACCACAAGGATTTCTTTTAACACCAAAGATTTCTATACGATGCAGTTTGTGTCCAAGTATGTTGACTTTAATCTTTTCCTTTATCTTTTTGTCTTCGAACTTTTTTGATTGATTTGCACTTGGCCTAACTAATATTATTAATTCAATAGACTACCGACAGATAAAATACAATTGGTGCCTACCGACGATGCCGCGTCTACTGTTTCGGAAGATTATGTGTATGACGAGTTCTTGGGTTTTAAGTATATGAGGGTGTCGATTAGTGGTCTCCATGATTGTGACAAGTTATGATTACACGTTCTAATGTTCTTTTGGTTTTGTTGTTCTGGTCTAATCTAGTCTTATATATATTTTTATGTGAAGGCAGGAAAGTTTGTGACATTAGCAAATGTGGCGTCTTTTGGTAATAACAATAATTGGTACTACATAGCCTGCAAGAAATTCAACAGGCAAGTTTTTCCTTATCCGGATAAATTTGATGAGCTCGATCGTCCTGTCCAGAAATGTCTACAATGCAAAAAAGATGTTACTAACGTTGTTGCAAGGTAATCACATGATAACAGTTGTATTTTTGTAATTATCGATGCGATGATGTTGTGTATTTCCCAGATTTATTTTTTTGGGTTTTTATGTTATATTAAAGCTTACTAATGTATATATAGCTATTTTATTGTGCTGAATGTTTCGGACGCATATGGTGGTTGGGCGAGTTTCTTGGTTTTTGATCCATTGGTGGAAAAACTGCCGAGGATTGTATGATGAACCCGTTGAAGTGAGATTCCTTTTGTCCTGTTAAATTGGACGATCAATGTTATGGTTCTCTTACTAATTATTGTTCCTTTTTGAAACAAATATAGGATTGTACTATGGCTCTACGACCATCTTTAGCGAGTCTGATAGGTAAGGAGATGCTTTTCAAAGTCACCGTTTCTGAGGCCAATGTGAACAAGGTCTAGTCATCATTTGTTGTTGACCTTATTTCAAAGGGTGAATATATGAGAAGTATCGTGATGAGGTCAACTCGCAAGTAATTTCTTTGTGTGTTCTAAATATTACCATGTCAATTTGTAAGTTTGTTATTGTAATAGTTGTGTGTTTTTGTAGTCACCTATTATTGTGGAGGAAGATATAGGTTCGAGTGATGATTCTGGTCTGGCATCGGTTTCTACACCCGTGTCCAAAATGCGACGAGAAGAGCCCGAAGACGGTGAACTCACAGATCAACGATCGGCTACTAAGGCCACCGTCGATGAGAGTGACTGATTATTCGTTTCAAGTTTAGTATCTATTTATGATTATACTTATGTTGCTTTGGTTTAAACTTATAGTTTTTGGCATTGTTTCGATTTGGTCTTGAGATTTATGGGGATTATTATTATATTTACTTTTTTATATTCTAATGTGTTCACGATACGGTTTTGTGATTTTAATGGATTAGTAAATCTTATTTGGATCTATTTATGATGTTTCTACGAATTACCTTGAGTCTAAATATTACTGGGATAGTTTATTTATTATTAAGAATACAATTGTTTTAGTATTCGCTCGCGAACCCTAAAGCCAAATTAAGCCCAAATTGGGTTTTAATTTGGGTCGTGGTTTACACAACATGGCCCGTTATAATAATCCGACCAATAGTTAAATATTTAGTTCAATGTAGATACCGGGTGAGTTTAAAGAACTTCACTTTTATATTTACTTCTTAACTTCAAATCCTTGATGTGGCCCATAAAATTATATCTTTTATGACCCGATTCTTTCTGTGGTCTTGGTTACACTGATTTTTGCTCTTATTTAGTGATGTTGTTTCTCGAGAATTCTAAACATTGGTTAGCGAGGATTTAGTTCTTATAAATATCTACTATTTAATATTATTATAATAATAGTTTTCTGTGGTCTTGATTAGTAATAATATTTTCGTGTATTTTTTAGGTAGTATATAATTTTAAATAAATTTTTTCTCGAGGATTATATCCTGAAAGCTTTCAGCCACTGTTTTTCACGATTTACTATTAAAAAAAAAGCAATTTTCAACTACTCACAAGTGCATTTGGTTACCAATCACTATGCACTTGAAAAATTTAATTAGTTTTTCTGCAAGTATATTAAAATCATGTTTATGTTCTCGATGCATAGGCGTGATTAGTCTATCCGGTTGTAGTATCCGGCGTGCCACAGTTCTTTAAAGTCACTGTTTTTTTTTCCCAAAATACCATGACTCTTTTGTGTATGTTTAAAACTTTGGAGTTCGGCAAAAAACTTATTACTGTTTTGTTCTATTCCCATTATTCGTTGCGAGCCCTGAAGTATCGTTTGTGCATGTATAAAAATTTCAACGTTTTTGTTGCAGTATTGTTATATACGATTGTTATATACAAAAGAGTTGGCTACTACAATTTGTAGGAAGACCTTAGCATTGCACCGGAATAATGTTGATTGTTTTTGAAAAAAATCCTGGTGTATATGGATTAGCCTAATTACGAGGTTTGTTGCTATAGTAACTATTAAAATCTTAATCACTGATTCTGCATGATGGTTGTTTTGGAGATTTTTTTGTTACATGGGCGTCTTTAATTATGAGAAGTTGTAATTTCCGTATAGCTTTAGCTATAATGATGACGGCGACATAATATATAGGAAAATCTGAAAAGATTCGGTATAAAGGTTTAAAATAATATAAATGGTTTAATACGTGTATAGTTGTTTTGTTAATTATGGTGGTTTAATATTTTTCGGAAAAGGTATGTCTTCAAGTAGTGTTTAGTTAATTGACACAGTTTCATTCCATATTAAAGACATCGTCTAGAAAAAACCCTTGAAGGGTTGCACAAAGAAAGTGGAAAGTCTCAAACTTCGTGAATCTTGCATACGATAATTCACGTTATGAGAATCTATCATGCTCTAGCCGATTTGGAAGTTAGAAAAGAGGATGTATAATATGTGTGCAGCTGCTTCGACTCTGGAAACAACATAATGATTTCAGAGATACGCTTGAGATGATTTTCGCTGACTTTAAGGTTCGTCAATTTTTCGCTGACTTTAAGGTTCGTCAATCTCTACTTTTAGTTTAGGATGATTTATTTTGTAGACCATCGTATTGTGATGTTTTACAAAGTTGTTAATTGTTAAATTTTATTTGTATCCAAAAAATTCTCCTAAGGTTTTCGGATTTCTGCTACGGTTATGCTCGATCATCTAGAAAAATATGAACCTGTCCTCAAGGAGGGTGATTGGTATTCTCTTGGGTACGGTACGAATCAGCTACTATGATGTGAGAAACGACTTCTTGCATTATACCGATGTTAAGCCCACTTTGACCGGTGCCAAAGATTTGTCTCTTGACTGCTGTAATTTTTATGATATCTTGACCGGTGTCGCCGATCCTCGGTATTTAGTTGGTATGTTTTTTTTAAAATATATATATATATATATATATATATATATATAGTTCTAAGAATTTTGATTTTGGATTGGTTTGGATGTTCATACTGTTATGGACCCTATTATAAATCTATTAATTCGTGATATTCTTCTGGGCGTATAGATGTTATTGAGCAGTCTGTTCTGTTGGAAAGCTGAAAGAGATCGACCCTCAAGCCTATGATGATTCACCATACTATTTGTGTTTCGAGTTGCTCGACTACACGTGCGATTAATGTTTTATTTTGATTCTATTTGATTCGTTATAGGCTTAATCGATATGTTGCTCTGTGAAACAGTAAGGGAGGCATTTTACCGTGCATTGCCCGTGGAAATCTTGCCAAGGACATCGAATTCGCTTACAAGCGGGTTGAAGATCAACCGGTCATCTGTGTCCTGAGGTTTTGGCAGATATGCAAAGCTAGAGGTATTATCTCTGATTATCTGTATGATATTGTGACTGTGATCCATGTAGTTGTCTAGACCATAGTTACACAGAATGTGATTCGTTTGTGTTTATAGGTGATGAGGTTCATTCGTATGTCCTTCGTTCTTACAATCCATGTTCTCAGTTTACATTCAAACATGATGGCGAGGATGTAAAAGTGTTTAAATCGAAGTGAGTGGTTCTTCATTTTTCTTTATAGTTATTTTTGAAACTATGTGGCTTCTAACAATTGTATATTTTAATTTGTTATAGGCTCTCCCTCCGTGGACGTGATTAGAGTGTCCTGCTGTTACATCCGTCTGTCTATAAACCGTTTATTTTACCCATGGTTTTGATAAGCATCGACTTTTGATGCTTTTTGTGTTCTTTTGGACCTAAACTCTTTTATGTTTTATTATTTTGGATCTAAGGCAGACTTAAATAATTATTTTGCTAATGTTATCTTTTATCGTTTAGAATTTAGTTAGACTGTTTATTTAAACTTACGATCTATAGATGCAAAAAAATTATTTACATATATTCGCATCCGTATGCATCTATTTGGTTTGTATTTCAGTACTTAGAGCACCTCCGACCCGAACTTCGTAATATGGAAATATGAAGTTTTTTGAATTCCAATCCAGACTTATGAAATATAAATTTGAAGTTGCATCTTTACTATTGCATTTTAATCCTTAAACTTTTAGATCACACATTTTAGTACCTGCAATTTTGTATTGCATAAGCATTTCACATGTATTCTCATAAATCAAATTTGCACATATAATTGTTTATAAAATGTTGTATTATAATTTTATTAATTAATATTGATTTTAACGTTTCTTAAGAATATGTTTTACTGTTGTTTATTAAATTTAAAGATTTTAGATAATTATAGACAATATTGAGGATTATAGTGCAAAATATAAATTCTATAAGGATAAAAATAAAGAAATTGATTGGAGCAACGCATCCAAAATCTTTATTTTAAAAAGGTGCAGCCCTTAAAATAAGGGTGTATTTTCGAGATAAAAACGATGGGGGTTAATAGTTATTGTGGCTATTTAGATGCTTGAGTGTACGTTATCATATGATTATGATTAATACTCGCTACGTCCCTAATAAGTGGACGTTTTGTCTTTTTAAAAAAAATTAGGAAACGTTTAATTGTTTTCATTATCATGTAATTTATTTTACAGTGGGAAAGTTATTTTTTTTTTTGATAAAGAAGCCAATACAAAATATTTTACATTGAAATTTTGTATGTTTGCGGTATATTGATATTAGCTTTGAGTTGTAGACATATTTATCAAATTACAAAGTTTTTAGTTTAGTTTTTACAAAAACCGTATTTGTATTTGATGTGATCTGCGCTCCTCTACAAATATGGATAGATTGGAGTCTTGTCATAAGTGTTATTGTGTCTTTTCATGAAAATTTCGTTTGTAGCAAATGATTACTTTTTGAAAGACGATCGATTGATATTGTCACGAAAATCTAAATAGTGTATATTTATGACACGTCGACGCTTGGTTAGGTTGTAATGATGGTTAAATTTGAACTTCCATATGTTCCAGCTATTTCTTGAAATTCGACTTATGGTATTGACGGGCTCACTTTTTGATATTTAGATAATCGCTTGGTTTGTATTTTAAAATTTGTTTCATTTATGTTTCGATTTGTTTATATTCCAAATAATGTTCTAAAGTTCGTTTCTTTAGAAGTTTTTTTTAAGAGCATTTAGCCACACCAGAACCGGATTCATTGGCTTTGGTTCGTTCTCATTACATATGGAGAGACTGTTTAGAGATACCCTCAACGATTTGCATCACATTGGGACTGTTTATGCGATAGATGTGAGAGTCATTCGATTATGGCGTGTACCTTACACGGATGGTCAAGATGGTAACGAGATGATTCTTCAAGAAGAAAATGTAAGTTATCGAAATCGTATCCTATTAAGTGTATGAATACTTTAGGTTATAGGCCCTTTTTATTGAAACCAAGATTTGATATCCACTGGAATGTAGATCGCGATCTTAAATTTTGATAATTTTAACTTAGGGTCTGAGAATCGGTGCCACGATATTGCCTAGAGAAGTGCCCGTTTACGAGAACAGAATCAGAGAACTACTAGACACAAGTACCAGATCGTGTTAAAAAACTCTACTATTCTTGAGGACATTGCTCCCAAAAACAATCGTTTGTTTTCGGATGCTCAGAGTATTCAAGATATTATAGGCTTCGGTTTAGACCCTACCTACGTTACTCTTAAGTTAATGTGTACTTTGTCAAGTTTGATACCTAATTACAACTGTTCGTTATTTTTTGTTTTTAGACTTGGTTGGATGTGTATCTTCTGTTGGGTATCTTTTTGGTGATGATGTTGAAGCTTACAAGTTGGCGTTCAGTCTCATAGACGAAGAGTAAGTGTTTATATAGTCCTATGGACTATGTTATCATTTGAAATGGTCAATTATGTTTTGGGTTAGTAATATATCACAACAACCTACTTTTCTTTCACGAATTATTAGCGGCTATATTGTAACATGTAATGCTTCTGGGTCGATGGCTAAAGATATCCATGTTCGGTGGGCACTGGACCGCCGTTACCCCAAGATATGCGTCTTGCGATTCTGGAAGATTCAAGTATATATGTGTATGACTATATTATCAAGTTTTTACATAGGTATATATTCTTCTTCTGCTTAATTGTGAATAGTGTATTATACTATTACAACATGTAGATGGTGCTGTTACAAAACGTTGTCTAAAATCGGTTTGTGGCTGTTCTGAGTTTCACTTGGATCCACCTATTCATGAGGTTACGGTGTTTAGAGACATGTGAGAAATATCTATAAGTCGAATATCGTTAATACTGGCATTGGTGTCGTTAATATATCTATATTGTTCTGATGTCGATTTATAATTCGATCCTTGCAGGTTTCTACTCCGTACTGATGATGGTTCGGTCATTGATTAATCAGTCACTTGGCACTGGATGTCTACACGTTATATGATACGTTGTTAAGACCACGATCGATGGAAACAAGTGTAGTTGTTGCTCTAAAACTGAGACTATTTGTTATGATATATGTTTTGTATTCTGCTTTTTGTTGAGATTTTCTGATTATGTGTTGCATCTGGAATTCGGACTTGGATTTACACGGGATTGTCTATGCAGAGTAATCCTAATCTGTGAAGTTATATGTGTGTTGCCCTTTTTAATACGTAATTTCCAGCTTTTACGTTACAAAACCATACTCGTAGGCCCATGTCGGTTTATGTAGAACCTCTGAAGCCCGTACTACAAAGAGATATAGACCAATATTATGAAGCCCATACATTATAACAATTATTAATCACTTCTAAGCCCATATAACAATAACTTTAAATTAGTCAGATAATAATTGTTTGACCCGTAGCTTTTTATTAAAACATAAATTTTTTAGGTTGCACATGCGTAGATGGTGTGAGCCGATATTCATAGTAATGAATATTCTAAATTATGATAATCCGAATATTCGGTATTCTGTGTTATAATAATCTAAAATTATTAGTACGTAAAATTCCTTAGATGATTCCATGTTTATATATATTTTATATAGATATGTATGGATAAGGAAAATATCTAAACATAATTATGTTAATATTAACAAATTCGTAATTGGATATTTTGGATATCACACGTGTTTACATTAATATGTGGTTTACTGTATTAGACCTAGATTATTATGTATATATATATATATATGTACATATATGCATTCGTCGCTATAAACTAACTCGGTGTGTTATGAACCAGAATACAACTAACATGTCGAGAATGAGTGGTGTGTCCGCTGCAGGCGGTATGTCTTTGTATTTATATTGAGTTACGATTAAGCATGTATAGAAAATAAGTTGTGTCGCTAGAAAAATACAATTAGGCATGAATTCAACGGAATATAGCCTAGACAATATTAGTTATTTGTTTATATTCCTATTGTCGGTAGTTGTTAAGCTCAAAGCTAGATATACAAGTCGTGTTTGTAAACCATGAGTTAATCTAGGTTTATGTGTAAGGATTTTTTGCTGCTCGAGTTTAGTTATAATGTGATTCGGTTTTATGCAACGGCATTGGACGGCGTTCCAGAGGAGAACCCTCTTCACGTGTGTGGTAACTTGAGCAAAGCCAAAACAGCGGAATCCGAGTTTGGTAACTACTTGAAGAGTCTAGATAAGGAACGGGAATGCATGTTCTTTAATGAGCAGTTGTATGGTCATGGTGTTGAGTGTTTGGTCCCAATGAGATACGCAACATCGATTTTCGTCAAGATCTTACGTGTATAGACTTACTCTATCAACCCTATCGGTAGAGTTATCGAACTCATTCTATGTGATGAACATGTGAGTATTGTTTTGGTAATCAATGCTTACATTATATGTACATATGTTAGTCTATAGTTTATAATTTTGGGGAGTTTACATCATTTTGGTTAGGGGAGGAGAGTGCATGCAACGGTGACGAGAGAACTTTATGGGATCTTTGTTGGTAACCTTCGTGAAGGTAATTGGGTTAGTATCGAAAAATTTGATGTGATCCACCAAAAGTCTCCGGAGGGTTATACATCATTTTTCCCAAGATCTATTTCCTTGAATCCACTGAAGTCGTAAATATTATGCCAAACTGTGGAAATGATTTTTTTTATTTTGTTGCCTTCCAAGACATTCTTACTCCATCCTTTGAGGTTAACTACTTAGGTGGTACGTTCAAAATGTCCACACTCTTGACAAATTTCTACATGCACACACACATGTTATAAATATTATATACCTCTCTTTTCGTTATAACGTGTTAACTATTCTGCAGATCTGATTGGAGAAGTTGTTAACGTGGGTAACCACCCTAATCATAATATTTTTACCGAGGATTTCAACATTCTAAAAATTACTTTCGAGATAAGAAATTCCAGGTAACCTAACATCTTTTTACTCTGAAATTGTTGTTACGCTATGCTATTTTATTAGATGCGAAATTTGGAGCTCCTAATGTGTATTTTGGTTTTTGGTAGTAATGTTCATCTCCCGTGTATATTACACGGAGATAAAGCTCTAAAATTCCATACCGATATTAGCAATTGTGTTGGTGGCCCAATCGTTTTTTTAAATCGATGCGGTGTCATGGGAATTTTTTCAGGTGCTTAATTCCACATTTATATAATTGGATACTGTGTTGAATCTTTTCGGTTTTCATCGTGCTTATTTTTTATGACGCAATTATTTGATAATTTTTATAGAGAGGAGAAAAGTAACATCGGATTATCCAACTCAGATCATTGTGGAGCCTCCTATCAAAGAGGTAGCGGATCTTAAAGGAAAGTAAGTTATGGTATTGATGGTTTATTGTTTAGTCATTGTTTACGGTGAATACGAGATTCTTGTGTAACTGCTCTTCGTTTGTCTTGCAGTCTACCAAGGAAAAGGACGAGAAGAGTGGCATGAATGGGATGATCTTGGTCTCCAGGAATCCAGATAGCAACTATAACATGAAAATTAGATTAGAGATTTTAATGCAATACTATTTTATACTATTTCGTATTCGGATTGGGATATTGTCTTATGGATGCAATGCTCGGGATTCTTAATTAATATTCATTTGTAATCCAGGTTTTAGATTTGGTTTTTAACATGATAGCATGTTTGCATGAATAAAATCGACCCTCGAAATAAACAAACGTTATGCTGGTGTTATTGACAAATCGAAAAGGAGTGTCTACAATGGCAACAAAATGGCAAAACCCGTGCCTTTTTTGGTTGATATAACATTTTGTCCATTTTTTTCTCCAATCTTTTGATTTTCATCCGGATTATTTAAGACTTAATATTTGATAGTCGGTTATAAATATTGTATATTTGGTATACGAAAATAAAAAGTATATTTGATATACAAAAATAAGAAGGTGGGTTTGATGGATCGATATGGATTGTTAACTGTTATTTTCTATAGTATGTGATACGATTTTAAAAAATGCAAGAATTAATAAGAAATCAAAATTATCATTTGCCGTTTATTTAGTAGTTGATAGCGGCTTTAAATTAAAGATGTTAATTATCTGATCAATTATCCTTTGTCGTTTATACGGATTTGTGGTGATTAGAATATTCAATGTAACGTAATATACATGTGGAGTATGTTCACTTTATATCTCTATAATATAATGGTTTAGATTTGGAATTATCTCTATAATATGAAGCTTTAGGTTTATATTTTTGCTTTCAAATTCGCTCTTTTTCGGCCGTAAAAATGTTAATTTTATATTTTTTGCAGGATTTTTTTAAGAGATATTGTCTAAGTTCTGAAACTTAGCTTATTTAGTATATATCCAATATTTTGTGACAAGATGTCCCTGTTTTATATAAAGATTGCTATTAACTCTCGAGACGTGATTTTAGATATTTCTTTTATATAGTTCGAGAAAAATGTTAGTTTGTACTTTTGCCAAGAAAAGTGATAAGAGATATTACCTAAATTCGTAGTCTATCCAAAGCTTAACTTATTTATTTCATATTCGGTAAATTTTACAAGGAAATAACTCCGTTTAATTGTATCTCTCTATATATAAATGTTACTATTAACCCTAGCTACATAGAGTTTTTTGTAGAGAAAAAAGTATCGCTTAGTTACTTATCTTTAGTCGAGCATACAATTCTTATTAATGAAGACTAAGCGTCATTATACACCTCGGAAGAAAAAAGATGTTACCCTGAATTACGTAAGTTGTGTATTGTTTATTGGAGCGTCGTTCTTGTGATTTTATCGATTCTAAGTGTTACAATGCATCGGTTTTGTTCACTGTTAGGTGTGAACACAAAAATGAAGCGGTATGCTCATGTCGATATGATTGCCAATTATATCACTCATCACGCGATGGATAACCAAAACATTGCTGATGTTGGTTCACACCAATACGAATGTCGTCTTGCAAGACATAAAAGGATGTCTTATATACGAAGGATAAGGGTCGAGAATCGAGCTATTAGTTAAGTTATTTGTAAAAACTTTTTGTTAATATGATGCATGTAATAAGTGTCGAGTAAACATTCTCATGATTTTTTCTTTTATTTCTTTGAATGTTAGAGATCCTGAACGATTCTATCAACAAAAAATGATTCGTTTGCTTCGATGTAACCGATTCAGATACGGATAATGAAGATGACGATGGTTCAGAATCTAAAAAGGAACACAGGAAGAGAAACGCGAAGACACATGGAAAGGGTAAGGTGATTGGTGACCCCATGGAAGTTTCCGATGAAGATTTGACTAGGACATGTTTTAAGACAAGCATTGACCCCGGCTTAACAACTACTTGTAATGGGTTAACTTGGATATAAGTGATCTTAGTATTACTATTAGTGTTCGTTATATATTGTAACAGCTGTTGGTGACTTTGTGGTTTACTATGATGATGGTGATCATGTTTACATGTGTCGGAATTGTAAGTCTTTCATGTGGTACGATGAAAGACTTGGAAAAAGATTTGCACAGTCAAGACCTTAGTTTTCGATGTGTTGCGGTCAAGGAAAAGTAGTACTTTCTTTGTTAAAAACTCCCCCGAAGACGTTATTAGTATTGTTATACAATATTGGTGATGAGAGGAATCACTTTCTTGAATTTGTGAGAGCCTATAACATGATGTTTTCTTTCACTTCTCTTGGAGTAAACGTTGACAATTCTATCAACGACGGCAAGGGTCTTTTCTTATATCGAATGTGTGGAGATAACTACCACCGTGTAGGAGACTTGCTCCCATTGCCTGGAAAAAGTCTAGCGTTTTTACAGCTTTACATCCACGATACCGCAAATAAAATAGGTAACAGGATTGCGGCTTACGGGTTTTTTATTTGTTTTGCTGTTATTACCTATATATTCCTGAATTGTAATTGATACAGGCAAAGCGCGTCCACCGGCGGTATTAGGGAGACGATTGTTGATTGGCTTAAACGTATGTTAGACAGGCAAAACTGTCACGTTAAAGCCTTCTGGAGTGCACGCGATCGAATTAATTTCTCTGACACTAAGAACAGTTTTTAAGGTTAACCATGTCGTGTGATAGGAAGTCTGATGCATGGACTACTAATCTTCTGTCCGCTGATGAGGTGGCTGCTCTAATCCTTGGCGATTTTGATATCGGAGCCGAGACACGGGATATAGTTATCCACACTAATACTGGAAAACTACATATAATAAATAAACTGCACCCCGCGTATTTGGCTCTTCAGTATCCATTGCTGTTTCCTTATGGTGAGGATGGCTTTAGGCTAGGAATAGACATTGGGTTTATAAACAGGGAATGAAGGAAAAGGAAGCACATAACTATGCGTGATTTTTTGCTTTTCGCATTCAGGAACGTTTCGGTGAATCACCGATCATTGTTATGTCGGGAAGGATTTACCAGCAGTTTTTGGTGGACGCATACACAATGGTTGAAACTAACAGGCTTCGGTATCTCTTTTTTAACCAGCAAAAACTGTGTTCCGAGAATTTTGATCAGATTCAAAAACTGTTGACAAGGGTGGTTCCGATATCTCGGGACAGGGACGACAAATCTTTATACCATCGTGTTTTACTGGTGGTACGAAGTATTTATTGCAACATTACTTAGATGCAATGACAACATGTAAGCACTTTGGTTTCCCTGATCTTTTTATAACGTTTACGTGTAATCCCAAATGGCCCGAGATTACTAGACACTTAGACAGACACAGTTTAAAAGCTGAGGATAGACCAGACATATGTTACCGAGTGTTCAAGATGAAGCTAGACGACCTCATCTATCAATTGTCGAAGAAGGATGTGATGTGATACGTTGATGCTGGTAATTTAAAATTCAAATGTATTCATTGTCTATTGTGAATATTGTGCTATAATCAAGGTTTTTTTTACAACCATTTATATATATAACTATATACACCATCGAGTTTCTGAAGAGAGGATTGCCTCATGCACATATTGTGCTTTTTATATATAACTATATACACCATCGAGTTTCTGAAGAGAGGATTGCCTCATGCACTATTGTGCTTTTTATGAAGCCTGATCACAAGCTACCCACTGGCAATGATATTGACAATATAATTTGTGCAGAAATACCTGATAAGACGACTGAGCCACATTTGAATGACGTTGTTGGTGATGTAATGATACATGGACCGTGCGGCGCACTCAATAAGGGTAGTGTTTGTATGGCCGAAGGAAGATGTACAAAGTTCTTCCCAAAATCATTCAGTTCATACATTAAAATCGATGATGTGGAATATCCTATATATAGGAGACGCGATGATGGCAGGTTTATTACCAAGAGGGGTTTCAATTGTGATAATGGTTATGTGGTCCCTTATAACAAAGCCCTAACACTCCGTTATCGAGTCCACATAAATGTTGAATTGTGTATACAGTCACACTTTGTCAAGTACCTCTTCAAGTACATTCATAAAGGGTCGGATTATGTATGTGCCACAGCCGAGGATGACGACAGTAACGATGAAATTAAGAAACATTTTAGCTACAGATGATCTATTTTTTTATTATATTATTCTCGACGGGTTGCTTCATTAGCACGTTTGTAATTTAATTAGTTTTGGTTTGTCAGGTATATTTCAGCTTGTGAGTCTACATGGCGGTATTTGTCTTTCTCGACGCACTACCAAACGGTTTCTGTTGTGAAACTTCCGTTATATTTACCGAACCAGCAGCAGTTTATATTTAACGAAGATGATCCGGCAGAGGATGTGGTTAAACGTCGTTCAGTTGGTCATTCTAAGTTCATCGCTTGGATGGAATGCAACAAGAAATATGAATGTGCTAGGGATCTAACGTACGCGGAACTCCCTTCGAAGTTTAGTTGGATTGGGCCCCCCGAATGTGGAAGCCAAGGGTTCGATCGCACTTCTCCCTGGGCAGAATAACGTACGTCCCTATCTCCGTTGGTGAAGCCTATTATTTGAGACTTCTCTTAAACATAGTGAGGGGACCAAAGAGTTTCGAGGATATAAAAACCGTAAAAGATACTCAATATCAAATCTTCAAGGAGGCTTGATATGCGTATGGTTTGTTGGATGATGACAAAGAAGACATTGATGCAATTAACGAGGCCGATCATTGGGCGTCTCTGAAAGACATTCGTAGGTTATTTGTAATCATGTTGATTACAACTAGTATTGTCATACCATCGAGGGTTTGGGAGGCAACTTGGCATATCCTAGTCGGAGATGTTTTATACTATCGGAGGAAAGAAACCAGGAACCGAGGTACAGTAATTCGTAAGAGTTATACCTTTATACAATAATTGGTATATTACAGTTTGTTGCACAACCTAATTATGCTAAAATTAATGTAGAGCTGACGCTATCAGATGATCAGATCAAAAACTATGTCTTGGTTGAGATAGAGAAAAT
Source organism: Alliaria petiolata (assembly GCA_020283515.1). NCBI lineage: Eukaryota > Viridiplantae > Streptophyta > Magnoliopsida > Brassicales > Brassicaceae > Alliaria > Alliaria petiolata. The sequence continues at coordinate 376,555,717 of JAHZTW010000001.1, forward strand.
GTTATTTACTAGTGGGAGTTTGCTTGCAAATTTCCCCCCTATGTCGTTCCCAAACTACATGGTCATGGAAACGCACTGTAATCCACTTATTAGAGACGAAAAAGCTATGATCACGAGGTTTTGCGACGTAAACATGACGAGTGGTTAACAACTATAACGGATGAGCAGAAAGGAATTTATGATAAAATATTGACCGATGTGCATCAAGATAGTGGAGGGATGTTCTTTGTGTATGGTTCTGGTGGTACATCTCTGGAGTTTGCTTGGTGATGCTCTACGTTTAAAAGGACTTATTGTTCTTAACGTTGCGTCGAGTGGCATCGCCGCGTTGTTATTACAAGGAGGAAGAACCGCTCATTCTAGGTTTGGAATACCTATTGTGGCCAACAAGTTTATGACGTGTTGCATGAAGACTAATTCTAATCTAGCAGGATTGATTAGGAAGACTAAGTCGATAATATGGGATGAGGCATTGATGATGAACAAAGATTGCTTCGAAACTCTAGATAAAACGCTACGGGACGTCGTAAAATGTGCTAAGCCATTTGGTGGTAAGGTAATCGTATTTGGTGGAGCTTTTAGGCAAATATTATCGGTTATACCAAATGCTGGGAGGGTAGAAGTTGTCATGGCAACTTTAAATTCGTCACCTCTTTGGATTCAATGTGAATTGTTAAAGGTTACAAAGAATATGTGGCTCATACCAGAAGATAGTAGTAAGGAGATGCATGAGCTAGCGGAATTTTCGAAATGGATATTAGATATTGGTGACGGCAAGATAAATGGGAACAGTCTAGACGAATCCGAGGTTGACATTCCTGAAGATATGTTGATTATGGATGATGGAGATCCAATTAAAGCAATCGTTACTGAGGTTTATGGACGACTGTATGCAGGGAAAACAGATCCAAAGTTATTCCAAAAAATAGCGATTTTAAGTGCAAGGAACGATGATGTCGAGGTCGTAAATAACTACATATTATCGCAGCTACGAGGTAATTTTATTGTATTATTTTTCCAATTCGAGTTTTTAGTTGTGACCGTTAATACTGGGTTTATAGCATGTTTAATACTGATTGTTTGCATACATCAGGTGATGAAAGGACCTATCTAAGTTGTAATAGTATTGATATAATTGATCGGGATATTGATAGTAACGAGACATCTGAAGTACCGTCCCTGACATCGGTGCCAAAAGTCGAAGGTGTACCTGGTAATATGATTTATACTGATGAGTTTCTTAATTCAGTGAAGTTGTCTGGATTGCCAAACCATGAGATATGTTTGAAAGTTGGAACACCAATAATGCTTCTCCGAAACATTGACCCTAAGAATGGTCTGTGCAATGGAACGGGATTGCTTATAACCCAGCTGGCTAATTATGTTATCGAAGCTAAAGTCATTACGGGTGACAAGGTTGGAGAAAAGGTTCCTATACCCCGGATTTTCGTTTCTCCACCGGAAGCAAGGCTTCCTTTCAGGATGAGACGTAAACAGTTTCCAATCACTCTGACCTTTGCGATGACCATAAACAAGAGTCAAGGTCAGACTCTTGCAAAAGTAGGAGTGTTTCTGCCAAGACAGGTTTTTACGCATGGCCAATTATATGTGTTTTTATCAAGGGTAACAACGAGGTTAGGATTGAAGATCTTGATAATGGATAAAGACAATAAACCGCAACGGAAGACTTTGAATGCTGTTTACGAGGAAATTTTTCAGAAAATAAATAAATTGGTATTTATGAGTTGGTTAAGCATCAATAGATATTGTTTACGCTCTTCTTAATGATATCTATATTATGTTGTTTCTGCATGTATTTTCTCTTCGTTACTTGGATGTTATAACTTTGGTTCGTTTATTCAGTCACAATATTGTGTCATTTGTTCAAATTCTTGCATGTATCTTTTTTTTTTGTCAACATTCTTGCATGTATGTACAAATTGTTATTACATTACAAAGTATATCGTTATTGGATTTGCTAAACAGTTGGTTCATTCGATTATGTGTTCAAATTTCTAGAATTATTTTTTTAAAAATGTTTACAGTTTGTTTATTACAATTTCCATTAGAAAATTTTAAATTGATTTTGAGATCAACATTATCGTAGGGTATGTGTTTAACATCATTGACTCAAGTAGCCCGCCCAGCCCTAGTTAAACATTCAAATCGGAGTACATTATGATCTCGGGTTTGCAATCCGAACTCTAAAATTTAAGATAAATTAACTACAATTTCAATAGATTTCGACTTAAAATCGCACAAAAAATAATCTCAACTCAATCGCAAACTTATTCAAATTTTTTTTGTGGAAAAAATCCTTTAGAAATTTGGACTTTAAACCCTAATCTCCTAAACCCGGAACTAACCGTCAAATATATTTTATGATAAAAAACAAAAAAAGTACCATCTCATCCCAACTTATCATACTAAGGAACCGAGATCATCTCTCAAAAGGAACTCAGTTTGGTAACTCACTCCATGTTTCAACCAAAAATGTTATCTCGAACAAAAATTTTAACCAAATCGATTGATAATATATAGTCAAAAATAAATCGCTTTTATCATTTCGTGTCAACTGCAAAACCTAAACTCAAAATGTGATAAGAATACAAGTGAGTATATAACTTATAAGCAAGTCATATCTCCGAAATTACTAAGAGTGAGAACGATTTAAGCAACAACGCTAAGTGATTCGCTTAAACACACAACATGTCACTACAAGACTATTTCTTGTGGATATTTGTATTGTCTAAAAACCGAACACATTCAAGGCATGGTCAAACCTTTAGGAAAAAGCTCAAGAGAGATTAATAAATAATGTTTTCAACTTTCAAAGGCATGAAGGTGATAAGAAATCGTGCCGTTCTCGTATTGGAAAACCGAACATCACGCTACTTTTTAACGGCCGGTCCAAATTTTCCAAACTCTGACGAACGGAGTGGAGAGAGAGAGAGAGAGAGAGAGAGCCGACAAAAGCAGACGAGATGGTTCGAAGAGAGTGACGATGACTCTGCAAAGCTTTTTGAAAACCCTAAAGACAACCAAACGAACTTACCCATTTTCAATCTACAAGCTCCTCATCGACTCTTCCTCTATAGACCAAACCCTCGATTCACCGAAACAGCCACTCTCGGATCTCAATCTCTCCACCCTTCGCCGTGTTTTATCCGATCCCGATGTCAAATCCTGGAAATGCGTCTCCCTCTTCCGATTCGTCCTCGAAAACCCATCTCTTTTCTCCTTTCAGCCTGATCTCAGAACTCGCTTGTCTCTCACTCTCCGTGTCTTGTCGGAGAGGAAGTTCTCAGATGCGCAGAAACTGCTGAAACCCGAGATTCTCAGGTACCCTTTTCGCGATATCGCCTCTAGCGTCGTCGATGATGAATGTGGTGGATTCGAGACGAAAGTCGTTGCGAGGTTCTTTAATTCGATGATCGTGGTTTACTCAGAAAACGGGAAATTCGATGAAGCCGTCGAGGTTTTTGAGTATATGAAGAACAACGAGGTCAAGATCGATGAAAAGGCTTTAACTTTGCATCTCCTGAATCTCAAAAAACGCGATGAGATTGGATTAGCCAACGATTTCTTTCGTCTGATGGTTGCTTCGGGGTTAGATGTTGTATCCGTGTACTCTCTAACGGTTGTTGTCTCGGCTCTGTGTTGCAATGGAGAGATCAAGAAAGCAAGAGAATTGGTTGATGAGGTAAGGGTTAAGCCCAATATCGTTACGTTTAAGTCGATGATAGATTGTTGTGTCAAGAGATGGGATTTCGAAGAGCTGGATTTGGTTCTTGCGTTGATGGAGAAAGAAAGCGTGACGCTTGATCTCGATGCTTACAAGATTCTGATCGAAGGTTTCGCCAGCTACGGAAAGCTCGAAGAAGCAGAGAGGTTGGTTTCGACGATGCACGATAAGAAGGTGAGAGTGGAGACTTATCTGTATAACTTGATCATGAACGGGTACTCTCGGCTCGGACTAGTGGAGAAAGCGTTTGAGCTACAGAGCAAAATGAGTTCTCGTGGTGTTACTCCGAACAAGGAAACGTTTTGCGCGTTGATGAATGGACTCTGCAAAGCGGGGAAAGTGTGCGAAGCGATGAGGTTGTTGAACGAGTTGCGAGTAAATAATGAGTTTGAGATCGATGAAGCAATGTATGTTGCGTTGGCTGAAGGGTGTTACAGAGCAGGGATGATGGATGAAGCTTTAAAGGTTGTGGCTGAGATGCTAAGGGAAGGATTCGTTCCCGATGGTACAGTGTTTGAGAAGTTCGCTGATGCATTGTTTGAAGTAAACATAGAAGAGGCACAAATGATGGTTACGTTCGTGGTTAAGAGCGGCATCAAACCAAAATCTTGTTCTGAATTTGGTCCTAAATGAAGTAACTTCTCAATGTGTTACATAACTTGTCAAATCTCAATGTGTTCTTAGAACAATGTCATAATACATGGACCAATGGACCAATGTTCTCGGGTTTGAGATCACTGAGATCACAGTGAACATAGCCGTTTCTGTTAACCGTGGCTAAGCCTTCGAGAAGCATAAACTCTTCAAGCTTCCTCGTTGAGTCTCTCTTGCACTCTGGTCCCATAGCACCGGACGATTCTCAAACATCAAATCGAGCCTCTCGTTTAATCTTAAATTGAGTGTAGAGTAAATTGCAATTTGTCTAAAGATCCTTGATCAAAAAGATAATTATTTATTGTTACCGTTAATTAAACAAACTACTCATTTCCCCCATAGAAAAAAGGAAAAAAACATTGCAGATAAATGGGGGGACGACAAATATAAAGCCATTACGATAAAATTTTGTATAAACTTTTTTTCATTACACCATGAGACCCTGAGGAGGAGCAGCAGCAGGAGCCTTTGGTTTAGGTTTGTCGACAACGATGGCCTGAGTGGTCAGCACCATTCCGGCGACCGAAGCAGCGTTCTGAAGCGCACATCTCGTCACTTTCGCGGGATCAATCACTCCGGCTTCCAACAGATTCTCATAGGTATCGGTCATCGCGTTGTACCCGAGCTCCCACTCGCTGTACATGATCTTCTCCACGACTACTTCTCCTTCGATCCCAGCGTTCTGCGCGATAAGCGCAGCTGGTGCCACCAATGCCTGTATCACAAACATAGGTTGAGCATAAGAACCGAACCAAACCAAAAAACCAAATGTTAAGACTTTAGAAGCTTACCTTCTGTACTATATCAGCTCCCAAACGTTCATCAGCATCCTCCAGCTTCTCCTTGATGGCAGGAATAACAGTGGAGAGATGCACCAAAGTAGCACCACCACCGGGGACTATACCTTCTTCGATAGCAGCGAAAGTAGCGTTCTTTGCGTCCTCGATACGAAGCTTACGGTCCTCGAGCTCGGTTTCGGTTGCTGCTCCGACTTTAATGACGGCGACACCTCCAGAGAGTTTTGCGATTCTCTCGGCGAGCTTCTCTGAGTCGTACACAGAATCCGTCTCGAAGAGCTCCTTCTTCAGCTGGGAGATACGAGCTTGTAGCTCGTCCTTGGAAGCTGCGTCTGCGATAAGCGTAGTCGAATCTTTGCTGATCGTGACTTTCCTGGCGATACCCAATTGCTCGATGGTTGTGTTTTCGACCAGCAAGCCCATGTCAAGGGCTTGGTACTCAGCTCCTGAAGAACAATACATACGAAACGAAAGAAAGTTAGAGAACACAACAGAGAGAAAACACAAGCAAATGTTATCTGCATTATATACCTGTCAAGATTGCGATATCCTGAAGCATAGCTTTTCTTCTTTCTCCAAAACCTGGAGCTTTAACGGCGACAACATTGAGGACACCACGGAGCTTGTTCACCACAAGGGTCGCTAAGGCCTCGCCGGTAACATCCTCTGCGATGATCAGCAACGGAGCTCGAAGCTGAGTGGTCTTCTCCAAAATGGGGATGATGTCTTTGATTGCAGTGATCTTCTGATCAGTGATCAGCACACGCGCGTTCTCAAACTCGACAAGTAGTTTCTCAGGGTTTGTAACAAACTGAGGCGAGATGTAACCTCTGTCAATCTGTGTAATTCAATGTAGAAGAAACCAAGTTTAGCCATTGGCAAATCAAATTGGGAGTTGAAGCGTTATAAAAGACAGAGACTCATACCTCCATTCCTTCTTCAACTTCGACCGTGGTCTCGAACGAGGACGAAGATTCAATGGACAAAACACCATCAGGTCCAACTTTGTCAATTGCATCAGCAATCATTGTTCCCACAAGCTCATCATTTCCAGCGGAGATAGTAGCCACGGCTGAATATATAAAGCGCGATATCATGAAACGGATTCGATTAGTAGTAATTAGCAATCAACATTGAATCACAAGGAAGGTCACTGAGGAAAAAAGTTAGTACCTTTGATGTCATTGCGACCTTTGACAGGTCTAGCTCTCTTCTCAAGCTCTTCGATCAAACCTTGAACAGTCTTATCGATTCCCCTCTTGAGCGAAACGGGATTCGCACCCGAAGTGACACTCAATAGTCCGTGCTTGATGATTTCACGAGCAAGGATAGACGCAGTGGTTGTCCCATCACCAGCCGAGTCATTGGTCTTACTCGCAACCTTTCACACAACAACAACAACAAACGCACCAAATCAATCACCACCATTGACAGAAATAACAACAAAGCTAAAGCTCTCACACACTAACCTCACGGATAAGCGCTGCACCAGCATTCTCCATAGCATCAGGTAACTCAATAGCCCTAGCGATGGTGACTCCATCATTCACCACCTTAGGACTTCCAAATTCATCCAGCACAACATTCCTCCCTTCGAGAACATCAGATTGAAAAAAACACCAAGATAAGTCAAAAGAGAGATCAATTTGCCAACACACACACACACACACATTGAGATTGTGAAAGCCAAGAGCTGGTAATAATACCTCTAGGTCCAAGAGTGAGACCAACAGCATCAGCGAGCTTGTCGATACCAGCTTGAAGAGCAGCTCTTGAGCTCTGATCGAAAGCGATTTCCTTAACATTGGCTCTAACACTGAAACGTCTGTTTGCTTTCCTGTAGCTTACTCTTTGACCTTTCTGCTGATTTCCACCACTCAGCTTTCCCTGCACCCAAACAAGATAAGAATATCCGTCAAAACCAAATTCACTCTCAATCGATTTCTTCAATTTTCCCCAGAAGAAAGTAACCATTTTTCCACCAAACCCAGATTCACTCTAAAGCATAAATACAATCTGAATTGAGAAAAACACCATTTTTTCCACCAAACCCAGAAACCACTAAAGCATAAATACAAATCTGAATTGAGAAAGTCACCATTTTTTCACAAACCCAGAAACCACAAAGGCAATAGAACTAGAACGAAGTAAAGCTCAAATCCAAAGGGAAGTATCAAAGCGAAGTGATGGAAGATAAAACGGAAATGGCTGGTATCAGACAAACGCTTCACCTGTCGTGAAGAGCAGAGTACGGAGGCGGAAGAGAGAGCGTTTGCGGACGCCATTTTTGCAGACCGGAGCTAACGAGAACGTTCTGGGATTTGTGTGGATAAGGAAATGGTTGATACTCTAAAAACGAAAGTGAGGGAGGGTTAGGGTTTATTAGATAAAATGGAGTAGCTGAGAAAAAGGATCCAGAAGATTCTTTGCATTTCGTAAAGATGAACCGTTGATCTGAAAAAAAGGCTTCACCTACTCTTTATTTTATTTTCCGTTAAGGCCTGTTTGTTTCAACTGTTTATGGCCCAAAACGCAACACAATCCTTAAAAACTGTTTGTTCAAAGTTTTTTTTATTAAACTATAAATTTTTGGATGTATTAACTAATTAAGATATAAATGCTATATAAATTTTTAATTTTTTTTGTTTCTGAAAAATAAATAGATATCGATGAGTCTTTTAGGTCTATATACATATTGAGTAAGATTTTTTTTTTTTTTTGTTCAAAGACATATTGAGTAAGATATAATAAATAATATAGCCATAAGAATTTGAAAATTAATTGCATAACCAAAAAACTGTTTCGTTGGACGAAAATGCTCTTACTTTATATATTCATTTATTCGGTTCTATACCGTATACATATAATAGTATGACATGTTATAGAGAAATCCTGCAGATCAAAGTGACGAACGGGAAGAAGGCGGCATGAGGAAGAGGGAAAGGTGTAGTGGAGACAAGTTGAAGAGAGCGAGAGTCGACGACAGAGGCGGAGGAAACTATACTATATGAACATGCAAAACAGTATAGACTTGCTACATTCTTTTATTCAGTTTGTCTGTTCTATACCGTCTAAATATAATAGAATAACATGTGAAGAAAACATATATATCTTTGATGCCAAGTCTGAGACCGAAAGAATGATTAAGTCAGGCGCAGACAGAGCAAAGATGGCAGTCGTCAACGAGGCCTACAAAACCGTGGTTGTTGGCCACGGCGAGAAGGTCAGAGGCAGTGGTCAACAGATCGGGAGGGAGAGGGAGAGAGATCCAGCAGACGGAAGTGACGAAGGGGGAGAGGGTCGCAGGAGGAAGAGGAAAATGTATAGTAGAGACAAACTGGAGAGAGCGAGAGTCGATGACAGAGACGGAGAAAACAAAGGCGAAGAGACGAGACGTTACAAAACAAATCGATTATTACTATACTATACGAACATGGAAGACAGTATAGACTTGTTACCATTTGAGAATATAAAAGAAGGACATAATTGGTATTATACATAATATATAGAGAATATCATAGCCACGAAATTGTTATGGTTACAGAATTAAATTACCTATCTGACATGGCTACTGAGCCACATTTCCCTAATAAATAAGACTATAATTTATTTTCCTTTTGTCAACATGATTATATTTGGGGTATTTTTGGTGGATAACAATATTAGGAACAAAAAATAAAGAATATAGCCATATGAATTCAAAAATTAATTGGATAACCATAGCACTGTTTCGTTGGACGAAAATACCCTTATTTCAGATATTCTTTTATTCAGTATGTTCTATACGGTCTAAATATAATAGTATAACATGTGAAATAAAACATATATATCTTTGATGTCAAGTTTGAAATCGATCAAACTATATTATATAAATATGGAAAACAGTATAGACTTATTACATTCTTTTATTCAGTTTTTCTGTTCTATATTATCTAAATATAATAGTATAACATGCGAAAAAAACATATACATCAAGTTTAGGATCGAAAGAGAAATTACAGCAGACAGAAAGGGCGACAGACGGAAGAGAGAAAAGTAAATGAGAGATAAGTTCGAGAGAGCGAAAGTTGTCGACCTAGACGACAGAACCAGAAGTGAAAAAACAAGAGGTTACAAAACAAATAGATTAAACTATACTATACGGATATGAAAAACTGTATAGATCTATTATCATTTGAAAAATATAGAGAAAGATAGAATCGGTATTATACATATTATACAAAGAATATCATGACAATGGTTTTACTATGGTTATAAACTCAAATAACGATGTCAATATGGATATTGAACAAAATTTCTCAATCGATAAAAATTATATTAAAAAAAGGAAATTTATACGTTTTCACCAATTAAGGCAATTAGTTTTGGTAATAATGTGAAAATGGACTAAAGAAACTATTATATAAAAAGATTCAACAGTTACATGACTTTACAAACTAAACGAGCTATTACGGAAAGTATTTTTGGACATTAAAGTCCATTTGTCAAAAATATTCTGGGTTTCAAGATGTACGTGGGGGCATAACAGCAATTATGAGTGGGGGCATCAATTTAAGACCTTAATAATTTGCATTAAATTTTAGTGGTGGCATACTTGTATGTAACAAGTGGATCCGCCGGAAACCATACAAAAATGGAAAACAGAGAAACAAATAAACACGATACAGTTATGTCGGGCCTAAGAGAAATGTATTTGCCAATTAATATTATGTGTAATTTTTAGGTGAGAAACAAAGAAAAAGATAATAATATTTTTTTTTGAAAGAAAAAAGAAAGTGTTATCCTAACTAAGAAACCTTGAATTCTTGAAATAGAGAAACATTATCTTTCTCTAAGAAAGTGTTTCAAGAATTCAAAACAGTCCTAAGAAATAGAAAATTCTTGAAATAGAGAAACATTATCTTTCTCTAAGAAAGTGTTTCAAGAATTCAAAACAGTCCTAAGAAATAGAAAATTCTTGAAATACATGCATTATCACCTCACAAAGAGGAAAACGTCGAAACGAGCATCGGGGATCGAAATGACAGAATCAAAGAAGCTTAGAGTGTGAAATTAAACTCCAAACATCGTATAAAAGGAGGACGAAGACCAAAAAAAGAGATCATCTTCTTCCTAAAGCAAAAAAAAACCAAACAAATACACTTTTGTAATCAAATTTTTTTAGTAGGATACATTTTTCTAATTGTTCTGCATTTAATTTAGTACATCATTCTATATTTTTGAAACTAAAATTTTTTAAAAATAACTTAGTTCTACTCTTATTACTTTATCCCATTTCTATTATGAACCAGATCTTGTATTCACAACTGGGTGTGTAATTTGAGGGATAAAATTATATGCAATGCCTTATTCCAGTGAATTTCACAAAAATATTACCATTTAAATAGAATAAAAAAATATATTTCATTCCATTGGAATAGGTGGAATAAATGGAAAATAAAAGGAATATAGTGTAAAAGTATTTCACACCGAAAATGTAGATGAATAGATGGAATAAAACATGGAATAAGGATAATTTTAATTTCTAGTAACTTCTTTTATTCCATTTCTTTCTATTCTATTATTTTAATTCCTTTTATTCATAACATTTCTAAAACTAATTATCAGTTGCAGCTTTAGATAAATGGTATGGTTTATGCACTAAGAGTGAATAAATGTGAGGAGACATGACTTAGACTGGGCTGAGGAAGCCAATTAGCCAAACCACTACAATAACTGTCGCAAATGACCACTAACTTGTAACTACTATCTGTAATTTAATTTGAAAAAAAAAAAACCATCTTTAATTTTATTGAGTGAGACAGTGAATAATTAAATGTTTCAATTGAGACAATGCACTCTGTAATAACTGTCGCAAAAATAACCACTAACTACCATCTTTAATTTTATTGAGTGAGACAATGGATAGAATAATTAAATGGTTTAACTGAGACAATGCTCATAAATCCAATTTGTGTGATAAATTTGTAGATTTGATATATCTTGTGTTAATAATATCTATTATGCTAGTTTAAACATCGTTCCAAACACAAATTCCGTACTTCATAATCACTATCTGTAGATTTGATACAAAATATTTTTCTAATCAAATTAATTTGTATATTAGTATACATTTGATGTTACCAATATCCTTGAGAGTATCTTAAGCATAGAGTGCAAAGTATCCTGTAAATTACCCCTTTGATATATATATCATAGAATTTGAATATGAAATCCACATATAAAAGAGATGCTAATCCCTAGAAACGTATGCCATGTTTATTTGAAGATGAACATGGAAACATATGTTATATTTTCTTATATATATAACTTTTTGTATCTGTTTTATATACTTCCTCCGTTTTTATTAAATGTTGTTTTATGATATTTTACACAGATTAAGAAAACATTACATTTTTGTGTTTTACCTTTTAATAAAACATCATTTTGTTTGATAAGAATAATTAATAAGCTAAAAAAGTAGGGATAAAACTGAAAAATTTATCATAAATTTGTATTGAAATCCGAAAATGGTAATTATTTGTAAAAAAAACAAGTATAAAAGTACACTTTAAAAAATATGGAGAGAGTACATGTTAAATGATGAAAATGGGACTTTAGTTATAAATGCATTCCTTTCCGGTCGCATGTGATCACACTCTCTCATCATTAGCCCCACTTACAACAACCCCTTAAACACCTTCAAGGCTCCACCAAACCATCTCTATGTAGATATTTCATACGTAGCAAAGCAAGTATATAACCTAGACCATAATTTTCACAAAGAAAAGTAGTAAGTATTTGGTTTTCTATTTCCTTTTGCCTTATAGTCACCACATTTATTATTTTACTTCGAACTTTGAACCTAGTACGACATATATATATACCGTATTCGGTTGACCATCAAGGCATCAAGCCAATCAATTCAAGCCGCCGTACTATATAGGCTTTTGCATGCATGATGTTTTAGAAATTCAAGGCTTTATACACTATATATCTTATTTTTTCACGGATTATTACTACAGAAGTAAAACAAATGAATATAATTATGTATTTGTACCTATTTGAAACCAAGTGTTTATTTAACGGAACTAAATGTTGTTTTGGTTATTTGACAGAAGTAGTGACAAATACTTAAAATGAACATCTTTAAAAAGTTGTAAAAAAAAAGGGAACATTTTTTTAAAAAAATGTATATTTATATACAGTTTTATTAAGTATAAAATGATGTTCAGTTTTTTTAGGTATTATTTGAACATTTAAAATAAACATACTTATTTTTAGCCGTTTTCTTAATACAAGGCAAAACAAAAACATAATTTTCTTTTGAGAATATTATTTAACTAGCCTTATTAAGAGAGTGAGGCACAAAACATGGATGTATGAGTTTCTTGTCATCATCCCACTTCTATTTCATATTTTGATTTTATACTTCAACTATTTACATACGTCCATAACAATTTCTCTCCAGATCAGTTGGGAAATTAGATGCACTCCTACGAAAAGCACTTCTTATTTTTCTTATTTTTGTTCCTTTCATTTTTTTCCCTTCAATTAAATATGGAAGAAGAAAAATAATAATTTAAATATTTATTTTTAATGGGATATAAATATCAAATATCCCCACGATATCCGGGGATTTCATATATTTATGTAATGGGAAATGAAAGTCACATGCGTATTTTTAATATCAGATCGGCTACTTATATTGTCTTCTTGTGGTTGTATCAAAATTTATGGATGATAAGATAATAAATATAGTGGATGATGTATATGATAGCGATGTTGGAATATAGCACATATGTGTGTGTAGTGTACACATGACACATATACACACCCACTCACATTGTCTTAGTTCCCACAATCGATGGGTTGGTGTTTGAGTCGGGTTTCGATTTCCGAAAGTTGAATATAACGCTTACTCTCTCTCTGTTAGAGTGTAAGTATTTCTTTGATACCTAAACCAGATTTTTTATTACTTTTAAATTTTGTCTACCTGAAACTCACTAAATATAATTACACAAAAGGAATTATATAAGCTAGGTAGGTCTAGTGGTCATCGTCATAGGTGGATCATTCTTGGACATATATATAAAGATATTAAAATGGATTAGTCCGCTTTATTATTCCGGTTTGTGGTGGATTAATTGTCAGTGATATATCCAATTTTTGGATCTCAAGTTTTAGTTGGCATTCTTATTTACAATTAGAATCCTACTAAACATAGTTCTTCATATGTTTTGACTAGACATTAACTCCTCGGCTAAAAGCATGATCCTCTTTGGGTATGTATTATTCAACTACTCTCGAACTTCACAACTCCTCGGCTAAAAGCATTTCTCTTTAGATATGTATTTAAACAACTCTCTATTCTATTTGGAGAACAGAGTTCACCCCCTCAACGTCTCATCCTTATCATTGATAAAGCAATCCGTAATAGAATTAGTTCAATTTGTGCTGAAGACAATCGATACGAAGATGGACTCATCACTTGGTTTACAATTTGTGTGTAAAGTTTAGGAGGCATGTTTACAACTGTATTAGCTTTATATTTGTTTTGTATCATTTTTTCTTTTTCCTATTTACCGATTTTATTTATCTATTACTCCTTTCCCTCTGTTCTTTAATAATGGATGTTTTGAGATTTTCACAGATATTAGAAAAGTATTTGTAATTATAAATCTATCCTTATTTTTATTAATGATTACTTTAGTTTTCTTTTTAAATTATTAAAATAACAAGGGTAAATTAAGAAAGAAGAACAATAATTACATTTAGAAAATATAAAACATTTAAATTTTTGTAACAATTTTTTTATAAAGTATCTATTACTCCCTCCGTTTTTTATTATATAATGTTTTAGAGATTTACACACAAATTAAGAAATCAATTAATTTTCTATTTTCTCAAAATAAAACATGTTTTTTTGTCAATTCCAAAACAGTTCAACCAATACAAAAATAGGATTCAGAATTCAAACAGTCAAAACAACAAAAATGTCATTAATTTTTACATAGAAATTTGAGAACATCAACTATTTTAGAACAAAAATACTCTTTTAAACATCTTCTAATAAAAAACAGAGGGAGTATATAGTATTGGGTTTCCGAATTCTCTCTCCCCATAGCAATAAAGTTAAGAAAACTGAACTTTAATTAAGAAGCTGTTTTAACAAGATGAGAATATAGTTTTCCTCTTTCTTTTTTATTCATTTCATACTTTTTCGTTTTCCTTTTTTTGGGTCAACCATGTTTAACTAATTCGTCTCTTTTTGATGAGAAAGTTTCTTTTAGTTTCTATCATTACATTGATACATGTCATGATATAAATTAATAATAACATATGTCACAATTTTTTAATAATCATATAAACGCATGNTTTACACACAAATTAAGAAATCAATTAATTTTCTATTTTCTCAAAATAAAACATGTTTTTTTGTCAATTCCAAAACAGTTCAACCAATACAAAAATAGGATTCAGAATTCAAACAATCAAAACAACAAAATATAATTAATTTTTACATAGAAATTTGAGAATATCAACTATTTTAGAACAAAAAATACTCTCTAAAACACTTTTTAATAAAAAACGGAGGGAGTATTAAGAAATAGAAAGAGTATTATTTTATTTTCATGTATACTTATTTAAAAAATTTTAACTGGATTATGATATTAGAAGTTTAGACACAGTTCTGCTTATACGCCATGTCACATTTGCTAGAGGTGTAGCAAAATCATCGTGAAAATAGTAACATTTTAATGTTTGTTAGTGTTTTTGGTTAGCTAGATTCGTATTTAGGTAACCTCTACTTCTGAGCGAGTAATTAAAATTTTGGCTATTGGAATCCATAAGTTGGAGATATTGCATATTGAGTTAGGAGTTTTGGAAATGATGTCAAGATGACTATTTCTCCAATAATTCTTTATGTGGAGAAATGCGTTTTTTTTGGGTCAAACTTGGAGAAATGCGTTTATCTTATTTAATAGGATCTTGTGATTTTTCTTTATCTAATAGCTAAAAAATTAATTTATAACAATTACATTAATTATAATAAATATAGTTCTTTTTTAAATGTATATTTCGTAATTTAAAATTGATGTTCTTAGTATTGAAGATCAAGAGCAAATGTGTTTACACTTGAGGACGTGGAGATGGAAGTGCCAGCTCAGTTAATCACAGCCAAGAAAACTAGCATTGCAGAACCACTTTAAAGGAGCCGTTTGTTGCTGCATTTAAACCGCAAAAGCAAAAGTATTCTTGTCCTATTCTATTCTAACTAAGAGTGATGAGCAAGTTTATTGGTGTTGTTAAACGCCAAAGGAAGACAGCTTGTGTGAAGCTGCAAAGGAGGCTAGGTTTCGGCTGGTGATTGAATATAAAAGTGTGGCACAAGTGAGAGATAGACGTTGAGACAAAGAGAAGAACTTTCATTCATTAAGCATAAACTTTGAGTGCTTGTTTCTTGGGGATAGATAGAAGTAGATAGAAAACAAGGAGTGAGCTTTGTAAAGGTCTTGTGGGTTTTCGATCTCTGTACACTTCTACTATCTAGTGGATTCCGGGAAAGATCCCGACAAGACGTAGCGACCCTAGTTAATGGACGTGAACTCGTTAAATCTTGGTGTCTTGTGTGCTCTGTTTCTTCCTCAGCTTTTATCTCTGTTCTTCCCAGTTTCAAGCTTCAGTCTTTGATATTTTCTTGGTGTGTTGTTGGTGGAAACTGCTAAAGGTCACTCCTTTGAGCAGATAAATCATAACATATTGGTATCAGAGCCAGATTCTGTTTGTGGTGGCTCTTTAAGATCTTTTCAGGTTTTATAGAAGAATGTCATCTTTAAGAGTGGATACGGAGAAGTTTGATGGTCATGGAGATTACACGATATGGAAGGACCAACTGCTGGCTCATATAGATCTTCTAGGCTTGACAAAGGCTTTAGAAGAATCGGAAACGCTGGCTGAGAGATATTGGGATCCAGAAGAAGGAGATTACTCAAAGGAAAGGGAAAATGAGGAATTTTTCTTAGAGAAGAAGAAGAAAGCGAGAAGCACCATAGTTTTAAGTCTCACTGGAAGAGTCTTGAGAAATGTTAGGAAGGAGACTACAGCAGGAGCTATGCTCAGGGCGCTGGATAATCTCTATTTGGCTAAAGCTCTTCCCAACCGAATGTTCATGAAGCAAAAGCTGTATAGCTACCGGATGGCGGAAAATCAGTCTATAGAAGCAAATATGGATGATTTTCTTTGCCTGATAACCGAGCTGAAGAACGCCGACATAGTTGTATCTGATGAAGATCAAGCAATCCTGTTACTGATGTCTCTTCCCAAGCAGTTCGAGCAGCTGAGAGATACCATAAAGTATAATTCAAGGAAGGATACACTAACTCTTGAGGAAGTTGTTACAGCTATAAACTCCAAGGAGATTGAGCTGGGATCAAGTTCAAAGGCTTCCAAAGCTCCTGCAGAAGGACTATATGTCAGGGATAGGGGAGAACAAAGAGGAAAAACAGATCAAAAGGATAGATCTTCAAAGCAGACAAAGGCGAAGGGTAAATCCAAGAAACATAAAACTTGTTGGATTTGTGGTGAAGAGGGACACTTCAGGAATATGTGTCCAAACCGCAGTAAGTTCCCCAACAAGTACAAAGACCAAGGTAGCAGCAAAGGAGAAGCAGCTATGTTGAAAGGAACAAGTCTGAGTCTGCAGGGTTGTATGTATCTGAGGTACTATATCTGAAAGACATAAGTCTTGAAGATGCTTGGATAATGGATACTGGATGCAACTATCATATGACGTATAAAAAGGAGTGGTTTGAAGACCTTAAAGAAGATGCAAGAGGCTCAGTTCGAATGGGAAACAAAACTACATCAAAGATCAAGGGAATTGGAAATGTCAGAATGAGAAATGATGATGGTTAAACCGTGTTGCTAACACAAGTAAGATATATCCCTGATATGGACATACTATTGCTTTCTATTGGGACCATGGAGGAGCAAGGATACAGTTTTGAGTCTAAAGATAGAGTCTTGCAGATCAAAGACGGTTTCAGAACACTCTTGACTGGGAAAAGGTATGAGAAGCTTTACATACTGCAGGGAAAGCCTGAATATGGTCAGTTATGTGTTGCAGAGAAAAGGAACGATGACAAAATCTTGTGGCACAGAAGGCTAGGCCATATGAGTCAAAGAAATATGAACTTATTGGTGAGAAAAGGACTTCTGGACAAGAAGAAGATTTCTACACTAGAGATGTGTGAAGACTGCGTTTATGGTAAAGCCAAGAGAGTCGGTTTCACTGCTGCTATTCATGATACTAAGGAGAGGTTAGATTACATCCATTCTGATCTATGGGGAGCTCCATCTGTTCTACAATCTTTGGGAAAATGTCAGTATTTCATCTCGTTTATAGATGATTTCTCAAGGAAGACATGGGTTTATTTCCTGAAGCATAAAGATGAAGCATATGGAACCTTTGTTGAATGGAGTATCATGATAGAGAATCAAGCAGAGAAGAAGATCAAGATCTTGAGGACTGACAATGGGCTTGAGTTCTGCATTCAGTTGTTCAATGATTTCTGCAAAGGTAAAGGCATTGTAAGGCACCGAACGTGTGCTTACACACCGCAACATAACGATGTTGCAGAGAGAATGAACCATACCATAATGGAAAAGGTAAGGAGCATGTTAAGTGATTCGAGATTACCTAAGAAGTTATGGGCTGAGGCAACAAACATTGTTGTTACTCTCATCAACAAGACACCGTCTTCTGCAATTAACTTCGAGATTCCAAACAAGAAATGGTCAGGAAGAGCTCCAGTTTACAGTTACTTGAGAAGATTCGGATGTGTAGCGTTTGTACACTCAGATGAAGGGAAGTTAACACCAAGGGCCAACAAGGGAGTTCTTTTGGGTTATCCTACAGGAGTGAAAGGTTACAAGGTATGATTGATGGAAGAGAGGAAGTGTGCAATCAGCAGAAATGTAATTTTTCAGGAAAATGCAGTCTACAAGGATGTGATTCAAAAAGGGAAAGAGCCTGTGAATGAGGAGACCAAAACAACAGAATCATCTTTTGATTTTTATTTTGGAGATTCAGAGGATATGAGCTCAGGTGGAGACGTTTTGGAAGAAGAAAATCAGTCTGGAGAACAATCTGCAGGTCAGAGCTCCCAGTAGTCTGAAGAAGATCAAGCTCAAGATGATGTTGTGCCAGAAACTCCAGAGAGCTATCACTTAGTTCGTGACAGAGCAAGAAGAGAAGTGATAGCTACAAGGAGATTTGAAATAGAAGGTTACCTCAGCGAAGACTGCTTAGATGAAGAAGGGGATTATTTTGATGCTGAAGCTCTTATCACTACAGTAGAAGGTGACGATCTAGAACCTGCAAGTTATGAAGAAGCTCGCAGAGATCAAGACTGGATATTGTAGAAATGTGGTATGGGTGAAGAAATGGATTCTCTCATGAGGAATCATACGTGGACAGTAGTCACTAAACCGAAAGGTAAGAGAGTGATAGGGTGCAAGTGGATTTTCAAGCGTAAGCCTGGGATTCCTGGAGTATAAGCACCAAGATTCAAAGCTAGGCTTGTTGCCACGGGATATGCTTAGAGGGAAGGGGTGGACTACACATATATCTTTGCACCAGTGGTCAAGCACGTATCTATAAGGATTCTGCTTACAATTGCTGTTGAAGAAGATATGGAACTTGAACAGCTTGATGTCAAAACAACATTTCTTCACGGAGAGTTAGATGAGAAATTGTACATGGAAGCTCCAGAGGGTTTTGAGGATCAGTTCAAGGAAGATCAGGTATGTCTACTGAACAAGTCTCTCTATGGTCTCAAGCAGTCACCAAGAAAATGGAACCAGAAGTTTGATAGTTTTATGACAGAGATTGGTTTTGAGAAGAGTCTCAGGGACAGTTGTGGATACATCAAAACTTTCAAAGACAGTTCTAAGGTTTATTTGCTCATCTATGTGGATGACATGTTGGTAGCAGCTAAAGACAAGAGGGTTATCTCAGAATTAAAGCAACAGCTCAGTGATAAGTTCGAAATGAAGGATCTCGGTCAAGCCAAAATGATTTTGGGTATGGAGATCACTGATGCGGTGGGGTTTGTTACTTCAAGTTTTACCCCTAAGATAGCTGCAAGTGCACAACAATCACAATAGTATATTAAGGGATCGAATCCACAGAGATTGTTGTTTGCGAAAGTCCTAGGATTTCTAACTTCTTTAAACCAAAAGGGAACTTGGGGGTGTAGTTTGTCACGGTTTGCAATAGTAATATCAAGCAGCGGAAGAGAATTAAACGGTTGTAAATCAATGAATAAAAGGCGTTGGGTTCAGGGGTGTTCTTCGGGGTTCATGGATCGGATCTAACAAGCAATAGGATAAGTTCTAAATGATTCAATGGGTTAGGTTCTTAAGCTGAAACGGTCGACTATGACTACCCCGCTTTCGCGAATCTAGCCACCTACGTTTGTCTTACACTGCGGATATGACTTCTCATCCCACGATGCAAGACAGACGCGCATACGTATCATTCANTGATGCGGTGGGGTTTGTTACTTCAAGTTTTACCCCTAAGATAGCTGCAAGTGCACAACAATCACAATAGTATATTAAGGGATCGAATCCACAGAGATTGTTGTTTGCGAAAGTCCTAGGATTTCTAACTTCTTTAAACCAAAAGGGAACTTGGGGGTGTAGTTTGTCACGGTTTGCAATAGTAATATCAAGCAGCGGAAGAGAATTAAACGGTTGTAAATCAATGAATAAAAGGCGTTGGGTTCAGGGGTGTTCTTCGGGGTTCATGGATCGGATCTAACAAGCAATAGGATAAGTTCTAAATGATTCAATGGGTTAGGTTCTTAAGCTGAAACGGTCGACTATGACTACCCCGCTTTCGCGAATCTAGCCACCTACGTTTGTCTTACACTGCGGATATGACTTCTCATCCCACGATGCAAGACAGACGCGCATACGTATCATTCACCTATTTGTAAACACTCGCGGTCCGGTCCGTCGGTATGCTTAAGCATCCGACGGTGTGATCCGCTCGTTAACTTCTAGATCCAGACGATAGACCACACGTTCGTGTATCTAGTCGTCCTGGAATCAGTTGCTAATTGATCAGAGAAGCAAACATGCAATAAGAACAAGACATAAACGAAGATACCTAAAAGGAACTCTATATCTATCAACCTAGTGAAATCAATCCATGATTAAACCCCTTCGAAAACCCCCTTAAAAACCCAATTAGATGACTACTCGTTCATGGGAACGAGAGACATCCTTGAGATATGAAAGGTGCGAATTGTATTGAATAAGAAATAAAGTGAGAAAAATTCTTCAAAGGAAATCGATTGAAGAGATCTTCTTAAAGTATTGAAAAACAAGGAACTAAGAACAAAAGATGAAAAGGAAAGGAAGAAGGAGTGGGCGGCTGCAGAAGAATTCTCTCTCGAGGTCTTCAACTCCGGGGCCAGCGAACTCTCTATCTCTCTCTCTCTCTCTCTCTCTCTGCGGCGTGAAAGTGTTTCTCAAAAGTTGTGTGTGAGGTCACGCCTCTTCTGAAACCCTAAGGTCCCTTTATATAGGCTCTCCTGTCTTCAGAAAGTGGGCTTCACGTTTTAACCTCGGGAAATATCGGATAAGTGCAAACAGGCTCGGGATGGGCCGGAATGGTATGGCCGTGCGAGCGACCAGGCGTGGCGCGGCCACTGGTCTTCTGAGGATCTGTGGCGCGGCCGTCCTTCCTTTGGGGATGTGTCTAACATACCTTCTTGCTTCCTTCTTACTTTGAGATCCAACCGTGGGATTGAATTCAACCACCTTGGCATGAAAGACAGCTGAAAGGGCTATCTCGTCTCCAAATATGAGCTTGATCTTATGGTAGGAAGGTCATCATCCGATGCTGAACTTATGGCTCCGAGCACATGTCCTTGAAGTTCCCGCTTTGCTCCAAAATGTGTTCTTTTTGTCCAATTTCCCTGAAATGACTCTTAAAACTAGGAAACGTGGAAATCACTTTAAAACCGTTGAAAACCGGGTTAAAACACTTGTAAACGATCTTGAAATAATAGGTTTTAAGAGTAAAATATGAGTGTTATCAATCACAAGGGACAGGGCTGCAGGCAAGCTATGGTTATCTCAAGAGGGTTATCTTGGTAAAGTGCTAGAGTTGTACAAGATGGAACAAGCTAAGGAAGTGGTTACGCCACTAGGAGCTCATCTGAAGATGTGTGCAGCTACGGAGAAGCAGTTACTTGAGGATACATAATACATGAAATCGGTTCCTTACTCAAATGCCGTTGGGAGCATTATGTATTCAATGATTGGGACAAGACCAGATTTGTCGTATCATGTGGGTATCATTAGCAAATTCATGAGTAAGCCAGCCAAGGAACATTGGTTGGGAGTAAAGCGGGTTCTGAGATACATCAAGGGTACATTGAAGACAAAGTTGTGCTACAGCAGAGGTTCTGATTTCGTTCTTAAGGGGTATTGTGATTCAGATTTTGCAGCCGATGTGGATAGAAGGAGATCAATCAGTGGTATCGTCTTCACTCTCGGTGGTAACACAATCAGTTGGAGATCTGCATTGCAGAAGGTAGTGGCTCTCTCCACTACAGAAGCCGAATATATGTCTCTAAATGAAGCAGTCAATGAGGCTATATGGCTTTAAGGTCTGTTGAGAGATTTCGGCTATGAGCAGAAGAGCGTTGAGATCTTTTGTGATTCTCAGAGTGCTATAGCCCTCTCAAAGAATAATGTGCATCATGAAAGGACCAAGCACATTGACGTAAAGTACCACAAGATCCGTGATACAATTGCCGATGGAATTGTGGAAGTGATGAAGATTTCTACTTTGAGTAATCCAGCGGACATCTTCACCAAAATCTTACCCGTGAGTAAGTTTCAAGCTGCACTGAACTTACTCCGTGTTAAGGCTGAGCAATCTGCTCAGGAAATCCGGGATCGGAATCCAGTATACTAGACTGTCTCGTCTATCTCATTCTCAGGTAAATTTCGTCCATGTGTGTTCTGTTTGATCTGTCACTACTAGGTGGAGATTTGTTGTTCTTAGTATTGAAGATCAAGAGCAAATGTGTTCACACTTGAGGACGTGGAGGTGGAGGTGCCAGCTCAGCTAATCACAACCAAGGAAACTAGCACTGCAGGACCACTTTGAAGGAGCCGTTTGTTGCTGCATTTAAACCGCAAAAGCAAAAGTATTCTTGTCCTATTCTAACTACGAGTGAAGGGTAAGTTTATTGGTGTTGCTAAATGCCAAAGGAAGACAGCTTGTGTGAAGCTGCAAAGGAGGCTAGGTTTCGGCTGGTGATTGAATATAAAAGCATGGCACAAGTGAGAGATAGACGTTGAGACAAAGAGAAGAACTTTCATTCATTAAGCATAAACTCTGAGTGATTGTTTCTTGGGGATAGATAGAAGTAGAGAGAAAACAAAGAGTGAGCTTTGTAAAGGGCTTGTGGGTTTTCGATCTCTGTACACTTCTATTATCTAGTGGATTCCGGGAAAGATCCCGACGAGACGTAGCGACCCTAGTTAACGGACGTGAACTCGTTTAATCTTGGTGTCTTGTGTGCTCTGTTTCTTCCTCTGCTTTTATCTCTGTTCTTCCCAGCTTCAAGCTTCAGTCTTTGATCTTCTCTTGGTGTGTTGGTGAAAATTGCTAAAGGTCGCTTCTTTGAGCAGATAAATCATAACAAAAACAAAACAAAAATATTTTTGTTTCTTAAAAAAATGATGATTAGAAAATATAAAAGATTTTTACATTTTTAACATACTTTTAGATTTTAAATTATTTTAAAAGTATAAGAAAATTTTAATAAAATAAAATTTTTAAAGATTATCGACCAAAAAAAATATTTCTATATTTTAATAATTTATTAATTTATCAATAATTTAATAATTTATTAATTTATCAATTAAATAACAACTTTATAAAATAATAAAATTTTGAAATTCAAACATTAATAATTTATAAAGCTTTTACTGTATATGTTTCCCCAAATGTGTCTATACTTTGCAATAGGATCTTGTAATTTTGTTGATCTAATAGTTAAAAAATTGTTTATAACAATTATATTAATATGAATAAATATCTTAATGAATATAGATCTTTTAAAAAATTTAGATTTCGTTATTAAAAACAAAATAAAAATATTTTTTTCTCTTAAAACATTAATGATGGGAAAATACAACAGATATTTAGATTCTTAACAGATTTTTAGATATTAAAAATTTAAAACTTGTTTTTTTTCCCAAGCAACGCGTAAAAATGAATTTTGTTTTGGCCGCGTAATCCTCCTCCTCTCAAATATCTGTTTTGGAAGGATCGAACCGCTTAAATTTTATTTTTTGGTATCTTTTTATATGCATGCTAAATGATGAAAAAAATATTTGGATTTTTTTTCTTTCTTGTTTCTTGTTTTACTGAAAATGCTTTGCTTTGATTTAATAAGTGTGTAAATGGAATGAGCTTAAAAAGCAAATGGGACTTTTGGCCCACAAACGGAATTTTTCTTATAAATAAATGCATTCCTTTTTCGGTTCCATGTGATCACACTCTCTCATCATTAGCCCCACTTTCAATTAAGAATACCAGTTGTAATCTGTGGGTAAGAGACACATATTGCATAACAAATACTCCCTCTATTTCATAAAGAGTGTAATTTTGACACTTTTCACACAAATTAAAAAACTTAATAAAAAGTCTCTTTTATCTCTTATAAATACATTAAACAACTTTTTCTTTCTAATTAATACACTAATATAACAAGATTAAAACTGGATTTTTGTTTAAAAATTTGCATTGGAAATATAAATGACATTCTTTGTGAAACAAAAATAAAAATCTAAAACTACACTCTTTATGAAACAGAAAGAGTATAAAAAAATTCAAACGGATGATTTATATAATTATCATTTAGAATTAAGATAATCTAGTATTTTCTAATCATGTTAAATACCCGTGCCAGCTTATTGTCAACTCATAAATCTTAACTTTGACAGTGTTTGGATTCTTTTAGAGTTTTTTTTAAAGATTGTTGAAAAAAACTAATTTATTAAAATGTGATAAAATTAAATATTATATTTAAAAATGAAAATTACCAAATTTAAATTAATGTGTGCCAATTTTTGTTAGTAATCAGAATTTTTCCCAATTTTAAATAGGAAAAAGCTCAGATTTATTTACATACAGATAAATAAAAACAAAAAAAATTATAAAATACCACCAAAATAAGTTTTTTGTTCTAAAAATACTATCACTAATTTTTTTGTTCCAAAAATAACACAAACTTTAAAAATGATTTTGAAAGAATTATAATATAAATATTTAAGTATTTTTTATAACAAAAATACTTATTTTAGTAGTATTTTTGAGAATTATCCTAATAAAAGTAAATAATAACATTAAAAAATGTTGAAAATGGCAGCTTTAAACAAAAAACACACTGTTTATAATAAAAACACGCTCACACCTGTTTACACAAGTATAAAACCTCCTCTTCCTCGTTTGACTCTCTCTCTCTCTCTCTCTCTCCGTCTGTCTCTCTGTCCATTAAATCCGGAAACAGATCATTTACGCCTCTCTCTGTTATATTTTCTTCCACGCAGGTTTCGTTCTCATGAAACCCTGAGAATTCTCACAAATCTTCGCTTCGATTTTCCTCTCCGACAAGAAGGAAATCAAAAATCGGCGAAGAAGAAAATATGAAGAAGATTGTTTCATGGCTTCTTCTCCTGGTAAACCCTCTCTTCTCTCTCTGTTAATTTTTTTTTTAATTTTTCGATTCGTCTTCTTCTTCCACTCTTATTAATGGCGGATTGTGATTTTTCTGCATTTTACTACATTTGAATTCCAATTTCTCTATTCTGTGATATTTCTCTGATTTTTTTTCTTTTTTTGTTCCCATTATTTTTAAAATAATTACGAAACTGTTTTGTTTTGAATTTTGTTTCGAATTTCTCTGAAATTGTGTTTTGAATTTCCCGATGAGGAAGATTCTGTTTATTCTTGGTGGAGTCGAAGCAAGAGAATCAGCAGGATATTGTGCTATGTATGATATCTGTGGAGCAAGGAGTGATGGGAAAGTACTAAATTGCCCTTTTAACATCCCTGCAGTGAAGGTGACTTGTATTTATTGCTCAAACTTTTTTTTTTGACCAATTCTTGATTTTTGTTTACTAATTACATGGAATTTTTTTTTTATTTATTTATGAATCTTTCTCTCTCTCAAGCCCGATGATTTGTTATCTTCCAAGATACAAAGCTTGTGCCCAACAATCACAGGCAACGTTTGTTGCACAGAGACTCAATTTGATACATTGCGTTCACAAGTTCAACAGGTAACACACAAACACCATTTTGTTTTTGAACCTCTTTGATCTTATTCATAATGATTACACACATACACATAAGAAAATGGAATTGTATTACAGCTGAATAACAAAAAAAGCTACTATAGAATTTAAAAATCATTTTTTTCAAAACGTGAAAACGGGAAAAAACTACATACCATTCAGAAGAGTTTGTCTGTTTTTCGGTTGGGCCAGGCGATTCCGTTTATTGTAGGATGTCCAGCATGCTTGAGGAACTTTCTGAATCTTTTCTGTGAACTTACTTGCTCTCCGGATCAAAGTCTGTTTATCAACGTAACTTCTACTTCAAAGGTAAAGCAAGCATCCTTTTGGAAAAAAAACGATGAATAGCTTCCACATCAAGTAGCTTATATATCGAAGCTGCTCTGTTTTCGTTTGGCAGATCAAGAATAACTCGACCGTTAATGGGATCGAGTACTACATAACTGACGCATTCGGAGCCGGGTTGTACGAATCTTGCAAGGACGTGAAGTTCGGTAGCTCGAACAGCAGGGCTCTAGACTTTCTAGGAGCCGGCGCAAAGAACTTTAAGGGTAAGCTTGCTCTCGCTTTGTTTTTACTTGATTCCGTTTGTTTTTATACTCACTCTCGAGCTGCGTGTTTCTTGTTTCTGTCATCAGAGTGGTTCGCGTTTATCGGCCAGAAAGCCGGTGTCAATCTGCCAGGCTCGCCGTATGGGATCAAGTTTTCGCCGGTACCGCCTGTGTCTTCCGGAATGAGAGCTATGAATGTGTCTGCTTACTCGTGCGGCGATGATACTCTCGGCTGTTCTTGCGGTGATTGTCCCTCCGCAGCTTCTTGCTCCAGTACATCGGCGCCTCCTGCTCGGAAAAGCCGTTCTTGCTCAATCAAGATTGGATCACTTGAGGTGAATTATGGATTTTTTTTTTTTTTGGTTATGTCTTAATAATATAGACAAGTCTTGCTTAACATGTTCCATGGTTTGTTTTAATCATGCTTAGGCCAAATGTGTTGATTTCGTGCTAGCCATTTTGTATATCGTCTTGGTTTCACTGTTTCTTGGAGGCGGTTTGCTTCACCGGATAAAGGGTAAGAAGAAGAGCTCCCAAATGAGACCGTTGTCTGAAGCTAACGGAGATCGAAATACCGTTAACCCGCAGAAACCGGATACTATTCATGCTCAGGTATTTTGCTGTTTACACTTGGGAGCACTGTAACATTGTGAAGTTTGGGATGCTTATTTGCTTCTGTTATGTTTTCTCTCAGATGCTACAAAACACTCCACAGAGAAACTGGGCTCAGCTGTCGACAGTACAAGGATACATGGCCGGTTTTTACAGGTTTCTTGACATTGATACATTTTTGCTGCTTAGCTTCAAGATTTGGGTTTATTGACTTTGTTAAATCTGTTTCCAGGAAGTATGGGATTTGGGTAGCTAGACACCCAACACTCGTTCTGTGTTTGTCAGTCTCTGTAGTACTTCTACTTTGTGTTGGTCTGATCCGGTTTAAAGTCGAGACACGGCCTGATAAGGTAACGGTTTTAATTCTTTCTTATTGCTTTCACAAGCTATGCTATATGCAAACTTCTTTAACCTGTTGTCTTACTGTACGTTGCAGCTATGGGTAGTTCCAGGGAGCAGAGCTGCTGAAGAGAAACAATTCTTTGACACCCATCTTGCTCCTTTCTACAGAATTGAACAGGTTTCACATTTCTATCCACTTGTCTCTCTGTTACTATATGTAAAGATTTAAAATTTTCACATTGTTATGGACATTTCTGCAGCTAATAATAGCAACGGTTCCGAAATCTCCTCACGAGAAGGCGCCGGGAATTCTGACAGATGACAATATTAAGTTGCTTTTTGACATACAGAAGAAGGTATCTTCTTTCTCGTTTTTACTGTTTATAATTCATTCCAC
Organism: Alliaria petiolata; assembly: GCA_020283515.1. Lineage (NCBI taxonomy): Eukaryota > Viridiplantae > Streptophyta > Magnoliopsida > Brassicales > Brassicaceae > Alliaria > Alliaria petiolata. Next base: position 376,583,191 of record JAHZTW010000001.1, read on the forward strand.
ATAATGGTTTCATGTAACAAGTTCTTGAATATCGTAGGTTGATGGACTTCGGGCAAATCACTCTGGTTCGATGGTTTCTCTGACAGACATTTGCATGAAACCACTAGGAGAGGATTGTGCCACACAGAGTGTTCTGCAGGTTGCAACTCCTTTTCCTTTTTTTTTATAGTATTCTTGAGTTTGGCTTTACTAGTCCGTAACGTATCCCGGTGGATTTTCTTGCTTATGGAGGCAGTATTTCAAGATGAAACCAGAAAATTACGATGACTTTGGAGGCGTCGATCATGTTAACTATTGCTTTGAGGTACCTTGTGAGAATCATACATGCATTCAATATGTTTTTGTTCCTTTTTAATAACTCTGTCTTTAATCAAACGCTCACCACTTTTTCTTCAGCATTTCACCTCGACAGAATCATGTTTGAGTGCGTTTAAGGGTCCTCTTGATCCAACAACTGCACTGGGAGGTTTCTCAGGGAACAGTTTTAGCGAGGTAAGATTCTTCAATTTGTTAAGAATGATTACATAAGAGTAAGTCGATTTCTAAGAGTAATTCTTTAATTGACATGCTTGAGATAAGACAGGCTTCTGCTTTCATTGTGACTTATCCTGTGGACAATGCTGTAGACAACGAAGGTAACAAAACTGAGAAAGCAGTGGCATGGGAGAAAGCATTTATACAGCTTGCCAAGGTTGGGAAACAAAAATGATATCTCAATGCTATTTTATTTCAATGTTCTTGTTCCTTCATTTTAAACCAGTACTGTTTATGTGACAGGATGAATTGTTGCCAATGGTTAAATCGAAAAGCTTAACTCTTTCGTTCTCTTCGGAAAGTTCTATTGAAGAAGAACTGAAAAGAGAAAGCACAGCAGATGTCATAACTATAGCCGTGAGTTTCCTTATTTTGTTACCTTCATGATTCATCTTTTGCTTCTAATTCTTGTTTGTTTGTTCCTACCCTTGTTTGGTTCCTAATAATTCTTGTACTTCTTGTGTTTCTTAATTTGCTTCAGATAAGTTATCTTGTCATGTTTGCATATATATCACTCACACTTGGGGATGCACCTCGCTTGAATTCCTTTTACATTACATCCAAGGTATGATAATGATTCATGGTTAGAATCTCGGAATTACAGTGTTGTTACTAAACCTTCTTCGTTTCAGGTTCTGCTTGGTCTATCTGGTGTTCTTCTTGTCATGCTGTCTGTCCTCGGCTCCGTAGGATTTTTCAGTGCCGTCGGGATGAAATCGACTCTAATCATAATGGAAGTTATACCTTTTCTTGTTCTGGCTGTAAGTCGTGTCTGGTTCTAATAGTAGCTCTGATGTTGTGGCCGACGTTCTTGGACTTGTTCTTTACTTGTTCATGAAAATATTAAATCGACAGGTCGGTGTTGATAACATGTGCATACTGGTTCATGCTGTCAAGAGGCAAGAGCAAGAGCTGACTTTGGAAATACGAGTAAGCAATGCACTTATGGAAGTTGGTCCATCGATCACTCTTGCGAGTTTAGCCGAGATTTTAGCTTTCGCTGTTGGTGCTTTCATTAAAATGCCCGCCGTTCGAGTGTTCTCCATGTTTGCTGGTCAGTAAAAAAACTTTTCGGCATTTCAGAGTTTTGAATTGCTTTCACATTATCTTCCTTTATGGCTTTTCTTAACGATTCTATGCGTTCTTGGTTTGTAGCATTGGCTGTTCTCTTGGACTTCATTCTCCAGGTTACTGCTTTTGTTGCCTTGATAGTTTTCGACTTCCAACGGACAGAGGATAAGCGTGTCGATTGCTTCCCGTGTATTAAGACACCGCGATCACCAGGTAGTGATGACAAATGAAAATACCACTTTTGTGGTTTGATTATATATTCATTGTAGGCTTTTGGAAAAAAAAAATCAAAATTTTCATTGGAGTTGTCTTGTATCATCATCACTTCAGGGGTTGGTCAGAATAAAGCTGGCCTTTTGACTAGATATATGAAGGTATTTCATAAATCAACTTATATACCTTAGGATATGATTTTTCAATCTATGAAAGTAATTTTGAACTTTTATGCTTCATTCTAACACTTTCAGGAAGTTCATGCACCCATACTCAACCATTGGGCAGTCAAGATATTGGTTATTGCCTTCTTCTTTGGTTTAGCAATGGTTGGAATTGTGAGTCGATACATTTTCTGACATCTTAAGAAAAATTTTTTTAATAGTTTTTCATTAGCAGTTGAAAATGATAATCTCTATAATATATTGTGTTTTGTGGACCATGTAGGCATTGTCCACTAGGATTGAGCCTGGTTTGGAGCAACAGATTGTTCTTCCTCAGGACTCGTATCTTCAGGTTCTTACATTGATCTTGCCGATTGTTGTAAAGTAACCGAATCTAGGGTAATCTAACAAGTGCACTTCTTTTTTCCATTTAGGGTTACTTCAACAATATTTCAACATATCTTCGAATCGGTCCACCTCTATACTTTGTTCTGAAGAATTATAACTACAGGTATGTATATCACGTTCTTGTTTTTTTTTTTTGTTGCTGTAAGAGTTTGGCAGATATAGCTTGGTCCAACTTGTTATTAAAACTCAGTTTTGCCTCATGTCTCAGCTCAGAATCAAGACAGACAAATCAACTTTGTTCCATTAACAAGTGTAATTCTAATTCTCTTTTAAACGAGGTACATAGCTCGTCTGCACTTCTTTTTAGTTCTCCTCGTAATACAATTTGTTTTGCTGTCTTTGTACCATGTACTAAAAAGTCCATTGCAGATTATGTTTTCTCGTACATTGGAGATAGTATCTTTATCCACATTTCACACATTTTTCAATTCTTGTCCATAGATTGCAAGGGCTTCTATGACTCCAGAGCTAAGCTACATTGCTAAGCCAGCTGCTTCGTGGCTCGATGACTTTCTCGTGTGGTTATCTCCCGAGGCGTTTGGCTGTTGCCGGAAGTTTACAAATGGTACCTTTTGTCCTCCTGATGACCAGGTATATATGCTTCACTGTTGAGCTTTTAGAGTTCATATACTTTAGATTTAGTCGTCCCATATACATCTACGCACATTGTTGGAGTTTGAATGATGAGTGATGGCTAATTCCCTTGAACTTGTGTTGCATTTCTAGCCTCCTTGTTGCCCTCCTGATCAAGGAAGCTGTGGTCTAAGTGAAGTATGCAAAGATTGCACCACGGTAATGATCTAATCGAATTGATTGCCGTTGTCATTGCTCTGTGTTTGTTACTATCCGCAACATCTGTAACTGACGATTTGTGTAAATTTTTGTTTTTGTTTGTGGTTGTGCAGTGCTTTCGTCATGCAGATTTAAGTAGTGACCGGCCATCCACGATCCAGTTCAAAGAGAAACTTCCTTGGTTCCTCGACGCGCTTCCTTCTGCTGATTGCGCTAAAGGTGGCCATGGTGCTTACTCTAGTAGTGTTGATTTGCAAGGTTTTCACACTGTCCCCTCTTTCTTTTCTTAATCAATTTTGTTTCGAGAGTCATCGATTATGTCGTTGTATTGATACTCTTTTTCTTATTATCAGGATATGAAAATGGTATCATTCAAGCTTCATCGTTCCGCACTTATCACACACCCCTTAACAAGCAGGTACTTTCCTATTTGCCACGGTTTGATATAAGTCTCTGTTATCGTATAAGTTTATACTGTAAGTTTTGTGTTTTCAGGCTGACTTTGTTAATTCAATGAGAGCTGCTCAAGAGTTTAGTTCAAAAGTTTCACGTTCCTTAAAGGTAAAAAAGTAATACTGATTGATTCAAGTCGCATGCTTTACATATTTTGGTATCTTCTTGATCAAAAGAAGCTCAAAGAAAGTATCCACTTTTCGATATATCTCGTTAATGAATCTGCTTAAACAAACTTATCGCAGTTAATTCATTGTCAGTTCATCACCATGGTCTCTGCCAGAGTTTCTTCTTAGTGAACTTAATGACTGAACTTGTGATTTATTCTCTTTCAGATGGAGATATATCCATATTCAGTGTTTTATATGTTCTTTGAGCAATATCTTGACATATGGAAAACTGCATTAATCAACCTCTCAATAGCCATCGGTTCGTAAATCTTCCAATATCTTAGCTCGAGTTTATAGTTGGTAGGTCTTGATTTTACATTTTTTGACTTCACATATGAAATGACTTTGAATGTTCCATCATGTTACAGCTGCCGTCTTTGCCGTGTGTTTAATCATCACATGCAGGTATCACTGTTAAAGCTCATATTCCACAATGAAATTTTACTCTTGTCTCCAGATCTAACTCCTCTGTCTTACTAACTCAGCTTTTGGAGCTCTGCAATTATCTTGTTGGTGATTGCAATGATCATTATTGATCTCTTGGTAAAATTCACTCTCATTGTTTACTTAACCGATAACTCGAATCTCATATATACACTCAAGTTACTGATGTTATATTACTCTTATGAACATTTGAAACATGTTAGGGAGTCATGGCAATCTTTCATATCCAGCTAAACGCGCTATCGGTTGTGAATCTAATCATGTCCGTGGGCATAGCGGTTGAGTTTTGTGTACACATAACACACGCTTTCTCGGTCAGCCT
>JAHZTW010000001.1:376588470-376893392 GCA_020283515.1 Alliaria petiolata
AAAAAAAAAAAAAAAAAAAAAAAAAAAAAAAAAAAAACGAGATGTACGTACAGTATTATATAACCTAACGTATCAAAATGGTGCAAATAACTCAGACCCGTAATTGAATTAGAGAAGAAGAAGAAGAAACACTAATCTCCTCCTCTTTGGGGAAGAAGAATACTCAAAAACTAAAGGGACTAATATGGAGTAAGACTTTGGTTGATTTGTTACGATTTAGATTTGTATTTTGTAGTGTGATTTTTAACAAGAAAATTTAGTTTTCGAACCGAAAATTGAAAGTTCAATTCAAGATTATAATGGTTAAACCTGAGAAGTCTTCAAGTTGTCAAATATTAGTATTCTTAAAATTTTCTTGATTTTCAAGTTCATTCATGTGTTTATATGCTTTAGAAGAAAAAGGATTTCGATTTCTGTATCGACGCATAACAACAAAGGAATATGATGTGAACTCTGCATTTTTTAAAAAATGTTATTTGTATTCATGGTAGTACAATAATTTGGATTCACTTTCACGCTGCCGTAACGGGATTTCATAAAGAATCTTTATCTAAAAAATAAATTCGATTATCAATCTGTCAAAAATTATTTCTGATTTGAAATCAACTTTCAAATAAGGCAGATTTTTTTTTACGCTGAAAAATTCACTGAAATAAAAAGAGAACAGAGTTTAAGCTTTTCCACCGGTATACATCTTACATGGCATATAGCCCTAGGCTCAAAGAGAAAACCTGATAAAAGGGAAACGAACTTAGCATACAAGTATCAAGATTAATCTATATGCACACAAGTAAGAGATATCATTACGGTTTAAACATTCCTATTGGCTTCTGATGAGAGAAGATGGTGAAAACCATGAAGATTGGTACTATGATCCCTGGTGACGCTCACCGCTATCGCCTTTGCTGCGCGATTACTTTCATTAGCAATGTGGTTCAAACTCCAACATTCCAGGACCTGGAGATAGGTAAATATTCGAGTAATCAAATCATGAAACTGAGGAAAGAGGTGGGGGTAGAGCAAAGCCTCTTGCATTTGCACAAAAGATGATTCAAAAATTATATTCCTCTGTTTCATTATGGAGAGCGATTCTACTGCCCGATTTATGTTCTAAAATACATTGCCATAAAAAACATGTACTAAATACATTTTTGAATTTAATTTTCATTAAAATTTTGGATTTGAGAGTTTCTTCATTTAAATTTCGGATTTGGAATGAGATTTGTCGTTCCCATCTGAAAATAACATTAAAATTTAAATTTTGCGGATGAAAATTAATCTGATAAATGTTATTTTCATATGGGAACAACACCTTGCATTCCATTAATCCGATTAATGTTATTTTCATAAGGGAACAACACATTTCATCCCAAAAAAACTACTTGGCAACAATTCTACTTTCGGCCAAATTAAAAAAAAAAAAAAGAAGATTAAGTTTGCCAATTATCCCAATGATATAACCGAACCAATAAGCCAAGTGGTTGTGGCATAGTGGTAAAAAGGTTCATGAACGTGGTGTAAACTCGTTCTTCTCTTGGATTTGATTCTCATTCACTTCCGATTATCTAGTCTAAATGATGCCAAATTTTAGGCCCATTAAAAATTCCGGTAAATGAGATACTCGATAGGTATACTCAGTTTGTGAGATTAGTCGAATGTTAAAAGTCCGGATCACACTCTTATGTTTAAAAAAAATAAAAATAAATAACCGAACCGACGACCAAAAGAATAATAACTAATTGATTGATTCATGTATATGATTTGTGAAATCATGTACGAATCAACCACATGGTCGGTGATCCTGCCAAACAACTCTATTTTGTAGACAGACTTATCAGTGAATAGCTAGCCTTAATTTCTCCCACGTGAATCCACGTACGTGCTTGTAAATGAGAGAAGGTGGTAAGGTAATTGACAATACCAATGACATTTTCACTCATATTTTAAGATATACTCGTGCATAACGTGGAAAATCAATAATATAGATATCACTTTTGACCGATCCAATAATTTAGCAAGATATTATCATCTATAGGCTATAAAATAGTAGGCATGGATAGAAGTATAGCATGTAATAATACAAACAGAAAACAAAAAAAAATTACTCTTTAAAGACCAAAGAGCTGATCCATGGCGATATCTCACGTTCAACCTGTTCTTCTTCTCCTAGCATCGCTCTTCTTCTTACCTGCTTTGCGCGCCCTTGATTTCGAATACTGTAACAGTAAGTATCGATTCTAGTCTTGATTTTTGGTTATGTAAGTCTATGTTTTTTTTTCTCTCTTCTATATGTGTTAATGTATGTAATATATAGAACACATATCCTTATATTAGTTGATAAATCAGTCTATTAATATGAAATAGGCCTCAATTTTCATATACTGTGGTTTGCTCCTAACGGATATATATTGGATCTGAAGTTACACTAATCTTGAATCCTTAAAAATGTCATGGGATATTTTTAGCCGTTTAAAACATCTAGTGCATATTCCCTACTACTCCCTCTGGATTTAAAAGATTGATGTTTTGGTTTTTTCTCTTGTTTTTAAAAGATTGATGTTTTGCATTATAATAATTAATATATTAGTTTTAGTTTTATTCTATTGGTACAACTTTATTGGAAAACAAAAAATTAACTAAAAAATAAATAATTAATAAAGTAAACAATTTTTATGTCTTAATATGTGTGAAAAGTGCTAATCATCAATCTTTTAAATCCAGAGGGAGTATTATATATATGTATATCTTGTAAGCAGGCCCGTCTCAATCTTTTGTTGAACCTTGTGCTGGGCCCAAACAAAATTCAAGGTTACATGATATTTTAGTAATTTTGGACCCTGTTTTGCAATTTTTAAAAAATAATTGGGCCCTAAAAACTAAAGAAAATTAAATAAAATGTTAATGGACCCTGTGCAAATGCACTCTGAACACATGCTCTAAACCGGGCCTGCTTGTAAGAGATGTAAAAGCTCGATTTGTTTGAATTGAATGTATATTTTTGGTTAGTTCTTCTTTATGTAAAACATCTCATATATATTAATTGAGAAACATTTTTAGAGAGTATGCTTATTTTTTGAAATATTTACAGTGGTGTCATTTTGCTGATGTGTCACCACCACACTTATTCTTCCATTATTTTACTACAAATTTCCTTTTTTGATTAGATTAATTACATTATATGACTTTATCCATTTATTACTTTTAATATAATCAGAAAATTATGTTTTAATTTTTAGATTATTTAAAATCGAATTTTAGGTTATGTGATGATTTATGATATACATCATATTACACAATACATTTCTTAAAAATGAATAACAAATAGTTTTAAAAATATTATTTAATGAAATATAATTTAGACACAATTTATGATATACACAACACTTTTTTTTGTTAGGCAGAAAATATGTTTATAATAAAAAAGACTTCGATATGTGTGATTTTAATAAAAAAATAAAAATTACAACAAATTAAAATTATAATTTAGGTTACAATAAAAAATACTTCGATATGTATGATTTTAATAGATATCCATATCTATAAATATTTTTTTTGTTTATATGATTTGTTAATAGAATCATATAAATTAATCAAATAATATAAATATTTAAACTTGAAAAAAAGTTAAAAATATTATGTAAATATTAAATTATATTATTCACATATATATAAAACTGATTAAATTATTTTTACTTTAAACAATTTCAAAATCATTTTTAATAAAATTATTTATAGATTTTTCTGGTTATCACCTAGTCTACTCATATTTTCTTTTCTTTTTACCTATCGATTCAATTGTATGTTTGGATTGAATTTTCTAACAATTAATTTTTGGGACTATTGTAGACAGTGGATACGAATTTGGCAATGTCTCCAGTGTGGAGATCTCTCCGAACCCTGTTGATCTAGACGACGAGCCAACCATTACGGTATCCGGTTATGCAAGTACGTTATTTATTTTTTTATGATCTTCCCAAGTTTCAGCTCTTTCCTTTATTTTTATACTTTCAAATATTTTCTTGATATTTTTTTTTTTAATGTATAACAGATCAAGAGATCAATCTAGGATCTATAGAGGTGTATGCTTCAGCTGGGGATATTACTCACCGTACAAGACGCTACTTCCTCTGTGTGGTGGGTGATTCATGCGCTATTGAAGCTGGCACCAACTTTGTGTTACCTCTTACCGATGTTGCTCTAGATTATATTGAGGTAATTTATTCTTATACTCTTTGCATATATATCAAATAAAAACAAAACAAACATGTGTGATTTGGGTTAATCTCTTAACCCTAGGATATGTTTTTGTTTTAGCTTTGGAATCCTGGGCTGAATCCCACACCAAACCTCTATTATGTGAAACATCATATATTTTTGTCACTTAATGTATTATACACAATAGTCAATAATGAATATAATCGTATTGGGAGAACCCTAGGACATGTTTGTTTCTTTAACACCGAAAAAAATTATAATATTTTCTCGGATCTGAGAGGATTACGTGATTCGGTTTAGTTATAAAAAATTAAAATTATATCTCTCGCATTTTTATAACTCCATTTGATTTGTCTCTCTAACGGTCTTTTTTTTTTTAAACATGTGAAGGGTGCGACCAAGTATGTGTATTCCGTACATTTGATTGATGATGATGTCAAAGACACTGAAGAGCCAATACTAAAATTGTGTGTCCAGTTCGAGTTACCTCTTATAGATCCCAGATTGGTCTCTGCTTTGTCAAGTTGATTGGTGGAAAATATATGTTTTCGAGTCTTTATATGAGTCTGTCTCTCTCTACTTGCATATTTCCCCTTTTGATGTGTAACGCTCAATAAATAAAATAAAAACTCCTTTATCGATATTTTTTTTGGGTTGAAAATTTGAAATATCAAATTAATTTAATCAATAGAAGAGATATTTATACATGGGTTGGGATTTTTTTTTTTTTTTTTTGGGGTCAAAGTCTACATGGGTTGGGGTTAGAATTTAGGATTCATTCTTTTTAGACAGACCTATAGAAGAACAAATCAAGCTGAAAATAATAATGACAAAAAACAGAACTGCAAAACAGAGTTCAAAGGAGTGGGAACAAAGCTGAGTGACCGCCCGTTATTAGAGAAGTTCACGCCGGTTTTTTTTTTTTGGATTACCAAGAGATTATGGATCGAATCCGTAATCTCCCAGCCCGAAACCACAACATGTAATATTAGTTTTGTTCCAAATGTAATTCTAATCTGTGACATATAAGCTTTTCCTAAGGTATTTTTCCAGTTGATCTAACAATACTTGGTATTCACGCCGATCTTACTTCGAACCATCGACAAAAAAGACAATCAATCTGAAATTAGTTTCTTGATTTCTTGCTTTTTAGAAGGATTTGGTTCGTATTTTTATAGCTATTATTGATAGGACATACAAGTTCATTGGTGCTGATTATCCGGGCAACAATCTAGAATCTATAAAACCTATTAATCGAGTATTGGCCATTGGTTTCTTTTTGCTTGGTTTGTCACGGACGTTGGACTCAAAAACTCTACAATTCCTTTTGAAGGAAGGTAGTGTTTTGAGTCCAACACCATGCTCAAATTTCGGAGTTTGTCTTCTATTTCTAATGAACCGTTCTTCATTATCTTTACTAGTTTCCAGCTTTCTATAATCTTTTATGTTTTATTGAGTGCAAACTATCTGTTAATGATGTGTTTATTTTTGTAGGTCTTCCTCCAAATGAACTTTGGAAACAACTTCTCTCTGTTTTAACCAACTAGTGAGAAATCAATTGTGTCTATTAGATATCAAACAGAGAGGAAGAGACTACTCCTTGTTCCTTACGTAATTGTGCCTTTTAACTTGTGATATACGTTTTAGACCCAAAAAAAAACTTGTGAATACGTTTATTAATATTATTTTGATTCTACTAATGGTGTTTTTTTTTTTTGAAAAGGTAATATATAATGGTGTATTTTGATGCATTCCCATGTGTTTCATTGCATGATCTGGGATTTTATGTGCTTCTGTCTTGCATGTTAGGCTAACAATAGAAACCAAACCAATTTGACAACTGGTTTGGAAAGGGTTTAGCTTAATGCGTGTTTGAATTTTTATATACATTCATTATTTATTTCAGTATAGAGATTATACATTCGCTATTTATTTCTATCGATTTTTTGAACATAATCGTTCTCGTTTTTCTTGGTCTATATGTTTTCAGATTGACTAATTATAAATGATATGGACATTTTTTAGAACACTAAACCAATTTGAGCTGTTTTTCCTAGATAGTAGTTATTTGATATTTTTATTACGATCTGATCACCTTACTAATATATCTTTAACAATTTACTTTACAACTAATTAACTAAATTGAATAGTAATCAATAGTTTTGCCGGAAACACATATTAACTGTATAAAAGGTTTTTGTCACTCATAGGGTTTGACTTCACTAGACCATTCTCACTGATGCATCCCAAACTATTTTCTCCCAACTTTTTGGTTTTTTCGGTATACAACCAAGGGAAATTGCTCATTTAATTCCCCAAGTATTAGCAATCGGCAATTTTATTCCTCAAGTATCGCTTGCGCAGATTAATTCTCCAAGTTTGAGTTGATTGCGCAAATTTAGGCATGAAAAAGTCAACGTTAACGGAGAAAACGAAAACGTTACTGTTGACTTTTCTCTGTCTAATTTTGTAAAGTCAACTCAAACTTAGGGAATTAATTTGACAAATTGAAAGTTGGGGAATTAATCTGCACAATTAAAAAACTTGGGGAATTAAATGAGCAAGTCAAAAAACTTGAGGAATTAAACGTTACCGTTGATCATTTTTTATTTAGAAAATTATAATTATTTGTAGAATACCATCAAATACTTTTTTTAAGAAATATTATTTTTATTATATTATGTTTCTGTTGTTATGAATAAAATTAAAAATTATGTGTATTTAATTTCGGCGATTTGTTTTTACTGGCAATTGTTTTGGTTATTAACCAATGATTATTCTCCTATCATACCGTCATTGGTATGGTCACTCTATTAGAAAAAAAAAATTTCATCAAATTCACTTATTTTCATCTATCTTTCTCAGTATATGGTAGTAGCCCTGAAAATATAGGGACATAATTCACGTTCTGTCTCGTATTCATCTTGTATTTCGCATCAGATTTCCTTTTCCGTTAAAAGAATTCTCAGTCAGCACCATTTATTTTATTCAAACAGGTACGAAAAAGAATAGGTAGAAGATCATATACCTTAATTATCCGTTTAAAAAATATATATATTTATTAATTTTCTTAAAATTTTCCGATTTTTCCCGAAGAAGTTATCCAAAATATATGTTTTGAAGTTGATCTTTACCCGTATTACTGAGAGTTTGAGAAGAGATTTGGGTAAGGGAATTTTCCAAATCCATTTCGTTTTTATAGGATTCCCATATTTCCAATTCTCATCACGAGTTTTGAAAATTTTAAGGACACATATATCTCCTTAAGTTATTTTATTTTAGAAAGTTATGTATACTGATTTTGTAATTTTGATTAAATATCAATGAAATTTTAGATATAAAATATAATATAATAAAACAATATTTTTAAAAAAGTAAACATAACTTTTTAAAAACGTGAATTCTGTCCCTATATTTTCAGGGCTACTACCATATACTGAGAAAGATAGATGAAAATAAGTGAATTTGATGAAATTTTTGGTTGATAACCAAAAAAATTGCCAGTAAAAAAAAATCACCGAAATTAAATACAAATAATTTTTACTTTTATTTATAACAACATAAACATAATATAATAAAAATAATATTTCTTAAAAAAGTATTTGTTGGTATTGTACAAATAATCATAATTTTCTGAATAAAAAATGATCAACGGTAACGTTTAATTCCTCAAGTTTTTTGACTTGCTCATTTAATTCCTCAAGTTTTTCTAATTGTGCATATTAATTCTCCAACTTTTAATTTGGCAAATTAATTCCCCAAGTTTGAGTTGACTTTGCAAAATTGGACTGAGATACAAAGTCAACGGTAACGTTTCCGTTTTTTTCGTTAACGTTGACTTTTGTCATGCCTAAATTTGCGCAGTCAACTCAAACTTGAGGAATTAATCTGCGCAAGCGATACTTGAGGAATAAAATTGCCGATTGCAAATAGTTGGGGAATTAAATGAGCAATTTCCCATACAACCAAGACTATTAAATTTAATGGATACACAATCCAAGCTATTTAATTCTAAATAATTCCACATATAAATAAAAATCAAAATTGCGTTTTGTAATAAATGATTAGATATATCCGAAAATAAATCTAGGAACCCTCTTGGTGAGAATGAAGGGTTTTTATTATTTTGTCGTCTAAACAATTTTCTTTTCATTTTATATGTTGAGGGACAGTAAAAAATACATCCAAACTTTTTAACAAATACCTTTAGGTCATGTTCGTTTTTTGATATGGATGCAACTTCCAAATATAACATCTAAACATTGTTATTTTGTGAATTTATAAAAAAGTATAGATGCAAAATATTCTAGTTAACTAAAAAGGGCAGCTTTTTCAATTCAAATTTGTTATTTATAATTAAAATAGTATAAAACAATAACTTAAATATCACTTAAAAATAAATATTTATCAAATTTAGTTTTTCAACTTTTGTTAGAAAAATGCGATTTTACGATTTAAAAAAAAAAATTTACAGTTTTGGCGGAAAAACACAATTTTGTGGTTTTTATGGGAAATTACGGTTTTATGATTTTGTTGGAAAAATATATTTTGACGATTTTGGAAACAAGATCCAATTTTATGGTTTTAACAGAAATATATTATTTTGCAATTTAGGTCGAATAATACGGTTTTAGCGAAAAACGTTATTTTGGTAAGAAATAATATTTTAACGAGAAAACATTATTTTATGGTAAATATAATATTTTAGTATTTAATAAGAATAATAAACATAAATTTAGTTAGTTTTTTATTATATTAAGGAGTATTTTTTGTTTTTTTTTGGTTTTTAAGATGCAAAATTTGCATGCAAACTCTACTTTTTTAGAATCTCAATATTTAGATTTTTATAATTTTTGAGCATTTGCATCATAGATTTTTATAATTTTTAAGTATTTGCATCAAAATACTGCATATGAAATTATGAATGCAAAAACGAATAAGCCTTGATCCAATCCCTATTGAAGATATCACAGAAAAATGGGTCAAGCTACACAATATACTTCTATGGGATTGGAGCATCTATACTATATAAAAGTTGATGCATTATGCCATTGAGGGCGTCCACATAGGACGAAGAAACTCGATTTGATTGGTCCAAATCAGCGTTTTCATTAAACAAAAAATGTTAAATCACATATTTAACATTTTAATTAAATTAAAAAAACAAAAAACTTGATATATAAACATTGTTTTTGGAAAATTAACATAGAAAATCTAAATAACAAAAAAATATTAAAATTATATCTAATAAAAAATGTCAATAATTCAAAACAAAAAAATTGATATATAAACATTGTTTTTGGAAAATTAACATAGAAAAGCTTAATAACAAAAAAAAGGAAATTATATCTAATACAAAATGTCAATAACTCCATAGAATAGTATATGTCAAAATAAATAGAAATCAATACTAAAAATATTAAAAATGGAAACTAACTTGATGTGTTGACTATATTTTTATAAAATCAACATAAAAAGTAACTAAATTAAAAATACAAAATTTTTAAATTTGAATAACATTTTCATTAAATTAAAACACGAAAAATAAAATTTAACTTGATATTTAAGCAATTTGTTTTTGGAAAATCAACATACAAAATCTAAATTAACAAAAATAAGGAAATAATAACTTAACAAATATCAATAACTCCACAGAATAGTATATTTCAAAATAATATGAAAATCAAAGTTAAAAATATTAAAAAAGGGAAATCAACTTGATGTGCAAACTAAATTTTTGGAAAATGAACCTAAAAAGCTAACTAACAAAAAAATAAAAACGAAACTATGTCTTACAGAAATGTCAATATATTCACATAATATGTGTCAAAATAAAATTTAAAGTATCGAAATATAAAAAATATAGAAATCATATTTTTTTCTTTTTTTTCAACAAAAATCGTATTTCTTAAAATAAACAATCTATAAGTAAATAATAAAAAATAAGGAAATTGTATCTTAAAAAATGTCAATAACTCCATATAATAGTATACGTCAAAATAAAATAGAAATTATTACTAAATTATTAAAAATGGAAATTAGCTTGATGTGTTGACTATATTTCTATAAAAATCAACATAAAAAGTAACTAACTAAACATACAAAAATTTAAATATAAATAAAATTTTAAATAAATTGAAACACAAAAAATAAAATTAACTTGATAGTTAAACAATATTTTTTTGGAAAATCAACATACAAAATCTAAATTAACAAAAATAAAAACAATTATAACTTAAAAATGTCAATAAAGTTATGGAATAGTATATTTGAAAATAATATGAAAATCAATCTTAAAATATTAAAAAATGGAAATCAACTTGATGTGTAAACTAAATTTTTTGAAAAATCAAACTAAAAAGCTAACTAACAAAAAAGTAAAAATGAAACTATGTCTTACACAAATGTCAATACATTCAAATAATAGTATATATCAAAATAAAAATTAAAGTATCAAAATATAACAAATATAAAAATCATATTTCTTTTTTTTGTCAACAAAAATAATATTTCTTAACATAAATTAACAATCTCTAAGTAAATAAAAAAACAATTAGAAAATTATATCTAAAAAAATGTCAATAACTCCATAGAATAGTATATGTCAAATAAAATGAAAATCATTGTTAAAAATATTAAAAATAGAAATTAAATTGATGTGTAGACAAAATTTTTGGAAAATCAAGGTAACTAACAAAAAAAATATAAAAATGGAAAATATGATTAAAATTTTAATTAATTCAATACACAAAAAATAATTAAAAATTAACTTGATATATAAAAGTTTTTTGTAAAATCATATAAAATCTAAATAAAAAAGATAAGGAAATTATATCTTAAAACATGTCAATAACTCCATAGAATAATATATGTTAAAATAAAGTGAAAATCAATCTTAAAAATAATAAAAAATGAAAATTACCTTGATGTGTAAACTAATTTTTTGGAAAATCAAAATAAAAAGCTCTCTGGTTCTCCTAACCCAAAAAAACAATATTTTACACAAATGTCAATACATTCACATAATAGTATATGTCAAATAAAATAGAAATCAGTATTAAAATATAAAAATATAAAAATTATATTTCACAAAATAAAATATCAATCTATATAAAACAAAAGCTAATTAAAAAACATCTAAAATGAAACTAACTTGATCTCTTTGCTGCTTTTTTGTAAAATCAATATAAAAAAGCTAATGAACAAAGTAAATTATATCTTAAAGAATGTCAATATATCAAAATAACAATATATGTCATGATAAAATGGAATCAATATTAAGAAAACTAAAATAGCAAAAGAAAAATTATCTAATAATAAATTTAACATGATATATATAAGCTAGCTCTTTAGTAAATCAACAATAAAAGAGCTTAATTAACAACAAAAAAATACAAAATTATGTTACACTATAGATAAAAAAAATTATGTTACACTATTTAAAAAGTATTGATATCGACTATAAATAACAATATAAAGTTGATATAGGTTACACGAGTATACAAGCCAAACATATTCTTCAAAAATTACCGAGAGATTAATAAAATAATAGTTGCTTCCATTTTCTTTCCTTATCTAGACACTTTCATTTTTGGGTTTCAACGAACTTACAAAAAAAAATTATTAATAGACACGGAACAACAAAAAAGCGGTTTACAGATGGATACTGTTTATTATCGATTAAAAGGTACTAGCTAATCTATTTACTCATTATCAAATGAAAATTTAATTAATACTTATATTTTAACATAATTTTTTCAGTCATCTATAATTCAAGTCTTTATATTAATAGGTTATTATGTTATGAGGCTAACATATAAATTAATAAGTACAATATTAACTTGCGGTAAATTCATAATCCGAATATTAAACTATCAGATATATATTTTAAAATGGTAAAAAAAATAGTCTATCAGACACATAATATACAAAATAAAATATATAAAACCATATACTTATAGTGAGTCATTACTTAATACAAAAAAAAAATTGAATACTATGTAGAAAAATTAATTTTTCGCGTCATTCAAGCAAAGATATAGTTAAGTGTTATAGTAAAAACATCCACAATAGTGTATTGGCAGTTTATATGCAACCAAAAATATATATGTAATATTTGAAAATACTACACAAATAAAACTATTCACTTAAAACACAACAAGGATTAAAGTCTGATTTCATATACATAGCTACTACCAATAATATAACACATCAGTAACACCTCATAGAATTATATTTAAATAATAATAAAGTATGACAATGTTATGAATCAAACGTAAATTGTCAAACCTAGACATGTTATTCAAAACATAACATTGAGAAAATACGCATAAGTTAATACATTGATAAATGGTTCAAAGACACCACACCAACCTAAAAAGATGAAAAAATATTATCTAATAGCAGGATGCAAATAAAACTGATCTGAAAGATAAAAAAAAAGATATAAGATAAAACATATTAAAAACCCGATGGAGAAGCAAGAAGCTGCCTTGCATGATCATTGCAACTTTTCAACAAAGCTATAAACAGCTTTTTGTTTGCGATATCTCTATCCTCTTCTTTATTTGTCGCAAATGCATTTGTACGAATCTCAGTATGCATATTAACAATTAAACTATATGTCATATATATGTTATCAGAATTACATGGTTTTTAACAAAATATAGAAAAATATGTTGAAAGATACGATATAAGCATATATATTAAAGAAATATTTTGTTAAGGTTTATAAAATGTCAAATTATTCTTCTTCTATTATTATTTATACAAAACTGACATATAATTACACGTGTTAAAAACAAATTAATTATTTAATCAAATAAAAATAAATTGACTTATTATTATCTTACTAACAAAATTTGTATTCTTATAAATAAATACAAGTACATTGTATGTTTAATAAATTTTTATTAAAAAAAAATTTCCGTAAACCTATTATGCATTCGATAATTTACTAACAAAAAAAGATTAAACTAAATTATTGACAAAGATCCGCGCGTAGCGCGGATAAAATATCTAGTCTATACTATATAAAAGTTGATGCATTATGCCATTGAGGGCGTCCACATGGGACGAAGAAACTCGATCTGATTGGTCCAAATCAGCGTTTTCATTAAACACAAAAATGTTAAATATGATTTAACAATTTAATTAAATTAAAACATAAAAAACTTGATATATAAACATTTTTTGTGGAAAATTAACATAGAAAAGCTAAATAACAAAAAATAAGGAAATTATATCTAATACAAAATATCAATAACTCTATAGAGTGGTATATGTCAAAATAAAATATAAATCAATACTAAAAATATTAAATATATAAATTAACTTGATGTGTTGACTATTTTTTTATAAAATCAACATAAAAAGTAACTAACTAAAAAAATACAAAAAATTTAAATATGGATAACATTTTCATTAAATTAAAACAAAAAAAATTTTAACTTGATATTTAAACAATTTGTTTTTGTAAAATCAACATACAAAATCTAAATTAACAAAAATAAGGAAATTATAACTTAAAAAATATCAATAACTCCATAGAATAGTATATTTCAAAATAATATGAAAATCAATGTTAAAAATATTAAAAAATGGAAATCAACTTGATGTATAAACTAAATATTTGGAAAATGAACCTAAAAAGCTAACTAACAAAAAAATAAAAATGAAACTATGTCTTACACAAATGTCAATATATTCACATAATAATATATATCAAAACAAAATTTAAAGTATCAAAATATAAAAAAATATAGAAATCGTATATCTTTTTTTTTGTCAACAAAAATCGTATTTCTTTAAATAAATTAACAATCTATAATTAAATAATAAAATAAGGAAATTATATCTTAAAAAATGTCAATAACTTCATAGAATAATATATATCAAAATAAAATAGAAATCATTACTAAAATAATTAAAAATGGAAATTAACTTGATGTGTTCTTTTTGTCAATAAAAATTGTATTTCTTTAAATAAATTAACAATCTAAAATTAAATAATAAAAAATAAGGAAATTATATCTTAAAAATGTCAATAACTCTATAGAATAATATATGTAAAAATATAATAGAAATCATTACTAAAAATTTAAAAATGGAAATTAACTTGATGTGTTGACTATTTTTATAGAAAATCAACATAAAAGTAACTAATTAAAAAATATAAAAAATTGTAATACGAATAACATTTAAATTAAATTAAAACACAAAAAAATAAAAAATAACTTGATATTTAAATAATTCTTTTTGGAAAATCAACATACAAAATCTAAATTAAAAAATTAAAGAAATTATAACTTAAAAAAATATCAATAACGCCATAGAATAGTATATTTCAAAATAATATGAAAATCAATGTTAAAAATATTAAAAAATAGAAATCAACTTGAAGTGTAAACTAAAATTTTGGAAAATCAACCTAAAAAGCTAACTAACAAAAAAAATAAAAATGAAACTACGTCTTACACAACTGTCAATACATTCACATGATAGTATATGCCAAAATAAATTTTAAATTATCAAAATATAACAAATATATAAATCGTATTTCTTTTTATTTTGTCAACAAAAATAGTATTTCTTAAAATAAATTAACAATCTATAAGTAAATAACAAAAAATAAGGAAATTATATCTCAAAATATGTCAAGAACTCCATAGAATAGTATATGTCAAATAAAATGAAAGTCATTGTTAAAAATATTAAAAATAGAAATTAACTTGATGTGTAGACTAATGTTTTGGAAAATCAAGGTAACTAACAAAGGAAATATAAAAATGGAAAATATGATTAACATTTTAATTAATTTAA
This sequence comes from Alliaria petiolata, assembly GCA_020283515.1. NCBI lineage: Eukaryota > Viridiplantae > Streptophyta > Magnoliopsida > Brassicales > Brassicaceae > Alliaria > Alliaria petiolata. The sequence goes on from JAHZTW010000001.1 coordinate 376,603,507, forward strand.
AACACAAAAATTTTTAAAAAATTAACTTGATATATAAACAATTTTTTGGAAAATCATATAAAATCTAAAAAAAGAGATAAGGAAATTATATTTTAAAACATGTCAATAACTCCATAGAATAATATATGTTAACATAAAGTGGAAATCAATGTTATAAATATTAAAAAGATGAAAATTATCTTGATGTGTAAACTAATTTTTTGGAAAATCAAAATAAAAAGCTCTCTATCTTGCATTAGGGAGTCGTGGTTCTCCTAACCCAAAAAACTATGTCTTACACAGATGTCAATACATTCACATAATAGTATATGTCAATAAAAAGTATTGGTATCGACTAGAAATAACAATATAAAGTTGCTATAGGTTACACAAGTATATAAGCCAAACATATTCTTAAAAAAATACAAAGAGCTTAATAAAATAATGGTTGCTTCCATTTTTTTTCCCTTATTCATGTACTTTCATTTTTGGGTTTCAACAAACTTACAAAAAAAATTATTAAGAGACACGAAACAAAAAAAAATGGTTTACAAATGGATTTCGAACTGTTTATTATCGAATAAAGGTACTAGCTAATCTCTTTACTCATTACCTATTTAATCAATACTTATATTTTTAACATAATTTTTTCAGTCATCTACAATCCAAGTCTTTATAGTAATAGGTTATTATGTTATGAGGCTAACATAAAAATTAATAAATTCAATATTAACTTGCGGTAAATTCATAATCCGAGTATTAAACTATCAGATAGACATTTTAAAACGATAAAACAGTGTATCAGACACATAATATACAAAATAAAAAATATAAAACCATACACTTATAGTGAGTCATTACTTAATACAAAAAAAATTGAATACTACGTAAACAAATTAATTTTTCGCGTCATTCAAGCAAAGAAATAGTTAAATATTATAGTAAAAACATTCACAATAGTGTATTAACAGTTTATATGCAACAAAAAATATATAAATAATATTTAAAAATACTACACAAATTACTATTCACTTAAAACACGACAAGAATTAAAGTCTAATTTCATATACATAGCTACTACCAATAACATAACACATCAGTAACAACTCATAAAATTATATTTAAATAATAATAAAGTGTGACAATGTTATGAATCAAACGCAAATTGTCAAACCTAGACATGCTATTCAAAACATAACATTGAGAAAACACACATAAGTTAATACATTGATAAATGGTTCAAAGACTCCACAACAACCTAAAAAGATGAAAAAATATTATTTAATAGGAGGCTGCAAATAAATCTGATCTGAAAGATAAAAAAAAAGATATAAGATAAAACATATTAAAAACCCGACGAAGAAGCAATAAGCTGCCTTGCATAATCATTGAAACTTCCCAACAAAGCTATAAGCAGCTTTTTGTTTGCGATATCTCGATCCTCTTCTTTGTTTGTCTCAAATGCATTTGTTCAAATCTTAGTATGCATATTAACAATTAAACTATATGTCATCTATATGTTATCAGAATTACATGGCTTTTAACAAAAAATAGGAAAATATGTTGAAAGATACGATATAAGTATATATATTAAAGAAATATTTTTTCATGTTTATAAAATGTCAAATTATTCTTCTTCAATTATTATTTCTACAAAAAGCGACATATCATTAAACGTGTTAAAAAATCAAATTAATTATTTAAACAAGTAAAAATCAATTAACTTATTATTATTTTAACAAAATTTGCATTCTTATAAATAAATACAAGTAAGAGAAAATGATACATTGTGTGTTTAATAAATTTTTATTAAAAAAACAAATCTGTAAACCTATTATGCATTCGGTAATTTACTAATATTAAACTAAATTATTGACAAAGATCTGCGCATAGCGCGGATAAAATACCTAGTAAAACAACAAAAGTAGAGTTGCATCTCGAAAATAACTAAAAACTAGTCTATGATATTGTATTATCCCGTACTTAATCATTAAATAAGTGGATTTTGATAACAAAACATACGTAAATTAGAGAAGGTTTTGGACAAAAAAAAACAAAAAAAAAATTAGAAAGTTTTTTTTGAAAAAAGAAACATAAATTAGAGAGACAAGAAGTCTTTTCTTCTCCTTTGCCAGAAAGAAAATCATCTTTTCAACTTCTCTCTCTCTCTCTCCCTTTCTTCTGGTGAAACTGCGGAACCCTAATTTCTTCTTCCTTCTCCTTCTCTTTTGGATAAAGAAAACCCTAAATTGCTCTTGAAAATCGGAAACCCTTTTCTCAGGCGTACACATGCTTATATACCCATCAGTAAATCGATGCGCTTTTTAGGTTTCCGGAGATTTTCGAACATTGATCTCGCGAGACAAGTGAAGAGATTTCTTTAAAAAAAAAAAAGGGTTTCGCTTTTTGATCTCGAATCGATGGCGAAAGGTACAGCCACTGGCGAGTCTCTGGTTGTTTCACAGGTTCGCACGGGTTGCAAAAGGGAATTGCAATTCATGTTGAAATCCCAGTCCGAGATCTGTGGAGGCGAGTCTTTAGGTCGGACCAGGGGAAGCAGAAACTCGAACAGCGACTCGAGAAGCTCTGATTCTAGGAAACCACCGAGCCGTCTTCGTCGGAGTGGGGTAAAGAAGATGCGTCTTGTAAAAGATGAGGAGGAGGAAGTTGTAATGTCTGATTCTGTTGAGGAAGATGATGTTAAGAGTGACGTTGTCGATATCGATGAAGAGAAGGGACTGATTAGTGACTCTGCTTTGGTTGAATCAGAGAAAGTTGAGAATGTGGTGGTGATGAATGAGGATCAGTCAAGGGAGCTACTTGAGAAGGGTTTACCGGAAGTTAAAGAGGCTGAGAAGGAGTGTTTGGGTGTGGTTGGGAGAGAAATAGTTATGGCATGTCCTGCGGATTTTAGTGAGCTAGCGAGACTTACTTCAAGATCTTGCCATGTTAAGTCGGGAAGTGGTTTGGGTTATGAAAAACCTGGCAGAAGGATGACGCGGTCCATGTTGAAGTCTGAGGGTATCAAATCTGAGGCTAATGTTGATGATGAAGATCTTATCAATCAAGAAAGGGAAGCTAAATGTAGCGAAGATAGTTGTGTTGCTGAAGGTAGTAAATCTGAGGCTAATGTTGATGATGAAGATCATATGAACCAAGAAAGGGAAGGTAAATGTAGTGAAGATAGTTGTGTTGCTGAAGGTAGCAAATCTGAGGCTAATGTTGATGAAGAAGATCATATGAACCAAGAAAGTGAAGGTAAATGTAGTGAGGATAGTTGTGTTGCTGAAGGTAGCAAATCTGAGGCTAATGTTGATCAAGATCATATAATTCGAGAAAGGGAAGTTAAATGTAGCGAAGATAGTTCTGTGGCTGAAGGTAGCAAATCTGAGGCTAATGTTGATGAAGAAGATCATATGAATCAAGAAAGGGAAGCTAAATGTAGCGAAGATAGTTGTGTTGCTGAAGGTAGCATATCTGAGGCTAATGTTGATGAAGATCATATAAATCCTGAAAAGGTCGCTAAATGTAGCGAAGATAGTTGTGTTGATGCTTCTACTTTAGTGGCATATCAGAGAGAGGAGGAGCTTCATGAGCAAATTAGTGTGGATACATGCCTTGGGAATCCAAGTGGAACACCACAGACGAGTGGTGTTGATAAGAAGGCAGTGAATGGTACAGTAGATAAGACTTTGAGGAGGTTTACTAGGTCATTAATCAAACAAGAAAGTGATTTAGAAAAGCCTAGTTTGGAGAATCAAATCGAAGCAGCAGGCTTAGAGAAGGTAGATGTGTATGCCAATGATGTCGAGATGGAGGATTTTCAAAGTCCTTCAGTTACAACTCCCAACAGGCGTGGAAGGCCTAGGAAATATCTTAGGAGTTTCCCAGCAAAGCTGAAGGAACTTTTAGATTCTAGAATACTTGATGGACTAACTGTGTACTAACTTCAAGGTGCAAAGGTATACATGATAGCTTTTCTTTTTGTTTCTATTCGTGTGATAATAGATTTTATAAATAGCTGATGTGTATGTCACCATCGTAGATGAGAGAGGCAGGGGCTAGAGGGCTTAAAGGAATAATAAGAGGATCAGGCGTTTTGTGCTTTTGTGGTGCCTGCAAAGGAACTCAAGTTAGTGATATATAATGTTCTTAAAGGTCTTGTAATTGGTCCTGCCTAATGCCTAGCAGGTTGATGTAACTTTTTAAATTTCATTTCCACAGGTGGTTAGCCCCGCCGTGTATGAGCATCATGCTTCTAGCACAAACAAGCGCCCGCCTGAATATATATTGCTGGAGTCTGGATGCACACTTCGTGATGTCATGAATGCAATAAAGGAAACTCCCTTGGCTACACTAGAAGAAAGACTCCGTCTGGTAGTTGGACCAGCTGTAAAGAAATCTAGCCTGTGTTTCAATTGCCAAGGTTACTGATTGGTTCATTTGGTTTGTGCAACATTATAAAGACTGTTTTAACTTGTTTTTTTTTTCTCTTTTTAAAGAATTTAGACTGGTTACATCTAATTGATTGCAGGTCCAATGGTCGAGCCTTGTGAAACGAAGTCATTATTTTCGTGTAACTCGTGTTTTGAGAGAAAGGAGCCAGAAATCCACACAACTCCTTCTAAAGCAAACGGTGCTCTTAAGGGGTATACTTATCTTTCTTTATTTTTCTCGCGACAACCTTGTCTTTGCAGCTGAATCACATGAAAAGTAAGATGAATATACAATTATTCAGTTCAGTTAGGTTTTTAGACTGGGTGGAAGGTAAAATGAAAAAGTAGCAGATTTTTTAATCATGTAACGTGGATTATGAGCTGTTTATTCCTCTATTATATGGTTGCTTATGTAGAATTCTGCAAGTACAAATATCAATAACTGTATTTTTGGGTATATCTAATACACCATTAACTATGTTGGCCTTTATCTATTTGATTGATTCTAAATCTGCCCTCAATTTCGTACAGATCGTCTAACCCAAGTGTGGTTCCAAAAACTATTCTTAATAAGTTAATATCCAGTCCTCGCCAAAGTAGCAGGCGCGAACAACCATCCAAAACGTGAGTATTGTTGTTATGTGGATGGCGCCAACTATGTGATGGTTCTGCTTTCTTGTAGTATTTGTTTCATTTTGTGTTTAGGCTGCGTGTTGAATTATAGTTAGCTCGCATTCTGTCATTTATCATTCTGGAAAATGATTATACGAGAATGTAATATTAGAAATGGAACATATACTCGTCATTTATGTGGTGGCCTAAGCAGACAGAATTCTGTTAGGACTAAGATTCTGAAATTTCTTCTGGGTTTGCATATATATATATATCAATTACATCATCATATTTGCTAACCTTAGTTTATTGGCTGTACTAAATTTATCTTGGGGTCCTACAGGTCACCTGAGCCAGATGTGGTTTCAGGAACTATTGGGAGTGAGTCAAAATCTAGCTCAATCAAAAGCAACAGCCAAGGGAGACTAACCAGAAAGTGAGTAGTGTTGTTATAAGTGTTAGCACTTATCCGATGTATTTATGATCGAGTGCTAGATTGTTTGTCTTTCCTTGCTGTTCGTCATGCTTATATTAATTCTCTGTTATTCTTTTGTCATTTTGAAAGGGACGTGCGGCTACACAAGCTTGTTTTTGAGGATGATATACTGCCAGATGGGACAGAAGTGGGTTATTTTCTTGCTGGAAAGGTTAGATCTGCATGACAAATGGCTTTTTTATAGCCCATTCTTGTAACTTTGTCTACTCCAACCATTTTGATAATTATGCAGAAAATGCTTGTCGGCTACAAGAAGGGATTCGGCATACATTGTTCTTGTTGCAACAAAGTGGTGAGCTCTGTTTAACATCAAATTATCTTTCCTGGGATTAAGTATAGGGCTCTGAATCAGCCCTTATATTTTTTTATGGACCAGGTCAGCCCTTCATCGTTTGAGGCCCATGCTGGCTATGCAAGTCGTCGGAAGCCGTAAGTTCCTTGCAACTATTTCCATATTTATGCTCATGTAGTATTAGATCTGTACCTGTTCTACTGCTTCTTGGAATTCTTCTCCATGGTGGTTTTTTTCCCATTTTCTGATAATCAAACTTTAGTAACTTTATCTAATAATTTGCTGGAAATACAAGAGACTGAGGATTCTGATAGTGAAGTTACTCCCAGTCCCATTGGAAACCCGAAAACAAGAGCCATTCTTCCTTTTATCTGTGTGTGTACTGTATAGACAAAGAGCATAAACATACCCATACGTTACAAAAAAAGTCCACATACAAACGTTAGGTACTTTGAAATACTAAGTAGAGACTAATTAGTAGTAAAATATGTGGATCCTTGAGATCATTGATTGTGTGATTCACAGAGAAGGTGTTGAAATAACTAGTTGGTCTTCTATTAATGATCAGGTTTCAACACATTTATACAACCAATGGGGTATCTCTTCATGAGCTATCAGTAGTACTATCAATGGACCAGAGGTTTTCCATCCGTGAAAATGATGACCTTTGCAGTATCTGTAAGGATGGGGGTGAACTCTTGTGTTGTGATACCTGTCCAAGATCATACCATATAGGTTTGTTTTTTGCAATTTTCCACGTTTGTTTGTTGGAATTCTTCTATTTCGATTTGAAATAGTTTTTGGAGCGTCTACTGGATGGAGCTTACCCTTTTTGTTTTGGGTTTATCTAGTATGTGCTTATCTACCAAGCCCTCCGAGTGAGAGGTGGTCCTGCAAACATTGTGTGAATAATATCGAGAGAGAGAAGTTCGTGGAGAGCAATCCCAACGCCATTGCAGCTGGTAGAGTTGACGGAGTTGATGCAATTGCTGAGATAACCAAAAGAAGCATTCGAATTGTCAGCTCCCTTGGGAGTGAGCTCCCAAGTGTATGCGTGTTATGCAGGTGAATATCAAGCTTTTTCTATTATATCAAGTATCTGGCGGTTGCCTTTTTAGTTTTACAGTAATGAATTACCTAATTTCCTGTAAAAGCCTTATGAAAATTGTAATGGGGTAGTTTAATGAGGTCTTGTTTGGGTAATGTTTTATTTCATGTTTCTAATTCATATGGCTTGTAGTTTTATATCTTATTAAAGGAACTTGAATATCTTTGGTTCAGAAGATGCATATACATTGGCTGCTTCTCTCCTAATTGAACCCATTTCCTTCTGAGCTTGACCTTTACTTAATTTCTTTGCTGTTGCAGAGGCCATAGTTTTTGCAGGTTGGGCTTTAATTCTCGCACTGTGATTATCTGTGATCAGGTATCTTGTTTGGTCATTGCTGTATTGGGACCTCTGCCTCTTAAATCTACATCTGGTTTACACCATTTTTCTGTTTCTATGTTTTCTCCTCAGTGTGAAAAGGAGTTCCATGTTGGCTGTTTGAAAGAACATAACATTGCTGATCTCGAGGTGCTCTACCTCTTTGGGTCTTTATCTCTCTTTTTATTTTCTCTCGGGTGATAGCTCATTATCCATCTCTTTCATCCTTGTTTATGTCTTAACAGGAGCTACCTGAAGATAAATGGTTCTGTTCTCTTGGGTGCAAAACGATCAATACTTCATTGGGCGATCGTATAGTTCACGGAGAAGAGAAGCTTAGTAACAACTTTCTGAATTTTATAAGGAAGAAGCAAAAACCTAATGAAGATAGCTGTCCAGATGACAATACCACTCCAGACATAAGATGGAGGGTCCTTAGTGGAAAGTTGACCTCTTCGGATGATACAAAAGTGTTGCTTGCGAAGGCACTTTCTATTCTTCATGTAACTCCCGGCCACATTTCAAAGTCTTTCGTACTTTGTGCTGTTTGTCCCTTTTATTCTTTATGAGGTTTAACTCTGTTTGCCCCTTGTAACCATGGTATGCCTTAGGAGCGGTTTGATCCTATCAGTGAGTCTGGGACCAGGGGAGATCTCATTCCAACCATGGTGTACGGGTAAGTGCAAATCTTTTTGCGTCAATCACTTTATTGCATTATTCTTCATGCTCATTATTACCCACTACCTGATGAACCACTTTGGGTGTGAAACAGAAAGAAAGCAAAAGGCCAAGATTTCAGTGGCATGTACTGCACCATGTTGACTGTGGAGTAAGACTCTTCTTCTTTACAGTGTATATTTTTTTGTGACGCATATTTCATCTTGTTAATTTGTGTCTCTTTTGCCTCACTTGTGCACTGAAGTGATTGTTTCCGTGGGAATCTTTAGGATTTTCGGGTCAGAGCTTGCGGAACTCCCTCTGGTCGCTACCAGCAGAGATTGTCAAGGGCAGGTAAATTAGCTTTTTGATGTTGAACCTTCTTTTTTTTTTTGGGTTGTTTGAGAGATGTGCCTGTTCCCTATAGATAGGTCAATCCGCTCTTACTGACAATTCCATACAATGCTAAGTTTTGTGCCTGTGTTTGTTTACAATGGTTTAAGAGTGTGTGAATTCTTGTGCCATATCTATCAGACATCCCGCACATTATGATCTGATATGTATTTATAGTAGAAAAAATGCTTGTGATTGCTCCTTTATTTGAGAGTTTATGTTCTGTTTTTTTCTTTTTCTTGTGTAGGGTTACTTCCAATGCCTGTTTGCTTGCATCGAGAGGCTACTCGGGTCCCTGAACGTGAAACATCTGGTGCTACCAGCAGCAGATGAAGCCAAATCCATATGGACCGACAAGTTTGGTTTTAGCAAGATGACCGAAGACGAGGTATACCTATAATAGTAAAGCTGGTCTATATAAAGCTTATATAATAATAACTCCCACATCTCTTCTGATACACATGTGTCTTTGTGGATGTTTAGGTGAATGAATACAGAAAAGACTTCTCGGTGATGGTCTTTCATGGAACATCTATGTTGAGAAAGACGGTTCCGGCAATGAGTAAGCCTGAGGAGGACAGTATGGATCTGGAGGAGTAAGAGCTCAAGGTTGTCTTCGTTTTTTTGGTTTTTTGGGACGTTGGTGAAACGATTTGAAGCCTTTTTATTATGGTCTTTGATCTAATTTCGGTTAGTAGCCGTATTCCTGTACAGGTTTTTGCCCCTAATGTGTCTTTCTTAACAATGGAAAGAGAGAAAGATACATAAAGGGTAAGAGAATTTGGTTTTGGTAGAAGATTAGAGAAAGAGAGAGAGAGAGAAGTAAATGAGTCTAAGCTATTCCTAACTCGTCGTCTTTTGGCATTATTTTGGGGGTTAATATGATTAAATATGGAGCTGTTATGAACTATTATGTGATGTCCATTATAAGCCCATAAGCCCATTAGGTTTTACTTTGTCACCAAGTAAAATCCTCCCTTGTACTCCTATATAAAGGATCTTCTATTCATTGGAATAATACAACAACACAGCAAATCTTCTTTCTCTCTTCTCTTGTTCACAACACGTTATCAGCACGAAACCCTAGCCGTCTGAGCTAAGAGATTCAAATTTCTTTTTTTAATGTTTATTTACTCTTAATTTCGAATCATGTTTATTATCAACACGGTTCGAAAATATGGATTTTTTATTAATATTATAATAGTCTCCTGTAGAGATTCAAAGCACAAGCTTATTTTTATGATTAATATCATGATGAATTCTCTTGCAGAGATTCATGTCACATATTTATTATTTTTCCTGTAGAGAACACATGTTTATTTTTATTTTTTTTAATTTATGTTCTATTTATGCATGTATTTTATTTTTACTTTATTTATGCACATATTTTATTTATGATCTATGTTCATAATCTCAATCTACACAGTCACGTATGATATATCGATCTAAGTTATCGAGTTAGCCACATGTTGCGCTTAATCATGAATGTGACTTGTCGATTCTTGTGTGCTTTATTTAAGTTTCTGTGATGTTTTTATTCTGCACGGATTCTGCACAAAATAATTTTCATCCGAACTTTGCACGGATTTATAATATCAGATCTGCACTATTCGAATATTGTTCATACTGTTTATGCACATAGTTTGCACGAAATTTCTTAAATTGAATATGATCTCTTATATTGTATAGTGTTTCTGAAAAAAAAAAAAAAAAAATTCGTTTTTCATATAATATCCAAATTTTGCACGGTTCAATTGTTAAATATGAACTTGATTAGAACTCCCGAATTTTGTTCATTCGTACCGAATTTTGCACGAAGTCGATTTCACACAAACTTTGCACGGTTTCTAATTATCAAGTTTTTGTTCAGATTTGAATTTCTGTGTTCATACCTGCATCAGTTTTTGTTAAACCCGAATTTTGCACAGACATATTTATGATCCGAATTTTGCACGAAACATATAAACTTGGATTTCTGTTTTAGACATGAACTGGTTTCCGTCTTCAATACTGTTAAAAAAAAAAAAACGAATTTTGCACTGAACAATTTATCTTGAAACCCTGATTTTGCACAGAACTATTGCATCATGCTTGTCTGTTCTTTTTATCACGAAATTTGCACATGTTTATCACGAAATTTGCACATGTTTATCAATCTGATCTATTTTTGGTGAGTTAATTATTGAGAACCTAGTTTTATGGTATGATAGAATTAAATTAATGAATGATGATGATTGATTGAGTTATTTTATATGATCTTATTATCTTTGTTTAGATTATGTGTTGATCATACTTATCTATCATCACATCTTTGATATCTTAAGATCAAATACTTGACCAAAAAGCAATCTAAAGAAAAGGCATGATCACCAGAAGTGATATGACCTAACTTATTATGGAAGATTGCATCTAAGACCGAATGACTTGAAGTCTATAACTGAATATAACTCAGTTTCAAGTTGATATTACATGAAGATAACATCACTGATAGAAAGATGTTAGAATACATCACACAAATATTGTTGTCTTGCAGACACAATAACATAAAGATATTTAAGAAATACTTTGAAATTATATCACCTGAAGTGATAATAAAAATGGTACATGTCCTTTATATTAATTGTTTTAATTATACTTTTATTTATATATATATGTAGTTTTTATAATATTTATTTTCTACCATCGTCTATATGAATATCTTGTACTTGACCATAAAAGATTACAAGACTTGAAGTCTGTAAATAATCATAAAGCTCATTATGAGTCTTTACATCTAAGATTACAAGACTTGAAGTCTGTATCATAAAGCCCATTATGAGTATTTGCATCTAAGATTACAAGACTTGAAGTCTGTAAATAATCCTTAGTTATGTTAAAAAATTATGTGAAGAGAATATAAATGATACAGAGATGCTAGAAGGCATATTCTATTCTTTAGACAAATAATGTTGTCTTGAAGACACAATACTATGAAAAGAAGTTTAAGAATCATTTTGAGAAAATAATGAGCTATTAATAAAAAATTAAGATTCATGGCTAATTGGTTATGAACCATTCCCTGAAGTGAAAGTGGTATTGAGAAAGAAAAGAAACCATTGGCCAAGTAAGTGTTTGTAAATGTGGTCATAGACGTGATATGAATATGAATATAAATATGGTTAAGGTCAAGATCAAGATCAAAAAGTTTTATTTCAAGAACTCAAATTCTCATCAGAAGTGAGAAAATATAGATGATAACAAAGAAAAGATATATTTCAAGAACTTGAAGTACCATCATCTCGAGGGGGAGAATCGATGAATCCCACAATCAATAGTAAGTAGAACATCTAGAAGATTATGTTCACACTCAAGATGACCTTATAAAGGAGAATCGAAGAATCTCACAATTCATAGTATGTGGAACATCCAGAAGATTATGTTTACACTCAAAATGATCTTGATGAATCATTTATAAAGTAACTCCAATGGATTTCAAAGTTAATCAAGTTGAGACAATAAAGAAAGAAAAGTTTAATACCTTCAAATCATGAGTATTAACCAAGGCAGTAAAAGTATTTTGGAGAAATTATATGCATTCACTACTAGATTGTACTACACAAAGATTAGTATAATGGAGATAAATGTTAAACCAGAAGTTTAATTTATAGTATTGTTTGGCATGAGCTGGTTAGACCATAACGGTTCAAGAATGATGCGAAAAATAAATGTAGACATTCATTGAAGAACCTGAAGATTATTCCTAATGATGTTTCATGTAATGCTTACTCACAAGGCAAATATGATAATATCATTATCACTAGTCAAATTAGATTTGGATTTAACAAGATGTGTGTATTCTTGTTATAGATCTATAACCTGAAGTTTGCAAGAGTATTTGGTAATGCTAGTGAATTCACATCTTAAGCCTTATATGATAAAAGCATAAGGATAAATATTGAAAATCCAGAAGTATTAATTCGCATTAAGCCAACGAGTAATCAAAGGTTCTCCCATCAAAATTGGTTTTGGGTCAGACCAATTATTTTCCATCTAAAGGATCTGGATGTGCAGTATACATTCGCATTGCTCCACCACAGCGGTATTAAATAAAAGAATCCTCGAAAATAAGAAGGAGCAGAATTTGACAATGGTCAGATCGAGGAAACAAAGATTTTTGAATGATCTCAAGAAGAGACATTAAACATGACAAGAAAGAAATTCAGGTACCTGAGATAATGAAGAGATCGATCTCAACAATTTATGTCATGTGTAGATTAAAATGGAACCGAAAAGCAAATCGACGTCGTTAATATTTTTGCATGCAATGTAGCAGTTGATATGATGAATGAGAAAGAGGATCAAGAAATCTATTGCAAAGTGTACACAAAGAAATGATTGGCCAAATTATAAAGAAGCAATAGTCATAGAGTTAAAATCTCTTGGAAAGAGATGAGTATTTGGACCATTTGTCCATACACCTAAGAGTGTAAAACCAGTGGGAGATAAATAAGATTTTATGATGAATATGAAATTGATTATGAAGAGACATACTCTTCTGTGGTGGATGCAACTACTTTCAAATTCCTTATCAGTCAGGCAATAAGAGAAGAACTTGAGTTCGACCCACTGGAAATGATAATTAAAGTGAAAATTCCTGAAGGATAATCCATGAAGAATACAATACCCGAAGTATTAAAGATGTCAAATTGATACAATCTCCGCAGGATTAATATGTCAAAATTATATTCCCGGAAACTTAAGATATTTGATCGAGTTATGACATATATATTTCATGAGGTATAAGTGAATATTATAAGGTTAATCAATATACCCATGTGTATTTATCAAAAGATTATGGATCAATAAAATCCTAGATTTGAATATAATTGAAACTCTTGAAGAGTTAATATAAGTCATAATTTGGAAGAAAAGATTTTGGAAAGACAACATTGTCTTCAAGTATTCCAAATTAAAACATTTAACAAAAGAGATGTTATCTCAAAAGATCCTTGCAGGATTTTACCTAAAGACTGCTCACATATATTTGGTCTCGAAGTACCATATCTAAAATGCAAGTTAAGCAATGTATTGATTTCTTGTGATTTCGTATAACAAGAAAGAGTGCTAAAACAATAAAGAAGAGCATGAATAAAATGTTATGTACAAGTATGTACAATACAAGTTTAGAAAACTGTATGTAAGTAGAAATTTGGCTTGAAGTCCAAATAGACTTAAGAAATTAAGTTTTATGTGAAAATATTGTTATGGACAAGAAGTCCAAGAATCTAAGAGATTACAAGATAATCATACGATTTTATTCATTAAGCTTATAATAATTACCAAAAGATAGTACATGATTGGAATGCATCTCTTGAAGAAGATGATTCCAAGGGGAGAAATTAATGATGTGCGTGGTTGTACTCTTTTTCCTTATCATGATTTTTATCCCACTGGGTTTTTCCATGAAAGGTTTTAACGAGGCAACAAAGAACACGCAAATGATAGACATCTAAAGGGAAATGTAAAGATGAAAGTTTATCACCCTTGCAAAGTATTTGTCATACTTTAATGAGAACAAGTGAAGCAAAGAGAATGATCAAGACGAACCATTAGCAAGACTCATGCAATGCAGAAGAATGACGATGTAAGAATTCTACAAATACATTCAAGTGAAGATTCGACAGACAGATTTACCAAGGCGTTACTTTCAAGAAACTATTTCATCATATTGGATTGCCTCATCTCAAAGATCTCAAGTGATGTACTCATGAGGGGGAGTTAATGCGCGCTGCACTCTTTTTCCCTTAGCTATGGTTTTACCCATTGGGTTTTCCTAGTAAGGTTTTTAACGAGGTAGCATCATACGCGCTTTAGGAAATATTTTTGTATAATGAACATCAAGGGGGAGTGTTATGAACTATTATGTGATGTCCATTATAAGCCCATAAGCCCATTAGGTTTTACTTTGTCCCCAAGTAAAACCCTCCCTTGTACTCCTATATAAAGGATCTTCTATTCATTGGAATAATACAACAACACAGCAAATCTTCTTTCTCTCTTCTCTTGTTCACAACAGGAGCTAATTTTTTGTATGTTAAAAGCCAAGGTAAAAAAACGAAAGTTCTTTCGTTTGCACAACATAAGCCTTTACTACACCTCCTAAGCTGAAATATAATGGTTCGAGTTGATATTATTGGATTTTCAAAAATTCTAGGTTCAATTAAATTTCAATCATACGGTGATACTAGGAATTTTCAAAAGTTCTCTAAAATTTCAATCAAATTTCTAGCACTCAGCCAACAATTTGATGACAGGTAATGTTTGTTTGAATTTCTCCATGCATAGTCTATAACGGAAGTTGACGTATCAATAGTTCAAGTTGGCATTGTTGTGACATTCTAAGATGACCTGAAATTTTGCTTTAAAGTTACAATGAGGGTTGAGAAGATCCTCCTTTGATATCTGTGACAGCGTCTACATTGAGCATCGGTTATGATACTTCGATTAAAAATATATATTTTTAATTACTAATCTCGGTATAAAAAAGAAATTTTTTTTTTCCTGTTTAATTAGTTTCAATTAATTTTAACATGATCTTGACATATGTCAGTCAGTCGATCTTAAATAAATAACTATTATTCTGTTAGATTTTTCTCGATAGTTAATTTCGACGTTCTCAATCTTATTTTATTTATATTCACCTACTGATAAACTGATTTTGTTTTCTTACTTTTGAAGACTTAAGACTAATAAGCCTTCAAAAGTTGGACTCTTTTACATAATAGATCCCAACTTTTGAAGGCTTAATACTTAAGTCTAATACATACTAGACTTAAGCTTACGTTGTGCTTTTTATTTTGAACGTCCAAATAAAGAGCCCAACATAATGTTTCTTTAAAAAAATTTCTTACAATGAAATTTTGATTGTTAAATAAAAATTATCCAACGTAGAAGAAAACAATGACTTTAAAATTTCCGCTCATTTATTGTACAGAAAGCAAAACATTGTAATCAAAACGAAACAAATTAAACTGAAATCACTACACGAAATCCATAATATAACTGAAATTTGTGTTTAATCTAACCAAACAAGATCGAATGAATTAAAATACATTGAGATATTATTATTTTTCAATTATATTTGTATAAAGATATATAATCATATTACATAATTATTATATATATTAAACAAACCACTATTTTGTATTTAGATTATCTTATTGTTACAGTTCATAAGAATCTAGAATTTATGACGAAGTAAAATCGAGCCTATCTAGAGAGTGTTAATTTCAGCATGATCGAAATCCCATATCGACGTCGCCATTGCCACCGCAACCCATGTGGAACAGTATTTTAGTCTCCCGACGTGGCTAACAGGATCCTTGTTCAGCGTGTTCTGAAGTTGGTGAGGTATGACGTTTTGGAGCCAAACGTGCTGATAGCTTCCGGTGATTCAGATTTTTCTATGACTGCACGAACATTGCAAGAAAACGGGAAGACAGTGCTTCTAGCCACTAATTATCTTTCAAGAACCTCATATGCGAGAGGGGCAACACATGCATGGTATTGGCCTATGATGTCGACTCAAGCAACACATATTATTAGACGTGTAATTTTTTTTCTTGTCTTGTTCTTTCTAATTTTGTACTACCACAACTCAATTTTGCTCTGCTTCACAGCTGGTCCCATGCTCTCATTTCTTATCAAATTTTTTTATCTAACGAGTTGAAATGCGACTTACAGAGCAATAAATCTAAATATTAAAAAAAAAGTTGCAAAAAAAAAAAATTGATTTGCCCACCATAATTTATCATCAAATAAAATCATTTTCCTCCATACTTCTCTATAAAATAATGTTAATATGCTAGGAAATTCGAATAAATAATTTTTAGTTTTGGAGAGGAGAAAAAAAATCCTTAAACCGGAATTTTATAGTATTACTATTACTCATATAAAAAGAGTGTTGATCACTTGTTAGCTAGATATGGTCTCCTAATAATGTATTCTTCTCGGGTAGCACTTATCCACCTTCTTGTATAACAGAAACTTTGTATTCATATTTTATCAATTTTATATAAAGAAATATGTCTCGACAAAAAAAAAAAAAATCCTTAAACCGGAACATTGGACTGGTTTAGTTTTACATTGAACCGTAATCAAATTTTAGGTTCCACTGAGCGGGAAGGAGCGCCTCTAAAGAATTTCAAACTCAAAAAAAGCAACAAAAAAAAAAAAACCGTTGGTCAAATACCCCTTCATATCCTGATAATTACATCTCTGCCATTGCCCTTTATTACCTTTTCACTTTCCCTCTTCTCCTTCCCCCAAATTCATTTTCGTTTTTCCGATCGCACTGCCTCTCAAGGTTTGCGTCTCTTCTCGATTCCTCTTTTAGGGTTTTCAAACGATTCGATTACTTCTGATTTTTGCTTCTTCTTCTTCGTTACTAGGGTTTCGGATTGCTCCACGTTTCGAAATTTCAACAGACGTTTCTGGGTTATTCTTAAGAGATGGGTCAGATCCAGTACTCGGACAAATATTTCGACGATACTTTCGAGTATAGGTGAATCCTCAGTTTGATTCTCTTCCCATTTAATGGAGTTTTGGATTTCTCATCGCGTGTTTTTTTTTTCTCTCTCACAGGCACGTCGTACTTCCTCCTGAGGTTGCTAAGCTTCTACCGAAGAATCGTATTCTTTCGGAAGTAAGTTTAATTAGGGTTTCCTCTATCTATTCGTTTTTTTTTTGTGTGTTATTCTCACTGTGATTGTAAATCTAATCCTCGAGTATCGAATTGATAGTTATGAAATTGAAGTTTGGAGAATCCAATTGATAGTTTTGAAATTGATGTTTGGAGAATCGAATTAGATAGTTTTGGCTTAGGATTTGAAGTTTTGCTCATCATTTGCCTCTCTGGGTTTCTTTTGCTTTGATCCGATTGCAACTTTCACAAATACAAAAGACTGTTTGGAAAAAACCGAATTGATGGTTTTTGCTTAGGATATGAAGTTTGGTCTCTCTGGGTTTCTTTTGCTTTGATCCGATTACAACCTTTACGAATACAAAAGACTGTTTTCTCTACTTGATAGATTTGGCTACACACATAGTTTTTGTTTAAGAAGGTTGACATTTTTGCGTTCTGCTGCATCATTTCTCTTCCCAAGTTAGAAGAAGAGCTTTGTATATATCTAGGTTGTGGTATCGTATTTTTAGAGTCTGGATCATGTTTGTCTCTTACAAAATCTGCTTAATTGAGTGAGTTCACAAAACTTGTTTATAAGTTTAGAACAAATGTAATGGTGAATCTATCACAATAGCTTCTCTTCTCGTTCGTGATTTGAATCAAGTTTGTCTTTATTTATTATCCGGTTTTTGCAGAGCGAGTGGCGCGCGATAGGAGTTCAGCAAAGCCGTGGATGGGTCCATTACGCGATTCATCGTCCTGAGCCACACATCATGCTCTTCAGGAGAACTCTTAACTTCCAACAGGAGAACCAAGCTCAAAACGTGATCGCTAAGTAGAATTTTTCCGGAAAAAATTATCTCCTGAACAAGGTTTATGTCTCTCATAAACAAGGGTTATCAAAAAACAACTCTGATGCATTTCTCCTAGTTTTATTATGTTCAATGAATTCTCCTTCAGTAGAGAGTTATGTGATTTGGTAGAACCACTTTTGTTTTTATGTTATGCAAGTCTGGCTCTTTGCTAGACTTTGTTTGTATGCACGTTGAACTTTTGCATGATTAAAACCGTTATTTTCTCTTGCTTCTGCTTCTTGTTTAACACATTTACGAAGCTTTTGAATCCACCCATAGATGTATATTTAGTTTTGAGAGATATTTCTTGAAACAGGATTTGTTAGGATGCTAGAAGAAACAATGTGCTCGCTCTTGTTCATTTGTTTGATAATGGGGTTTCGAGAAGTTTCAACAGAAAAATTGTAGTTTAACGGTGAAGATTGATAATGGGGTCGTGTGTCACACACATACATGTGATACATGCTCTAATTTGAAAATCACAAGAAAATAAACAAAATTTGTACCTTAATTCAATTTCTAAACCAAAAATCGATTCACTAAATCGTAATTTAACTTTCAAAAACCAAGAATCAAGCCGATATCATAAGTAATTTTACAAAAAGAAAAAAAGAGAACGAGTTTTGGTTTTTGACCAAACCAAACCAAAACCGACGGTTTGAGTAAAAGCAACCGAGCAAGTTTTATTTTTTATTTAATGAACTAAACGGAATCAACCCTAAATTTGAATCCAATTTGGATCAACTTTCCCGGTTAAAAAGCTTTTTCGGTTCGTCTTTTAGCTCGCGGCAGCCATAACCGGCCTAGAAATTCAAAATCTAAAAAAAGCAAAAAAAAAAGGTTATTTAAATACCCCTTTATTTCCACATAATTACATCTCTACCCCAATAACTTTATTCCCTTTCACTCTCTCTCTCTCACACATACCCTCTCTTTAGGGTTCCATTCCCAAACGATCGATTTCTGATTCTTCTTCTTCATTTCTCTTGTTAGGGTTTTCTTCACCTTAAGAGATGGGTCAGATCCAGTACTCGGACAAATACTTCGATGATACTTTCGAATACAGGTAAAAAACTTTCAATTTCGCCTTCTTCCTCCAATTTTTAGTGTCGATTTTCCGAATTTCTAAGAGCGTGATCGATCGAGTGGTACGTACAGGCACGTCGTACTCCCTCCCGAAGTCGCTAAGCTTCTTCCGAAGAATCGTCTTCTTTCCGAAGTAAGTTTCCTTCGCGTATTGTTCTGTGATTGTAATCTAACCCTCTGGATCATCGAAGTTTTAATTGTAAGTTTGGAGATTCGATTAGAGATAGTTTTCGGCTTAGGATTCGGAATTGAAGTTTTGAATGATCATGGCTAATCTAGTTTGATATGGAATCTTTTGCCCTGATCCAAATTGCAACTGTTTACATATATACAAAGAGTGTTCTTTTGCTTTATCTGAAAAAAAAACTCAAGAGATTTGCCTGCAGATGTAGTAACTCTTGCATAAGCGGTTTTGAAGATCTGGGTCATGTTCAAAATGGAGGATCATAAGCTTGTTTGTTCATCAATGTAGAAAATGTTAATAAGTGGTCGCTTGTTGTTGTTGTTAGTGATGACTGATGAAGATACTTGTAAGAGTTTCATCTGTGAATCTCTTCTAATGGTGAATGGATTGGGGATTGATTGTGTAGAACGAGTGGCGCGCGATAGGAGTGCAGCAAAGCCGAGGATGGGTACATTACGCGATTCATCGGCCTGAGCCACACATAATGCTCTTCAGGAGGACTCTTAATTACCAGCAGCAGCAGGAGAATCAAGCTCAGAACTTGGTTGCTAAGTGAATGAATCAGGGGCTTAAGTAGAGTGATGTGAGATCCTATTGAATATTATGTTTCTTGTAAACATGGTTTGTGAGAATCAGCCTGATGATGAATGACTTTGTTGTGTTCATGGGATTATGTGAGTGGTAAACTCTGATAACTTCTTGTGTTATGTAAGTCTGGTTCAGCTGGATTTATATATATATCTTCTGCTTTCTGCTCCTTAATTTACTTATTTTATCAACACTTTTGTGGTTGATTTGAGTTATTTCTGGTACACAATGTGTGTGTGCCCCATGTATTTTTTTCCACTCAACCATTATAAACGATAAACCCCAATGAAAAGACTAAAAATATGATTTATCCGAACTGATAAAAGGCCCAAGCCCACATTCGAAAATCATATTAGATCTTAACCTTTTCGATTTAACTAATAATAAATCAAAACTGAATTTAAAACGAACCAAAATTTATTTTTATTTGCAAAACATTATCAGTGGAAATTTTTTTCTTATGCGCGTTCGACGAAAATGTCATCCGGCGTTGCACTTATTTTTTTTTTTTAAATGTGATACAAGTTTTGTTTTGTCGTTTTTTCTGAACTTTATGTGAATACAAGTTCAACAAACACTAGAATAAGATCCGCATATATGCAAGTTTTGACTAAAATATTTTAAATCGGTTAAAAAATATTTGAAAATGAAATCCGATCACTTGTGAAGAAAACTAAAATTTAAAAAGAAATATCAAAAAAAATTATAATTCTTTCTTATTTTTTGTAATTAAATTTTATTACTATTTCCAGATATGATTTTGATATAATAAAATAAATATTTATTTTGTTATGAAAAATACAAATATAAATTTTACACTCTCAAACAAAATATATTCTATAGTGTCAAAATTTGATCGACTTTAGCACGTGTCGCGTTCATATTAATTAGCAAATTTGAAACATCAAGGTTTACATAATAAGATTGTATATTTTTGTAAACTGGAGTTAATTTTATTTACTTTATTTTTACTTTAGATTTCCATTGAAGTATATTATTTTTTAAATTTTTCCTTTTTTTAATCATTTCCTTTCTTGGATTATTATTTGATTATATATTTTTTAATATAAAGTTTTATTTACTAATATAGTTTAATCATAATGAAAATATCATATTTTTCTTTATGGCATTTTGTTTATAAAAGCATAATTTTATTTTATTATTGTTTAAGTTATATCATGATTGTGTTTTAAGTCTCGAATAACTGTTATTCTGTGAATAAAAAAACTAAACATTTATTAAATAAAATAAATAATCTATGGTTATTTCGAAGTGTGAACCGTAGCAAAGCAAAAGGATAACAAAAATGGCTAAATCTATTTTAGCAATGAAAAACATAGAAAAAAACTTATTTTTCTTTTTCTTAATTTTCTTATTTACTTTTTTAAAATTTTATTTTATTTTCTTTTTAGTATTAGTAATTGATCATACAATTTCTTTAATCTAAATGAAAAACATAAAAGAAACTTATTTTCCTTTTTCTTAATTTTCTTATTTATCTTTTTGTTATAATCCATTGAGGTTGGATCTCCATAACCGGCCCAGTCCATTAGACCATAGGCGGCCAGGACTCCTAAGTCCAATAGGATTAGTAGATGTTTTCCTTTTTCTTGTAGGAGTAGTAAAATGACTATTTCCTTTTCTATCCTTTTATGTAATCACTATATAAAGAGACTTTTGGTCCTCATAATAATAACACAGAATTCATTCGATTTACAACACGTTATCAGCACGAGCTTGCTCTAATAAACCCTAGCAGCCGCCGAGCATAAACCCTAAGGTCTGCCGCCGTCCGCCGCCGTTCGCCGCCGTTCGCCGCCGATAAGTTTTCCGAGGTCTTTAGCTCCCGGTTCTTTTCCAGTCAACCCAAAAGAAGGATCAAAGGCAACATGGATGAATTCGTGGTGGATAGTGGGTCAAGCCACACGATTTTAAAGGACAAGAGATATTTCATAAATCTTACATTGAAAAAGGCCAATATAAATACTATAGCAGGCATGGCCAGCCTAATAGAAGGCTACGGCCAGACCAATGTCCTATTGCCTAAGGGGACGCATCTAGAGATCGCGGATGCATTGTTTTCCCCCAGCTCAAAGAGAAGCCTATTGAGCTTTAAAGACATTCGAATGAATGGTCTTCATATTGAAACAATGGACGAAGGAAACCGAGAGTTCCTCCAAATAATTGAAATCGTCCAAGGCCAAAAGAAAGTCCTAGAGACTATACCTGTTATAGCTACCGGCTTATATTGCACTAAGGTCAATATGATTGAGGCCAATGCCACCGTAAACCAAGAGTTTACGGATAGGTTCAACCTATGGCACGACCGGCTGGGACATCCCGGGTCGAATATGATGCGAAAATTGATAGCCAATACTTATGGGCACGCCTTGAAAGAAAGGAGAGTAATCCCAAAGAATCTTACTTGTGCCTCATGTTCACAAGGGAAACTCATTGTAAGGCCATCACCAGTGAAAGTGACTAAGGAAACAATAAATTTCCTGGAAAGAATTCAAGGAGACATATGCGGACCAATACACCCACCTTGTGGGACATTCCGATATTTTATGGTCCTCATTGACGCATCTACAAGATGGTCACATGTATGCTTATTGTCATCACGGAATATGGCATTTGCAAGACTCCTTGCTCAGATAATACGCCTAAGGGCTCACTTTCCAGACTTTCCTTTAAAGACCATACGAATGGATAATGCTGGTGAATTTACTTCCCAAGCGTTTAATGACTATTGTATGTCCATGGGGGTAAGTGTTGAATACTCCGTGGCACATGTACATACACAGAACGGCTTGGCCGAGTCATTTATAAAACGCATACAGTTGATTGCTAGACCATTACTCATGAGGTCAAAGCTTCCTGTATCCGCTTGGGGACATGCTGTCTTACACGCTGCCGAACTAATTCGCATCAGGCCATCTAGTGACCATAAATATTCCCCATCCCAATTATTATCGGGACAAGAGCCAGACATTTCCCATCTTAAGATATTCGGTTGCTCAGTTTATGTGCCGATTGCACCACCACAGAGGACTAAGATGGGACCTCAAAGGAGGATGGGGATATATGTTGGATATGATTCACCCACGATCATAAAGTACCTTGAGCCGACCACCGGAGATTTATTTAAGGCCAGGTACGCGGATTGTCATTTTGACGAATCCGTTTTTCCAACATTAGGTGATGGAAACCGGCTGGTAAAAGAAATTGCATGGAATCAAACATCCTTAAAATGGCAAGATCCCCGGACTCGTGAAAGTGATTTAGAGGTCCAAAAGATAATACATTTGCAAAAGCTAGCTATACAATTGCCAGATTCCTTTGCAGACCCAAAGAGGGTAACGAAATCATATATACCAGCCGTGAATGCACCAATTCGTATTGATGTCCAAGAAGGACCGAGTCAAGCGGCTACTGAGTCTAAACCACGATTGAAACGTGGAAGACCAATTGGTTCCAAAGATAAGACTCCTCGGAAATTAAAGAAAGGTGCTGAAATTCAGACCGAGGAGATAGTGGACGTTCCAGACATAAATGAACCTAAGGTGCCGGAAAATGTTGCTTGGGACGCCAAGCTTCATGGGCCTGAAGTTCCTGATAACAAAGAGATCGCGATCAATTATGTCTCGTCTGGAATCCAATGGAACAGAAAGAATGTCGACATTGATGAAATATTTGCATGCAATGTAGCACTTGAGCTCATGAATGAGGATCTAGAACCCACGTCCATTTTAGAGTGCACTCGCCGATTAGACTGGCATAAATGGAAAGAAGCTATAAACGTGGAGTTAAACTCTTTAAAGAAGAGAGAGGTTTTTGGTCCCATAATTCGGACACCTCGTGATGTTATACCAGTTGGACATAAATGGGTCTTTGTGAGGAAGAGAAACGAACAAGGTGAAATCGTTAGACACAAAGCACGGCTTGTGGCACAAGGATTCTCACAAAGGCCAGGAATCGATTATGAGGAGACATACTCCCCTGTGGTGGATGCAACGACTTTTAGATTCCTGATAAGTCTGGCCATAAGAGAGAAATTGGATTTGCGGTTAATGGATGTTGTAACCGCATACTTATATGGTCCACTGGATAACGAAATTTATATGAAAGTCCCAGAGGGAATAGAGCTGAAAGATAAAAGAAGTTCTCGAGACCAGCATTGTATTAAGCTGAATAAATCGCTCTATGGATTAAAACAATCAGGTCGCATGTGGTATAATAGACTAAGCGAGTACTTAGTGAAAGAGGGCTATAAAAACGATCCCATAAGTCCATGCATATTTATAAAGAAATTTGACAAGGGATTCGTAATCATCGCGGTGTATGTAGACGACCTGAACATCCTAGGAACCTCTGAGGAAATATCCCAAACGGTTGAATACCTAAAGAAGGAATTCGAAATGAAAGACTTAGGAAAGACTAAGTTCTGTTTGGGAATACAACTTGAGTACGTCAATAATGGAATCCTTGTGCATCAAATGGCATATACAGAAAAGGTACTCAAGCGTTTTAATATGGACCAGGCTCACCCACTGAGTAGCCCAATGATGGTGAGAAGCCTTAGTCTGGACAGTGATCCATTCGGTCCAAAGAAGAAGGATGAAGAAATCCTTGGTCCCGAAGTGCCATATCTCAGTGCCATAGGAGCGTTAATGTACTTGGCTAGTCACACTAGGCCGGACATTTGCTTTGCCGTGAACCTCCTTTCAAGATTCAGTTCTTGTCCGACCCAAAGGCACTGGAATGGGATCAAACACATACTTCGTTACCTGAAAGGGACGAAAGATATGGGTCTGTTTTACACTAACCTTAACAATGAAGGTTTAGTTGGTTTTGCTGATGCAGGTTACCTTTCGGATCCGCACAACGGTCGATCCCAGACGGGATATGTCTTCACTCACGATGGAACAGCCATTTCGTGGAGGTCCATGAAGCAGACACTCACGGCTACATCGTCCAATCACGCGGAAATATTGGCGATCCATGAGGCCAGCCGAGAATGTGTTTGGTTGAGGTCAATGACTCAACACATTAGACGAGATTGTGGGATGATAGAAGGGAAAGAAGAACCGACCAGCATGTACGAGGACAATGCCGCATGCATAGCTCAGTTGAAGGATGGATACATCAAAGGAGATCGGACGAAGCACATCTTACCAAAGTTCTTTTTCACTCACGACCTACAGAAGGCCGGTGAACTCAAAGTGCTCCAAGTCCGTTCCAGCGACAACTCAGCCGACCTATTCACTAAGTCGCTTCCAACCTCCACATTGAAGAAGCTAATGCATCAGATCGGCATGCGCCGATTAAAGGACTTAGAGTGATGATCTTTTCAGGGGGAGTAATGCGTGCTGTACTCTTTTTCCTCGCTAAGGTTTTGTCCCACTGGGTTTTCCTTAGAAAGGTTTTAATGAGGCAGCATCCCCAAGCGTATTACTATGATCCCATCATCACAACCGGTTATGTCAATCAAGGGGGAGTGTTATAATCCATTGAGGTTGGATCTCCATAACCGGCCCAATCCATTAGACCATAGGCGGCCAGGACTCCTAAGTCCAATAGGATTATTAGATGTTTTCTTTTTTCTTGTAGGAGTAGTAAAAGGACTATTTCCTTTTCTATCCTTTTATGTAATCACTATATAAAGAGACCTTTGGTCCTCATAATAATAACACAGAATTCATTCGATTTACAACACTTTTTGATTTTTTTTTTACCTTTTATTATTAGTAATCGATTATACAATTTCCTTAATATAATTGGAAAACATAAAAGAAACTTATTTTTCTTTTTTTTCTTTTTAAAACTAATTTTTAGATTTATGTAAATATTATGTTAAAATTGGTTGAATTTTTTAACACATGTCGAAATCTTATCGATTGACACGACTTGTATCACGATCATGTTAAATAGCAACTTTGACGCATCCTATTTTATATAATAAGATATGCTTTGATCTTCTTCTTTTTTTCTCGGATAGAAACATATCATGGTTTCTTCGAGTCAAAATTATTTGATTTTTTTTTAAATTTTCTATTTAATTGACTTAAACAAAGCTGTTCATATTATCCTTATCCCCGAAACTTACAAAATAGCATAACTGAAACTTCCAATACATCTAGGGCATGATTGGTAACAACTCTGATTGTACGTTGTTACTGTAGGTTTTTTGCTATAAAGAATTTGGCTGTAAAACTCTAGCTGTTACTTTATTTATTTGTAAAAGTATGATTGGTAACAAAAACAGTAGAAACTTTGACTGTTACTTATAAATATTATAATTTTAAAAAAGAAATTATCTAGAATAGAAATTGTATATTTTTATTTTGTTGTAAACATAAATATTCTAAACAAATAATTTTTTTTACATGGAAAAAAAATAAATTTAAAAATTAATCAATTAACAGAATAAAATGGATCTTAAAAGAAAGAGAAAAAAATATTAATAATTAATAAATTAAATTTTATTTGTTATAAATTTTATTTATTATGAGAGAAATGTTTTGATTTTTTTGGGAGAAAAAAAAGAAACAATTATTTATTTGTGGTAGTGAATTAAAAAATAAATAAA
Organism: Alliaria petiolata; assembly: GCA_020283515.1. Classification (NCBI taxonomy): domain Eukaryota; kingdom Viridiplantae; phylum Streptophyta; class Magnoliopsida; order Brassicales; family Brassicaceae; genus Alliaria; species Alliaria petiolata. The sequence continues at coordinate 376,629,761 of JAHZTW010000001.1, forward strand.
TATTAAAACCTAAAAGCATCCAAATATGAGAGGGGAAGAGAAATAAAAGTGGAAAAAGTGAGTAAAAAGTGGCTGTAGTAAAACATAAAAAACAAGAAGAAAATTTTGAAAATGACTTTTAAGGCTGTTAAATATTTTAAAGTCAAAAAAGTGTAATTGATTTATTTTTCAATGTTAATACGATCCTCACGGTCCTTACTGTTTAGAGTCCTCAGAGCCTCTATACCAATCATCCACTAGATATGTATTACAAGCATGCTAATGGGCCGAGAACCCCAAAGTTAACATTTGGAAAGTTTAACAAATACTCTTATTCAAGCTCTGGCCATGTTGAGATTGTGGGATCTTATCAACTGTACAGAGCTTGTTTTAATCATCGCAACAAATCCAGCCTTTGGCGGGAGGTGAACGACTAATTAACTATTACGGTGATCTTTTTTTCCTTGTGCATGTGAATCTTTCCACCTTCCTTCATTTTGTAAGTTGTGACACACTCAAAACTTACATATATAACATTAAAACCAAAAAAAAAAAAAAACTTACATATATTACAGACGCAACTGTTGTGTTTCAATACTACCAAATCGTGGCACGAAAACCGATGAAAGGACATGGAAACTTTATAACGACACAGTCATTGAGCAGCACGACCGAGAGCACGGGGTTTTCGTTCCAAAAATGCAGTATAACCGCAAGTCCGGTTCTCACTCCATTAAAAAGAACCGTAAAGACGTTTCTAGGGCGTCCTTGGGGTAAAAGAACCGTAAAGACGTTTCTAGGGCGTCCTTGGGGTAAGTACACAAGGGTGGTTTTTATGGAATCATTCATAGATGATCTTATCGATCCAGAAGATTATAGATTAAAAAATGGTCTTAGAGTCTTAACTATATTCGAAAATTTTCAGATTTGGGTTTCCCATATTTGTTAAAATTTTCAACATTCGGCTCACCTTTTCCATGGCGCTATTCTTGCGATCAGAACAACATGATCATATATGAGATTATAGCTACTTTCAAAGTGCCAGCTTATTATTATTATTTTTTATTATGTTTTGCTCATTTTTTACTTATATTTAACATATGTTATGCTTATTTTTGTCAATTTGTCTTTTTCCCGTTTTTTATAATAATAACACACACATATATATATATATAATTTTAGTTAAAAATAAACTATCATTAAATTCATTACTAAAGAAGAGAACATTGTTACAAAGGCGGATAAACTCGAGAAAGTGAAGCAAGCAGATGTGTGGTTTGAAAAAAATCAAAGCTAAAATAGAAATGATACAACGAGGGAAGTCAACAATATACATGAACTATTTGCAATCGACACTTTTATTCTTCAAGTATCGCTTGTGCATATTAATTTCCCAAATTTGAGTTGACTGCGCAAAATTGAGATTAAAAAATCAAACGTTAAACCGATGACGAAAATCGTACCAAACGGAATTCTGTTTGGAGTCATCAAAGTTTCAGGGGTTCTTCACAAGTTCAGTGGCAAACACCAAAGTAGGAAATAAATTATTTAGCCTTCTTCTTGGAGAAATCGTCCTTGCAACTCTTGACAGATTCAGTAAGTCCACTATATATCTACATTATATATACACTTATCGCGGCTACCTTTAGATTTCATAATCATTGGAACTGTTGATTCTTGTTTTGATAGATAAGGTCTGTGATGCTGTTGAAGTAGCTGGAAAGAATGTGATGTCAACCTCGTCCACTGTTGCAACCGAACTTGTTGATCACAGGTAAGTTAACTGAGAGCATTCGGAATATGAAACTCTTGTTGTTATATAGAGATGGTGGTAGTGTTGAAGAGTAATAATTTATATGTCTTGATGAATGCATGCATGGTGGTAAAGCGGCTGAGGCGACAAACAAAGGGCTTGATGCAATGGGACATGTCTTTGGGACAACATGGGCTGCTCTCAAAATCAGAAAGGCTATTAACCCAAAGAGCGTTCTCAAGCCTTGGACGCTTGCGAAATCCACCATTAAATTAAATCTGTAGCTTCACAAAAGAAAGCATAGTTTAAAGGTTTCATGATAAAATGAAGCAGGCCATTGATGTTGTTCGTTTGTATCGTCTGTCGTCTTTCGATACAGAAGTAAAACTAAAAAATGGATTTTGACATTTAGTTGTTGTGAAGTGCTTGTGTGGTTTCTCTGAGAGAATCATGTGATGTAACGTAATGAGTTGATACAAATATGTGTTATTATTCGTATGTGTTATATGGATGAAGAACAGAGTAAAGAGAAGCAGAGACCATGTCAAGAAACTAGACAATTGATAACACAATAGTCGATTTATACAGAATACATAATCGAAGATGACAGAAGAAGGAAACAAAGTAAGGCTTTTGCAAAGAATAGATTAGTTAATAATCAGGTTAAGGCCTACTTGACTTGCACTAAGCTCGGAACATAAGAGCACACATGTGGGCAATGAATTGAGTCTGCAGATCCACTTGTTTTGAGTATCCATTCTTTCGAAAGATGTAAGCCACGGGGTCCACGAACCAGCGTCTTTATCAAAAACCACCACAACATTGTTCTTCTGGCCAATGAAGAAGCTCCTAGGCTTGATTAGAAAATTGAAACTAGCGAGTGGACTCATATCCACCGCTAAGAACAACTTGTTCCACGACACCTCCCTAGGCTCAATCTTACTGGTAATCCAAACCCTTATCTTCAATGTATATTCGATCTAATGTAACACTGCTTAGATTTTTTTATTAATGTTAACGATTCCCGTCATTTGTTTAACGTTTGAATTTTTCATCCTAATTTTAGGCAGTCAACTCAATTGGAGGAATTAACCTACGTAAATGATATTTAAAGAATAAAAGTGCCGATTGCAAATAGTTTGTAAAATGAGCAATTTTCTTGCGTTGGGACTGCAACATTTTATTTGATTAAGAAGAAGAATAAAATAGGTTTCCAAAAAAAAAGTTCCGAACCGAGAGTGGTCGCAAAAAGTAACGTACCTATTGTACAAAAGTTTCCCAAATTTTATTTTAATTCTCCATGTATTCGTATAAACAATTTATTCCTTACAATACCGTCCCACACCACTTGTTGAAGTTGACAAAAAAGGCAGCTTCATGTTTAACCTATTTTGTATAAATAAACCAGGATGTAATTATTTTATCGAAGGTGCTCTTGATCAAATTGGGTTTGACGGGCTTAAGCAAATCCGGGTGTTCTCCGACCATATCATAAGCGACAGTGACGAGTACAAGTTTTGCGAGGCCGGAATCATCTACTACCCAGATAGGAGTAAAATATTGCGTGATTTCAAAATACCTCTGAAGATGGTTAGTCTCGCAGCAGCGAGCGGTTGTAAAACAAATTTTTTGGTATTGGCAAAACAAAGGCCAGGAAGCGAGCTGCTTAGGGTTCAGCAGTGTTTGAAATCGAGAAAACAACACGTCCTCGTAGTAGTTGATGACGACACCGCACAAGGAAGTAGTCTACTTGTTTCGGCACCATCAATAGTTGATTGCACACACGTTTTTGGTGGAGGAAAGCCTGTAAAATTAGCTTATCGCTCCCAGATCCCTCGTTTTGGTCTCGGAGATAATGATGCTTTCGATGCCTCCAAGATGATAAATTTCTCCGAGCCTATCAAACACGCCAACGGGGATAGGACAGCCGTCTTCTGGGACGCCGAGGATTGCCCATTCCCTCTTCTTAGTCCTGATGAAATCTATGGCATAATCGAGTCAGCTCTTCGTGGAAGGGGGCTCTGTAGGTCATGAGATATCAATCTGGGCTTATGTCGATGAGAATAACAAGGACGGGCCTTGGAGTGGTGAGTGTCTGCATAATAACAACAAGACGTGGGATTCCAGAATCTTCTTTCTTCCCGGAGGTAATAGAATGGTAAATGACATTCTTCTATGGCATATGGACTCTCCTTTTCCAGCTGTTGTGATCGTATTCTCAGATCAAGACGGAGATGGCAGCTTCCTCTTCCAATGTCTTCAAAATTTGAGTACGAGATCTTACCAAGTTTTCTTAGTAACTCCGACTCCGGACATCAACAAACCAGAAAGCTCTGAATGGCCAGAATTGCTATTAGATGAAGCATGCTTTTTTGGTGCAAGCAGGAAATGCTCAGAACCTAATCCCAAATAGCACAAACTGTGGATGTGCCCCCTTTTGGTTGCGGCTTGCGGGCATGCGTCACAAGATGTAGGTTGCATTACAGCGTATTTATATCAAAAAACCTATGTTTCATTGTAATTTGTATTTCCAGTTTAAAACTGTGGTGTGAATTTTACTCTTAAAAAAAACCAGGATATAATTAGAGAGATTTGTATATTTTGCCTCTCCGATGTGCAGCGTTTTTCTCCGGCATGGTGAGAGAGTTTAGTAGCTTTCTTTTGTGAGTTGGAGTTTTTTTTTTTTTTTAAGTTTATGTTTAAATAAATTTATGATCTGATAGTTCATAAGATTTAGTTTTATATTTTGGTAACTCTCTTATTTGAGTTCAATTATTCTCTCTTAAGATGAAGTTTTTATCTGGGGATTCTTTCTTCGTAGAAGATTTGTAGTTTGCTTTACATGTTTTTGTTTTTAGTCGATTTTGGCTATATATGGTTTGTGTTTTCCAGTTCAAATTTGTTCGATGGTCTTTAGAGCGGGTTTCACCAAAACTAACTCTTCCGGAACAAAATTGAAGAAAACAATCAAAGAAGAGATCTATCTACATCGTGATAATTGTTGTCGTGTTGTCGTCAAAAGTATAAAAAGTTCGTCTGCTATTGTGGTACGGAAACGTCTTTTATTGGTCTTTTCAAGACTCGAAACAAGATATTTATTCGCCAATGTATCATCAAATAGCTCTTTGTATTTTATCTTTCGGATCTCTTCTATATTATAATCATTACAAAAGAAGATCAATAAAATAGTGTTTAAAAAAAAACAGGATATAATTGTAATTGAGGATTTCAATGATAAAAAAAAATTTACTATGTGGTAAAAGAAAGTAGAGAAAAAATGACAACCATGAGGAAAGATTGTTTATTCTCTGAAAATGCAGGATGCTGTTGCAAAAACCTGATGTAAAAGTTCATAACATGCGAGTATAAATATCGTTCAGGGGTAAACACTCAAGATCTTTACAAAGAAACGTGGACGTTGTCTACGTGATCACCAGACGAAAAAAAAAATAAAACATTGATATTTTAAAAGTTACATTTACTGTACTTCGGGTCATTTAGAAGATAAACTTCTAATACTAATTATACAATGCATATATCCTAATTAAAGAGCAGAGGAAAACAAAAATCAAATTCTACCAAACCGGTCTATCCTAAATTTGGTTTTATTTTTATAAAGTTAAAAATCTAGAGAAAACAAAAAATCTGAACTGAAATCTAGATGGAACATCCCAAATCAAATAGATATTCTAAAATGGACTAGACTCAGTAGAGTAACATGAATGATAATATCAAATGAACAGAAGATATTAAAAAGATGCTTTATTTTGCCCTACAAAAAGTAAGATAAGAGAGTTCAAAACACATGGAGAAAAAGAAAAGTGCTCTTTGATGTGAACAAACCTTTAGTCGATGTTCTTATGCACTTGACTCTTATTTTTGCTCTTTGATGTGATAAGACCAAACATAGACAGCTCAATGTCTCCTTAAGGCCTTAAACCTAACACATGCATCTTTCTTCCTTGTTTTGAGGTAAACATATGCTTTTCCTGTTCATTTGTTTTATATTCTTTAGTATATAGTATTATATATTGTGCCCGTCAATTTCTTTTTTTTTCCAGCTTTTTAATATCACCCATATTTTGGATTTATAAGATATTAAATTTATTTTTGAAACTAATTATGCCCGTCATACTAATTCTTTTATCTCTAAAACGAACATACTTAATACACTCCAAAAATCATATGGGCCTTAGATCATCTTATGACTATACGCATGATTAATATCTCCTAATTATTCTTTTTAACTTGAGTATCAGTCATTAGGACTTTAGGAGGACAACCTCTATTTTGTCTTTTTAAAAAAAATCATTATAACCATGAAATTATCTCAAAAAAACATTACATGCACATAATGCATTAATAAGCGAATTAGGCTTTCTCCAAATTAGTTGGAACTGATATTTGTTTTAACTTTTAATATTACATGCACATAATACAATATATATTTGAAATTGATGAATAAACAAATACGTAATTCAGTCACCACATACTCCCTCCATTAGGGCCCTCCAATATGGGTTTGAGTGGTGGTGATACCATGATTAACACGCTCATCTTAAATATGACTTTAATAAAGGCTTCATAGAAAATATAAAGTCTTCATGATTATCATCAATCTACCATCTAACATTAAAAGTTTAAAACCAAAAATTATGAACGTGGACGGCGATAAGGTGGGAGAAATGACTATTCAAAATGTCTCTTAAGATTTAGTTTAGTATCTTTTTAAAAAATAAATAAAAGGAGTGGAAGATTCAAACCATAGATATGGAATTGTAACATGTTTTGTTTCATAATTTAGAAAATAATGTGGTGATTTTTTGTTTTATTTTTTTCATGATAAGTTGAAAATTTCTATAAATATTTTCAAAATAGAATGTTATGATCTGATTTTGAATTTTTTTTTTCTTTTAATGTTGCTTTTGATTTTTATAAAGTTTGTCTTAATAAAGTAAATTAAACCATATTAATTCACACATATGCTCTTAAAAATGCTATCAGCTAATAAAGTTCAATAAAATGCTTTTGAGCAAGATTTTTGGAATATTTATCTTCCAATGAAAGAAAAATTAAAATTTGAAAGCATGGCCCCATATGATTTAGCCAATGTCCCTAATGATATCTAAGGCTCTAATCTATTAACAATGGCCATATTAGCGAATGGTCGGGCTGTGAAGCAACACTAAAACTTTAATCTAACGAATAATATGATTGAGTCTCTATTGAACGAACCATTATGGAATGGTTCATGAAAATATATGTAATCTCCTTAATTAGACTATTAGACTATTATACCATGACCCCCCCCAAAAAAAAAGCCTATATAAGACTATGATTGAGGCCACTAACAAATTCCGGCGGGAGATCAAAAAGTCATTCAAACTAGTCACAACTCCTAATTTTTATTTGTTTTTTAACATTCCGGGAAATTGAAGCTAAGCTTTAGTTTTATCTCGTCTTTAAATATTTCGTCGTGATTAAAAACCATAGGCTATAATTTATTTATGTATCGTTAGTGCTATTCCCTTTTCTGTTGTAATCATTGTTTAGAATCTTTCATTCTATGTGGTCACGCCATATCTCATCTTCTTCTCACTTTGTTATTCTTCTTCTTTTCTTTATATGATGAATATATAAGCTCATTTAAATATAAAGAACTTTTGATTAGTGTTTATAGCGAGATGCATGCACTGCTTATTCTTTCTACTAGTCCTCCTCTACCATGTAAAATAACTGAAGAAACTTTATGGGACTTCATTATGGAGTTCTCTGTATTTAGTTGCTTTGACAATCTCAATGTCTAAACTAATTGGAAAATTATAAAGACTAAAATTAATTGCCAAATTATTAAGACTGTAATACGAATAGAAAACCAAAATCATAACGATGGATACACACATTTATATAACATTGTGAAGATCCATCACCTTCCGGTTTAGAAGTTAGGGGGAGGAAAAGTGTGAAGAGTGTAACTTTACTAAAATCTTATTATCATATGGATTAAATAAAAATTGATTCGGTTAAACTGGATACTTATTTAACCATCAAAACATCTCAAGTTAAGATACCACTACAGAGACAAAAACACGAAACCATATTTCATGATTAAAATATTAGGGTTATATATACTCTACTACTTTTTACTGCAATCATGATTCATTTTATTTTTAATTAGTACAAGAAAATCTAATCCTACGAAATCTCCAAGCTTCCCAATCAACAACTTAGATATTGCTTGTCCTTTTCTTTGAACTCAAGATATTCAATATACAATATAGTTTTAATTCTTACCAACAACGAAAAGTTTAATGAAATGAATACTTTTTTAACATTAAAATGAATACTTTGTGAGCAAATAATCAAATATTAACCATCCAAATACAATACTTGGAAGAAGCTTAATTATATGAACGAGTGCAAATAAAACAGTATAGTGACTTTAGATTCTTAGACCTCTCCACCATTCAATTTAACTGCGGCGGTGTAGGACTCCACATGAAATATAACTAATTAATTGGAATAAGAATTCATAAAATACAAACATACAAAAATACAAAAATACAAAATTACTTACTAATAATCCTTTAAAATAGTACTTAATGTATTTTTAAATTTTCTTCCTTTTTAAAAAGTTTGCTAACCAATATTCAAATTATCATTTCTTGTCTCTAATTTAACATTAATTATAGTTACAGATTAAATTTTTATTAAAGATTCAAAATCCGTTCTGACCCGTTCCAAACATTAAAATATCAAAATCTATATCTCAAAATAATATTTTTAATATATTTATGATGTATATAAGTTATATTTTTTTTATTGAAGTTTACATGATCAAAATTTAAATTTTTTATTTAACATTTTAATTAAATTTTACAAAACCAAATGTAAATATCGGCAAATGTTACATTTAATAAGATCGGCAAATCTGATAGTCCAAAACTCATTTATTCTAGTTTGAAGAGACACATATTAGATCTTTGTATAGATTTGAATCTAAACACTCTGAAATTTTATCTGATATGTATCCAATTCTATCTGCAATGGATAATGATAAAACTATATTTTCAAATTTTCATTATTAACCTAGCATATAAGTTTAAAACCTTAGAGTAATCTAACTTCACAATATATATACTTGAAACAAAAAGATTTCAGTACTACTAACATTTTATTCTCATTTTGTTATATAGTTTTGACGTTAATATTAACACATATTTCGAATATTTATCATGAATTCAGTCAAAACTGAATATTATTTTAATTTTAATTTTAATTTCTTATTCTATTAATAATAATATACTTACTTGAATCCAAAAAGAAAAAACCAACTTTGGGAAGCAGGGAAGTGTGCTACGTGTCAGGTAGGTATTAGCTGCTTGTCAATTTTTCCAGACGTCCGTGTTACGGTAAGATTTTCTTCACAACAAGCACAGGTCCACATGTACCTCTCTCCTCTCTCTCTCTCTCTTCTTTCTCTCTCTCCATCTTCTCTCTCTCCTCTGTCTCGTCTCTCTCGTCTTCAGGTTAAATTCTCTCTCGGAGGTGACCGTTTCTTCACTCCAAAATCGAAGCGAGGAGATTCACTGGTAGGTTAATTATGCCGTCTCTCTCATTCCGTGGTTCCCCTTTCAAGTTAGGTTTATTTGATAATGGCGGATTTTTAGGTTTTTTTTCCCCCCTACTTTGCTATATCACGAACACGGATACTCCTTTATTTTTTTTTTCCTGTGGAGCGTGTGATAGGCTTTCTGGATTTTGATTTTTGATCTCGATCGGATTTTTGTTTTCCTCGGAAATGATTTTCTGGATCTTCGTTTAATTTGGATCCGATTCGAGGTTTGCCTTACTGTTTTTCGAGAGTCAAACACGAAAAAAAAACAGATGAGAATGTGAGATTTAGGGTTCTTATTTTAGAAAATTGGGCGTTAATCGATTTAATATCAAGGAGAAAATCTGTGTGGGATGTGATCGGAATCTCATTCTAATTTATGGGTTTTCTTTCGAGCATATAGAGTCGGTGACCAAATGGCTAAGATTTTTTTTTTTTTTTTTTTTTCCATTTTTGATCTAGAGATTAGATAATGCTCTGTTTCATTCGGTTTCTCAATGAGTAAAAGCGAAATTTCGTGCGAATCATCTGTTTGAAATTTGAATGGTGATCTCTTGGTGTGTCCAGGTGCATGTTTGGATCCGGGTTTTAAGCTCGAGGAGGTCGCAAAGGAATCTATACTAGTGGAAAAATGTTCTCGGACGATAAACGTATGGTTCCAGTGCAAGGTGGAATTATAAGGGTCGTGGTCAGATGAAATATCTGAGGTATGGAAACTGATGAGCACCATATCAAATTTTTGGGAGATGATCTAACCTATCTGGAGAAGCCCACCTTTGTGTATATTTTTGGTAGATAATTAGGCTTTTTGCTGCTGATACAGTTAAAAAAAAGGGTTTGTTGTTGATTGCTCTCATGGCTATTGCTGGCCTGCAAAACATTTTGGCGATCGATTCATCTTTCCCTCGGGACTCTGAGGTTCGGGGATCTAGGCAGAGGGAAAATGAAGGAAGGCCGCGCGTCCGGGCGTCCTCGCTCCTACAGATGTGGAGGGAACTTGAGGATGACCATGTGACGGGTCATGCTCGTGAGAGAGATAGTGAGAGGAGGAGTGATGATTCCTCTACTTCTAATGCTTTGAGGGGAAATGGTTATGACAGTAATATTAGTAGTGCTCATGATATCGTTATAGATAGTGTAAATTTGGGTGAGAATGAGCTTGGTGGATGGTCCCCCACCCCGAGTCACGTTGATTCGCATAACACGAGAGAGGATCAGAGCGAGCACTCTTCGGATCTGGGGATGGTTGAGAGGGAAAGAGTTAGACAGATTTTCCGTGAGTGGATGAGCTCTGGGACAGGTGAACATGCTTCTTCGGCTTCCCCCACAACTAACAGCTCGAGAGCCGAATGGCTAGGTGAAACTGAACAGGAAAGGGTGAGGATCATAAGGGAGATGGTTCAGATGAATAGCCAGCAGAGACCTGTTCTTGGTGATCTCAGGGAAGAACAACCTGTTGAAGTTGCTAACCAGATTGAAAGAGTACTCGATGGAAGGGTTGTTAACGCCAACTGCATCCAGAGTGAACATGCTAGAAGAGGCATACGCAAGTTATGTGGCAGGCAAGTGTTGGTGGATATGTTAAAAATGGCTGAGAGGGAAAGGCAAAGAGAGCTGGAGGGCTTGATGCAGCATCATGCTGTTTCAAACTTTGCTCATCGCAACCGCATTCAGGTTTGTTCATAAGACCTTTTTACTGTTTCTTGCTATTCTATTACGTGTCTCTGTGACATTGAATATGTTTTTTTTAACTGACTATTCCGAATTCCCAAATAAGCAAAATAATCTGTGATATATTGTCCAAAACCACCATGTCAGATACACTTACAGTCTACTCAATTACCGATAATTCTTAAAAGAGTGCGAAGAGGCCCAACTTATTCCACTTCTATTATGCGCTCTTGTGTACCTGGAATTTTATATCTTAACAATAATTAGCACTAGTTGTATATACAACTTTGAATCTTTGTCTCAGACAAACGATGATTGAAAGATGAGTAGTCATTTTGTGTTTCTAAAATGATTTAATGAAATGCATACATGGATGGAGGATGGCAGCATACTTAAGGGAGTCTATGATTAGCTTTCTATATAGCTTCCATTCCCGTTTTGGTCATCTTATACTTTGTGTTTGAAGTGATTCTGACATGAATTTTGTGTCATAGGAGATGATAGATGCTGAGCAATTCTTGGCTACTTATATTTTTCCTTACGTTATCTTTTTGTGTATGATTACAAGTCAGCTTAGGTGTAACATAGGTTGTTTGATGGCTTTAGAATGAGTTGTGTGTTGTATCTGTCTCAACTCAATCAAATCTTTTGGGTTTCGGTTGACATAGCTTGAAATCATGTTCTTTAATTGCTTTTGCAGGCATTGCTAAGGGGGAGATTCTTGCGAAATGGTGACAAGGATGATAAACAGAAACCAACTTCATCTGCAGCTACTGAGTTGGGCTTTCTAAGAGAGAGACAAACTGTATCTGAGCTGAGGTAGCTATTTCTTCTGGATTAATCAAGTCATGCATATCTCTCTGTTATTCTGGTAAATTTTGGAGTGCTTCCAGTCTTTGTTAGCCTTGTTCATTTTGAAGTTAAACCCGTTATGTATGAGTTTTTTAGTTGAATTGTATCTTCCGTTTCATCATATTAGAGCAGCTCGACCCAGAAAAAAGAGATTTCTGATGCTTTAGCGGGATTAAGAACGTGATTGTTTACTGTGTATCTGTCTATGCCAGGGAGGAATTTATATCCAGACTGGACCGGTCTGTCTCTGGTCAAGCGAGCACTAGTCACTCGGAGACCTCATCAAATGCTGAAACTGATGATAGTGGAGGGGAACAAAACGATTTAAGTTGTCAAGATAGCATCAATGATGCAGACGGTGGTTTAGATCAAAATGGCAGAGAGGCTGACAACCAAAGTTCGCTGGATGAGTTAACTAATTCTAGACGCTGTAATAATCGGAGCACGAGTTTGGAAGAAAGGACCGCACGTGTAGAAGGCTGGCAGGGGCAACTCTCTGAGAATATCCAAAGTGAATGGCCACGGTCGGAAAGTGATGAGTTTTCTCGAAGAAGAAATGATGCTGAAGCAGACCTGAATAGCCATCAAAGGGTAGATGCTACTGGCTGTTCATCCTCTTCAATTCGAGGAGAAGAGAACAGGCAAGGCGGTCGTTTACAAGAGACTCTCGAGATATCTTATGAACAGCCTCTGCACAGCGTGGAAGAAACTGCCACATTGGGACCGATGAACAGGACAACAAATTTCCAGGAGCATCTGCCTGATGAGAGCATTAATCGAACTGTCACCCTAGAGGAAGAAAACGAGGAGGAGATTCTGGAAAACGAAGAATCCGATTGGCAACTTATCAATGGTGAAAACAGTGAATGGAGAGATGATGTTGAAGAGGAGGCAGATAGAGACGTTCCCGAGAATTTTGCCAATCACTTGCCCCAGATATCATCCGTGGACGAGGACAGAGCAGCCCATGGTCTTCTAGAATTCGCGGAGATTCAGCCTGATGATGCTGATCTTCAAAGCACACTGCAAGACTGGTCGGAAGAACATTCTGATCAGGACACAGTTTCAATTGGAAGGGCTGCCACATTCTTTCCTCCGGATAATGATAACGAGAACATGGAACTCAGAGAACTCTCGAGCAGGTAAGAATCCAGTAGTAGTATTTCTGCCGTAATGGCACACAGTTCTCAACCCTGAATTTATGTATCTGATGACTTACTATTTTGCGCCACAGGAGACGTGTCTCAAACCTTCTGCAAAGCGGGTTTAGGGAAAATCTAGACCAATTAATACAATCTTACATGGACAGACGAAGCCGAAACCCTGTCGACTGGGAAGAACACGAGTCTTTTCCTGACCCTGCATTAGTAAGCGAACATACAGAACAGCAGGATGATACTCAGAGTGGTGGACAAGAACTCGATACTGTCGAATCTCCTCCGTTGTCTCTACCCTCCCCGGTGATTCCTGTTCAGCCGTTCTGGGACCATGATCGGTCCAGTTCAAACTGGCCGGCACATGATATGCATCAGCGCATCGGCATGGTAAGACTAGTTCCACAGTGGATCCCCAAAGGAATCGTCTTTTCTAAAGATGAAGAAACTCATTTGGTTTTTGACTTATAATGCAGGATTGGGACTCGATCAATGATTTGAGGTTGGACATGGGCAGAATACAGCAAAGGATGGATAATCTGCAGAGGATGCTGGAGGCTTGCATGGAAATGCAACTCGAGTTACAACGGTCCATAAGACAAGAGGTCTCTGCCGCGATGCACCGCTCTGCCGACCCATCAGGTTTGCTATCCATCTCAATTCACAGTACACAAACATGTATATATATATATTGTTTTTGCGGTTAATTGGGTTTATGATGCGTCGTAATCAATCCACAGGTCCATCTAAGGACATGGAGAGCTACGAGTCGAAATGGGAATATGTAAGGAAAGGAATCTGCTGCATATGCTGCGAGAGCAGCATTGATTCTTTATTGTATAGGTATGTATAGAGAGACCATGAGATCACCAGCTTTCTTCTTTTTGTTTGTAAAACATCATCTTCCCCAGTCGATGATGATAATTGTTTTTCTTGTTTTTAAAAAAAAACAGATGTGGACATATGAACACATGCGAGACGTGTGCAAAGAAGCTAGTGGAAGCTGGAGGAAAATGTCCCATGTGTCAAGCCCCTGTGATTGAGGTAGTTCGTGCTTAATCTATTCTCTGAAACTCACTCACCTCTTTGGCTCCAAGCTCTCTCTGCTTCACAGATTTACTTATTAGAAGTTTCTGGGTTTTTACTGATACCAAATGTCCTTGTGATTTTATAACATAGATATTTACTCTGATTCCCTCGGGCTCTTTAATTTTATCCGTGGTGTAAGGAAGACACATACACACACACTTTCTTAACTATTTTTATACACATGAAATATCAAAAGATTCAATAGAAAAGTTGTTGACATTTTTATCTGAAGACTAGCGACATTTTTGTAACATCTAAAACTCGATGTCATTTTACAATTTTCTTATTTTATCTCATACAAACAAAAAAGACTCAAAACAAATAAAATAAAAAGAGGAAAAGGAGCTTCTACGAAAATCATTTTCCAAGTTTATAGTATGTATTTGAAAAAATGTCATCTTGTGGTATTTTTTGGAGAAAATTTATTTTAATAATATTCTAGAGTATTTCTTTTTTCTTATTTTATCTCATACAAAAAAAACTCAAACAAATAAAATAAAAAGAGAAAAAAGGAAGCGACAAATAAAATATCAACGGTCGTGTTAACACACACATGTCAGAGACTCAACGACCGTTCCAATCCAGTCCTCTGCCCAAAACTCGAACAAGGGCCCACACCAGGACACGTGTCATATTCTTCTTCCGTCGATCTGCAGCTGCTCCCTGCCGAGCCTTGATCCGGTAACACCTGGCTGCTCCGGCAGAAAGGACAAGAAGCGTGTGAGCTAAGCCACGTGTCAACGCAGTCCACGTGGAACACGTGACCACAATGCGGAATCACTTTAACCGTTTCGCCTTCTTCGAAGTCGCTCAAGCAGATAACGCAATCTTCGATCCGCTGCTTCGCTGCTTTCGTGTAAGGGTGCACCGGCAGTGATCGTACGGCCTGAGAATCAAGCCCCTTCCTCGTGGAGGATGATGATCTTCTTCTCGGCCTAGAGGGAATCTCGGCCGTCGAATCGTCGTCGTCGGCGAAGTGACGGATGAAGACGGAAAAGAAAGCAATGAAGAAGAGAGCGATCAAGAGGACGAATAAGGAGAGAGCCGTGAGAGCCATGGAGGAGTCGAGTGACGAAGGTGACGTGGCGTTTTGGACGGTTGTTATGAGCTCTCGATCGTCATCGCTACGGGCTTGGTAAAGCTGGAGGAGCTTGCGGAGGTGCAGGTTCTTGCTCTCCATTACTGAAAGCTTACTATCTCCTGATCTTTTCAACTTTATAACTACTTCACACTGTAAATACTAAATAGACTTATATCACATTAACGTACACGTACCCATGTTAATTATTATTGGTGTTTCTGAAGAAGAAAAAAAAAATCTAAATGATATGTTTTTTTATTAAAAAAATTATCCAAATTTTTTTTAAAAAATGCAGGTTAAATCTATGAAAATTAAATTTAATCCGCAATATAATTTTTTTACTTTTTTTTTTTGAAAAACATTTACTTTTACATACATTACAATTTTTTTAAGTTTTAATCGTAAATTCATTCCACAGATTTCGATTTGATATGTAATTTATCATAATTTAAAAGATTTAACGACGATGATTGCGGGATAAATTTACAAATAGATAAACGATTTTGACATTTTGTTTTCTAGGTCTCTCAATCGATGAAGGATCATCATAATAATCAAGGCATACTTCATTGAAATTAAATCAGTTTTTGCTTGTGTTGGTTGATTTTCTTCTTCTATGTTATGAAAATTTTGTGGCTGCTTTGTAGTGCATCTTCATGCATCTCATGTACTTCGTTCATTTCAACCCTTAACAATCCTTGAATCTTTCCAAAGCTTAAATTTGGAGATTTAGAATCGCGGGTTGTTAATTACTTCAAATTACAGACATGATTAAACCTGAAAAACCGGTGTTAGAAAATAACAATCTCACAATCTCTCAAGTGTGATCGTCTACTGAGAAACATTTTTAGAGAATATACTTATTTTTTGAAATATTTACAGTGGTGCCTGATGTGTCATCACCACACTTATTCTCTCATTATTTTAATACAAATTTCTTTTTTGATTAGATTAATTGTATTATATGTCTTTATCTATTTATTACTTTTAATATAACCAAAAAAAATATATTTTAATTTTTGGATTATTTAAAATCAAATTTTAGGTTATGTAATGATTTATGATATACATCATATTACACAATACATTTTTTAAAAATGAATAAAACAATAATTTAAAAAAAATATTATTTAATGAAATATAATTTATACACAATTTATGATATATACAATACTTTTTTATTAAGCAGAAAATATATTTACAATAAAAAGACTTCGATATGTGTGATTTTAATAAATAAAATTTTTTATAACAAATTAAAAATATAATTTAGGTTATAATAAAAAATACTTTGATATGTGTGATTTTAATAGATATCTATATTTATAAATATTTTTTTTATTTATATGGTTTGCTAATAGAACCATATAAATTAACCAAATAATATATATTTAAGCATGAAAAGAAGTTAAAAATATTATGTTAAAAAGTTGAAATATTAAATTATATTATTCACATATATATAAAACTGATTAAATTATTTTTATTTTAAACAATTTCAAAATCATCTTTAATAAAATTATTTATAGATTTTGTATCATGAGCATGGCGCAGATTATCACATAGTATATTCTTATAAAACTCAAAACATTTCATTTTTTTCCGTAGTAATCCAACAGAATATACCAAAAAGATCGAAATGATGCTAAGTATAGGTCAAACTCCAAAGAATAGATACAACACAAATGATTGGACAAAGAAAAATTAGAATGCAAAATTAATCTAGAACGTTTTTGATAATTTTCTCTCCTTTTTGGATTTTCTATTTTGATTTTTTCTTTTCTTTTACGGATTTCTTTGTTTTTATTGTATTTTCGGAGGCAAAAAACAAAAGTGAAAATCACAAAATCGAAGAACAGAGGATGAAAGAAACAAGATGAACAAACAAGAAGAATAATAGAATGATAAACCAAGCTTATAAATATATTTTGATACCATATGATACGAAATTTCCAAGAGAAGTAGTCTCTAAGATGGTGAACTGGTACCAAAGAACTCCCGTATCACAAATCTTAGGTATATTAAACCTAAGACCCAATATTTTTACGACGATACTTTGAAACTAAGTGATGGTAACCTTTAACATGTAGAATTCGCGTACTGCAAACTTTGAGTATTTAAACCCAATTCTCTCACAACAGAACTACTCAACTACAAACCATTTGATTAGCCGGAATGATCACCACGTATATTACGCACTGAATAATTTTAAAAAGTTCACTAATAACTAAATGAGAATTAGTCTCACAAAAAAATATTTGATTAAAAGAAAAATATGGCTAAAATTTGTAATTTTTAATTAGAAAATATGAAACTTAATTTACCTAACTACTCTAACAAAGCAAAATATGGCTAAAAACCCAAAGATTTTCTGTAACTTTGATTGAGGACCGATCTTGTAGAAAACTGTATCATAATTAAGTAGAATAATCCTACTCCCAATTTCGGTTTGTGAATCCAATTTCGTCTGACGATTAGTGTGTTACTCTGACATTCGATAAATTTCTCAGTTGGTATTACGAATCACTAAAAAAAAATTATTTTCCATGCTTCGTCTTCACTTACAATACTAATGAAAATTACTTCGTATTAGTTCATTTATTCTTAAATGTTTTAACATCAAATATGTTTAAATTTTTAATTTTCTCAAGATTGAAACAAAAAAAAACATCTAAATATATTAACATTTGAAGTGATGTTATTTTTCTTTTTCAAAATTACATGATTAGTAAAAATATAGCATAGAATGTTGTCATCTTAGTTTATCGGATAAATAAGTTATTTTAAGTATTATTGTGTAGAATGTGAGAGGAAATTTGTGTCAATACATATATATATATATATATAAATAGTTGAGAAAAATAAATATTTATCCAAATAAGTGAAAGTTTCATCCATTCTTTTTTAAGTAACTGTACCTTTCGAATACCTAACGCCTACAACAAACAATTTGAAATATATAGCAGCTTAGAACATTTATGTCGAAAACAAGCAGAGAAACATTTCATGTGTCTATACAAAACATATACACATTCATGTCTCTCACAAATGTTTAAATACTCAATTATTGAGCCCTAAACCCCACAAATACTAACTTTTTATATAAAACAATAATAAAATTTCAGCCTTAAGTAAAATATTCAGTAGGCAGTAGCTAGATGGATATAGTGACAGGTAACTTCAAACCACTACATTGATTAGTAATTTGATGATCGTTACTCCGAATTAAAATATACAAATATCTCCACCGACATTTTTGTATCGAGTACTCACTTGTGATTCCTTCCTTTAGCAATGAGTTGTCAAATATAGTCTATCCTACAATCTTACTCATATGAAAATATGGTATAAAAATGACCAAAAAAAGAAGAAGAAATATGGTATAAAAATTAGAAAAGGGTTATAGAAAGGTATTTAATGTTGACAAAGAAAGGGAATTTTACGATTTTCTTCTATACAAATTGTTGTTTCCATGTGAGATGATTGTGAGAAGTGAGCTGGACATTGTACAAATTGGGAATATATAATACACCCACCCAATACGCATATATTATGCTAATTTGGGTGGACCATTAAATTGGATTAAATAAATTAAAAGGTAACTTTTTTTCTTTTTTAAATTTCTTGAAAAAGATTTTGATTAAATTAGGAAGCAAAAGGAGCTCTATGAGGAATGCCTTTTCGTCGCCTAGAATTAGAAGTATGAGTTGGAGGATGCGTGCCTTTGTTCGTTTCTTGTTGTCTTTCTTTACGCAATCTCTCTTCTTCCTCTTCCTTATTCTTCCTCATTCCTTCAACCTGACATTTTCATCATTACATCATATTCAAAATGTAACATATACATCTAACCTCGTACGTATATTTATATATGTACATTTTTTTCTTAAGATACATTGTCTATATATGCTTGAAATTCCAACCTAACCTATCCAATTTACCATACAAGTAAATTATAACGTACTTCCTAAAACCGTCACTTCTCATTTTTGACCCGAAAAATAAATTCAAAACACTGGTAGTAAATGATGAAGATATACACATTTAGAACAAAAGTGTAGGTAAAACATACCTTGCAACCCAAGGAACAGAAGCGAAAGGGATCAAGAAGGGTTCTGCAACAAGTCTCGCAGAAATATGAAATGGTTTTTGGGGTGGAAGACGTGGCGCCATGGGAGGGGTTCTTAGGCTGAGGTCTCTCGTTTAAGAAGAGAACCCTCGCGCTGTTGATGACATAAGTCTGCACTCCTCTTATGTCCAAGACCTTCTCTATCTCCGATACTCTCACCACATCGTGATACGACGATCTTCTTATCTGTAGATTCATCGTAAGCTCATTGATATAAACCAATAGTGATATATGTATATGCAATGTGGTGAACCTGAAGGACGAGATGGTCAATGTGGAAAGAGGAGCGGCAGTAGAAGCAAAACGCAGCGTTTTGACAAGAGAGACAGAACATGTTGCACTCATTTCGCGGTGTCTCGCGGTGACGAGGGCAAATGCTGAAGAAGGTTGTTCCTAAGAGACCTTCCAACCATTTTGGCTCCTCCATTTATGTCTCCTGTTTTTTTTTAAAGAAAAAAAAATCATTATTAGAGCAATATATAAAAAATGGGAAGATCGAGACAAAATTTTATGAACAATGTAATAACCAACGAAGAACATATGTAATACTCTTGCCATTTGCATAACCTTTATGAAGATGATCAGTAGAGAGAGGGAGAGGGAGAGAGAGAGGGAGAGGGAGAGAGAGAGGAGAGAGCAGGAAAAATCAGATTTTAAGGGTAAGAGAGAAAAGAAGATATTACTTTTATTTTATTGTTGGGAAATGAAGATTTTATTTTATTTCTTCTTATTTAGGAGGAGTAGTAGATATATTCTGCATCTTTTAATTATTAATTTTAAATTTAAAAGGAATAGTTATTGGAAAGCAGAGGGCAACGATAGAGATGATGTTAGGTTTAGGTTGATTTCAAACCGTTGGATTGGGACATTGCGAAATGAGTTTGATAACATGCGTGTATATAAATTTGCCTTTCTTTTCACAATAGTGATATGTGTTAATTCATTTAGTACAAAAATTAGATCAAAATTTGTTCAAGTTGTACTTTTACAATAGCTAATTTTAATATATAATTAATTTCTATTAAAAAGTGATAGTGATAATTAATATCATTAAACTAAAAAAATATCTTATTAAAATCTCTAAATAATAAATAAAATACTTTAATGGTAAATTATATTTTGCATTATCGTACAAAAGTACACCAAATTACAATTAAAAATTTATGTATTTAATCTGATATAACTAAATTAATGAGTTAAGCCCATATATATATATATATATATATATATATATACTAGAATAGGACCCGTAAAAATAAATTGAAAACAATATTCTAAATTAGGTCCCACATTATACGATTTTATTCCATAATATGATTTTCTATCATATTTTGGCAAATTCTTTTCTCATTCAAAGTCACATATTATCTTTCATTTATTTTATTTCTTTTCTCATTGAAAGATAATAGTAGTACAGTAGAACCTCTATAAATTAATACTCGATAAATTAATAATCACTATAAAGTAATAAATTTTGTCGGTCATGGGTCATTGTAAAAATTAGCAAAATTCGATAAGATAATAAGATAATAATTTTTTTTGAAACTCCTATATAAATATAAGGTCCCATTAATATCATATATTAATAATTTATATAATTGTTTTCCATTTTACAATAAGTAATGTTTTAGGGGGGAAATATGTTTCAAATTATATTATGTTTTTAACTTTTAATAAAAAGAAAATTAAGTTTTATTAGTTTTAACCATTTTTATTCGAAAAAATTGTTTTATCATTGGTTCAATTGTGTTTTATAGTACTTTTAAAAAATTATTATAAATTTATTATTAAAAAAATATTTTGATGCTATTTAAGGATATTTCTTATAAATTAATAACTCTATAAATTAATAAAATATTATAATCCCAACATTATTAATTTATATATGTTTTACTATTTTTTTTCTTTTAGAAAGGTATTTTTTATTTTTAATATATTTTAGTTCCAACACGTGTTAAGATTTAGTCGATTAATTTCTCACATGTCCCAGACGTGTTAATTACTAATTTTTAATTTCTTTTGAAATATATATTTTTTCATTTTGTTTTTTTTCTTTTTATAAATAATATTATTTGCTTCTTTTTTGGATTAGTATAATTGAAACATAATTTTTTCTAAATTGAATTTAATTTAATTTACTTTTTTGTTTCCTTTTCTAATCTAGATATGGATACGTGCAACGCAGGTTGGTAGTTAAATTTTTTTTTTAAAGTTGTTCTTGTAAATTTTAATTTGTTTTTACAAATTTAATTAATACTCTTCTTTATTTTTGTTTTGTTTTCTAAATCCATTTAATACATGATTTTGTGTATCACTCTAAAACTTAAAGAAAATGTAAATAAATGATTTAATACTTTATAATAAATATATATTGGTTCATGAATAACTAGTGGGTATATTTTTATTGAACATCCAAAATTAGTTGACTTTAAATAATAATCTAATTATAACCCAATATAATTGACAAATGGGGTTTAGTTATTTAAAAATTTACCAGGTGAAATTACTGGTTTTAAAACCAAGATCCATATTAGACACTCATACGATTAAAGTTGTTTTAATAATTTCAAGGAAAGCCTAACCTACAAAGTGTGTACTGCAGATTAATATAAGTTTGCTTTGATCAATAAGAACTAATAGTCTTTTTAGCCTATAAAAAAAACTTATGCGGGTTTTTATTTTTAAACCCGTAAATATAAATTTAAACACTATTCTAAATTAGGTCCCACATTATACGATTTTATTTCATAATATGATTTTCTATCATATTTTGGCAAATTCTTTTCTCATTCAAAGTCACATATTATCTTTCATTTATTTTATTTATTTCTTTTTTACAAATATTAGTATTTCTCTTTTTCTTTTAGAAATAATATTTTTTTATTTTTAATATATTTTAATTTCAACACGTGTTAAGATTTGATCGATTAATTTCTCACGTGTCCCAGATTTGTTAATTACTAATTTTTAATTTCTTTTTCTTAATTGAAATATATTATTTTATTTTTTTTTCTTTTCATTTTGTTTTTGAAATAGTATTATTTGCTTCTTTTTTTTAGGATTAGTAAAATTGAAACATAAATTTTTCTAAATTGAATTTGATATTATTTAATTTTATTTTTATTTCCTTTTATTAATTGAAATATATTCTTTTATTTTTCGTTTTTACTTTTAGAAATAGTAATATTTTATTTTTTCTTTTAGGATTAATAAATTTTTATTTATAATATATTTTAATTATCACACGTGTTAAGGTCTGGTCGATTAGCTTGTCACATATTCCAATCGTGTTAATTAATAAATTTTATTTTCCTTTTTCTTAATTGGAATATAACCTTTTAAGTTTTAGAAATATTAATATTATTTTTTTTGCTTTTAGGATTAGTAAAATTGAAACATAAATTTTCCTAAATTGAATTTTTTTTTTTTTGGTCGGAGGAAGGAGACAATGTCTCCCTTAATTATTTATAACTTAAGAAACAAAAACCCTTACAAACGCACATTCCGTGCTCTTGTCACCCCATTGACATCATCCCTTACAATCAAATCAATATCCTCAGGTGGAGATTCTAACAAAGAAATCCCTAAAGGAAGAGAGAAAGCATAGTTTGCTAGCCCATCCGCAAGACAGTTAGTCTCCTTATACACATGAGAGATACGCACAATCCAATCTCTAGATAAAAAGTCATGGCACAGACGTACCAGGATGGACAGGGGATGAGCCTCGCTAATCCCGTCTGTCAAGAATCCCACAACTATGGCCGAGTCGACTTCAAGTTCCAGACGAGTAGTTCTCTTATCCCAAGCCATGTATAAGCCATAATACACTCCCCACAACTCGGCTAACGGCGATGTACATATTACTATGTTAAAAGCAAATCCCCCACACCAGTTACCCTCTCCATCTCGCAAGACTCCCCCAACTGTTGCCAACCCCGGATTCCCGTGAGAGGCGCCATCCGTGTTAAGCTTGAGCCAACCTCCCCTCGGCGGAATCCATGCTATCAATCTCTCCACGGTCCCTGTCACATTTACTCTGCCTCGGACCCCCTCATGTGCCGTAGCTATTTCCTTGGCTAGGTCCTTAATAAATCTCACCCTGTCTCGGCACTTCCCAGTTGTCCCGAATATATTCCCACATCTCCATTTCCAGGTCCACCATATAGCTACTGCAAACATCGTGGACCAAGGACATCCTGCAATCTCCGAATTTTCTCCCAGGTTTTCATGGATCCACTCGATTAGTGTCGCTGCAAAAAACCTTTGGCGTTTACTGGCCGGAACAATCCGGTTCCATATTCCCTCTATTGCAGGACAATCACAGAGGACATATATAATTGATTTTTCCCCTCCTCTACATATTTGACAAGTCCTCGTATTACTTAGGTGCCTTCGCATCCTCTCCATATTTGTCATGAATACTTGATTAACTACTAACCATAGGAAGACCCTCACTCTTTCCGGTGCAACAATGTGCCATACTCTATCAAACAAACTCTGCAAATCCGGTCTTTCTTCCGTCGGTTTAGTCAGGAAGGAGTATGCCGCTTTCACCGTGAAACTTCCATCTTGGGTCTCTCCCCACGTGATTCTGTCTCTTGCGCCCGTAATATTATATAGCACCACCGCCAGTAGCTGCAGCTTCACATGGTTCGAGATATATAGAGTAATTTGCTCTAGTAGCCATCCCTTGCTCTCATATTCACTAGCTCCCCCGGTATTTCATTCTCTACCATGTCTAACAGAGGGACCCTAAGTATCCACTTATCCTTCCAAAAGAGAATCTTCCGTCCATTCCCAAATATCCAGCTCAGACCCGGTCTCACAACATCTCGTAGGCCTGTCATCATACTTCTCCATACGGGTGACCAGTTACTTTCGGCTATCGACCAGACTGGCTCCCTTATGTTCGTCACTTTATACTTACTTCGTATCACTCTATACCTTATGTTCCTAAATCGAATTTAGTCTTATTTATTTTTATTTTTCTTTTCCCTTTTCTTAATTTAAATATATTCTTTTTATTTTCCTTTTTATTTTAGAAAGAGTACCTTTTTTATTTCTAATAGATTTTCATGGCAACACGTGTTAAAATCTTATAGATAAACTTGACACGTGTCACGATCATGTTAATTAGCAACTTTGACGCAACCAACTTTATATAATAAGATATTTTAACCAGCTGTTTAAACTATGTTTTATTATCTGTAAACTTTTTGCCTTAATTTTTCTATAAGTTTTTAGGAACACAAATTTTTGACTCTCCATCTTAAATTATAAAATAAAATTGAACCATAATTTTTATATGTTAATCTTATTATGCATTCTTCTTTATTTTTTGCTTGTGTTCTTCAGTAATGTCTGATGAGTTCTATTGTTAAGTTTTAGGGAACTATCGAATTCTTCATCTTTTGCTAAAAAATTACTGCAAAAACTTGATTGATCACATAGTTTATAGTTTTAGATTGTATACCTACCGAAAGTGTTTGATTGAAAACATGAAAGAACATTTATAGCAATGTAATGACCCGTTCTGTAAAACCACACCAATAAGCTTGACTTGTGTTGTGTTGCACACAAATCTGCAAACAAAGTAAGAAAAATAAAATAGAAAGGGTGAGCAACCTTCGCAACCAATGTTACTTAGTGAAGGTGAGCACACAAGCCCATATGATCCATACATATATATTTTTAAAATCAATTTAGGGGTTAAATGAAGGGGCCAAGACGAATGTTTCGTCTCGTTGTACCGAAGGCATCAAACAACCTAACTCGTCTTGTCTATCAAGCAACCTAGCATCTTCTAGTCATCATCACTCAGCATCTTACCATGACAATTCTTTCTTAACATAACCTAACATAGTAAACATGTAACACTTGCCATTACAGGTATTTATTTTTTTCCCAACATCTGGGGCGTGGTGTGGGACCTACAGCCAACCCACATGAGGTAACCCGACTTCTTTAGGTCGTACCATCATCACTGGGGTTCGTCAGTCGTTAATGGGCCGCACGGGCTAACATACTTCCATACACGATCCAGATATACAATGTGCAACGGGCTAACATGCCTTCGTTCGCAGTCTTATAGTCAACGCCTTACTACAGCATAATCGTATAACATTATCATATCATAAGTTCATAACATCATTCCGTAACATCAAGTACTATAATTCTCTATCTTCGATTCTTATCTCATCACTAATCCTAGACAGACCCAGAGGAGAACCGGGCTAAAACCACCCTGACCATGACTTAAGACCACTAACTTTTTCTATTGACTTAAGACCACTAGCTTTTTCTATTGACTTAGACCATCTCCATTGGTAGAGACCCATATGGGGTATTTAAACATTTTTTAATATTATTTTTTTTTCTTTCTTGTTTTAAGAACCTTAGATTTGATTATGATTTTTTGCTCCTCCATTAGTAAAACTCTAATGGGTTCTTAACCAAAAAAAAAATTATATTACAACATTATTTTATTGTAAACAAAATACAATTAATAATAGATCATGAACGTCCATGCTGAAACCATTACTAACACTTCTTCCGAGTCTTGGAATATTCCAGTTGGTATCCCAACTAGACGAGCTCAATCCCAATCAGACGATCTTGGAATATTCCATTTGGTATTCCAATGAGGAGCCCTTTTCCAAATGCAGTCCCTGGATTGCATAGCCAAGCTCAAATTAAGGACGCTACAAGATGGTGTTTGTCTTTGTTGCCCAGTCCCTGGAGAGACACCACCTTGGTGCCATCGTTTCAAGGAAACATCACAAGACCATCGAGAGTCAATCCTCTCCGTCCAAACTCTGTTTTCAGATCAATACCATCGACTACAATGTCCGATATTTTGGGGTCATCAAGTTCTTCAAGATTTCAAGCTCAAGCCAACGTTATAAGACCACCGGCTTCTGGACTTTTGCCTGCTGCAATGCCCAGTTACCAACGACAACAACTTCGCCCTTCTTCTTCTTCAATGGTATAACATCTAGCTTCCAAGATCGTTTTTACTACTGTCATTGCATTTTTTTATCACAAAATTAAAAAAAGGGTTTCTTGTTTTGGGTTTTATCTGCAGGGTCTACCACAACATTTGAGACATCAGCCTCCATTGTTGCAGGATGTGAGAGGTTTGGACCTTAACCTGCCGGCTAATAATGAAGAAGAAGATGAAGGTTTGGATCTTAACCTGCCGGCTCGGGATGAATGATGAACCAGCGTATGAGTAAGATTCGATCACAATTGATTCTAAGATAAAAACAGAGGATAATTATAGCCAAAGTAACAAATCGCAGTTTGTTTAGACTCAAAATGTATAAAAAAATAAAGAGGATTATAGATGGATAATGTAGTAGACTTGATGGTGATTAGAGCTATTTCAAGTGACAGTTTCTTACTTTCTCAGATTTCAAAAGCTAGCGACTGTTGTTGTCTATTTCAACCTTTCATATCACTTTCATCTAAATACTTCAAACTAGTGAGGACAATACACTAAAACACAGTTATAAAACAGAGATCAATGTTGACTTAACTCAAGGAACTCTACTGTCAAATTTAGTGAGTTTCATTAGGCTTGTATGGACTTAACCTTAACCAACCACAAATGGCAGCACATTAAACCTCGAAACAAAATCAACTCTCCAATAAACATGAGAGAAAGAGCTGAGAGACGAAGCAAAATCAACTCAAGAAGCCACGAGCATTTCACAACACACATTGGCACTAAACCATAAGGCTTTATTGAGAGAACCCAATTCACCACATAGAATCAAGACTTAAAAAAACCCAATTAACCATAAAACCACTAAATCACTTTCTTAATTAAACAACATTAACCTCACAGAAGCATCCAAAACCTCAAATCAAGCAAATTAGCATCGAAATCCATGGAACCAAAATCAACCAGTTATGCCCAGAAATGAGGAGGAATTATAAACACATTTAACCAAAAGGAATTAACACAATCTCGATGCTAAATCAATTGAAAGAGACGAAACTATGCAC
Source organism: Alliaria petiolata (assembly GCA_020283515.1). Lineage (NCBI taxonomy): Eukaryota > Viridiplantae > Streptophyta > Magnoliopsida > Brassicales > Brassicaceae > Alliaria > Alliaria petiolata. The sequence continues at coordinate 376,657,091 of JAHZTW010000001.1, forward strand.
GAAGAACTAGCATCTAAGCTTATAAAATTCAACGAGCAACCTTAGCGAATCACCTGGAGATGCTTTCTTCCTTCTTTTCCGGCCATCCTCGTTCGCTTTCTCTCTGATTTACTGCAACGCCGCCATCGATTTTTCTCTTCAGAATTTTCATCTTTCGTACCGAGAGAGAGAGACGAGAAAAGAGAAAATAATTCTTTTTTTTTGTTAAATTGACCAATGAGAAGTGGACACAGTAGGGTTTCTTAACCTTTATGAAAGTCCTCTTTTAAGATACGTTTCTTAATCTGTTTCCTTATAAATGATTTGTTTTATTTTATTTTAACTTAAAAACCATCTTAAGAAATCCGTAAGATCTCCCCATGGAGATGCTCTTAAGACCACTAACCTTTCTATTAATTAAAATCGAAAGATAATCAATATTTTTTTTATATAATTGCAGCAAATTGAAACCGCTTAACAAATTCTGAGCGAGGTAGAGTTGTCACATAGTTAAATTTAATTTTATAATATTATTGATCAAATTTTTGCATTGATGTGGTTAATAATATACGAGGTACCAGAAAAGAAGGAAGACCAAGAACTGAGTAGAAAGAATAAAACAAATAGAAGTAAAGAGTTCTAGAAAACAAGAAAAATACCATGTAAAAATGTTTTTTGGTGTAATTTTGTTCTAAAAAAAAAAAGACATTAGGCAATAAAAAATATAACCTTTTTTCAGACATGTTTTTGGGACTAAAGAACAAAAATTGTTTCTTGCTTATATGACCATTTTGTTCTCAATTTTAAAAAAATTATGCTTGTTAAATATGAAAAAGAAAACACTTTTTGAAGTATAGTTAAAAACGAAGACGTTTAAATTTTAATTGTTAATCCATCAGATATGCAGGAAATGATGATAGTTCTGTAATAATTATCATACAGCAGAAATTTAAAAGGATCGAAATAGAATTGGAATGTTTTTTGTGAATATCTTCTGGCATGAAAGCTAAGTTGCATTGTTCAAAACAAAAATAAAAACAAAAAAATGAAAGCTAAGTTGATCATGTACGTGTAATTTTAGATATTAAATTGCCTGAATATTCAGATGTACTTTTTGAAAATTTTATTTTGTTTTTTTTTTCCTGTTTTTAAGGTCGAGAAAGTGACGCAATACTGAAGCCAAAACATGTGCAGTGGTTGCATCAACCTTACGTCAATTCCCCGAATGGCTAAATATCATATCGCTTTATCAAATAATTTTTGTTTGGGAAGCGGATTAAATTCAGTTACGTTATTTTATTAAAAGGATAAGATAGTTACGCATGATTCTTATTAAAACCACTTTGTTGGCGTAATACATCAAAATCGATGCAGTAGATTCCACACGTGCACCAGCGTCATCTAAGAAGCAAAATCAAGGGGATTTGCGAAAGCAGTATGAAAAATCTTGAAATTAAGATTTTAAATTATGACTTCCGTTAAAGTTTTGAAGGTCCCATACTTTGAAAAGTGATTCTTGTGTAAGAGCATCAAATGTTCCGAAATGTAAAAATATAAGAAGAATTTGACGATTGGGTTGAATATGGTCAAGATGGATTTATGGAAGGTTCAATAAACCGTATATGCGTAGACTGTAGATGATTTAAAGTAAATTCTGAGTCTGATTAAATCATAGATTGCTTATATTTGGTTTCCAGTGACAGGCCTCGATGGCTTCTTTAGCGTTGGAGCCTAATCTGCTTATATGCTTGTTCTATATTTCGTTTTTACTTTCTCGCTTTTTGTTTTTTGTTATTTTTTTCTTTTCGTGGTGTTTGATTTTGGTTTCTCGTGTTATACATACAAAAGCTTTAATTTTATCAAATGTAGGTCTTGTCGCTTCGGTTGGGTGACTTTTCTTTAGACTTATCCAGTTATCTTTAGATTTGGTTGATTCCTTTTTCGGCAAAGGCGGATATTAAACCAGTTATTTCACTGCTTCGGATGTGGAAGAAATCATCATTGAAGAGTTCATCTATTAATGTTGAACATCCAACACAATCTATTAGTGTCTTGAACATCAAAATTTTTGTTCACTTTCTCACAACTCAAGAAAAGATATTGAGAACAAAATTAGAGAGGAGAAATAGAAATGAAAGATGGGTTGGTTCTCCAGAGCATGAAGCATACGTGGTGGTCGGACCGCAGGAAAACAAAAAGCATGTTCAGAGTTTTTGAAAACAAGATAGTTGTTATTGATAGGATTGAGATATTCTATCAGATCGGGTTGAACGATTTTTACATTATCAAAACGTTCGGTCATTATTAGAATTGAGATAGTTAGTTAATACATGATCTAACATCCCGATTTCTTGAATATGATTATATATGTGGAGAGGTTTTAAAGAATTGATTTGACTATTTATGTCACCAAAGTGCACTTATTTTTTTGGCCACTTGTCCTTAGAGAATTCCAAAGTTAAGCATGTTTGAACTGTAACAATTTAATGATGGGTGGCCTATCGGAAAGTGATTTATGGTACAGTGTGAGTGAGGATAAAACACAAGGAAAGTTCACGTGGTAATTTGCAGGGTTAGTGTATCAAAATTCTTTCAAGCCTCCCGATTGACACACCGATCGTCGGACGAGGGTGGGCCCATGGGTCGAGAGAGAACGTGGAGCCTACTGGTAGAGACGGTCAGAACATTACACATGATCGAGCTATCTGATTGTATGACTTCAAGATGAATAGTTGTTACATGACAAAATCATTAAATCGTTATTGAGATCGGGATAGTTTGTCGTTATAAGATCGTGATAGACGGTTGTTATATACTCGGGCTATCCAATCTTTATGGAGATTGTGATGGAGCTTTGTTACATAACTGAATCATATGAATATATTGGGATTTTGTGTTTCTTGTTGTGTTGATTATTGTGGATTAAGCTAAAAGTATATTTGAAATTAACATGATGTTGATGATCAACGTAGAGCTTGAGACTGAGACTATGTAATTTTATTGTATTAATTGATTGTGTGATTTGATGATTATTGTGTTTGCATGTAGGCGAAAATAATCGTTTTGTACTGAGTAATTCGTTATTTATGCCTTCTTCAATGATGCAAGTGAGGCAGGACCGTGCATGAACCAAAACATATGATACATACGTATAGGACCTCACATTTTTTTGAATTTTTTTAGGACCCAAATATTTTCAATTTCTTTGCTATTTGGTTTTTATGATTGTGTGATTTACTTTTCAAGGAAAGAAATTTTAGTTTAATAAACAAATATCCTAAAAAAACTTATTTTGCAAAATTTGAGTTGCAATTTTTGTGTTTTAATAAATTATCTAGGGCCTCGACTTTTGATTTCGTATTAGACCCCAAATATTTCAGGCACGACTCTAAAGTGAAGGTGTAGTGTCTTGTGTATACGGAAAAGTAAAAAGTAAAAACTATCAGTATATCGGATGTTCAGACATTTTCAATTTGAAATATTCAGGCTAAAATTTATAAATAGTATTCTATCCTCGGGGAATTTTTGATCTATTGTTCATATTTCTATAAAATTACGATTTTTTTTTGCGTTTATTCTTTTAAAAAATAATATTCAAATCATTTTAAGCTAAAAATCACTTCACAATGTAGATATATAGCAATCATGATATTTTTATAAAAACAAGAGATATTGTAGTTATTTATTCCTTGGTTTTAACAAAAATTATTTATAATATAAGTTTATTTATTTATTTAACACTTTTTGGTTTTATATTTTATTATTCTTTTTTTTTTGTCAACAAGTATTCTTTTCAATCAAATAGTAGTGGTTCAGTGGTTGAAAGGTTTATTGTAAACGTCTTTTCAGCCGAGTTCGATTCCTCTCACTGCAATTTTAATGCTTGCAATAACAAAAAAAATCCAGATTTGTATGAGTTTTGGAGAATAGTCTGAATTTTGGCATAGAATTCTCCCAATTAACAAAAAAAAAACAATCACTTTTTCTTATCCATCTGTATTATACTGCTAAAATTTATATATAAGTGTTTTTAAAAGAAAAAAATCCTTTAGTTTTAAAGGAAATAGTTTTAAATTTTGGATTACATATTTGTTTATAAAATTTCTTAATATAAAAACTGAAAAGTAACTAAAATATATGTACAAAACATCATGTTAATTTTTATCTTATGTAAGAAAATATTTACTTTTTTGTTAAGTAATCCATTTAAAAATGATGTTCTTTAAATTTATTGTTTAATGAATTTTAGAGATTTTTGGTTCAGTAACCATATAAGGGGCCTATATTAACTCTATAACCATATCAATTTTGTGGCTACGGTACACACTGCATAATATGTATATTTGCCTAAAATACCCCTAAAAGATAACGCTGACTTCACGTTCTTTCTTCTTCTTTTCCTTGTCGCTACCCAATCAATTTCATCTTCTTCTTCTCTCGCGCTTCTCTCAATCCGAGCTCAACCGCTTCTCTACTTCTTTATCTTCACTCTCTTATATAAAAGAAGAAAACAAAAACAAAAAAATTTCTTAGGGTTTAGATCAAAGCGGGAGATAGGATCCATAGGAAACAGCTTTGACCAATGCTTCTTCAATCGGTGACGAGCGTTAGAAGATCGAACAATACAATTGCATCCTCACCTTTGTTCCTCACCTCATCTTAGTGACTATTTTACAATGACAAAATAGTATAGAATTTTCGACTATCTTTTTTTCCAGCGAACATGACAAAATAGACTATTTTCGCCAACGATCGAACAATACAATTGCATCCTCACCTTTGTTCCTCACCTCACCTTGTGACTATTTTACAATGACAAAATAGTATAGAATTTTTTACTATCTCTTTTTCTAGCGAACATGACAAAATAGACTATTTTACGATGATAAAATAGTATAGAATTTGCAACTGACTCTTTTTCAGCGAACATGTTAGTCACTAAGGGTATTTTTGTCCAAAAAATTAGAGAATTTAAGGTTTTTTGGTTAGTTTCTTTATTTTATATTCCATATGGCTATAAGCTTGATTTTAAAGGATTATTGAAAAAATGACCCATGATTTTAAAGTGAAAATTTTGCTATTTTTTTTTTTGCTAACTTTCTATGTCTATTATATTATTTTCATATAAGTTTATATAATAACATATAAGGTGAACCAATGGCATTGACTTAGTTTAGTGGCTTGACATTCTGATTTATATACTTCCTAGCTAGTGTCTTTATCTCTCTCTCTCCCTCTCTCCCTCTCTCCCTCTCTCTCTCTCTCTCTCTCTACAATCAAGATCGCAAAATTGATCTGCAAAGAGTCGTCTAAATGAAGAGATCAGTTGCACAACTAGTGATTCTGTGTCTCATTGTGTCATGTACCAATGGAGAAACCAAAACTGTCAGAAGCAACTCCGATGGATCCGAAGCTTGGGGATACGCCGAAGTTAGACCAAGTACGTTCTTTATCTCTCACTCCAATTTCAAGAAATTAAGAATATATGTGTATTGTTGATTAGATGTAACTAAATGGGTTTTGTTTTGACTCTTTTTCTGAATCAAAATCGTAAAAATAATAAAATAAAAAAAATAGAAGCACACATGTTTTGGTGGCATTATAAAAGTCCATATAGAGTTGAAGATCCTTCCAAGCCATGGCCTATTATCCTCTGGCTCCAAGGTGGACCTGTAAGTTTTTATACATCTATTTGTGGGTGTATCTACTTTTACTTTTAATTTAGATATTGTTCTTATCTCATTCGTCTTTTTCCTTTCTTTTTTTTTGTCTTTGGAATATTTTTGTTTACTGATCATTGTTTTAATTATTTGATATAATGAAACAGGGAGCTTCAGGAGTTGGAATAGGGAATTTTCAGGAGGTTGGTCCATTAGATACATTTCTCAAGCCCAGAAATTCAACTTGGTTGAAAAAAGCCGATCTCTTGTTTGTGGTATTTATTTATTTTTTGTTTTTTTTTTTAAGTTTCATTTATTCATATATAAGATTTAAAAATATATAATTAATTAGGGTTGCGTAGTATCTAGTTTGATGAGTCTTTAAGACTTCGCATATGTTGAATTTAATGTTTATTGTTTTTGTTGATGAATAATTTAAAAAAAAAAATGGGGAAAAAATAGGATAGTCCAGTTGGAGCAGGGTACAGTTTCGTGGAAGAGAAGCATTTGTATGTGAAAAGTGATGAAGAAGCAGCAAAGGACTTGACCACACTGTTGCAACAACTATTCAACAATAACCAGATTTTAAACCAAAGCCCTCTCTTCATTGTTGCTGAATCTTATGGTGGCAAAATCGCGGTTAAGCTCGGTTTATCGGTTATTGACTCGGTTCAATCTGGCAAGTTGAAGCTTCATCTTGGAGGTAAGAGATATTTTTTTTTCTTTCTTTGGATAAAATTGAAACCAATAATGGAGACATATAATTCTTTATTTTATGTGTGAATAGGAGTGGTTTTGGGAGATAGCTGGATATCCCCTGAAGATTTTGTGGTGAGTTTTACCAATTTTGTTTTGGCTTGTCAGTTTGTTAATCATTAGAGTAATGATTTTAAGATTTTTTTCGTTCATATATTAAAAAAAAATGTTTAAGTTTCATTTTATTGCTATACTTTTCATTAGTATATTTACAAATGGTTGTTTTCAATCAATAATTTGAAGTATTTGAGACAAAACTGGAATTTTGTTAAAAAAATCTGCATAGAAATATAAAAAAGACAATTTTTATTTTAAAAAATTAAAATAAATACTAAGCAGCATTTTTATGCAATGGAGATAGTAATATTCAATCAACCTCATTTATTTGTAATTAAAAGTGAAATGAATATGATTTGTTAAACTAATGGCTACACAGTTTTCATGGGGACCCCTTCTCAACTATGTCTCAAGGCTTGATTACAAGGGCATGGATCTCTCTAATAGGTTTTTCTTTTCTTCTAATCTAAATCAAACTACCATTTTTCTAATTAATTATCTCTCTAATCCATATATAAATTATTGTTAGAGCAGCTTAGCTGAGAAGATTAGAAAACAACTTAGGAATGGTGAATACGTTAAAGCCACGGAAACGTGGATGGAACTCGAATCCACAATTAGCGACAACTCCAATTCCGTCGTAATCCTTTCACTTATCTGTTATTGTTACATTATTTACGTATATACAATTATATATAGAGGATTTTAATGATAAAAAGTGGGTTTGATGTAGGATTTTTACAATTTTCTATTGGATTCTGGGATGGACCCTGTCTCGCTTACGACGAGCGAAGAAAATAGAAAAGAAAATAAATTATTAAAAAAGTATTCGAGATATTTAAATGATTTGAGAATTTCTTCAAGTGATGTGGAAGAAGGAGGCCTTGAAAAATTAATGAATGGCGTTATCAAAAAGAAGCTCAAGATTATTCCTAAAGACCTCTCGTAAGCAGCTTATTAATCGGTTATATATATAAAACTTTAAAGTTTAGTTGTTAAAATATATAGACTAACTTGCTATATTTGTTTTTTTTTTTGGGTAAAATTAACAGATGGGGAAACAATTCGGGTATTGTGTTTGCAGCGATGCAGGCTGATTTTATGAGACCCACAATCGATGGCGTAATAATACTTTCCTCAATCTTTAACGATTTCAAATTATTTTGATAAGTATTTAAACGTTAGGTATGATATTTTAATAATAGATATTTTTTTTGGCAGGTCGATGAGCTTCTTGCCAAGGGAATAGATGTGACCATCTATAATGGACAAGTAAGGCCATCAACGTCGAATTCTATATTCCCTTTAGTTATATGAAAGATGGAAAATATCATTTGCACTGCAAAATATTAGTTACTAATTTTATAATAATAAAATAATTGAATGATTATTAAAAGAAAAAAACTGAATTATATATATCAAGTTTCCATAAAACAATTATAAAAGGTTAAAAAGATAGTTTTAATGAATCACTTTTTATTTTTCTATTTATATTTTTACTAGTTGTATTGTATATAACAAAATTATTATATTTAAACGTGAAAACGTAAAAATTTAATGAATATTATAGATAGTAAATATGATAGAATCACATTTTCATATTAATAGTATATCATTCATTCATCACTTATATTATTAAAAACGATGAGCAGATAAAATTGACATGTGGTGGTTGGTTATACGCAGCTTGATTTGATATGCTCAACAAGTGGAACTGAAGCATGGGTTCACAAGCTCAAGTAAGACCTATCTACTTCTCTAATTTTAATTACATGAAGAATGTACGAAAATGGGAAACCTCGATGAATCATTGATTCATTGTATAAGATTAATTATTCATTTTTAACAACAACAAAAAAAAAAGATTAGTTATCCATTTTTAACAACAACAAAAAAAAGATTAGTTATCCATTTTTATATAGCGTACCCTGTATATTCAGTAGATATGTTTTATAGGTTTTCCATTTACATTGTGTGGTACTATTTTCCACGAATTATAATAATAGTAGTAATAGGAAAATGACTATACGAAAGGGAATAATATTAAATAAATCAGCTAAGGTTGTTGGTAATGGTATTTATTATATATATAAAAAATAGGTTGTTGGTATTTATTATTACATGATATATAATGATGATGTGTAAGGTGGGAGGGGCTAGAAGATTTTAAGAAGACGGAAAGAGAGCCATTATACTGTGAAAATGATAGAACAACAACAAGAGGATTCACAAAATCATTCAAAAATCTCCATTTCTATTGGATCCTTGGAGCTGGTCATTTTGTAAGTACTCTTCTCTCTCTTTTTTTTTCATAATCATTTTGTTTGACCAAAAAAAAAAAAAAATATATATATGGTCATTTTACACACATTTATATATTCTTTCTGTCGAATTTGTACTAGTAGGTAGGTATACATGTCATAAATATTTCTTGCAAAACTAAGCTGGTCAGTACATATACGTTGCATGTGGACCGTGGGAAATTATTGAGAAATATTGTAGGCAGGTTAATTATTTCACCCATATTTATTGAATAACGTGAGAGATACGTGATGCATCTATTAAACGAAAGCACAGGTCTCTTTTGTGTATGTTTCATGTTTTCTCCATCTTTTTTCATGTTTTCTCCATCTTCTTTCTGCATTTACTTTATATTTACAATTTTTTAAAAAAAGAACAAATGTCTCTTTAATACAATTCTTAAACACATCTCTTTTATACTTCACTCGCTGTCTGAGACTATGTGATTTTTCCTTTTGTTAAATTTATTTATCTGTTTTTTTACAAGAGTTTAAAATAGAACTCCTTTACATGGACACGCAACATATTAAATTGAAAGATTGTAATGTAGAATGGTAAAATAATTTGGAAAAGTTAAAAACAATTACAGTAAAAAGTTAAAAACTAATGTATGTTGAATGTTTATTTTGCAACAGGTACCAGTAGATGAGCCATGTGTTGCATTAAAAATGGTTGGAGAGATAACGAAGTCACCACAACCTCTTTGAGTCTTTGACCAATCTTTCTTCCAACTTCACATCACAAATATGACAAAACACAAGAAGAGATGACACATCAATCTGATTGATTTTATAACTCGAACGTTTAAAAAAAAAAGATACTTCATCTGTAGTTAACAGTGAAACTACACATGATTTGTTTTTTCTTTTTCAAATATAAGAATAATAAGAAAAGTTGAAAAGTATTTGATATGTTTATCATCATCATTGCTGTTTTATTATTTATGGTCAACAGGATAATAAAAAGAATTATTCATCTATCATAATAAGGAGAAGAAAAAAAATCGAAAACCACACAAATGGTACAACTTCTTGATACTCTGATACCATTAACAACTATTAAAGCCGAACTAGTTCAATTAATTTGGTGACTAATAAGCCTCCAAGTACATAAATAGAGAAACTACAAGAACTTCAAAAACCTTCTTCGCTTTAAAATCGGGGTTTAAGGATCTGATAATACAAATAATTAGACATTTAATTAAGTATTTAAATGGAGTAAAAATGTGTGTTACAATCTCTTCAAGACTGTACAACTTCAAGAGGATCTTTTACACAAAACCCATAAGCAACGACAGTAACTAAGAAGGGCCTATCCTCAAATTTACACCACTCGATACAAATGCAAAAGAATCAAAAGAGCGATACAGAACCGGATTTTTAGCACGTGCAAACCATCAAACCAGAGACCAAAGCAGGGTTTAAGTGTTTCTTGCTGTTTGCTGAAACTTCAAGAAGCTTCTTGATTGATCTACGCAGCAGCTGATTCAATCTTATCCACGACTTCTAGCCGCGTTTTCCTCTTCCAGCCTTTCATGGTGGCTACTAAATTCACCAGTCCAATGACCTGTCCTTTTGTATATTCCTGTATATATTTGCGATCCATGATTACACATTGTCATCAAGTCTTCTACTAAAACAGATTTCATCGATTTGGTTTACGCAAGAACAAACAAAAAAGAAGAAGATTTGTTTGTTTACCGGATGAGCCCTTGCCCAGTGTACATATTCCGTCTCCGGCAGATAGTATGCCTGCAAAAACAAGTGATGGTTTCGGCTTTAAGTGTGTATCACTAGCACATTATGATCTTGAGTCTGCACTTTCATATGAGTTTCTGTTTTGCTTACCTTGATAAATGTATCGACTATTTGTAACTTCGGCTTCACATTTGTTGGCACAAAGTGTTGTAGCCCGTTTATTAGGACCTACAAGAAGATAGACAATGACGGCCAGAATCATTCCCATGCATATTAACTATACCACAGGTGCATGTATAAATGACACATGTGATGCAAAGTTTTGTCCTATCCTGATCATCTTTGCAGCTTTGTTTATATGATATTTCTACATCAGTATTGGAATGTCTGTCAATGTTGAATGAAATTTTTATTTATTTATTACCTGAATATCTAATGACATGAGAGCACGTCCTTCATCAGTACATCTTTTTATTCGAGACAAGCCTTCAACAAGCATCTCCGCAAATATTTCAACTCCATATTCCAGCAGGAGGTTTTGGACCTATATATGGAAAAAGAGTTCAAAGTGGATACAGACTTCCCTAAATTTTTAGAAGAAAACATGCTCAATTGATTGTTTATTCGGCTTAATTCCAGAGAGTTAAATTGAATTGCATGATGTCAACCGATATCTTAATCAAATTGAATTGCATGATGTCAACTGATTGTTTATAAAGCAGAATGTGATCGGTTTGATTGTCACACAAACAAAAATCAGAAGGCAAAGCCTAAACAGGTGCTAACTACTAATATGGGGTTCAGGAAATCAGTCACGACTGATGTCCCAATCCAAAGATGCAAGCATCGATATTTTTCTAACAATGTACTCAACTCCTAGAATTGTTGAGGTCAGAGAGTTATTTACCTCCTGTGGAATGCCTCCATGAGCAAGCCTTGTTTTGTAGTGTTTGAATTCCCCGAGCATCAAATCAACATACCTGTTAGTTCAAAGAGTGTGTTAAATATAAGATGGCAGCGATGCAATCAATGGTCCGACAGGCCAAGCAAACTGGTCAGAATCTAGTTTTAGAGCATCAACCGTGTACTGAATATCTAAATCTGGATTCAGCAATTGTATAAGCGGCTTGCCAATGATAACTTTGTATAACAAGAACATTTGAAAAACCTATGAACATCTACATAATTAAGTATTTCATGATTTAACTGAAGTTGCAGATAAAAATATCGAAGTAACAAACCCATTATGCTCCACTCCAAGCTCCTTGACTTCCCATTTAGAATTAGCAATCCGGTCGACATATCTGTAGAATCAATTGAAGGTGAATGAAAATACATACCCCTAATGAGAACCAATAACATAAAAATGCATAACCCTAATGAGAACCAATAACATAAATGCCCAATCGAACTCACAGTATATGAATTTAATTTAACAGTTTTAGGAATCCAGAGCTCAGCAAGAATAAGTACAGAAGGCACAAAGGAGGAGAGAGATGCAATCCATCTAATTACTTTCTTCGAAATGCAAGCTCAAAAGCAGTTCAGCAATTTACCCATTAACATGTAGCAGTATCCTTGCAGTTGTCCTATGTAAGTGCTCTGTCAGATCAGGTACGGAACCAACCTGATGAATCATTCCGCTTAATGCAACTCCTTCAAATATATTTGCTACCACATATTGTATATATATATATATACGAGAAAGTAATTTAGCAAAGGAATACAATGAAACTACTTATGATCATGTCTTACATAGTCCATTATTTTTCTAGAGGCAAAAGACTATTGGATGCTACAGAGGTCTATGTATAATCAATTGTATGTATGTTGTCAACATCACAGCCAAATAAGGCCAATATATTTCCAGCCAGAGTTTCTCTTAATTTAAGGAATCAGAACTGAAAGAGGCGCATACCAGTTGACCATAGAAGTCTTCAACCAGAGAGCCATTTCTTGACATAAGCATTGATTGGAGATGAGCCTTTGATTTATGCAATATCCGAGCCACAAGAGAAACAGTGTCCACTGCAGCACATCTTTCCTGCAAGCGATAATCATGTGTTAAAGAAACCTTTTATTATACAACCTTGGGATGATATGAAGAAGTAAAGCGGCTGCTCTTCTCTTCTCAAACTCATCTATGAAATACGCGGCAAAGGAATAGGAATATTTATATTAATTGTGGTTCATAATTTGATGAAAACCTATCCCCAAGTTATACCTTGAGACTAAAAGATACGCCTGATAAGTGACCAGAAATTGTATTTAAGGGACTTGCAGGAGTCACGTCCGCAAGACTATGAACAGTGTTGGGAAAGGCAAGTGAAGAGGATGGTGATGATGAAAACTGAGGTTTTATCCATTGCTCACACTCTTGTGATATCCGGGATAAGCTGTTTTTCAAACGATCTGCAATTCAAACATTTGAGCAAAATGGTTTTCCTCAGATATTGTAGCCTTAAAAACTGTAACATAACCATACTGAAGCTGGTCAGGAGCAACATTACTAACAAAGAGGAGCATCAAAAGGAAACGAATCAGTTACTCACGATTGAAAGAGTCGGTAACTCCTTTTCCACCTGAATTTGTATTTTCTTGACCAAATACTTGAAACACGAAATAGAAAAAGACCCCAAACAATTGGCATATTCCCTACAAAAATTCAAACAGGTGTAATAGAAACTTCAGTAAAGAAATCGAGGGAGAATAATAAAGAAATCTGCAGAATTTCTAAAATTAGGATTGGTACCTTAAAGAATTCAACATTAACAATCTCTAGTTTCTGCATAAGCCTTGCGTACTTGTCCATTGATCTAAGACATAGAACACAGTTATCACAATTCCATGTCACAAAAGTAACCTGGGGAAAATACGTGATGGGAAGAGTGTCATTCTAATTTCAAGCATTTGCTAAACCGCATATTACCTTAGAAGACAAAGGGACGATCCTGTTTGAGCTGTCAAATCATCATTAGTACTCAAATGCGAAGAAGTACTCCTTGATATACTACGCGTAAAACTTCGTCTTGGAAGCTGACTATCCTCATCAATATAGTCAGCATGAAGGTCTTCGTTTTCATCTCCTGAAACAGGACTACCTCCGTTAATGCGTTTTTTCTCTCTTATCTTGGGATTCACAGCGTCATCGTGAATACTATCATCCCCTTCAAAATCTTCAGAGGCAGCTCCATTGAATGAGGAGTAGTCTTGATCTTCTCTATAGTAAGTTAACTTTGCTGAGAAAGGGTTTCCACTTTTCAACCAATATGAGAATCCACTCCTGTTCCCACTGGGATCAACTGAGTCATTTGACTTATTAGAGTGAGGGAATCTGGAAGAACCAGAGGCACTGCGGGAAGAAATAATTAGGGGAGCCCCATCCCCCACAAGACCAGCAAAATTAATAGCTTGCACAGTATCAGGTGACAGTTTCTTCCATGTTTCCTTCTCCAGGACCATTTTAAGCGCCTGTTAGGGAGAAAAACCAAACAAAAACTTTACCTTCACGTTATCAAGGTGATGCATGAAAGTAACTAGGTATGTGGTATTGGCAATGTCAGTCCAATGGGCATTGTGAAACTGAACTTACATGCATGCTTTGCCTATGAAATGCAGTGAAATAATTTTCGCAAACACCCTTTAGCTTCTCCCTAAAATCAACAACTTCAAATCCACAGAACGCTTCCCCAGCAAGGATAAAGACGCTCAAGTCTTCATAATTTTTTAGGAACTGATGTATACTTGTTGAAGAAGCAGCTGGGGAAGAGAGCAAAACTGACACACGGCTTGTTGTAAGTTGCCAAAGATTCCTGCGTCCTCTCTGCAGAGTTTCTGAGACAAAAGCAGCACTCTCTTTCCGTAGATAGTACCATGGTGACTCGCCACTAGATACTGTATCTCCAGAATCCCTAGACTCATCTACTGCACTATTAGACGCCTGCTGCACAAAACTGGATGTTCCACTTCCATCAGGCTCTTCAGAAGAAATGGTACAAGAAGGTATGCTTCCTGAACTCATAGCTGAAGAAATACCACCATCATGTGGGTCGCATGAACTGCCTGTTACTGAATCAATCTTTTGAGTTGTTGCAGGACTTGGTGAGATCAAACTTTCTACCTGTTCCAGTTCAGAAGCTTAGCCCTTCGAAACCTTTAAGAGAATTAAAAAGAATTGACACTGACAACATACTGAGAAGAACCTAAAGTAAGTTGACAATGCATAAGATACTGAGCAACGAAGCCATCAAAGAGAGAAGATTTTCTGACAAAAGGGAATAAAACAAAAGTATAGTGTACTATAATCAAAGGATTTATCAACATCTTGGACAATCAATTACTTGACATGGAGTTCTTAAAAGAGATCGAAAAATCACAAAATTGCATGTTAACTAAAATATTAAGTAATAAGCAAGACTTGCATACATGATTAAATAATAAATTACAAGATCCGAGATAAAGTCCACATCAATAAAGCATGTCTTCTTAGAGTTCTACACGCCACCAAACTAAACAAACACACAGAGAAAAGTTTTAAACGTATGCTCAAAATTCCCTATAATTACTGCGTAAAAGAGAAGTCTTTTATACAATGAGTTTAGGTATAGTTTTGCTCAGAAAAATAGCTAAAAGGTCTGGACAGAGGTGTTTAAGACTATGATATCTGACAACAAATATTGTAGCACTGAAATTAGAACCAGCCACAAGAACCCTATAAGGCAATATGAAAATGTAAGGCAGGGAATGGAGCCTACCATCTTTTCTGGCGCGAAACTCATGATCTGATGGTATGAATATATTAACTGAAATAGCACAGCCAGTGTTCTCAAAAGACATTGCCTAAACTTGGATTCTGGTGTCTGGAGACAGAGATCGCTGTAGGTAAGTCTGAAATTAATTTAAGGAAATCAGCAAGAATACTAGCATCCAAACAAAATGGGACCATAAGTACTAGATATTGTTATAAGTACCAGTAATAACTCAGGTGCTTAGAACATACCTACTAAATTGGGTGGCAGCACTGTTATCCTATAAAACAATTATTCACAAGGAAAGGATCAACAACCTGATTGGTTTGGTATGTTGAACATACAATTCTCGTTTCAGTGCTTAATATGATGAAGTAAAAAACATTGCCACATATGACAAAGATTGGATGGAGAATGATTAGAAGATATATCAGAAAGTGTAAAACAAATTGTAGCCATATTTACATTTTACAAAAATATGCGATTTTGATTTATTCAAAAACCCACACTTGTTAAGCATTCAGTATATCTATCTATATACCATATATTACAATGTTAAATTTTTCAATTGTCTGCTTTCATGTACCTGTTAGGATAAAAAGTGACATCTAAGCAGCAAGGGAAAAAGATTGCGCCATACACCAGAAAAATAAAATAAAAAATACAATTGCACGTTACACCAGAAAGCTCAATACATCCAACCAAGTCTACAGAAGTCTACAGAAGCAACAATTAAGTTAGGTTACATACCTCTCCAACAATGGTCTTTAGCACTGAATGGGTTTCTGAGATAACCTCCTGCATAAAGAAGCTTTGTATCTTCTCGGCGAGACCAGACACATCACCGATCAGTGCATAAGCATCAAGGACCTAAAAGCATGAGCATATAAACAAGGTAAAAATGTTGGCACTGAACTAAATTTCTAGTTCTCCGACTAAAATGAAGGCCCACAATTTATTCCCTAATAGTTTAAATCGTGAAGGAGAGAGCTATACAGATATAAAATGAGAATGAGTTGGCTTACTAACCATTAAATAACTATCTTCTTTGAACTCCTGGCAAACGCCCAACAAAAGTGAATCCAGCTTATGAAGAGTTCTTCCTAACCAAACCTTGAAAAAAGTATGAGAAGCTCAACCAACTGACAATAGAAATTTATGAAGACAATGGTTGGTCATAAATAACCCATAACTACCTCAACACCACGAGTCATCTCTTGGATTGCTGAGAACTCAGATAGACTGTCAAGCAGCTGCAAATACTCAGATAGAACTTGAAATGCCTACATAACATGGAATACATTTCCCGGTCTCTTGTTAGTTTCATAGCATAATATCACATAACTCTTATAGGAAATCAAGGAAGTATACAACAGAACCTAAAGTAAACTAATAACCTTGCAATAGTTTCCTTCTTCAGCAAGGTCTTCAAGAGTTGACTGCATTACTCTTGCATGGCGAAGATCGGTTAGTATAGGAAGCATGTCCTGCAAGTAGAGTAAGTTAAACATTTATGCCTCTCTCATTACATGGTATCCACAAAAGCAATATGGCATGCTAGAAAAAACTGTCTTCACAGTATGTTTAGATATTTAAATAAACATCTAGGTCCTTGCTAATTAGGCGAGATTACACAGTAGATTGTGCCTTAGAAAGTAACTAGCATATAGAAAACATCCTGACAGTATCGTGAGAGTTAAAACAAACCAGTTAGCCACTTGCTGATAGGTGATAATACAAACTTATTTTCTACGTAAATGGAAACATGTTGGTGGGACTTTCAGATGGAAACTATATAAAGCATGAAAAAATTTCAAGAAAACAGATTGAAGAAACGATCAGTGGAGGCTAGATGTCTGGAATAGATAGAGAAGCCTACCAGAAGAGCTTGTTTCTTTTTGGAGTGAGTGTGTACAATAAGATCTCTTGAAGCCTCATTCATAGATGAAGTCAAATTCCGTCTCCCATTCTGACAATAACACACAAAAAACAGCCACGAACAAGGTCAAACCAGCGACAGGCAAAATAGAAAATGAAACCACAGTTTTGCTTTTGTAATATATACCTTGCAGATGACATTTGCAATCTTCAAATCTTTTTCCAATTCCCTAACCAAATTCATCCCCTTCACTGGCCAAAAGCGAATATTAGTATTCACAAAACGGAACGCATATGGTCTTCTCTGTCTGACATGGGGTTTTTCTTAAGAGGAAAAAGGACAAGTCTTTTCAATTCAAGGTACTTACCCATTACTTCATGATGCTCCATTACATGGTGAGACAGATTTTCCGCCACTCTATCCAGCTGAACCAACCTCAGGGTCGCCTATACAGTAGACAAGCCTTTTAAACTTAATAAACAAAACATTCATGACGAGAAACGAAGAAAGTATATTCAGTTACTTGAGAGGAGTTAGTACCTGCTTCTCAAAATAAGCTAGCTCACTTTGATCATCCGGCACATTCTCCAAAATATGCCTTACCGGATCAAAATCCTACAAGAGAACGCAACAATGAAACGAGACCTATTCGTTTTACTGATTAAAGGCTATCCCAAAAACACAAAGATAAACTGATCAAATGCACACACCTCTTCATAGAAACCTTCTTCAAGCTCTTCAACTTCTTGAGGAGGAGGTCTGTTCCCATAAATTGAGCTAAGCTCAGTAGCACTAGAAGATATACTTAATCTCTGATCAGAAGGAAGCCCAGCCAAAGCACGAGCAACAGCAGCTGCAGCTGCAGCACGTGCCGGAATCTACACAAATGAGATCGATCACATTCACCATAAACTCCATTGATCTTAGGAATCAAAGAGAGAGAGAGAGAGTATAGAGGGAAAAGCGAAACAAGGTTAGTACCTCAGGGCGATCAGAGAAGGAAGGAGAAGAAGGTAAGAGTCCAAGGGATGTAGCGGATTTAACAGAGCTGAGGAATTTCTCGCCGACCTTGGAGAAATCCATCCCTTCGCCTTGGGACAACAAGAGAGGGAGTAAGAAGAAAACCCTAGAGCTCTCGAACCCACCAGAAGCACCAAGCTCGCTCAGATCGCCGCCATTGAAGAGGAACGGATTACCCAAAACTGTGCCGAATGGGAACAGATTAGGCTGCATCTCATTTCAGATCATAGCAGTAGGAAATCAAAAAAAAATTGATCCAATCCAATCCAGAAGGTGAAGAAGAAGTTTAAGAGAATCCGATCAGGAAAATGTATCCGATTCTCCGGTGAATCAGAAGTCCGGCGAGAAATGGAAACTGGAGAGGAGGAGGATGAGTAAAGACGAACAGATAGATCTGGAGGCAGGCGTGTCCTTTTTTAGCAGGAGCTTGACTTTGTTTGTTTTTGTGCATTTGGATGATATGACAAAATATAAATAAAAATCCTTTTTAACCCATAAAACGTTTGTTACTTAAAGCAAAACATTAGCAAACGTTAATAAACCTTTGTAAGTATTAAAATCAGAGTTTCGGTTGGTTTGCAATTCATTTTTATTTATTTTTTTGTAGTATTTGTTAAACTGAATTTCATGGGGAATTTTTGGTTGTTTTTTTCTTGTGTCTGCTGATTGTTTAGATTCAATGTTTTGTTTTCGAATACAAAAGCTCACCTCTGTTAATACAAAAAGACAAAAACATGTACTGTAATAATATATTTTACAGCTAAATTCATAATATTTTTCAAACTGCTCAACCGTAAAAATTAACCTCATTCGCAAACTGTATTGGTTATATTATCATTTCCACCGTTGGATCCAATCCAACTGTGGTATGCGTTTAACAGTGGAAACTGGAAAGTGAATTCTAATGACAGATTAAATTATTAAAACAAAGTAAAAAATGAGACCATACAAAACGAATCAGATAATAAATGTTTGGAAACAAAACGCAGAATATATCATTCATATGCAAATTCTGAGTCGGATCATAGTCTAAACAAAACCATAATTAAAAACTCTTTCTTTTTTCCACAACGACAAACCAAAGTCTCATCGTCGTCGATAACCAAAATTCCAAAAGTCCTAAGAGAAATACTTGGCCGAATCATTCAAAATATTCACAGCCAAAACCCAAAAGAGAAGTTGTTAAAATAAACCGGAACCGAAGATTGTTTTTTTTTTTTTTTTTTAACCCATTCAGCAGTAGAACATAACGTCCTTGACGTTATCTTTGACTGCGGGAAGATGCGAAACAAATGGACCAGCAGTGCTCGTAGTCGTGTTCCTGCTCCTGCTCGAATCTCCATCAGACATCTCACTTTCCATGTAGTAGCGAGCTCTAAACGCAGCCAAGTGTGCATAGTAAGCCGGTGGCACAATTGAGACAGATCTTGTGCACCTCGCAAACCTGGCAAGATTTATGTTTTTTTTTGTTCAGACAACTTTCATGTATTTAAAACATGTCAAAAGGAAAAAAAACATATGTTGTGCAGTTACTTACGTGTAGCAAAGGTTGTTTGTAAGCATTTGCAACTGATCAGCACTGAAACCATTCTGATCGTAAAGCACATGGTAATGTGCAGGCCTGCTTGTTCCCTATTGAAAAACACCATTAAAACAACACACATAAGCAACTTATAAATCTGTTTCTAAAATGGTAGAAGCAAAGGAAAGAGATAAAGACCTAGATTACCTGAATACCCGCATGGCTGTTCAGATAGAAGTCAAACTCTGTCGGGTGACAGATCTTGGTATCAACGACGGTTCCTAAAAGAAGAGATGTAGATGTGTTTTAAAAATTCAATGTTTAAAATCATATAAGAGAATTTTCAGTTTATAAAAGGAGCAAGAGATTGTGGATGGAACCTGGCTGTATGTTGCCACTCCTATCAGTCGTATCGCGATTCCCGTGCTGAGCAGGAAACAGACGTGTGTGGTGTCGCTTCTGGACGACAACAAACGTGACAGGGGGAAGATAACCTTCCTCGAGAGAGTTTGTTGCTTTGTGTATAGCATGCATCTCATGGAGCAGAACCTGGTTAAACTGGCCTTCACTTACTCCGTCACTGCAATTAGCCAAAGAGATTATTACATTCAAAGTGAAACTGAGCATTGTTTAGGACCCAAGGACTGAGAGCAATCTCAATATGACTCACCGGAAGAATATGATCCTGTGAGGTTTTTGACCCGTAGCCCTCCTGAATGCTATCAGATGTTCCCTGCATTCAGAAACAATGCCCATTTTTGTGATTCTGAAATAGCAAAGAATACAAAAAAAAAAAAAAGCATCAGAGCATTTGTTCTTTTTACCTTATCAAACCAGAGTGGACTAACCCACGCTGAGGGTCCTGAACCAGCTTATACAGGTCTTGGATTATTTCTTCCCTATGAGCCTGAGCAGAAACCAGTGCTCGATATTTCGTTATCTCAGGCCAATCCATAGAGGCAACAACCTGTATTTACAAAAACAAAAACGAGATGGAACTTAAATGTAGATTATAACATCTTTAAAATCACTGTGAACGAACAGAAACTGATTAACAGATTCTTATGATCATGAAAGATGACTTCATACTTAATCAGAAAACAACACATCACTTGAAAGCAGAGTCTCAGCATACTGCATTACCCTAAGTGTAGATTATAACATCTTTAAAATCATTAACAGAAACTGATTAACAGATTCTTGTGATCATGAAAGATGACTTTCTACTTAATCAGAAAACAACACATCACTTGAAAGCAGTCTCTCAGCATACTGCATTACCCTAAGCGTAGATTATAACATCTTTAAAATCATTGGGAACGAACAGAAACTGATTAACAGATTCTTATGATCATGACAGATGACTTTTTTATACTTAATCAGAAAACAACACATCACTTGAAAGAGATGAACTTAAAGAGATGGACAGTGAGATAGAAATAAAAGCTATCAAGATACATACCGCGGCGATAGAAGGACTCGAGTCTTCACCCGGTTGCGGGTGAGTCACGTCAGCGCCCATGATTATGGTGGGGCGGTCACTGATCAGAGGGATCCTTCTTCTGATAGCATCGTCAAGAACTGTGTTCCTTCCACCAGCCTGAAATACAAACAAGTCTTTACATTTACAGCATCATAAACATAAACTTATGGAAAGGTTTAAACAACAAGAAACAGAGATGACGATACCTTGACATTAATCTTCAATGCCACGTTTTCCATGTACTGCATGCTGAGCTTACGGACTTGACCCGGTTGACAACACTGGGAGACAATCCCTAGCTCCGTTTCACATATCCTCTTGATCTTTCCTGCAGACAAACAAACAAAAAAAGAAGTCCATTAAACCAGAATGTTGGGTAAAATTTACATCAAATAATACCAACCAAATTGCACAAACTTACCGTATGATCCAGTAATATCAGGCAATATTACGATCAACAGCTGGAGTTCAGCTGCCCGTTTGCGGATGTCCCGAAGTGTTTCCTCAATTCTTTGAGGCGGAGAAGAGATGAATGGAATAACAGGTTGTGGATTAAATTGCTGGAATGAATGATAAAAAGACAGTTAGTGACCTTTTTGGTATGAACAAATCGTGACAAGAAGTATCCAAAAGCATGAAACAAGCCAGACCATTCCTTTGCTGCGGCACATCTCAGTCAATTGTCTGCAGAAATCTTCGGGTAAACCTCGCTCAATCCGAGTAGAGAAACTCACACAAGTCCAAGTAGCAACTCTAGCCCCATTTACCATTTTCTAGAACACAAAAAAAAAGGATATAAGAGACTAAAAATTTTGATATCACACGTAAAACCAATAGAAGCATTAGGCACAAATCTACATCACCAAAATTTTCTTCAATATCCCAATGAAAAGCAGTTAAGTGTGAGATTTATCAAAAAACGAATACAAGCATACTTCTGAATTAAACTTCACCTTCATACAGGGAAAAGAAAAAAAAGGAAACATTTTGATAGTCAATCACAGTTTTACCTTGTTAATCATGTTCCACTGTCCTAGCCTTGGATTCACCATTTTTTCTTTCCCACTTTCATGGTATTTCAACTGTAGACAGAAACAACATCTCGTAACGAGAATCACTGAAAAGAGAAAATGTATAGCAATAAAGAAAAGCAAATCACAAAAATGGAGTCGAGAGAATCACCATCGGAGGCGGCAGAACACGAGCCTCAACAGTGGCCAGCTGATCAGTCACTGACATTCCAAACTCTTTGTTCACAAGCTCAATCTCGTTATAGTTATTATGCTTGACCATCTAACAGTAGAAACAATAAATGTGAAGTTTGTCAATACAAGGGGACGCATATTAAAAAACGCTTTGTATCCGTCAAGTAACTTTTGTAAATGTGATGCAAAAAGGACTTGAACCTACATCTTTGATCGATCTCTCTCTAGCATCAGGTCGTTGGCAGGTAGCTTTTAGCAACGCAGTCACCTGCCTCTCATTGAGCTTCTTGGTGTATCGCTGGCCTTCAGCTATTCTACAAAGCTGCAGAAACCAAGAATAAGCAGATCCTTAGTGATACGAAGCTGAGTTCAAAAAAAAATGGTGTGAAGGTAAACACATCGAATTGAAAACATACCTCCATCGGCAAGTAAGCAGGCTTTGAGTCGCTCCCTGATTGAATCGCAGGTAGAGACGGGTATCTCACCCTATAGTTGTACTTTTCAGCAAAATACTGTACAACAGTTATTCGAGAATTGTCCTCTAAAGGGAAACTGAAATGAACAAAGAAAAGGTAAATATCAGATAATACTTTGAAACCTATTCCAAGAAAAATGCAACGAAATAAAGTCCAGCAACTCTGCATTTTTATTCAGGTCTACTGATGAAATAAGAAACTTCACCTAAGCTGACTGATGGGACAGCTGGAAATCCCACTGATCTTGGCACTTCTTGCGAAGTCGAATTGTGCCAATTCAACTTTTAAGCTCCTCAAAGCTTTCTTCACCTAGAAACCAACATATAATTTGTAAGATAAGAATCGTGTATACAATTGCATCCTCTTTTATAATGTTACAATATTTGACTGGTTGAGTAAACGTCAGATAAATACCTTGACTCGATCAGAGTCAGTGAGCGGCCTATTAAGGTCTTTTAGATTCAGATACTTGCCAATAAACTCAGTGACAAAGATGGGCTCATAGAAAGATCTAGCCGACACATCTGCATCATAAGAAAAAAAGAACACAGCTTCAACGGATCAGAATAATCTCCAGCAAAACCGTATATGCATAGAACTTTTCAAATATTAATCAACCGCACCAATTCAACAAAACATTTAGCAAGTCCTTACCAACGTTGAGAGACAGCCCCATCTGAGTGGCCCTCAGAGACTGAAAATACCCTCTCCAGAACATAACACCATCAGCAAGCGCACCGGGCGTTCCCAAACTACGGTCGAAAAAAGACCTCCCAACAGTACAATACCTGCATAGGAAAGCAATACAGTGAATGTATAATCTTTGCATAGACTTTGACTCTTGGGAAGTTCAAAGCAAATTACAAGTTTCTTACTTTCCAGAGGGCTGGTCTCTGAGAACAACATCAAGCACTTGGATAGTCTCATATGGAGCATCTCTTTGTCTCTGACGGAGAAATTCCTGTAGTTGATGAAGATCAGGCCTCGAAGCAAGCTTTATAGCAACTTTGAATTGCCTTTCCTTCCTGCCAAAAGAATAGAGCCAACAATACCAAGAAACTGTTCAAGAACAAGTGATTACTAGCAGTATTAAACCCATCTGCAAAGAGACTATTAATAAGCATTACCTAGTAGAAGAACCAGCGACTTTTTTGTCCTTCAAATCCACAACGAAGTCCTTAGACTCAAAGGGGAGTGGCCCAGCAGTGAAGAGACTCTTCCTGCCATCATAGGCAGGACTCTTCTTCCTCAAGTGCGACTCTTTATAGGTATCCACCAGAGTTTTAATCACCTCTCTGTTCACTTTTTTTGAAATGACCTCTGGAGTGATTGTAACCTGCAAGTCAAAGACAGATCAAACAAATATCAACCCAGAAAGCTTCATTCGCGAAACAACGACGCTACATCACAAAACAAGTCAGACAGACATGCAAATACAAAAAAAGCAGATTCATTTGGGTCCCTTTTGAGATTTACGGGAAACTGAACAGATAACACGGATCAGAGGTTGCTAAAACCCTTTACAAAAACAACTCAGCGACTCGAATACTGAAACCAGATTTGTCGTTTAGATAAATCTGAAGAAAAGCATTACGGAGCAAAATCTCTAGAACTTAGTGAAATAGATACGACAAATTTTCAGAACACCGAACAAGAAACGAACAAACAAGAGTCGATTCGTCAAAAGTAAAAAACAAAAAACAAAAAAGGAATCAGAAAATCGAAGGAGACTTACGTCGTAGTGATACAGATCTCTATCCGCCACTTGCACCAGAAAGTGGTTCGCACGAATCGTGACCTTCTTCCCCGCCTGACCAAACCCAGGACGCAGAGGGTGCGTAATCGCCTTCGAGGACGCCGGAGGAAGCGTCGTCGCCGGAGTAATTTGAACTTTATCCGTTAACTCCTGAGCGAGAGCCGCACCAGAGTCGGCGGACTCAGAGACCTTAGCTTTCTCTCGTACGGACGTCCCCGAAGACGAAGCAACGTCCCCGGCTCCTCCGATGACAACGGGAACAACGTCCGACGGAGCATACGATGAGCTCGCCCTCCGATCTCCAGTAACGACCGGAGTACTTCCCCGTCCGGCGTTTCCTCGGCCTCTCCCGCCAGAAACCAAACCTCCACGGCCGCCGGAGCTTTGCAGTTCCGGCCACGAAACGGGACCAGTAGACTGCTCTTGCCTCTGGTCAGATCTACTACCCCCACCGCGACCGCGACCGGCGCCACCGTAACCTCCACGACTCGACATTGTTCGGAAAACTTCTCAAGGAAGGAAACAAAATAATTCGAAAAATCGGAGAGAGAGAGAGAGAAAGAGAGAGAGAATAAAGGAGATTGTACGAAGAGGGGAGTGGTGTGAGTCTCGGTTTTAAAGGGAAAACTGTAAAAGCCCAGCGGTTATTATTTTATCCAGCAAATATTCAAATAGATGCTCCATCCTTCTTTCCCATTCTAGATAGGCTGCAGGATCAAGCTTTCCAGCAAAAGTTGGTGCAAGCAGCTTCACTTCTGGAGGTAAGTTCCTTTCCTCATTGTATGGCCTGTTTCTTTCATTGTTTCTTCTGTTTAAGATTTCTTGAGCTTGTTGTGCAAGATTTGGTGCTGGTGGTGGTGGCTGCACTTCAGGAGGATCTCCTACTCTGTTTGCATCAGGAGGAACGCCAAAGACATTTCTTCTTGGCAAGAGAGGTGGTGGTCTTTCTCCTTCTAAGTGATTGAAGCGCTCATCATTCTGAGTTCTGTAGGAGTTGAAACTCTCGGTTAAATTGGCAATGGCAGCCATCATTGCTTGCATAGGATCGACGGCTGGTGCATTTTCTCCCATGGGACCTTGCAACAATTCAGGTAAACAATCAGGAATGGGTTTGATTACTTACACAAAAAAACAAGAACAAAGTATATATATATATATTTTTTTTTTTGTAAAAAGGATGAATGCAACGGTCAAATAATGTAAATGAAAGATAGGAGTAATGAAACAAATGCAATCGGTCAAGGAGAAATGAACAGAGACGTTTTTATGGCTTCAAACAATGATGGAATGCAAAAAAAAATGTGCAATGAATATGAGTACAAAAATGGAATGGCCGAAAATATACTTGCCAAAAGTGAAACCACAAACACGTTTTTTATGGTTTGCAAAGTTGACTAAGAGATTAAAGGCTTTCTACTTCTTCTTTTTCGTTTTTAAATGGATGAATGCAACAAGAACAGAATGTAGAAGCTTAACAACAATGGCTGAACGAAAATAATTTTTTTTTTTGATTTTATGAGAGGGAAAACGAAATCAAGCAATAAAAACAAAGGGATATATATATTTTTTTTTGATTTTGAGTTTTCTGGAAACAAGCAAACAAAACAGAAACAGTTTTTTTTTTTTTGAGTTTTGATAAGAAATAAAATTAAAACTGAATGAAACAAATGCAAAAACTTAAGAAAAGGATAGAAAACACCTAGGATAAGAGCTTTTAGCTCTGATACCAATGACACAAGACTGGAAAAGCTCCAAGTAATGTAGCCTCTGAAATCGTCACTTGAAGCTGGATTTGATGGATGAATGGTTATGATGATTGAAAACCAGTTGTACTTGAACTCCAAGCACAAAGAGTTTAGATCCTAATGTTCAAGGGCTAATCCTCACAAGAACAAGAGTCTCTACACGCCTCACAAGCCCTCTGATTCTCTCAAAGAAACTTAATAAAAACGCAGGAACATATTTGAATACAAAGAGAGTTTTCTTTGAAACAAAATAATACTTTGATTGATAAAAACTTTGGTGAATGAAAAGATACAATAGTAATGAGCTTATAAAGGCTCAGAAATTAAAAGAAAACGGTAATAAAAAGTAAATGAAAAGCAACAAAGAGGGGATTTGTTCTTGACTTCATTCTCCTAGCCGTTAGGCTTTAATGCTCCTAGCTGTTGGGTTTTTAAATGGAATGAGGTCTTGACTTGTTCTGGTGTGGTGAAGCTCGTGTGGGCTTCAGTGGACAGGAAGGAGGTCGAATATAATGCCTTAGGTAGACATTTATACACGGTTTCCTTATATAGCTCGGCAGAAGCTTCTCTTGGATGGTTTGGTGGTTTTGGTGGATTGGATGGATCTTCTTGGTTAAATGTGGGCTGGGATTGAACCAAGGACGGTTTGTGGATCTCCTTAGCTTCCATAGATGATGAGAGTGGGTCGAATGATATGTTTTTATAACATATGTTCGGACTTTCCTTAAATAGCTCATTTGGCCTCTTCTTTGGTTTAAGGCCTTCTTCTTCAGTTCTGAGTTGATTCTGACTTGGTGTAGCTCGATCAGGGGGCTCTCCTGAGTATAATGACCGGTGGTGTGTTCTCTTTAGATCCTTAGCTCCTTCAGACTAAGCTACAAAGTCTCCTTCTCCCTCAGCTACAAGCTTAGCTCCATCTCCTTTAGCTCCACGACTCCTCTCCTTGCTAGCTCCTGATGTATAAGCATCCATGCTTATATCACGAAGAAGAGTAAAATTCCATTCTTTTGGTAACACACCCGAGAAAAAGAAATCTTGAACCTCCAATATTATCTGATCCCCAAAAAACTCCCAATACTTTTGGAAGAAGAAGCTCGTCATCTCGTCCGCTCCAGGAGCACTCGAAGGTTTGATTGCAAAAACAACATCTTTTATCTCTTCTTTGGATACTGACTTTATTAAGCTTTCATTCATAGCATCAGTAACTCTCGATTCAAAACCAGACAGGAGATCCACATAATTAATTGGGTTGGATGATTTAAACAAGTTGGTAAAATAGGAAGCTGCCACTTCACCTTTAGACGCTTCTAATCTTTTGATATTCCCATTATCATCAATCAGCTTTACCATCCCATTACTTGATCTCTTAGACATGACAGACGCATGGTAGAATTTAGTGGTTTTTTCCACTTCCTTACACCAATTCTCCTTGCATCTTTGACTCTGAAAAGATTCTTCTTCACGATAAGCTTCAACCAAATCTCTTTTGAGTCTCCATACATGTTCTAATTCTGGAAAACTGGAAGATTGCTCCCTTTCGAACTCTATCTGACAATGAGATATTTTATCTCTAGAGTTTAAATTATTCACCATTTTCCACTTACTTAAATTTTTCCTGCATCTCCTAATTATATCCGAAGCCAAATATGGACCTCTGGGTGTAGGAAGGAACCAAGCCTCAGCAATCGCTTCTTTAACCAACAACTTGTTAAACAACCTTTTATCAAACCTAAAGTTTCCTCTATACTCTTCAGTAGATGTCCACAGCTTCACTAGGACTGGTCTATGATCAGATCCTCTCTTGTCTAAGAAGGATTGATTGCTAGCTGGAAAAGAAGTCCTCCACAGCTTATTTCCAAAATATCTGTCCAACTTGCTTTGAATCCACAAACTATGTCTCATCCCTCCCCAAGAAAAAGGGTTTCCTGAGCTTGGAAGCTCTCCCATCTCGCATGCACTCAACATATCATTGAAAGGCTGAAAAGTTTTTTCACAAACATTTGGACCCCCAATCTTCTCTCCATTATGACATATTTCATTAAAATCACCAATAAGGCACCAGATTTCCTTCCTGTTGATCCCTATTCTTGTTAGCCTTTCCCAAATCACATGTCTTCTGTTCGGTTTGGGATCTCCATATATACACGACACGAAAAAACCAAACCCACCAAGCTGTACAACCAAATCCACAAGATTCTTATCATAAAAGATAATATTTACATCGACTGTCTTCTTCCAAAAGACTGCTAAACCTCCACAAGTTCCTATATGATTAACTGTATACACATTATCATAACCAAGCCATTGTTGTAAATCTACCAAAACGTTTCTATCATACATCGTCTCCATCAGGAACATTATCTCAGGGAAATATTCTTTACGAATTTCCTTGAGACGAGGAATTGTCAAGTCTTGGGACCATCCCAATCCTTGGCAATTCCAACTAAGAATGCTCATTGGATATGGGGCAGTCCCTCATTTGGGACCACCTCTTTGTTATTACCCTTATACATCTTAGCCTTCCCATTGTTCTCCTGACAAGCTTTCCTTTTTTCCATTACCCCTTGCTCAAGTCCTTTCTTTAATATTGGAGGATTCTTTACTGCCAGAACTTGCTCTTTCTGATTAGATAACTGCATATCCAATTTTTTCCTTATGCTCTTGAAAGGTCTCTTCCTCGGTTTACCCGATCTCAGTAAAGCCCCGGAAGAGCCAGTTTCAGAGAAGCTAGCTCCAACCGTTGAGCCAACATGAAATAAGCCATCCGAAGGAATAAAGTTTGCAGCCATACCTTCTGATCTTGTTTCTTCCAAATGCGGTAAGCTTGTCATTGCATTTCCTGCTCTGATTGCAGCACCCATAATTTTTCACCAACCTCCACATTTCTACCCGTAAAAATTCCATTCAGATTACTTGAGTAATCAAACACTAGTCCCTTCCCTTTATCCACATTTGCTGAGATAATAGGAGGAGGTTCCAAACGAAGGAGAGTTTTTTGGGACATCGGATCAGCCATAGCATCTGAAACCGATTTTTGAACTCTCAGCTCTCTAACTTTCCTTTCTGGGCCTTCCGATCCTACTAAGTATTGGCGCATAACATCTAAAACTGCTTCAGCAATAATTGGTCTACCAGATGAAGGATTAACACCAACTTGGCTTTCATCTAACACTCCGAACAAGGGATCATATTCTTTTAAAATGTTTTGGAGAGATTTCACCGCCATTTGAGATTTCTGTCTACGTTCTGCAACTTCTTCAAGTTGTAATCTTGCCACCTTAGGACATCTATCCTTCTCATGAGTCAACATCTGACACATAGTACACCTTTTTTGTATTTTTCATAGAAATACAAGATTGAAGTCTGAGAAGTAGGAGACAGATTAATGACCTTAACTCTCCTCAATGGTCTAGAAACATCCAACTTAATCCTTACCCTCACATAAGCTTCACTTTGAGGAATCGAAGGATCAAAAGCAGCTTCAATTACTTGTCCTGCGAATTCAGCAAAGGTAGTAATCGTATCTAGAGTGTAGTTATTGACAGGAACATTCCGCATCTGAATCCAAACCGAAAGATACCGAAGGTAATCTTCAGGAGGGTGCTCCACCCATCTGTCAAAAACTATGGTCCATTCATTGAAGCAATACACTGCAGTCTTCAAAATCTCTTCCATATCTTTTTCCAGCTTGAAGAAAAACTGAAACCGCTCTCTAGTAAGAGCAACTCCTTTTGCTCTATCATACACTTGCCATTTCTTAGGCATCTCCAAAATAAACTTCGACATGTTATAAGGTCAATTTTGTTGACCATGTGAGTATCAATGACCGAAAGTGGTGGACAGCTCAGTGGCTATGAGGGACTCACATGAAGCCAATTTGTACTTATTCCATCGCGTTCAATATATGAACATAATAGTATAACTAAATTGATTTTTTAATATTGATGATTAAAACGAAGACCTATAACAACTTTTGTCTTTGTTATACTTTTTGTATACACTACGAAATGAAATTACAAAATTTGGCCTTGGTCGCATTTGAAAACGTAATTTTGACGTAATGCGGAAATCCAAACAAAATTATCTGTTTGTACTAGATATGTAAATACGCTTATTAGCTTTATACTTGTACAGCTCATTATATACTAGTATAAATACTCTCAGATGTACAGATTACATTTTAACAATAATCAATAAATGAATGTTTGTTCCCTCTTTCTCTCTTATACTTTAATATGGTATCAGAGCGTAACAAACTTTCTTCCGCCATTGATACGAGCTTCGATTTCTTCTTCTTTTGACCTCGCGAGTTTATCAAGCTTCGATTCAGATTCGATTCAGCTCAATGAGCACTCCGATTCGTCAATTGCTCTTCGATTCGCTTGTTTCTTTGCTTTCGTTCGTGATTGAGTTTCTTTCGTTTCTCTCTTTTTCACTTCTTCTTCCGATTTTTCTTCCGTACTTGACCTAGATTGCTTGCTGTTTCTCGTTTCTTTACTCTACTCGGCACAATCTCTCTTCGTCTGTTCCGATTTCATCATTTGAAATGGGATCGACTAATCCGACTCAATCCGGCGAATCCTTGCTTCCTCACCGTCCGCCTGTTGATCAGTATGAGAATCCATATTTTCTCCATAACACAGATCATGCTGGTCTTGTGTTAGTCTCCGATCGTCTTGCCTCTGGTGCGGACTTTCATTCTTGGCGCAGATCTGTTTGTATGGCGCTCAATGTGAGGAACAAATTGGGATTCATCGACGGCACCATTCCTCGACCTCCTGCGGATCACCGAGATGCAGGATCTTGGTCTCGCTGCAATGACATGGTGGCTACTTGGTTGATGAATTCTGTTTCCAAGAAAATAGGTCATATCTTACTCTTTATGTCTACTGCTGAATGCATTTGGAAGAATCTCCTCTCTAGATTCAAACAGGATGATGCACCTAGAATCTTTGAGATTGAACAACGCTTAAGCTCTATTCAACAAGGTTCTTCGGATGTTAGTACCTATTATACTGAATTGGTAACTCTTTGGGAAGAGCATAGGAATTATGTTGATCTGCCTGTTTGCACATGTGGAAAATGTGAATGTAACGCAGCTACTCTTTGGGAATCCTTACAACAAAGTAGCCGCGTGACTAAATTTCTGATGGGATTGAATGAATCATACGATTCTACTCGTCGTCACATCCTCATGTTGAAGCCTATTCCGTCTATTGAGGAGGTGTTTAACATGGTTACTCAGGATGAAAGACAGAAGCAGATCAAACCTTGCTCAAATCCGTCGAATGTGGTTTTTCAAACCTCCGCTTCACAGTATGATGTGGAAGCTTATCATGGCCCTGCAGAAAATGAGGCTTATGCTGCTGTCAGCAATAACTATCGTCCTAAACAAATGCCATTTTGTACTCACTGTGGTCTTGTTGGCCACATTGTTCAGAAATGTTTCAAGCTTCATGGTTATCCACCCGGCTACAAGTCGTCTAATGGTCCGGCTCAGCGACCTCCTTATCAGACTTACCAATCTGGTTTTGTTCCAAGAGGCTCGTCTCCTTCTAATCAACGATCACAACAACAATTTCAACAATAGCAACATAAATCACAGCAACAATTTCAGCGTGCCAATGCCGTTGCTAATGTGGTCTCTTCACCTGCTCCATATATGCCACCTCCTGCTATGAATGCTATGAATCTTGATCTCAGTAACTTCAGCAACGATCAAGTTCAGAATCTGATTCAACAACTTCAACTCCATACACAGTCGCCAGAGCCTGCAATTCCTTTCTCTAACTCCCATTCATCCATAACTGAGAATGGAGTTATGGCTTCTCAATCCTCATGTGGTACTGTCTCTTTTCCCTCTTCTAGTCTTCGTTATGAAGATAATGTTCTTACCTTCCAACACCAAGCTCTCACTACTCTTGAAAATTCCCTCCCTCATGGTGCTTGGATAATTGACAGTGGGGCAACTACTCATGTCTGTTCTGATTTGGAATTTTTTAGTACCATTTGTTCTGTGTCTAGGGTCACTGTCTCTTTACCTAATGGCACTAGGGAGCACATCACTCACACTGGCACCATTCATATTTCTGATGCATTAGTTATTCACGACGTTTTACATGTTCCATCTTTCCGTTTTAATCTAATAAGTGTTAGTAGTTTACTGAAGCATAACAATCATTCTGCTCATTTATTTGCTAAATCTTGTTACATTCATGAGCATACTCAGGACTTGATGATTGGTAGATGCATTCTGCTACATAATCTCTACATTTTAGAGACTGGTGTCATTTCTCATAATACAAACTTCTGTGGATCCTTACATGTCGATAGTCACCTCTGGCATCAACGCCTTGGTCATCACACACTAGTGTCCATACACATGAGACTGTTACTCAGGACACAGGGCAGATGGTGCTTGGCAATCCTAGACCGAAACGTACTGGTAAAACCCTTAGTTACTTATCCGATTACCATTGTGCCCTCACTCAAATTTCTACTCCCATTTCCAAAATTACTACTCCTTATCCTTTGTCCTCCGTTCTTTCTTACTCCAATCTTACTCCATCATTCCAATCTATTGTTCTTTAATACTCTCTTGAGACAGAACCCAAAACCTTTAAAGAGGCTATAACATCCAAAGTTTGGAATGAGGCTATGAATGTGGAATTTCAGTCTATGGCAGCTAATGGTACGTTTACTGTTGAAACTCTACCTGATGGCAAGAATGTGGTTGGCTGCAAATGGGTTTATACCATCAAATACAACTCCGATGGTACTGTTGAGCGATACAAGGCGCGTTTGGTCGCTAAAGGATACACTCAGCAAGAAGGAGTCGACTTTACGGATACTTTTTCCCCTGTTGCTAAGATGGCTAGTGTCAAACTCCTTCTTGGACTTGCTTCTAATCATGGATGGAGCTTAACACAAATGGATGTCACCAGTGCTTTTCTTCATAGTGATTTGGATGAGGAAATTTTTATGAGCCTTCCTTTAGGCTATACTCCTGGACCAGGCGAAGTCTTACCTCCGAATCCTGTTTGCCGCTTACACAAGTCCATCTATGGATTGAAACAGGCTTCACGGCAGTGGTACCACTGTTTTTCCTCGGTTCTGTTGAAGAATGGCTTTCAACAATCTCCAGGTGACAACTCCTTATTTGTCAAACTTTCTGGCTCATCCTTCATTGCTCTCTTGGTGTACGTTGATGACATAATGATAGCTAGCAATGATGACATTGCGGTCACCTCTCTCAAGACCACTTTACATCAGGCGTTTAAGATCAAGGATTTAGGTCCTGCTCGGTTCTTCTTAGGTCTTGAGATTTCTCGTAACGCTAGTGGGATCTCTGTTTCACAACGCAAGTATGCTTTGGATTTGCTTTCTGATGCTGGTTTATTGGCTTGCAAACCCTCTGCTGTTCCTATGGATCCTACTATCTCTCTCAGCAAAGATTCAGGCACTCTTCTTCCCGACCCCACACCATATCGCGAACTCATTGGCCGTCTCCTCTATCTCACCATCACAAGACCTGACATCACCTTTGCTGTTCATCGCCTGAGTCAATTCCTTTCTGGTCCTACAGAGGTCCATCTTCAGGCTGCTCACCGTATCCTTCGTTACCTCAAATCCAATCCTGGTCAAGGGATCTTTTATGCTGCGAATTCGGACACCTGTCTCAATGCCTTCGTTGATGCAGATTGGGCAACATGTCCTGATACTCGTCGTTCTGTAACGGGCTTTTGTGTCTATCTTGGGAGCTCTTTGATCAGCTGGAAGTCTAAGAAACAGCATACAGTTAGTCGTAGTAGTACTGAGGCCGAATACCGAAGCTTGGCCTTGGCTACATGTGAACTTCTTTGGTTGCAGCAGTTGCTGACTGATCTGAAGATACAAACTACTACTGGAGCTAAACTTTTTTGTGACAACAAATCGGCTATCCACATTGCCACGAATACGGTCTTCCATGAGAGGACTAAGCATATAGAGGTTGATTGTCACACAGTTAGAGATCAAGTCAAGAATGGTTTTATCAAACTGATTCATGTTTCTAGTGCCAACCAACATGCTGATATCTTGACTAAGGCCTTACATCCGGGTCCTTTTCATTCTCTACTCAACCGTATGTCTGTGTCAAGCCTCTTCTCTCCTTCTGCTGGTTCCGTTTCAGAGGCTTGAGGGGGGTATATTAGATATGTAAATACGCTTATTAGCTTTATACTTGTACAGCTCATTATATACTAGTATAAATACTCTCAGATGTACATATTACATTTTAACGATAATCAATAAATGAATGTTTGTTTCCTCTTTCTCTCTATACTTTAATAGTTTGAAATAAGGTTTTGTATATGATGAGCATAACATAAGTAATTTTAATTGGAGCTGTAAATTTTTCATTTGGATGGTTTGCAAGGAATTTTTTTCCTTAATTTTGGATATTTTTTCTACCTCCACTTCTGATATTTCTGCGCTATGAGCAATTACTTGCAAATACTATTTTTTACTTACCTTTGTCAGATTATATGATCATATTAACCCATGTAAGTAACTTTTTTTTCCAAACCAAAAAAAAATGTAAAGTAACTTTTTTTTTTGATATATAAATCTAACATTTTAACAAAAAATAAATAAATAGTTCTCATTTGGAATCTACTTTGGATAAAGAAAACGGTAATTAGAAACTTATACGAGAAATCAAAACTAAACTGCACCAAAAACATTAATTCTGATATTTATTTGAACTATTTATGTTATCATGTACTACACTAAAGTATAAACCAGAGCATGAAATCTGATATCCCAAGAATTTTTAATTTTGAATGAGTATTCCTAGAAAAATCGTTCTCGTAAACATGACATTGTACCAATCATAGAGTGTAACTAGTCCAATTAAACTTCTAGGATTATTAAATCTTAATTAAAAATTAAAAACATATGATTATGTGTTTATTCATCTGGATTCTTTCCCTAACGAGTTTTCGATAATTAAAAAAAAAAAAGAATCTCCAATGTTGCTTGGTTAGGTTTTTCTCCAGGTATCGACTCTTTGTATTTGATTCCAAAC
Source organism: Alliaria petiolata (assembly GCA_020283515.1). Taxonomy (NCBI): domain Eukaryota; kingdom Viridiplantae; phylum Streptophyta; class Magnoliopsida; order Brassicales; family Brassicaceae; genus Alliaria; species Alliaria petiolata. Next base: position 376,692,442 of record JAHZTW010000001.1, read on the forward strand.
CCCATTATTTGATTTCTCTTTTTGACTTTTTGTACTGCCATATTTTTCGTCTATAAAAGATGATTAAATTCGTAATATTTTGTTAACTTTTTGAAGAGTGGTGTTTTAGGTCGGGGCATCACATTTTTCTGCCGGTATCCTTTTTTTTAACGCCTAAACACATAATTTATAACAATTAAAACACTCAACATTGAAATTATTTAAAAAATCAATAGTACTAGAAATTTAGAAATCGCCAAATACAACATCTTCTCGAGTGAAATTGAGATCAAATTTATCTCAAAAAAAAAAAAAAATATCTCAGTGAAAGATATCAACGTGGAGGTACTGATTCGGCGAGTAAACACCACGCGCCGGAACCGAGAGTGGGATTTTGATTTTAACGATGATTTGCCTCCGTTCACATGCTATGCTCTGCCTCATAAATATCCACCGTCACCACTTCCTCTCTCTCTCTCTCCCTTTCATACTCTTTACAGCCATTTGCGCATTGTGTTATCTTTTAGAGAGAGAGAGTCATCGCGTGCATATCGAAGGATTCTTCTTCTCTTGGAGAAAAAATGGCGAACGGAGCTGGTAGAGTGGATCTGGACGGCAGGCCGATAAAGCCGATCACGATATGTATGATCGGTGCCGGAGGTTTCATCGGCTCGCATCTCTGTGAGAAACTGATGACGGAGACGCCGCACTCGGTGCTCGCGCTCGACGTTTACAACGATAAGATCAAGCACTTGCTCGAGCCTGATACCGTCGAGTGGGCAGGTCGGATCCAGTTCCATCGCATCAACATCAAGCATGATTCGAGGCTCGAAGGACTCATCAAGATGGCGGATCTGGTATGTGATTGATTGTTCTTCCTTTAAGCGATTTCGCGACTATCTGTTCTTAATTGTCGATGCAAGTTTGAGAAACTGAAAATGACAGTTAGTGCATTCGTTGATTGATGATGATTGCAGAATCAGATCTGATCCGTTATCAGAATTTTGATTTCCACACTTCGACGTTTCTCTTTAATTATCTGCTTTTAATACTTTCTCGATGTGATTTTGTTTTCTGATTGTTGAGATCGGTAATGTCTGATGTAATTCTGATCTGTTTTTGCTCTGCAGACTATAAACCTTGCTGCGATCTGTACTCCGGCTGATTACAATACGCGTCCTCTTGATACTATCTACAGCAATTTCATTGACGCACTCCCAGTTGTATGTGTTTCCTCTGATCCTTCTTGCTTCGTCCATTACTTTGCTTTGATTTGAGGAAAATAGTAGTTACGAGCTCACTGTTAGTTGAAATTGATTGGTCAATGTGTTGGCTATGTAGGTAAAGTACTGCTCTGAGAACAACAAGCGTCTCATTCACTTTTCGACCTGTGAAGTATATGGAAAAACCATAGGAAGCTATCTCCCCAAGGATCATCCTCTGCGTGAGGTCAGGCCTCTTTTGCACCTTTCGCTTTCAACATTTTATTTTCTTTTTTACTAATCTTCTCTAGATCAATCTCACCACTGAATCTACTGAGGAACTTATTGAATCTGCCATTTTCTTTCTTTTCCCTATCCATGGGACAATCACAGGAGTTGAACGATGAAATGTAGATATTGTTAAACTTTTATTTTGATTTTGTTAAGAGTTTAGCTAACTAGTCAATCACCACACATTCATTTTAGCAAAATGTATGGGGAAAAAATGGTTTCTTGACATTCAATTGCCTAGGGTCGTTTTCATTATTTACAAATGTTGTTTTGTTGTGCTTTCTACAGGATCCTTCTTTCTATGTTCTTAAAGAAGACATCTCCCCTTGCATATTTGGTTCGATTGAGAAGCAAAGGTGGTCGTATGCTTGTGCTAAGCAACTTATTGAGAGACTCGTTTACGGTAAGCATTTTTGTTTAAGATATGACATATGAATTCAATGTGGTAATATGACTTGACTTCATCTCACTGGTTTCTTGTGACAGCTGAGGGTGCTGAGAATGGACTTGAGTTCACCATCGTAAGACCTTTTAACTGGATTGGACCTAGGATGGATTTCATCCCCGGCATTGATGGTCCTAGCGAAGGTGTCCCTCGTGTTCTCGCCTGCTTTAGTAATGTAAGTATACAAATCAGAGTGTCTATATCCAATGTTGTTCTGTATATATATGGAAGCTTTTGGTTGATGCATCGCTATCTTTCAGAATCTTCTACGCCGTGAGCCTCTCAAGCTTGTTGATGGTGGAGAATCGCAGAGAACGTTCATCTACATCAAGGATGCTATCGAAGCTGTCCTTTTGATGATTGTGAGTTCTATCGCTAACAATCATCCTTTGTGGTTTTCATTTACTAACAAAGAAGGTCCAACTAAAAACCTGCAATGATAATGTGTTTGTCTTTCAGGAAAACCCAGAGAGAGCAAATGGCCATATCTTCAATGTAGGCAACCCGAACAACGAAGTTACAGTACGACAGCTTGCTGAAATGATGACCGAGGTGAGATAAGATTTGGTTTCAAAACAAAGAATTTGATTTTTATCTTTTTTTTTTTTTTTCTGGTTTCTCAAATTCCAAAAACGAAACATGTTTCAGGTATACGCAAAAGTGAGTGGAGAGGGAGCTATTGAGAGCCCGACGGTTGATGTTAGCTCAAAAGACTTTTACGGTGAAGGTTATGATGACAGTGACAAGAGAATCCCAGACATGACCATCATTAACCGCCAACTCGGTAATTAATTTCCATATTTAAAAAAACATGATAATAATAATGCTTAAACATTATATAATCAGTGTCTAATCTTGATAGATTTTGGGATTTGAATAATAAATAGGATGGAACCCGAAGACATCTCTCTGGGACTTGCTCGAATCAACCTTAACCTATCAGCACAGGACCTACGCGGAAGCTGTGAAGAAGGCAACTTCCAAACCAGTGGCTTCCTAAAACTTCCAAGTACTCCCACAGTTTTATCATCTAAGAAACTCGTTTGAAGACGCATCATTTGGCATTTTAACTCTATTCGATTCTTTTCTTTTTTTGTTACATCTCATTTGATACCTTTTTTTTAAAAAAAATTCGTTTCTTGCCTTTTCACGAAGACAGTATAATCACGGTGGTTCGTTCCAAGTATATCGTCTATATTTTGTTATAATTTTTCTCTCTTTGGTTAGGTTTCTTTGGCCATTTATGTTGCATCTGTCAGAAAGTTAAAGGTGTACCGAATGATAGATATATAGGCAGAAATTTAGAAGGCTTCGTTTACTTCTGTTCTATTGGGTTTTCGCACAAAGATTTGGTAGCAAACGATGGGAATAATGTCATTTACTAAGTTCGCAAGTCTTGATGTTAAAAGAAAGTAAAACAATATATATTTTAAAAGGTAAACTTGTTTCAAAAGCGTCTGTAGTCCAACGGTTAGGATAATTGCCTTCCAAGCAATAGACCCGGGTTCGACTCCCGGCAGACGCATTTTTTAATTTGGATTTGTAAATGTGTTGCTTTTTGCTCCTTTGTTTTCTTGTTAGTTCGCAGCCTACAAAAGTTTTCCAACATTTTATTCAGAAAATAAATTAAATGATTTACAGAGTAGTTTGGCGTAATCTAGTGAAGTAGTAGATGCTCTAAGGACGTTGCATAGAGCGTGGACGACGTTCCATTGCATCATCTTTTTTTTTTTTTTTTGTCAATATATCAATTTCATCTTTAATTCAAGATTTCTTGTATCAATTTGTTATTTGTTTTTCACTACGTTAGATAGAACAGAAAAGCATATCATATGATCATCACTATGAATTAGGGGTAATAAAAATCATCATATTTCAGTTCAAACTTTGACATCCCAAAACGACAACATAACATATATTTAAATGATTAAACAATCCAAAATTTTCAAGAACCCAAAAAGCCTCACGAAGTCACCAATAGGAACTCAATAATATTTTCTATCAAAAATGTGACTTGGCTCAATCTCTAGCCTCTTTTAGCAGCACTTCTTACGTCCTCCTGCATCAGATGGCTTCTGCTGACATGCAACTTTGGCTTTCTTTGATGCATTTGTGTTGTTCACTGCTCCACCGTTTGGCCTCTTCTTGCTCGGAGGCTCCACCTATTTTTCGATTCATCAAAGTCAAAGTTAATTTCAAAACCAAGTGTTTGTTAGTCCTCAAATGCAATGAGCCAATTCTTCAGAAAAAAGACCTTTACAGGTGCTTCTTCCTCCTCCTCCTCTTCTTCTTCATCAGAGTCATCCTCATCCTCGTCCGAACCCATCTAAACCAAATAAACAGAGGAAAACATGTTTCACATTTCAGAAATCAGCACCATTAAAAAAAGCTTGCACTTCAAGTGCAATGGCAAAAAGATCTACCTCATCAGAGTCGGATTCACCTTCTTCGTCCGAGTCAGATTCAACAGCTTCGAGTTTAGCCTTTTCATCATTCAGCCCATTGGCGTTTGATTTCTCCAATTCTAAATCACAATGTCAAAGTTAGGATTCATAACTAAGCCAAAAGTAAACTTTATGACCCAAAGACATTGGCTTAGTAAAGTAAAACCTACCATTTGTAAACATATCCATGGGGATTTCCTCATCATCTGAATCAAACTCCTCATCATCCGTAAGCATCAGAAGAAAAAACAGAGCAAAACAGAATCAAGGATAAACAAACTCAAGCTTCAATTGCAACAAGTGAGCAATAAAACTTGAGGATAAACTAAAAAAAGGGAAATTAAAAAAAGAAAGGATATTGTGCGTCATAATCAGGGTTCTTGTAACCAAGAACAAAGACGCTGCTGTTTTGGCACTCGTGAGAGAGCTCAAAATCTTGCTTGAAGATGAGATCCATAGAAAGCTGAGGAATCTTCTGCGAGAGATTTCCGATAAGAAGCTTTTGATTACCAACCTTCACATAGAGATGAACAGCCTCATCTTTCACCTTCTTCGACTCACCAAGTGTAACCTGAAGATAGAACAACAATCAATTACTATGTTTTAGGAACAAGAAACTTCCAAGAATTACAAAAACAAAAACAAAAACAAACACAAGATATTGATACAGACCTGAGTGACATGGGTAATATATCCATGTTCTGGTTCGACCTTGGTGGGACTTCCTGGCTTAATCAAAATACCTACAATTCAACATAAGCCCAGACTATTCAACACAGAGCTCGAAAAGAGTTTCTTAAGCAAACCCAAAACCCAATTTCAACACAAGACAACGATTATTGAGTAATAGAGAATTTTCAATGCAATGCAGAAATAAAAGACCAAAAGCTCGAAAATGAGAGAAAAGATAGAACTCCTCAAGCAAAACCCATAAACCAATTTTAACACAAGACAAACGCTTATTGAGCAATAGAGATGATTCAATTACAGAAAACAGACAGTACAAGGATAAGCAATAAGAACAATAAGAGCTCGTATAAAGACCAGACTTAAAAGGCTATTTCAAGGAGCGAAACTGGGAAGCATCAAACGATAGTCATGAGGGAAACAGTCAGTAGTTGAGAAAATTAAGATTAATAAACGGATTAATTTCAGAGATGCATACCCCAAAACTCCATTGCTAGCGAAGGAGGAAGAAGATGCGAAGGTTTGTGGCTGCTTTAAGATTTAGGGTTTTAGGAGTTGTTTGAAAAAAAAAAAGAACGAAGCGGCTTCTTATTTATAAGGATGGCTCGTCAATTTATTTTTTTCTTTTCGCCGGTAGGGTTTTGACTATTTTGACCAAATGTTTCCGAAAAAGAAAGCAATTTTTTATTACTTCGTTTGGTTCGCTAATTTAATGAGCCGTTTATTCATATTGGGCCTATTTGGGATGTCTTTCCTTGATGGGTTGTGTTATATGTACTACTGATAATCTGAGATCAATCCGCGCGTTACGCAGATTTATTTAATTTAAATTAGTATATTATAATTTTATATATTTATATTATTATTATATTTATCGTTATTTTATATTTGTTTTTTTGGAGTTTTAAAAAAAATTTAGATATTGTTTTAATTTTGTTTATTATCCTAAATATGTACACATATTATTATGAAGTTCTTTTCTTAACATAAATTGTGATGTGTCAATCGTTAACAAATATTTTTCTATACTTATATGTTATTGTAAGTATATATATGTTTCTCCACCCAATATATATATTCAATTGGCCATTTTTATATCACTTATTTCTAGCGAGATCAACAAATTGAATACACCATCAAACCTAGCTCTAGGCATTTTGGAAGTTTCTCGTTCCATCCCGTACCCATCCTGAATTTCTCATTTATTCTCAATCCCGTTCAAAATAACTATATGTTTGGGATCATTTATTTTATTCAAGTGGGTACGGAAAGAGTACCTGAAATATGTAATGTTGATTTTATTTTATGAAATTATCCGATTTTGTTTTGATTTTTTTTTTCGATTTTTCCGAAATTACCTGAAATATGTAAGTTGATCTTAAAATATGTAAACCTATCGTGAAGTTTTTTTCCTAATATAAATTGTGATGTGTTAATTGTTAAAAAACTTTCTCTTATATTCATACACTATTGTTAGTATATATGTCTCCTCACTTAATATATCTATTCAATTGGCTTTTTTTTTGTTCGGTCGCTTATTTCCAGCGAGACGAAGAAAGTTAATTCACCATTGCTCTCATCCACTCTCTTTGTTTTTTTTTATTCTAAATAACATTATGATTTATTTATTTTTTTGTTTGAAAATTTATAGTTTTTGTGTGTTTCTATTATAAATATGTTTTTTAATTTTAAATTAATATGTGGAAGTCCAAAAATCTACATATCCAAAATGCATAAAAGCCCATTAATTTTTTTTTTGCTGATGTGGATAGCTTAAATGGAGAGAGATTTGCCTAATTATACATACTATGGGGTTGTTCCGCGTATGAATATATTAAAAAATAAAAATTTAGTAAGAAAAAAAATTAAAATTATTTTATGATAACAGAAGAGTTTATAATTTGATGTTATAAAAATTAGTTTTAATTGTAGAATGGTTTAAAACTTGGAATGACAAAAACTTGTTTTAGTAGATCACCAAAGTGCCTATAAAGAAATTTAAAATTTGTATCTTCAATCCTACTACTTATTATTTGAGAAGTCACTTTAGTTAAAAAATCTGATTTGTCACTTCCACAATGAAAGTTAGTGTATTTCAAAAATGACATGTAAATGTGACATGTCAAGTTTCCTAAAATAAACGAAATGTTTTGATTGGTTGAGTTAAAATTAAAAATTATAAAATTAAAACATGAATACACTAGATTATAACATTAAAATAACAAATTTAAATTAACAAAAAATAATAATTACTCTGATTTAATTTTTTTTTTACATAAATTCATAATAAATTTCATAAAATATGATTACAAATTTTTTACAACAAATATATATTATACTTTTATATAAAATAATAATATATTATCCAATAGGATAGTAAATACGTAATACCATTTTTATCTCTTATTCTTTTTTAAATAAATAAAAAGTTTATATCATACTCATATACAGTCTCATTGTATATTGAGAATTTGAGATAAGAAATAAAATAAAATGTAACCGGATAAAAAATAAGAAGTAGAAGTAAAAATAAAAATAAATCTCTACAATTTTGTTTTTCAGTAACACTCTCGTGATTTGTTTTACAGAGTCATTTAAAATCTTAAAAAACAAATTTTATAATGCATATGTGTGCATGCCAAGTTGCAAACCAGAAGAAATTTATTTTATTCATCAAACCAATTCTTCAATATTGGATGAAGAGAGGAGCGGGGAGCTACCGGAGAATTTAATAAAATATGATTTAACAAATTTCATAACAAATATATATTATAATTTTTATTGAAAATTAAAATTACTAATAGATTATCCAATGTACTATATATATTTTCATGATAAAGTCAAATATTAAATTTTAAATTTTTTAAAAATTCTTTGTAATTTTTATTAATATTTAATATAAATTTTATTTTGAAACCATATATCATAAAATGCTGAAAATAAGAAATTTTGATTAAATAAAAAACGATAGAAACAGTTTTCCTGATTGTTCTTAAAAGGCAAAAACTACATCGTGTAAAAACATAACGTTTGTTAAACACTAAAACTGTATATTTATAAAAACATAACGTTTACATAATATATAAAAAATTAATTAATACTTAAATATTATAACTATTTATGTATATAAAAACAATTATACATGTACATGCGTGCATGTCAAGCATAAAAACTAAAAAAATTATTATATGTTTTAATATTTTTCAGTTTATTTAGTTATCATATTTACACTTTTTATCTAAAGAAGTATTTTAAAATCTTTGATAATGGCTTTTTTATCTTCAATTTCTATTGAAATATATAACATTTTTTATTTGATCTATCGTTAATTTTTATTATTAAATATTCATATAATGTTATTATTAATACATAATTAGTATGTACGAATTGATTAACTTTAATATACAGTATTATTTATATATTAAACATATAAAATATTTTGTAGTCCGCACAATGTGCGGGCCGATCACCTAGTTATAATGTTAAAGTAGTGTCACAGTTCAAACATAGAAATGCCATGAGAGCGATCAAGGTAATAGCAAATGCAAAACAAATGTCCATGATTGTTTTTTGTTTTTTTTTTTGTAACTGTATATGACTGTTTTGGTTTGATATTCCAAGTAGCAGGATGATTTGCAAAACAGACCTAAAATTAAAACAGTACTAAATAGAAAGTAGAATGTAGAACAAACTCTCAGACCCGAAAGGAAGATCCATCTGAAGAAAGTATAATAAATACAATTAAAATAGAGAAAGGGCATCTATTTTAGTTGGTGTGCAACCGTCGAAGTTTACTATATAATTACTATACATCAACTTCTATTTTAGCTGGTGTGTGTTGGGCTTTTCAAGCTCATGTCTAACTCTCTTCTTAGTATGATATTGTCCGCTTTGGGCCCATGCATAGCCCGCACGGATTTATCTTTGGGCTCCTTCCCAAAAGACCTCATTTTAATTAGAGTTGGACATTACTTATATATTAGACCATTCATGTCTAATCTTCCGATGTGGGATTTGGATTGATATCTCAATAATCTCCCCTTCAAGCCAAAGACCATATCACTCTTGGCCTCCAACCTCCTGCGAAACTTGGCACCATCTTGTACCATCTTAATCGTTTCACCTTGAGGGTTATCTTCTCACTTCTCCAAGTCCACTTTTAGAACTTTGGCTCTGATACCAATTGTTGGGCTTTTCAAGCCCATGTCCAACTCTCTTCTTAGTATGATATTGTCCGCTTTGGGCCCAGGCATAGCCCGCACGGATTTATCTTTGGGCTCCTTCCCAAAAGGCCTCATTTCAATTAGAGTTGGACATTACTTATATATTAGACCATTCATGTCTAATCTTCCGATGTGGGATTTGGATTGATATCTCAATAGTGTGCAACAGTCAAACTCACTCCTATGCAAGTCACGATGAGCATGAAAATTTGCTTTCTCCTCCGTGGTTGGTTTCTCAATCTTCTTTTGGTTTCTTCAACTTGGTTTCATCATGTATATGATTTGAAGTTGATAAGGTCAGCTAAAACTTACCGGTTTAAAGAAAAACTCTTCAAATCCTTCTTATACATGCATGTGGATCCATTGAAAGAAACCATAATTGACCAATGAGTTCTGAAGAATTATATCATTTATATATTTAAGGTACAAAATTAAAGTTTTCACTGCCGATTTTTTTTTTAAGATTCAAGTTTGCGTTCTTCGTCAAAGAAGCCAAATTTTTTTAAAAAGTAGGAAACTGTAATTATTAAAAATAAAACTTTTCTCACTTTACATAAATTCATTGTTGGCAGACATTGTTAGATTGTCCTAGTATGTTTTTTGAAAGCAATTATTCCTGCAAAATTACTAAAATTAAAATAAGCTATGTAAAATTCTTGAAATATATTTATTCTTTCATCAAATAATGATAGTACTCCAAAAACAAATCGTAGCCAACTACACAAGTATGCAAACCCAGATAAAATTAGAAGTCAATTTTTTGTCAATTGACAGCGTGTTTTTTATAATGCTTTTTTGTGATGGTTTATTCCACTTTTTTTAGACCATCTGCATCCCTTTAAAACCTCATTTTTTATTGTCGTTTTAGGTGGATTCACACATATTAAGAAAATATCTAATTTTTCTATTTTACCTCTTAATTAATACACTATTTTATTTCATATGATCAATTAATAAGCTTAAAAAGTAAGGTTAAAACTGGAAATTTTGTCATAAATCTGCATTGAAATCCGAAAACGACAATTATTTATAAATAAAAAACAAGTTTAGAACGACACTTAAATAAAAACAGAGGGATTAGTATTTTAATATGATTTAATTATGTAGTTAAATTTTAATTGAAAAAAATATAACCAATAAAAAGGAAACACGTGTTAAAGGTTCTTAGAAATTCAAAAACTGTTTCTTAAAGTTATTATTTAAGAACCAGTTCTTACCTTCTCTCATCACAGTGACTTACATTCTACCTTGACATAGGTGTTACTTTAATGTGTAAATATACTTACGGTTAATGAATAAAACTCAAGAAATGTTTAGTTACTTTTTTTCTTACAGAAACTGGCATCAAGCTCATAGCCTTCAACCGATTTACTGACTCATTGGTAAAGTTTCTTAAGAACAAAACCTTTTAAAGAATTACTCTCTTTATTATGTTTAGAAAATCTCTCAAAACTAAACACAAGTTTGTTCTTCTCTTAATATCATTGTCACATCTCGACATTGATATATATAGGCTTAAAACAACTTTGTTAATCCTTTTCCTAATCCTACTAGTAATGGAAAACTACTCTTTTCCTATTACAACTTGAATTAGATAATTTCCTTTTCTCCTATCATATCTTTAACCGACTTGTTAAAGACTCCTTAGGCTTAAATCTTCTAGAAGCTTACCCAACAATCACCCCCTTAAGCTTCAAGTCCTTTCTTGCGAGGTCTTGAACACCGATCAAACTCCTCATCGTCTTGAACTTGATTCTTGCTAGAGCTTTTGTTAGAATGTCTGCGCATTGATCTTCTCCGGGCACAAACTCCACTTCGATTTGTTCATTGTCAATACACTCTCGGACAAAATGATAACGCTTGTGGATGTGTTTGCTTCTTCCATGAAATACGGGATTCTTGGTAAGCTCTATGGCTGACTTGTTGTCGATGCGTATGATTGTCCTCTCACAATCTTGTCCCATTACTTCGCTCATCAAATCTTGCAACCATATTGCTTGCTTCGCAGCTTCTGTCGCAGCCATAAACTCGGCTTCACAACTTGACAATGCAATCGTCCTCTGTTTCTGCGAGCACCATGTGATTGGTGTTTCTCCAAGGTAGAATACATGACCAGCCGTGCTTTTTCCGTCATCAGGATCCGTGTTGTGGCTGCTGTCGCTGTAGCCAACAATCTTCATTGATCCTTCTCGCTTAAACACTAAGCCAAAAGACAGAGTCCCTTGCACATATCTCAGTATTTGTTTTAATGCAGCACCATGCGACTCTTTAGGATCTTGCATATATCTACTCATTACTCCCACAGAGAAAGCGAGATCGGGTCTTGTATGCAACAGATACCTTAAGCAGCCAATCCTTCGGCGATACATTGTAACATCAGCTTCAGGTTCTTCTCCTTGTGCCTTAGACATCCTCAATCCAAACTCCATTGGAATGTGAGATGGATTACATTTGTCTAACCCCGCTTCCTTGAGAATTCTCCGTGCATACGCTTCTTGTTTCAACTCGATGCCATATCTACCTTGAAAAACCTCAATACCAAGGTAATATGTGAGTTTACCAAGGTCCGACATCTCGAACTTAGATGACATGCTTGCTTTGAACTCTTGTATCACTCCCAGCGAGTTTCCTGTCACAAAAAGATCGTCAACGTATACAGCTACAAGAAGAAACTTCGTCTTGTCTTCCTTGCGATACACGACACTCTCCTTTGAACATTTCTTGAAGCTCAAAGATCTCAGGATTTGGTCAAGCTTCATGTTCCATGCTCGTGGAGCCTGTCTTAAACCGTATAAGGCCTTAGAAAGTTTGAAAACCTTATGTTCTTCTCCCTTCTTTTCAAAACCTTCCGGTTGGGCCACATAAACGTCTTCATTTAGCTCACCGTGTAGAAATGCAGTCTTGACATCTAGATGATGGATCTCCCAACTATGAGATGCAGCTATCCCTACGAGCAGCCTTATTGTCTCAAGACGAGCCACTGGTGCAAAAACTTCGTCAAAATCAATTCCCGATTGTTGTGCATACCCTTTTGCAACCAGTCTCGCTTTGTATTTGTTGATAGATCCATCTGCGTTTCGTTTAATCTTAAAGATCCATTTAAGACCAATGATCTTCACTCCTCTCGGTTTATCGACTAACCTCCAAGTCTTGTTCTTGTTAATCGAACTTATCTCTTCTTTACAAGCGTTTGTCCATTCGACTAACTCGCTTGCTTCTTGATAATTCATCGGCTCGTCATTGAGTGATAGAAGTAGTTTCTCGCATTCTATATCGGCAAGAAGAAGATAGTCATTAAGATAACTAGGTTGATTTACTTGACGACCTGATCTTCGAAGTTGGGGTTGAACTCCTTGCTGATTTTGTACAGTAACTGGATCATTCGGAGGATTCTCTCCCAAGTCGTCTTCTTCTTCTTGTTCCGAACCACTTGACACAACACTATCGGTATCTTCCTGCTCGTTTTGAGGTTCGACACCAACAACCGCAGGTCCTTCTCCGGTATCTATTGTTTCCCCCCATCTCATGTGAAACATGCCAGGATCCCTTCTTAATCCTTGTTGTGTTTCGTTCCAGTTCCAGCCTTTGCATTCATCGAATACAACGTCACGGCTAACAACTACCTTCCGTGTAGTTGGATCGTAAAGTCGATATGCCTTTGATCCTGACTCGATCCCAAGGTGTACTAATGACTTCGATCTATCATCAAGTTTCTTGAGATTTGTAGCTTGTACCTTTGAGTATGCCATACAGCCGAACACTTTCAAGTGCTCAATGTTCGGTTTCTTCTCTCGCAAACATTCATACGGGGTCATGTTCTCAAGTGCTCGTGTTGGTACTCTGTTGATCACATGAGTGGCGTGTCGCACAGCCTCTCCCCAAAAACAATTTGGCACCTTCATAGCCTTGAGAATACTCCTAGTCATCTCCATTAGAGTTCTGTTTCTTCTTTCCACAACACCATTCTGCTGTGGTGCGTAAGGAGCCGTGAGGTGTCTCTTGATACCGCTTGTATCACAAAACTCATTGAACTCTCCCGAAGTAAATTCTCCTCCTCTGTCGGTTCTTAGAGTCATAATCATCCTCCCAACGTCTTTCTCTACCAAGCTTTTAAACGTCTTGAATCTCTCATAAGATTCACTTTTCTCTTTTAACAAGATAGTCCACATATATCTTGAAAAATCATCTATGATAACAAAAATGTATTTGTTATTCGCCATGGTGGATGGTGTTATAGGGCCACACAAGTCTGCATGTAGAAGCTCCAGAGGCTTTGAAGCTCGAAACAATGAAGTCTTCAGAAAGGATTGACGAGTTTTTTTTCCAACTAAACAAGACTCACACAATTTTTTCTCATCTTTAATTTTCGGCAAACCCTGCACCATCTTTTGCTGAAACATTGTATTCATTGTTTTGAAGCTAATGTGTCCCAAACGAGCGTGCCATCTCCAAGCATCATCTTCTATACTCGTAAGTAAACATGTTGGTTTCCCTATCCGTAGCTTAATCTTGTAGAGCCTGTTGGGTGATCTTGTAACTTTTACTAAAAGTCTTCCCATCGGATCGTGAAGAGTAAGATAGTCTTGTCTCATTCTTACATCGCATCCAACTTCTGTAGCTTGTCCTAGGCTCAGGATGTTGCTCTTTAGCGACGGTATGTAATATATGTCAGAGACCAAGGTCTGTTCACTCGTTTTACTTTGAAACAGAATTGCTCCCTTCCCTGCGATTTCAACACACGACCCATCTCCGAACTTGACTTTCCCTTTTATATTTTCATTAAGCTCCGAAAAATATTCTTTATGACCAGTCATGTGGTTACTTGCCCCATTGTCAAGGTACCACAACTCTTCGTCTTTGTAGCTGGTCTCGTAATGTTTTGGTATAACTATTTCTTCATTCAAGAACACAACTTCGTGCATGTAGAGAGCCGGATCCTCGTCTTCGTCTTCGGTCTCTACTGCGTTTGCTTCTTGTATCTTTTGTAGTCTCTCCGGACATACAGAGGCAAAGTGGCCAGCTCTATCACATCGGTAACAAATCACTTTCGATCGGTCCTTCTTCTCTTTTCCCTTTGATTTGTCACGATCCGTCTTTTGTTTCGATTGATCTTGTGAATTTTCTCGACCTTGTCCACGTCCCCTGTTACTACCTCTTGAAGCGTTCCGATCATCAGAGTTCGCATAGAGCAGCTTCTCTTGTGAATCTCTGTGATCTTCTTCACCCAGAATCCGTTCTTCATACGCCTTGAGCCTTCCGATTATGTCTTCATAGCTTGTCGAATTTAGGTCCAAGACTTGTTCGAGTGAGGCTATGATGTGAATGTACTTCTTTCTCGGTAGGCTGTTGAGGAACCTCTTCACCAGCTTAGCTTCATCGATCGTTTGTCCAAGAGAAGCTGCCTTCGTTGATAATTCTGATAACTTGCCCGCGAAGTTATCGATCGTATCATCATCTTTCATCTTGATCCGATCAAACTCAGACATTAGGGTTTGCAAGCGTGCCTCCTTCACACGATCTGCACCTAGATGTCGAGTTTTGATTGCTTTCCAAATCTCTTTAGGAGATTCTTGTTCGCCAACTTGCAAGATTAAGGCTTCCGGTATGGATTGAAAGAGTAATGCGATTGCAACATCGTTCTTGTTGCTTTCCAGGGTTCCGGGTTCGATTGCTTCCCAAACCTTATGAATCCGCATCAGCACTTTCATCCTCATAGCCCAAACTGTGTAGTTTGTTGATGACAGCATCGGGCACTGGATCGAAATCATCTTGTCATCCCTTTGCCGTGGAGAAGAGTCGAGTTCCGCCTGTGGAGGAGGATCAATTTCCGCCATAGCTTGCCTTCGTCGCTCTTCTCTCCTTCTGGGATTCCGTGATCACGGTTCCTCCTAGATCGTATCACCAAGAGCTCTGATACCAAATAAAGTTTCTTAAGAACAAAACCTTTTAAAGAATTACTCTCTTTATTATGTTTAGAAAATCTCTCAAAACTAAACACAAGTTTGTTCTTCTCTTAATATCATTGTCACATCTCGACATTGATATATATAGGCTTAACACAACTTTGTTAATCCTTTTCCTAATCCTACTAGTAATGGAAAACTACTCTTTTCCTATTACAACTTGAATTAGATAATTTCCTTTTCTCCTATCATATCTTTAACCGACTTGTTAAAGACTCCTTAGGCTTCAATCTTCTAGAAGCTTACCCAACAATTGGTGCTACTCAAATCAATAAAAAAAAACCTTGCACTACTTATAAAATCTACCCCATCAGGGTTAGGTTTATCTTCTTCGTATGAATCACATTCATCAGCTTCAAATTTGGCCTTTTGATCATTTAGCCCATTTAGGCCATTTATCCTATTGACGTCTGATTTCAGAATCAAATTTAGGATTCGTAACAAAGCCACAAGTCCTCAAGGCAATGGAATGGAATAGTTTACCTACCAACTTTGACTAGCATAATTGTTTTTTTTACTAATTTAAATATGTAAACATTAGAGAGAAAGAATCAGAGTAACACGGCACTAACTTGGTTTGTCTGTTGTCACAAAATGTCTGACTTTGGTTTGGGGATAAGGTTGGCTTAAGTCGTTATTATTACATTAACAGAAAGCAAATCCGAACCAAATTTCTTACAAACAAAAACAGAAGATTATATAAAAACGCCAATATAATTGATCTAACTATACACTCAAGTTAAATAATCCTGGTATAAAATTTAATTAAAATACATCCTCTGTGAAGGATGCTATGGAAGCTGTCCTTCTGATGATTGTGAGCTCTATTACTTATAATCATCCTCTGTGATTTTTCATTTACAGAAAGGATAATCAAAACCGAATAAAACCAGTTAAGAAAAATCGTAAATAATAAATCGATAAAACTAAAACACTGGAACGAAGTCGAGACCGCAATTTCTTTCCTTAACTCAAAGAATCACCGGTAGTGTGACAGGTATAATCACGATTCATGAGTCCCATGATACAACTGTTTAACCCCGAATCGCAACACTCGATCGCGGGTCTAACGAACTTGCATCAACAATACTCTCGAAATAACCTGATGCAGTGGTAGATTGAAGGAACGTGTGTTTAACTTTTGCTTTGAGTAATTTTCAAACCGATGATCTAAATATCTGATCTAATAATCTGATTATCTGATATGATAATAGAAAAAGAGAGGCTAACCTATCGTATATATAAGACAAGAGGTGACTTGAAAACATTTCAAGTTTCCAATGTGGTATATTTTAATTCCAACAAAGAGTTATAGCCAATGAAAACATTTCATTTGTTTGGGATTCAACTCATTTCTTATTTACACAAACACAAAATAATAAAACCCAATGTGTTTATTAAATTTTTGTTCCAGCATCAGTGTCATCATAAGCTTCACCGTAAATTTTTTTTGATCTAACATCAACCGTCGGGCTCTCAATAGCTCCCTCTCCACTCACTTTTGCGTATACCTGAAACATGTTTCGTTTTGGAATTTGAGAAACCAGAAAAAAAAAAGATAAAAAATCCAAATTGTTTGTTTTGAAACCAATCTTATCTCACCTCGGTCATCATTTCAGCAATCTGTCTTACTGTAACTTCGTTGTTCGGGTTGCCTACATTGAAGATATGGCCATTTGCTCTCTCTTGGTTTTCCTGAAAGTTGGAACTTCTTTGTTAACATTCTGGGTCCGATTGGTAATTTAAAATGGTATGAAATTTTTAGCGGTAAGCTGGATCTTTTAGCGGTAAGCTGAAGTGATAAGTGGTTATAAAATAGTTGTAAACTGTAAGAAAAGAGTTGTAAGCTAAAGCTGTACAAAAAAGCTGAGTTTAATTCTGTTAGTAACACTTTCCGTACTACTTTGTAATTGATAACTATTAAAACGGTATAACTTGTAACGCAGTTTTTTGGTAAAGTTTTTGGTTACCAATCAAAGCCTATGACTTTGATTGGTAACATGAGTTACCATTGATTTAGTTTGAGTTAGGAGCCTAACTCAAAAATGTTACCAATCAAGTGTAAAATTAGATTTTTTGATTTTAAGTTTGAGTTATGATGATTTATGGTTGATGTACAATTTTGAGTTATTTTTTTGTTAAATTGTTAACTCAAATCAAATTCTTAGTTTCCGATTGGTGACACGTAATTTTAAAGTTGAGTTACAGTCGATGTTAGAATTTGATGTATCTTGCAGTAAAATTATGTGGTACAAACGGTAGAATTATGTGGTAAGTTTGCTGTAGAAATTTGAGTTAGTATTTTTATTGAAATAGCTGACTGGTAACATTTATGTTGTATAAGTTGTAGTATATGTTATTTAAAAGAAAATAAAGTTAAAACTATTAGTAATGATAATATTTATTAGAATTTTTTTTTGACATTTTTATTAGAAGTTTTAATAATAAAATATATTAATACTAATTTAAAATACATCAAATTAAAAAATATTTTTGATAGAAATAAAAAAGCTAATTTGCATTCATATAATCTAATTCTGTGTAAGTAATTTTTTCTTAAAAAATATTAAATAAAAGCATCAATTAATACTATATAGAAACAACTTTGTTTGAATAATTGTAATTAAAAAAATTACAACAAAATTTTTGACCAATGACGTTAAAAAAATATTTGACTAATAAGTAAATTGAATTTTTACAACAAAAAGATTTGTGAAAAAATAGAATTATTAAAATATTTTATTATCAGAAAATAACAAATATAAAGGTAATTATTTAAAATAGAAAATAAATATTAACTTAACCTTTAATAAATTAAAATTATTTAAAATATTTTATTAGCAAATAAAAAACCTCTAATGCAAAATGAATATTTAACTCAACCTCTAACTCATCCCAATTTTCATGATTTACTTTGATTGGTAACACGAGTTACCATTGATTTTGTTTGAGTTAGGAGCATAACTCAAAAATGTTACCAATCAAACATTATTTTTAATTTTTTGCATTAGAGTTTGAGTTACAATGTGTTATGGTTGCATTAAAATTTTGAGTTATGTTTTTGTAAAATTGATAACTCAACTCAAATTCTTAAATCATGAAAATTGTGATGAGTTAGAGGTTGAGTTAGATATTCATTTTGCATTAGTGATTTTTTATTTGTTATTAAAATATTTTAAATAATCTTAATTTATTAGAGGTTAAGTTAATATTTATTTTCTATTTTAAATAATTAGCTTAATATTTTTTATTTTTCTGATAATAAAATATTTTAATAATTCTATTTTCTTCACAAATCTTTTTGTTGAAAAAAATCAATTTACTTATTAATCCAATATTTTTTTAACGTCATTGGTCAAAGATTTTGTTGTAATTTTTTTTTAATTACAATTATTCAAACAAAGTTGTTTCTATATAGTATTAATTGATGCTTTTATTTAATATTTTTAAGAAAAAATTACTTACACAGGATTAGATTATATGAATGCACATTAGCTTTTTTTATTACTATCAAAAATATTTTTAATTTTGATGTATTTTAAGTTAGTATTAATCTATTTTATTATTAAAACTTCTATTAAAAATGTCAAAAAACAAATTCTAATAAATATTATCATTACTAATAGTTTTAACTTTATTTTGTTTTAAATAACATATACTGCAACTTATACAACAGAAAAGTTACCAGTCAGCTATTTCAATAAAAATGTTAACTCAAATTTCTACAGCAAACTTACCACATAATTCTACCGTTTATACCACATAATTTTACTGCAAGCTACATCAAATTTTAACATCGACTCTAACTCAACTTTAAAATTACATGTCACCAATCGGAGCCTTAGGAATTTGAGTTGAGTTATCAATTTTACAAAGGCATAACTCAAATTTTTAATGCAACCATAACACATTGTAACTCAAACTCTAATGTAAAAAATTAAAAATAATGCTTGATTGGTAACATTTTTGAGTTATGTCTATAACTCAAACTAAATCAAAGATACCACATTTCACCAATCAAAGCCTTAAATCATGAAAAATGTGATGATTTAAATTTTCTTTTTCAACGTTGACTTTTTTATTACTTTTGTTTTTGTTAGTTTTTAATTTTCTAAATTATTTAAAAAATCTCTAAACGGCTAAAGAAAGAAAAAAAAAGAATGAATTGGTTAAAGCACCGTGGAAGTTTTATTTTCTTGTTAATTTTTAATTTTCCAAATATATTTGTTGAGAATTGTTTTTTAAAGTTAGTAGAAGATATTTGTTGCTATTTGAATTATTCAAACAAAGTTGTTCTTATAATCTTAATTTTTGATTTTGTTTTAAAAAAACTAACTATTATCACTTTTCTCATTCTAATTATTTAATTTTAAGTTAATATCAATTTTTAATCATTTTTATCATTCTAATTTATAATAAATATTATCATTATTATTATTATTTTTTAAATTTTATTTTAAATAATACATATCGCAACTTATACATCAAAAAAGTTACCAGTCATCTATTTTAACAAAAATGTTAACTCGGATTTCAACAACAGACTTACCACATAAATCTACTGTTTATACCACATAATTTTACTGCAAGTTACATCGAATTACAACAACTGTAACTCAACTTTAAAAATGCATGCCACCAATCAGAGCCTATATTTGTGATTGATACGACTATTCCGTATTTTCTAAACTATTGGTCTTACAGTCTTAACTCAAAGAAATCCGTTCGTGTTCTATGAACATCTAATGGATTATTATCACGAGCAAATAAATGTTTTTTCATCGATCAATTTTAAAACGAATTATTCGGATTTTAATCGGTTTTATTACTCTCGCCTGATTGGTTGCGATCAATAAAACGATAGACATTACAATCAGCATGTAATCGCTGATTTGGATTAGGGCTTGATAAAACAAACACCTCTCAAACGCATTTGCGAACACTTTGACGAATGCTCTGGGGAGATTCGAAGATTAATTCGCTGTATGCGGATCTTAAAATTTTAATGTTGGTTCATACAAAATTATTTTTTTATAATCATTCGTGGCATCAAGCGTTACAGAGACAAAGATCTCAAAGGGAAATCATGTTTCTCCTCCCGAAAATTTCGATGAGACTGCAGCTGAGTTTAAGATGTGGAAAAAGATGTTCTTCTATCTGACAACTCTGAACCTGCAAAAGTACACCAACGAAGTGAGACCTCATTTCCCTGAAGGCAACACCGATCCAATGATCCTTGCGATGGTTCAAGTCTGGGAGCACAATGATTACTTGTGCAAAGACTACATCTTGAACTGTCTCTCCAAATCGTTGTAAAACTTGTTTGGAGATCTAAAAAGTACGAAGGAGGTGTGTGATTCCCTTGACAAGAAGTATCAAATTGAAGCTTCTGGATTTTAGAAATTCACTGTGGCAAAATTCCAACAGTATCAGATGGTGGATTCGAGGCCATTGTTGGAACAACTCGCAGAAGTGAAGAATCTCCTTCATGAGATTCACACTGAAGGCATGGGGCTTTGTGAAACCTATCGGATTTGTTCCTTCATTGAAAAGCTTCCTCCAAGTTGGGCGGACTTCCAAACCTTCTCAAACACAAGCGGAATGCAATTTCCCTTGAAAACTTGATAGCCAGGCTGAGGATCGAGTTTGAATCCGCATAACAAGTGGTGTTCTGAATGAGCACATTGCTAATGTTGTTGTCCACAAGAACAAGAGAAAAAGAAAATTTTCTCTGAAAGCCTCTACTAGCTTTATGAAGCGAAATGGTACAATGAAGTTCTTGGGAATCTGTCACAAGCGTGGAAAGGTGGATCAAAAAGCTGACGCGAGTCGTAGGAAGATTCACAACCGCAAAGGCAAAGGGAAGTTTCAAGCCAACTTGACTGATATGTGCGATGTGGTCACATAAGTCAACACGGTTGAGGACAACCCAAAGGAATGGTGGTACGACACATGTGCCACAACTCACATACACATTGATAAGAACATGTTTAGTACTTATCAAAAATGCAAGAGTGAAGAGCGACTATTAATGGGTAACACCGGCTCGTCCAAGATTGAAGGTCGTGGTGAAGTGAAACTCAAGATGACTTCATGACATGAGATAAGTCTCAAGAATGTGAAGCATGTAGAATATATGCGAAAGAATCTGATTTCCAACATGCTTATCAACGCTGTTGAATTTGCTGTAACTTTCGAGTCGGACAAACTTGTTCTCAAGAAACATGGGGTGTAATTGGGAAAGGGTAATGTTAACACTACAAGAAAATGATAACATAGCTACATATTTATTTGTGGGTATATAATTGTTTTTGTAGCAAATAATTGAGTTGCTACAAATTAGTTACAACAATCACGCGTAACTATAGAATTGTAGCAAATGTCGGTGTTGTAACTATTTGTAGCAAATTGCTACAAATTAGAGACAGCAGTGAAATGTGACATTTCGAATCGAATTTGTTAGAAAATATGTTGTAGCTAAATTGTTACAAAATTGTTTCAAATGATGTGTAACAAATTAGCTACAAATTGCTTCGTAGTTTTTGTTATAAAAAAAGACAAAAATCTACCAAAATCATCATAACAAAATGCGACAAATTGTTTCAACGATTTGTAGCCAATTTGTTACAATGTTGCTACAATCAAAATGTGGAAAAAAACCCACAAATACCTATGAATATTAAGTAGCTATTTTAAAAAAAAAAAATTTAAAAAATAAACCAAATTAAATTACAATAAACAAAAAATGCCAATAAAGTGTATTAATCTAAAAATTACACATTTAAAAGTCATATAGTTTTAAGATCAGAGTATTGGTGATTGTACTCATGAATTTCTCAAACCAAAATAAAGCCAACTTCATCTTCTAGTACAATTCCTTTCTTTACACTTCACTCTGAAACACAGCTTCTACTGGAACCGTCGAGTCAATACAGTTTGCCTGCAAAAAGAGAGAGAGATGTTTAACGATTTTTGTCTGTGAATAGAAAGAAACAATCACATATCATGATGAATGTTTGGATTGCAACTAACCTTGATTGAGATCACAAAGTGTATATACCATGACTACCAAAACTTAAAAGAGTTTAGATTTTGAAGAATGTGGAGCAAAATTAGTAAGTTAGAAATGAACCATTTTCATCTCCAAAGAGTAGATCTTAGAAGACCGTACCTCATCTTGTTGAGTTTGATCCAAAAGAGTCTGCACTGTCCTTAGAAAACCACTAGAAAATAGAAGCAACAAGCCATCAAAAATAGAAAGAGGATAAATTTCCTATTGAAAGAATGATTATATTAATGAGAATGAAGCCACTAGAGATTTCAATTCTGACCTTGTGGACTCGGAGGCCAAAGCTAATAAGGGAGGACCCACATGGTAGCGGTTTTACAACCTTCCACACTAATGTTGGCACTAAACGAAAACGCCGAGGAGCGAACAATCTGTGCAGTATGTATCAGAGATGTAATATTAGAAAGGAAAAGATTGAAAAATCATTGAAAGCAAAATTATTCTAACACCCCATACCATCTTCCCCTGAATCCTAGTAACCCCAATTCCGTTAAAAAGACCAACATACCAAGCTCCAGGAGATATCTGTAAGCAACAACATCAAACAAGAAACTCAATTTTGCTTAAAATGTCCTAACTATTACACAAAGTTTTGGGGTAATTTAAAAAGCTTACATGTTCATTGGACAACCTCAATAATATATTCTTCTGCATAGGGTAACACTGTTGTGCAATCTCAACATCTTGAGCTCCTTCAAAAGATACATTAAATATCCGTCCTAGCTCTACAAAACATTAAACGAAAAAAACTTTCTTTCTTAATTCCCCAAAATAGTAAGGTATGCGATCTCTTCAAGCAGATAAAGAAGCATAACTAGATTACCTAAATCGTACCTAAGCCTTTCAGGGCATTGGTTGGCGCATCAGACAGAGGAGGACTACCGTCTCTGAAGCAAATGATAGGAAGAAGACTTTTCGAAATCTTGGATATGCTCTTTGCAGTCTACCAAACAAATTAAAAAAAAAAACCAAAAAAATCCAAAATCAATCAATAAAGAGCAATAATTCATTGAATTCCAAGGCAATCAAATCGAATCTGTTATACTTACGATGTCTACATCAGATTCCATAGCTAAATTCAAGGATGAGAACCATGGAGGCAAATCGACTGTAAACGGAATCAAACAGAGATACAGAGAGCAGCATAAAACTCGTGAAGATTCTGATTATTGAAATGATAGGAAAAAAGTAGTGATCAGATTAAGAGACCTCTGATGTAACGAGTATCGTAGGGCCTGACTTGGGATTTTGGGTAGCGGAAGCTCGAGACAGTGAAAAAGCTTCCATTACTGTCGTCCGACCCAGAAACTTGAAGAGAATTACAGATTGATGCAGCCCATGAGAAGACGACGAGAGTTGTTAAACCCAGAACCGATATCTCCGCCATTGATAGAGAGAAGAGGATGACGCAGGCGACATCGGAGTAAACAGAGAAGAGAGATTGGACGGCTTATCCAAATCCCGATTTCAATCGGAGGTGAGTTAGGGTTTGGGTAAGATCGGTCGGGGGGGAACTGAAGGTGGAGGACGAAGCTGAGGGGGAGGACGGTGGGTAGAGACGGTTCAGCCATATCAGCGGAGACTTAAAGGAGTAGATCGGAGATGGTGGAGGAGTAGATCGGAGATGGTGGAGGAGTAGATCGGAGGAGAAGACGGTCGAGAGAGAGAGAGTTGTTCTAAATTTTTTTTCAAAGTGATTTTTTTTTTCTGTTTCTGTATAAAGAAAAAATCACAATGAGACTAGTTGTGTTTTTTTCGTGTAAGTGGATATTTTTGATATAAATGGTTACAAATCCATTTGTTACTAAAACTTTGTTAGTTTTTTTTTTTGGTTTTTTAAACATATTTGCGGACACATAAATTTTTTTATCGCAAACCGTAGCAAATTATCTACAAATAATTTATCACTATTTGTAACTTTTCTCATCATTTGTTACACAATATTTTCTAACAAATTTTGTTACGTTCTATTTGTGATTTTTTGAATCAAATTTGCTACAATTCAAACTTCATCGCAAATAGTAGCTAACTTTGTTACGTAAATTATCTACAAAATGTTACAACCAAATTTTGTAACTAACTTTGTTACAAAAAAATTGTCGTCTTTTGAAACAGTTTTGTTACAAAAAAAACTTTATCGCAAACAGTAGTTAATTATCTACAAAACGTTACAAATACAAACAAATTTGTAACTAATGTTGCTACGAATGTTTTGTGCTGTTTTGAAACAAATTTGCTACTACTGAAACTTTCTCGCAAACAGTAGCAAACTTTCTACAAAAAATTACAAATTTGCTACAAATTTTTATTTATCTTTCGTTGTAACAAAATTGTCTCTAATTGTAACAAAATTTAGCTACAATTTTTTTTTTGTAACAAAAAAATGTAGCTATGTGAACTTATTCTTGTAGTGTAAGGAAGGACTGGTCAAAATGTGTGTTAAGATAGCCCTACCAAATAATGTTGTGACCGATGTTTCAATCAATAAGAATGATCCAGTTGCTTATTTGGTTGAGTCTTTTGATATTTGACATGAACGATTATGACATGTAAATTATAAATCTTTACAAAGATTGATTAATTTGAACCTAATACTGAAATACAAATTGAGTAAAGACAAATGTGAAGTATGCGTACAAACAAAACTCACAAAAACCCCATCCCCTTAGGTCGAAAAAACAATAGAACCTCTTGGTTTAATTCACACAGATTTGTGTCATTTAAAATTTGTTCAAACTCGAGGCGGTAAAAAAAGTATTTTGTGAATTTTATAGATGATAGTACAAAATATTGCTATGTCTATTTTCTAAGAAGCAAAGATGAAGCGTTGGAAAAATTCAAAGAGTATAAACTCGAGGTTGAAAACCAACTCAATAGAACTATTAAGATAGTTAGAAGTAATAGAGGTGGTGAATATGATGAGCCCTTTCAATGCATTATGTAAAGAACGTGACATTATTTATCAAACGACCGCTCCCTATTCATCTGAATCTAATGGAGTGGCGGAACGAAAAAACCGAACTCTTAAAGAGATTATGAATGCAATGTTGCAGGAATCTGGGTTATCCCAGAACATGTTGGGGGGGGGGGGGAACCGTTGCTTACCACAAATCATATCCTCAACAACATTCCACACAAAGTTACTGGCAAAACGGTATACGAACTTTGGAAAGGTAGTACCTTCGTAAAATTACCTGAAAGTATGGGGGTGCCTGGCAAAGGTCGCAGTGCCACCTCCTAAAAAGGTCACAATTGGGCCTAAAACCACGGATTGTATTTTCATCGATTATGCACACAATAGTGATGTTTTTTGGTTTCTGGTTCATAAATCAGAGATACCATATATCCATGTTAATACAACCATGGAATCAATAAATGCATCTTTCTTTGATCACGTGTTTCCGTGTAAGGATAAACAAAATCCAAAACGAACTCGTGAAGAAAGTGATGCAATCACCTCTGGAAATGAGGCGAGTACTTCTTGCACATAGTTTGATGATGCAGAAGCGGTTGAATATGAACCTAGACGAAGCAAAAGAAGTCGTAAGGAAATTTTTTTGGTGAAGATTTCTTAATGGTCTTTCTTTTTGAGAATAAACCAATAAGCTTCACTGAGGCTATGTCTATACCCGATGCACCTTCATGTAAGAAAGCCTTCAATAGTGAGATCTACTAAATTATGCAAAATAATACATATGAGATAACCGATCTACCAAAAGGGTTTACCGCCCTAGGGTGTAAATGAATTTTTTTAAAAAAGTTGAAAATCGATGGCTCAATCGATAAGTACAAGGCTAGGCTTGTGGTGCAAGGTTTTCGACAAAAAGAAGGCCTGGACTTCTTTGACATCTATTCTCCAAGTAACGAGAATAACTTCAATTTGATCGCTGCTTAGCAACGCAGCATTGAGAGACCTAAAAATCCATCAAATGGATGTTAAAACTGCTTTTCTAAATGGTGATTTAGAAGATGAGATTTATATGAAACAACCCAAAGGGTTTGTTTTCCCAGGAAAAGAACACAAAGAATGTCGACTTGTGAAGTCGTTGTATGGACTTAAACAAGCTCCAAAACAATGGCATGAAAAATTTGACAATGTAATGATGTTAAATGGTTTCAGCATTAATGAATGTGATAAGTGCATATACATCAAAAGTAGTCCTCATTTATACGCTTTGCTCTGTTTGTACGTTGACGACATGTTCATTATTGGTCCAATAAAGATGTGATCGGTCAAACTAAAAACATGCTAAGTAGCAAGTTTGATATGAAAGACTTGGGACTAACATATGTTAGTTTAGGGATTAAGATCACTAGAAATTCTGAAGGAATCATCCTGTCTCAAGCTCATTATGCTGAAAAGATACATGAGAGGTTCAATACCTACTCAAAAGGAACAACAAAAACTCCAGTAGACACTAGTATTCACTTGACGAAAAATAGGGGTGAATAAGTGTTACAAGTGGGTTATGCACGAGTAATCGGAAATCTGATGTACTTAACTAATTGTACTAGATCCGATTTAGCGCATGCAGTCAATGTACAGAGTCGCTATACGAGTAATCCAGTACATAAAAAATGGAAAGCCATATTGGACTATGTACTTCATACTAAAAGTTATGGGCTGCACTATGGTAAAGAACCTGAAGTTTTGGAAGGATACAATGACGCTAACTGGATTTCCGATTCCAAAAACTCTAAATCCACGAGTGGATACGTCTTTACGCTAGGCGGTGCATATATGTCTTGGAAATCTTTCAAACAAACTCTGTTGGCCAGATCGTCCATGGAATCAGAGTTCATAGCTTTAGATAAAGCAGCAGAAGAAGCCGAGTGGCTCTGGAACTTCTTAGAAGATATCCCGATGTGGGAGAAACCAGTGCCAGCTTTACGGGTACACTGCGACAGCCAGTCGGCTATATCACGGGCACTGAATAATATTTACAATGGCACGTATCGCAACATACGACGACGACATAAGACCATTAGACAACTGATCTTGACTGGTGTATTAACGATAGACTACCTCAAATCGGCTGATAACTTAGCGGATCCGTTTACCAAAAGCTTGCCGCGAGATCAATTTCTTAAATCATCAAAAGAAATGGGTTTAAAGCCTATGGATACATATGACGACATGATGGATACCCAACATATGTGGCTGGAGATCCCAAGATCTAGGTTCAAAAGGGACAACTAAATCAACCAAAGTCTAATACAAGCACTTTAAGTTGCTCAGTTCCAAAGATGATAACAATGCTTTTTTGTAAGTAATTAGGGTTAAGTTTCAAAGCTTTTAATGATATGAGACTATATTCTACAAAATAGCAGTATATATTTTATATATGTGACATGTATATGGCAATCACCTAGTGAGTGTGAAATGAGGCCGTTTCTAGGAGGATGAAGTTCAGGTTACACTCTCCAAGTTCACTCACGATAAACCATGCAAAGTTCAAGGCCACAATGAACACAATAGAGAACTTAACTCAACAAGAAGACGAAGGTGGGTTATATATGTTGTCTAGTTTTACATAAAAAACCAAGCGGTTCAAGACATCAAGTTCACCTCCTGGCTGAGTAATTCCGGCAGATATCAACAATGAGTGGTTCAAGGTTGAGAATCTACTACCTCAGTTACAGTTAGTCTTCGCTATACTCTCAAAACGTATATCTGTCTAGTATAGTCAAGCCAGCATCTAGTCTAAGTCAAGTCTTATCTAATTTTTCGAGTATGCAAAGTCTTCATATGTTTAGACGTCATTTTATTCATGTGGGGATTGTTGGAACAAAAATTTAATAAAGACATTGGACTTTATTATTTTGTGTTTGTGTGAATAAGTGATGAGTTGAAGCACAAACAAATGAAATGTTTTCATTGGCTATAACTCTTTGTGGGAGTTAAAAATATCCCACATTGGAAACTTTTAATGTTTTAAAGTCCCCTCTCGTCTTATATATACGATGAGTTAGCCTCTTTTTTTTTTATCATCAGATCAGATAATCAGATCTTTAGATCAGATATTCATATCAACAGTTTGAAAATTACTCAAAGCAAAGGCTAAACACACGTTCATTCAATCTATCACTGCATCATGTAGTTTCTTTATTTCGAGAGTATTGTTGATGAGAGTTCGTTAGACCCGCGATCGAGTTTTGCGATTCGAGGTTAAACGGTTGTATCCTGGGACTCATGAATCGTGATTATACCTGTCACACTAGGGGTGATTCTTTGAATTAAGGAAAGAGATTGCGATCTCGATAAGAGAATCCCAGACATGACCATCATTAACCGCCAACTCGGTAATTAATTTCCATATTTTTTAAAAACATGATAATAATGCTTAAACGTTATATAATCAGTATCTCAATCTCGATATAATTTGGGATTTGAATATTAATAGGATGGAACCCGAACAATAGCGAGTCCTGTTACCGGGTTCAACTTAAAACTTAAAACTAAAAAAACAATATTTCATATATCATCTTACAAAAGTATCCTGCGGCTTTTTATATTTTGAAATCTGTTTCATTAGTAACCGTCTCCAATATATTTTTCTCAATAAAACAAACTAAACAATATATGTTTTAGTCGATTAGGTTTTCAATTATTTAAAAATTGTTAAGTTAAAATTTAAATTTGGTCTTTCTAAACATATTTGATAATAAAAGCCAATATAAAATATGGGCTAATAATTAGATTTTGCTTAGGGAATCACACTAAATAAAACAAGGTTAAGAAGAAAAAAAAGTTTATGACTTCAATTATAATTTTGGGCTGGTGTCAATGTTACTAAATCTTTATAAACTATAAAGAAATTTTTAATTATTATGGTGTTAGTTGACCCTGTATGAGTGCAAGTAGCCTCGCCTCTGAACCCGAAGACATCTCTCTGGGACTTGCTCGAATCGACCTTAACCTATCAGCACAAGACTTACGCAGAAGCTGTGAAGAAGGCAACATCCAAACCAGTGGCTTCCTAAGACTTCCAAGTACTCCCACAATTTTATCATCTAAGAAACTCGTTAAAGACGAATCATTTGGCATTTTAACTCTATTCGATTTTTTTTGTTATATCGCAGGTAAAACCATTTTTTTTTAAAATTTCGTTTCTTGCCTTTTTACCAAGACAAGTATAATCACGGTGGTTCGTTCCAAGTATATCGTCAATATTTTGTTATAATTTATCTCTCTTTGGTTGGGTTTCTTTCGCCATGTATGTTGTGTAGGACCGAGAAAATTCAGATTGAAAATCACGAAACTAAAACGATTAAAACCGATAAGAATTTATAAAATGTTTGAATTAAACCTTTTAAGGAAAGACGAATACACGGAGTCGAGATATGATCTCTTTCATTAATTCTTTAAATCTCCCGCATTGTGGCGGTTTGTAGAGATTCAGAATCCCAGGATACAACCGTGTTTGAGACTAAAGTCGCAGCACTCGACTATAGAATCTGCGAACTAAAGATCTACGCTATACTCTCGAAACTCACCCTAAAAACTGTAGATATTTGTGTTTACTCGAAATCTATGTGTTTCGATGATCTGGTGGTGAATAATGAATGAGAGAGGTCCTTATTTATAGTGGAATAGAGGTTTGTGATACAAGGAATTTTCCTTATTACTCACAGAAGATAAACGGAAATATTCCGAATTTCTTTATTCCTTGTTCGACAAGGTTAAGGAAAAACGAAAATATTCCGAAAACCTTTATTCCTTGTTTGACAGAGGAAACATAAATATTACTAATATTTTTATTCCTTTTTTGACAAAGATAAGAGAAATAGAAATATTACGTAAAATAATTCGACTCAATCAATAAAGATTTATCGATATTATACAAAATTATAAATGGAATATTGACTATTTTATTGAATAAGTCAATAAAGATTTATTCCAAAAAGAACTTCTTTTGTGGTTTTGCATAATAGCCCTCATACTTCCAATATATACCAAATGCACATCTTGACTTTTAGTCTTGATTACATATCCACTTTGACCATTTATTTCTTATTCAAATTAACTTCGATTTTGACAAGTAATTACACTGTCTATTAGTGCTCGTTACAAAGATTTCAAAGAATCCATAATTGCCAAAATTTAAGTTCCAACATGTTGCATCTGTCAGAGAGTGAAAGGTGAATCGTTTGTACCGAATGATAGATATAGGCATGGTTTTTGGCACAAAGATTTGGAATCAAATGATGGGAATAATGTCGTTTATTAAGTACGTTAGTTTTGATGTTAAAAGAAAGTGTGAGATTGCTGTTAAAAAAAAAAAAAAAAGTGTGCGATTATGAATCGATAAATTGTGTTTTTTAGTGACTCACTATAAAATATAAAATCTAAAACAACATGTTTTGATAGGCATTTTTAATTTGTTGGTATGTGTTGCTTCTTTGTTTTATTCGCAGCCTAGAAAATTTTCCAACTTTTAATTCAGAAAATAAATTCACATTATTTTATTACACCTAATATATCAATTTCATCTTTTTTTTTAATGTCAATATTTCAATTTCATCTCTAATTCATGATTTTTTTGCATCAATTTGTTATTTGTTTTTCAACTACGTTAAATAGAACAGAAAAGCATATCATATATGATTATCACTAATTTCATGAATTAGGGGTAATAAATTATCATATATCTATATCTATATGAGAAGTGATTTTGGTGAATAGAGTTCTCTCATTCACTCTCACAAAATATTACTTAACTATCCTTAATGAGAAGCACTAATTATTTTCTTTGTTAATCCGGATTTCATTACTCTGCCGTTCGGTTTAGGTTTACGGCACTTATTAAATATTCGGCCATATCTAATTTAGTTAGTGGATACTCTAATCGTTAATGCTATATATACTCCTTGCTATCTCTCGGTTATTTTATAGTTTTAGCATTGTTAGTTGTCATTTAGTGTTTTCCTTCTTTATGTCTAGGTGATTTTGTCTCTTTACGTTAATGTAGCTGTGTTCTTTTGGTGTAGATAGATATGGTTTTAAGGTGCTCTTCGATCCGCAAGGTATGTGTTTCTAATTAATGTTCTGTTATTGTCGTATGTTATCTAATGTTCTGTTATTGTCGTGTGCCCGTTTTTTTCCTTCTTTTCTTGTAGTATATCGATCAACGGCTTCATACGTTGGGTACGTACGGTATGCTCATTGGTTCTTCGTCTACTTTTTGTCTCTAATTTGTGTAAATTTCTTGAGCAACATGTGTTTTATGTGGCATAATTAATATATTGGATCTTCCTGATTATTTTGTAGTTTTTTTTACAAATCTTGATGATCTGTGTTTCTTTTTTTCTTCAGGTTTGTTGCTGGATCGACTCATGTATCAATTTGGTATGGATATGTTCATAGTGGTCGTTTGTTTTCTTTTTTATTCTTTTTGGATTTCTTTGAATCTTTGTAGATATTTTTTAACATTATATTTAACTGTTTCATAAATGTTTTCTTTGTTTCGGCAATGTGTCAGTGAGTGTTCGCACCGGTCAATCTGGGTATTCGCCTTCGATTCTTTGAATTAACGATTTTATTATTAGTTTTTTTTTTCTCATTGGTTAAAATTATAAAATTGGGAAGCATTCGACCTCTGAACGGAGAAGATGATTTCTTAGGTTCAGAGGACGAAGGAATAGCAAAGACAAGCCCAAATAGTTTCAAATAAGAGAGATAGGTTACTGCTGAAACTGGTCTGTTCTCATATTATCATCAAATCGATCTGCACCAGTGAATCGGTTTGGGTAAAAACAAAAAGTACCTAAAGAAAGAGCGGCAAGAAGAAGTACTCATCCTAGCTTCGTTTCAGATCCGTTCTCTGCTGGTTTTTACTGCAATAATTTCCTCACTTCCTCACTTCACTGGAAGCAGCTTTTTTAACTTCCTCATATATATTAAAGCAATCTTGCACCTGGTTTTGGAATCATGTAGCTAAGACTGACACAAAGATAATATTGAAGATAAATTGGATAGCAAGATACCAAGATTGTGAAACCTGTGAAGCCCATAAAATCCATAAAGACTAAATTGAAAGACTTGAAAAACAAGACATATTACATTTATGTGTTTGATTTGGATTAGGAAAGTTTACATTATATGGTGTTAGCAATATGTTAATGTTAGCCACTATATATGTATCTTATTAATCAACACAAACAACTCAATAATATATCCTATTCAATAATATTCTACATATAACAACATTGATAAAAAAACAAACGATATGGGACAAAATACTGAAATATATCTCGCATAACTCGCAAGGTTTCTTCCAGAAAAGTAACTTGCGCAGGCGATGGAGTGAAAATAACAGAGAGCCTAGATGTATACAAATCATGCAATTTTTTGTTATTTTCTTTCAAAATAAATTATTATGAGAATTTCATGCAATACAAAAGACGAGAAGAGTAAGATATTGGGGAAAATGAAGGAAATAAAGAAGAAGAGAAAAAAGAAAGACCGAAAAAGAAAAAGAATAAGCCAAAGGAATGAAGATAATGAAAAAGAACAAGGATATAGCTACAACACGCTTTGGTCACTCAGGTAATTGAAAAAGTCCATCAAAGCTTTTAACTATAAATATTTTTTGAAAATTTCTTAAAGGATAATGGATTGTTCGTTACGATCCAACTTTCCTTTCTTCTTACCTGTATAAAAATGTTTTAAAAGCTTTGAGGTTGTCTCCGTTGGTGTGAAGAGCTATATCTTCATTCGTGTGATGATCATCGATGTGAACATCACCAGTGGCTCTAACATGCACATCAAACTAGTCACGTGAAGCAAGTTGCTAACCAAGAAAGGCAAGGAGGTGAAACACAAACATATATATTCTAATAATGTTCCAAACTATATCATTTCATTAAAATTGTCGTGTTAAGCTCTCTTTCAAGATATATTTATATCGTAAAGGTTCAAAAGGGAACAAAAAAAAAAACCAATAAATCGAAGGAATTAGGCAAACACTTACATTTAACGGATGTAATCTATTTCTAAATAATCCATGGGGTGACAAACATAATTAGCATGTTTATGCTGTAAAAAAATGTTTCATTACATTATAATATTTGCAAAAAAATTGAATTGTTGTATTGCAAATGGTGAAGTTTTTTGTTTGTTGATTTTTTTGGAGTTTTTAATAATT
The DNA here is from genome assembly GCA_020283515.1 of Alliaria petiolata. Classification (NCBI taxonomy): domain Eukaryota; kingdom Viridiplantae; phylum Streptophyta; class Magnoliopsida; order Brassicales; family Brassicaceae; genus Alliaria; species Alliaria petiolata. The sequence goes on from JAHZTW010000001.1 coordinate 376,725,892, forward strand.
TTGGTGGGAATGCAAATTAATTTAGACAAATAGTTCAGAAACAAAAGAAAAATCCCAAAAATCTTGAGGAAGTGCAAGCTACGGTGGCAAAGACGAAAGAAGATTCGACTACATATGGGAAGTTGGGATTTAAGAAAAAGAGATCGAGTTATGCCAAATCGTTGAACCGCATAAATGTCTGAAGTGATTAATTTAAAATTCAAACAGAAATATATATATATATATATATATATATATATATATATATATATATATATATATATATATTCGCAAGAGATCTTTCAACGTTATCAGACTTAACTGGATTGTCTTTATAATAAATTTATTTTGACGTTTAATAACACAAAGAGAGATGTTAGGCATAGGCAAGAGATCCTAATAAGCTTGCAAATTAATCACAAGAAACCTCGACCAGTTGAGGCATATTTTCTAACAATAAAAAGTTAATAAATTTATCCCTAATGTTCAAGTACATCAAAGAAACATCCTATATATATATATATCTCAATCGATTTTTCTTGCATTGGGTTCTCTCGATGTGGAAATAGTAAAATCCTTAAAAGGTTGGGAAGCATGAAAAAATTAACGAATTTAGCAAATTCTAGAACAAAATCCAAGTTAAGGTCTTCATTTATGAAAAATTTGAAACAAAATTCAAAGATCAAAGTTGGATACTAAATAATAAGGCCTGAATCTTTCATAAAAAACTAAATTTGATGTTTTATTTCTACTAATCATAGCCGGAGGTATCTAAAAGACATTGATTGAGTTTCTTTCTGGCTGTGTATTCAAAGGAGAGTTGATACAATAATCGAATCTCTCGATCTCAATTGCTATGGATTTTTATTCTTTTGCAGTTAAAATTAGTTTAACAATACAGAGACCAAAAACTATGAAAGAGATCTTTTCTGCACCACATGAAAATCTCCTATTGAATCATGTCATGTGACAAATAAATGAGATCAAGAAACGTTTGAGTCTAACAACAAGATGTAAAAGGGAGAAAATTGAATGTGATGATTAGAGGCAAGTGTGAGAGATATAATTGAATAATCATAAGAAAAAAAAGAAAACTAGAAACAGGGATCAAAGAGCTGAGAAAGGTTATAGATACAATAGAGGTAGATATTGAAAATGAGGAATGAATAAAAGAAAATCATGATACAAAGTTAAACATAATAAGAGCTAGGCTCACAGACTCAAAAAAAGTTGTCTTCTTTTAAAGTTGAACTTGATTTCAAAAAGAGTTGTTGTAAAGAAATCAAAGAGACATGCATCGAGTTTCAACTCCATCTAGAAAAGTTACGAAAAAAAGAAAACACATCTAAAGGCTCCACATTTCAGAAATTAAGATGTCGTAAACATTATGCAGAATCACATATGGATAATAAGGAGAAGTTTGTTAAAAAAATTATTGTTGTTTTGTTGATATGAAACAAATGCCCTTTCTTTTGTTTTTATTTTTATTTTATTTTATGTGCAGTCGACTTACTCGATGTATAGTCGCACACTTTTGGAGATCAAAACTGAGAGAGAGAGAGAGAGAGAGAGAGAGAGAGAGAGAGAGAGAGAGAGAGAGAGAGAGAGAGGTTAAAAGAGTGGTAGATAGTTCAAATGATAGAGAGAAAGAGAAGAACCAACAAGAAGGAGTGGTAGATAGTTCAAATGATAGAGAGAAAGAGAAGAACCAACAAGAAGGAGAGATACTTCTTACGAGAGACGCAGAGAGAGAGTTCACGTTGGAGAAAAAGAGAAAGAGCAACAATTGATGATGCCCATGAAAGGAGGAAGGTGGAATACAACTCTATCCGTAAAAAGGGAGGACATTAATTGAGTTGCTCTCTTAACTAAAGCAGATTTTGTATTAATCTTGGCCACATGACCACGATGAACATCAACAATTGATGCCCATGAAAGACTGGAATATGGGTCAGGCCCAAGGGATGAAGAAAGGCAGCTACTCACAACAGGCATATTAGGCCAAGCCCACATCGAGAGTTCGCTGGAGGAGAAAGGAGGAGTGAAGAGGGTGAACATCATCGAAGAGGAGTGAGAGGGATTTGCAATCGTCAGATATGGATCATTCAGAAGATAAAAGCTTTCACGGTGAGAATCTGCATCAATGAAGCCATGGGGATAAAAGCTTTCACTGGTTTTTCAACTTCTAAATAAACCAATGTTATTAATTTTTTAAAATAAACTGAACCCCGGAAAACCACCTAGTTTGAATGATTTTAACAATCCAAAATTTTCAAGAACCCAAAAAGCCACACGAACTCAAAATTTTCTTTCTATGAAAAATGTGACTTGGCTCATTCTCTAGTTTCTTTTAGCAAATTAACATGATCGCGACATGTGGCAAGTTAATCGATAAGATTTCTACACGTGTTTTAATTAAAATCTTATTATAAATAAAAATATACTAATCCTAAAAAAAGAAAAATACTACTATTTTTAAAAGAGAAAAAAATAATTATTTCAATTAAGAAAATAAAAATACTCCAAAAACAAAAGTAAATAAAATATTTTAATTTTACTGTAAAAAATAAAACGAAAAGATATATTTCAATTTAAGAAAAGGAAAATAAAAACAAAAAGTAAAATAGATTAACTAGGATATATTTTAATTAAAAAGGAAATTCTAGATGCTAATGATATGACATTAGACGATGATTAGCTCAATGAAGAGGAGGATAGCAAGAATTATGTAAATATGCGTTTGAAGCGAATCTTGAGAAGCGTAACTTCTCTAGAGAGCAAAGAGATCAGAGAGATCATATACGGGAGATAAATGTTAAAAGAAAAAGAGACTTTATTTGCTTGAAGAGAGTTAATGGGGAGATCGTTAACATACTCGAAGGACTCAAATTGCATACTCAAGTTTTTAACGCAGCGGAACAGAAAAAGCTAGTTGATAAAGTGTGTGAACTATATGAGAAGTAGAGTAAGTATATATATATAAGAGTATATAGCATTAAATCTAATTTATATAAGAGTATTAAAACATATATATTTGAAAATATTAATAAAATTAAATTTTATTTTGCCTTTACAGATTATCCGATTTTGTTTTCAATTTATTTTTACTGATTTTAAATATTTTATTAAAAATCCGCATATATGCGGGTCCTAATCTAGTACTATATAAAAGTTGATGCATCTATACTATTAAAAGAGGATCATTTTTTTGGACACTTAAAAAGAAACCTTTAGTATCGTGTTATATTACAGATTGTGCTATTGGTTATTAAACAGAAAAATAGAATTCATTAAGTGTATTATAGGAAAAAACGATTTTAACTTGCAAAAACCTGTTGCCAAACAAATTTGTACATTAATCTGCATTAATGGACCGTTCAACTGAGTCGACTCAGCTGGTTAAAAAAATACGCACCTGTTACCAAACAGACATGTAGCTTCTCAAATTAACCAGCCTTATTATGAAATATATATGTGCCTCATGTGTAAATTATGTACCTTATTAAAAGTCATAAATGGACCACCCTTATGAACATCAGGATTAAGACAAACGTATTCAACAATAATTTATTAGACTAATGACAAATGAAGAATACAACCTGCATAAGACGTGAGGTATGTATTCAACAAACATCACATAGAAAATAGACATATTTACTCACACAATATCATTTCTCATGACATGCTGGTTTATCAACCCATTCACATCAGTTAATTCACAAAAATTCTATGAAAAAGTGATATTCGTTCGTTAATATCTTAGTATACAGAATAATACAGCTCCTAAACTATTATATGTTATATACAGAATTAATTAGACCCGTAATCATATTCCAACCGAAAATATACAAAATTTAATTGAGAACGTTATATTCGATCGTGAATATCATAGTACTATTGCATGCATAATTAATTACACCCGTAATCATATTTTTTTTTGACCAGATCATATAAAATAATTTTATGAGCTAACCAAATATAGGAATTTGAATAATTCCCGATAATATCATTTCCGATTAAATAACGCCTACAATATAAGAATTTGAATATTTATAATTTTAATAAGGTAACCTTTTTTCTACCAAAATGAAACCAAATCTAAACAGTCTGTATGATATTAGATCGTCACAATAACTATCATTTAAGTTTGGTAAGATATTATAATTGTATTAAATCTTCTGTGATATAAATCGAGATGGTTTGTGCCTATATTATAGGAATTTAAATTTAAATAAAATCCGCACATGAGTATTACAATCATGTTTTCAAATCTAAACCGTCAATTAACTCATAGATTTTTATTAGAAGGCATATCCTGGTGTATTTTATGCTTTTTAAGAATATCAGTTTCCTAATATTATCGTGCATATCGAATCATAATATTACATGCTCTCCGATTTTGGAATATTAGATCGATAAAATCTTAATTTACTTAACCTCCACGATTGTTGATCGGAACAAACTGCTAAACCTAATTTTTTTCAGAAACTCAATAAGTACTGCAACCGTTCACTCTTCATACCACCATATTTTCATTAGTTTGTCACCTAAATTTTTATATTCTATTAGGAGAATGTCATCTAAACTATTGTCGTCCCTGGCTGATTTGAAACCTTTCAAATCAAGCTGGCGAGTCGAGGTTAAAGTTTTGCATTCTTGGAAACAATACATCCCCCAAGCTGGAGAGTCATTCGAGCTGATATTAGCAGATGAAAAAGTGAGTTCAAAGAATACTTTATAATTAATACTTTATATGCGTATTTTAATAGCAAACGTTTCAAAAATATATCTACTAGGGTCTAAAGTATTGTTTTGACGTTAGGGCGACAAAATTCATGCTACATGCAAAAAATCATTCATTGCGAAAGCTTGAAAAGCACCTTCCTGTTGGATCATGGAAATTTATTGAGAATTTCTCATTAGCTCCAACTTCTGGACAATATCATGTTTACAAAATGAGTTTCACGTCCTCGACAACTGTTACACGGTCTTTGAAAAAATCAGATGATTTGTTTTTATCATTGACCAGTTTTGATCAGATTCTACAGCCTACTCTCAATCGTCATTTTTATTGGTAACTTATATGCGTATCTCTTACTATTTATATTTCTCATTTAAAATATATATAAACTCGAAATCTTATTTAGCAGTAATAAGATCTAATAAAATTTATAGATGTTATTGGTCAAGTCGTCGATATGGGTGAGATTTAAACTGTTCAGGTTGTTGGTAAAGACAGGAAAAAAGTTGAGTTCCAACTTCGCGATTCTCAGTAAGTTTTTAAATTTATTTTTGATCTATAATAAGCTACTCGAATATTGTAGTGTATCCTGTTTAAAATTTTCTAATTCATGGTATAGGGATGAGAGGTTGCCCTGTTGTTTATGTAATAGATTTGCTGAACAAATACGGACTGCGTGTGATGATGGTAATGGTGAGATGGTTATTTGCGTACTAAGGTTTGCAAAATTCAACTTCTACAAAGGTACGAGGATCTTAATTCTTCAAGTATATTTAGGTCAAAAATGAATTATGTCTATAAGAAGAGTAGTTACATATCTATTCTATATTTTCAGGAGAACTTCAGATCACGAATGCATTTGAATCCTCGAAATTGCTGATTAATGCGAAGATTCCTAAAGTTGATGAGTTTAAGAAAAAGTTAGTACCATTTAACTTAACTTAATAATTGCATTTTTAGTTAGTAATTAGTAACTAATTTGATATTAAATCTGTATCAGCTTACCGGAAGACGGACGTGCTCTGACTATCCTTGATCCTACAGAAGTGATCTTCATACCTAGGAACAACGATATTGATTGGCATTTGCTTCCCAGCAGAACCTTGCAGGATGTGAGATCTGCCCTTGACGTAAGTTTTCTGGTCAAATCTATATAAAGATTAAATTAATGTGATATCTATATTATATGCAAAACCTGATATCTTCTTATGAATATGTAGATTGAGAAATGCAAAGTCATGTGTACCATATATGCTAATGATACCGACTATTCTTGGTATTATTTTGGGTGTGGCAAGTGCCAGAAAAAACTCGAACAAGCGAAAAATGCATTGTCCAATTCCAAAAAGACCTATGCTAAACCAACCTTCTACTGTTCTGCCTGTGAGAAAACAGTAGAATACATCGAGCCAAGGTACAATACAATTGGATGACCATAATACGTATTATTAATGTTGTTGAGGTAACAATAATATACAAAATCTCGATGTGTAATCAAACGTATGGTTATAATTCTTCTTTCTCTATTTAGCAAACAAGGTATTGAATATAATGTCCTAACGTCTTATATTATTGCTGTTAGGACATTCGAGAATCTAACCATTTGTTATGTTCACTTACATGTTCAAAGGTTTAAGCTACATCTTTTGGTGTCAGACCACAATGAAATTTCGAAAGTAATGTTGCTTGATACTGTTGCACAAGTAATTGTAGGAGTATCTGCGTCTCAGCTCCTTAATGGTTCATTTGATGAGGTAGTATGCCACTTCTTATGTTGCTTGCTATTTTCCTAATAATTTTTGCCGATTATATTATTGATAAACGATTTTATTTTTATCCAATTAGATTGAAGATCCTACTGATTTGCCAGAAGCTATCTCTGCTTTGGTTGGAAAAACTTACCAGTTTGAGGTTTGTATTGAGAAGGAAAACGTGTTCTATGGAGCAGAGATATACAAGTGTTCAAGGGTTAACTTAGGTGACAACCTAATTATGAAAGAAACTGTATCCGATCCAGGTAGCCAAATCACTAATGTTTCATCGTTTGTATCTGGTGAAGAGGTAAGAAATTTTTTATTGATTTATTTGTATAATATAAGTTGTTCAATTTTTAATTTTAAAATTAAACTTATTTTTTTGGTTGTTGCAGCTTTCACTTATTGATTCAACATGCCAAGACTCTAAGGATGTAATGAATACACCCTCTACAAAGCGCTCCTCAAATTCTGTGGAGGAGTTGGAGGACTTTACATCTACTTCGAAGAAGGTCTGCACAAAGTCAATCAAAATGGAAGAACTCACGAATATTGAGAAAGTCAAGTTTCTAGAAAAAAGAGAAGAATGAATGATAGACCTTTTATTCATGTTTAAGTTTTTTTTTATTTATGATTAACCAGTTTAATACTGGTTTGTTGCTTTATAATTTTGGGATTATTATACTTTGTCGGTCAATAGAGGACTAAAAGTTTCTTAAAAAATTATAGACCACAAATTTTTTATTAAAAAATTAAATTATATACATCTGCAAACGAACACAATTCTATATCTATGTCAAATAAGTTTTTGCTCAATCACATCGACATAAAAGGTTTAGAGAACTTAAATCTGACATAAATTTGACATAAACTGTTCTTAATGTTGCATCCAGTGGTATCGCGTCTCTTTTGTTACCTGGTGGTAGAACAACTCATAGTAGATTTGGAATACCTATAAACCCTGATGATTTTTCAACATGCCATATGAGACATGGAACTGATCTTACTGAGTTAGTGAAGAAGGCAGATCTAATCATTTGAGACGAAGCACCTATGATGAGCAAGCACTGTTTTGAGTCTTTAGATCGTAGCCTAAATGATCTTTTTGGGAATTAAACTAAAAAGCTGTTTGCTGGGAATGTTGTTGTGTTTAGAGGTGACTTCAGACAGGTACTCCCTGTAACACCAGGAGATTGTAGGGCTGAGATAGTTATGGCTTCACTAAATGAATCCTATATTTGTGATAACTGCAAAGTGTTGAAGCTCACCAAGAACATGCGACTTTTTTCCAACAATCTGTCTGCAAAGGAGGCAAAGGAGCTTCAAGACTTTTCTAATTGGATATTGGCCGTTGGAGATGGTAAGATTGTTGAACCAAATGATGGTGAGGCTTTAATAGATATTTCAGAAGAATTTCTTATTACTGACTTAGACGAACCAATTGAAGCTATCAGCAGAGAAGTATATGGAGATACATCTTCCTTACAAGACTGTAATGATCCTAAGTTTTTCCAGGAAAGAGCTATTCTATGTCCTACTAATGATGATGTGAATAGGATTAATGATCATATGCTGGATAAACTAAAAGGTATGTTCTCAAAGTTGTTTACATTTCTTCTATTCTTCAAGTTTTAACAATTTCATTGAATACCTTTTTCTTAGTCATTTTTTTTAATATAATAGGAGAGGAAATGATTTACCTAAGTGCTGATTCTATTGATCCTGCCGATCTAAGCTCAGTTAATGATGAAGCTCTAGGACCTGAATTTTTAAACCAAATCAAGGCATCTGGATTACCCAACCATAGTTTAAGACTAAAGATTGGTTGTCCAGTTATGTTGTTAAGGAACATTGATCCCATGGGAGGGTTAATGAATGGTACTAGACTTCAAGTTACTCAGATAGCAGATTTTATGGTGGAGGCTAGAGTTATAACCGGTGAAAAGGTTGGAGTTAAAGTTTTAATACCTAGATTGTTGATAACACCAACAGATCTTCGACTACCTTTCAAGATGTGTAGAAGACAGTTGCCACTTTCTGTTGCATTTGCGATGACAATCAACAAGAGTCAAGGTCAATCACTATCTCAGGTTGGTCTATTTTTACCTAGGCCTGTGTTTTCACATGGACAACTCTATGCCGCTATTTCTAGAGTTACATCAAAGAGAGGATTGAAAGTTCTAATCGTTGACAAAGAAGGAAAGCCACAGAAGAAAACTATGAACGTTGTGTTCAAAGAAATTTTCCAAAAGCTCAACAAGCAGGGAAATATATGAATCGATATATGTAGATCTATATTTTCCCTTTCTGATTTTTTTAAAAAAATATATAAAACTTATTTCCATTTTTTTGTATTCACCATTTATAGAGGTTTTTTTATTTTTATTTTAATATACTATATTGATATTCCAGCATTAAAACTATAAAAGACAACAATAAAAATTTCAGATCCCATTCCATACTTTTTTCAAATTTTTAGGATTTTTACAAAGTACTTTGCCCGCGCTCACGCGCAGGTGCTGGCTCTAGTTATGTCATTGAGGGCGAAGAAATCAAATTTCATTGGTACAAATCAGCGTTTTCATTAAACAAAAAAGTTAAATATAATTAAAACATCAAAAAGTTAAATATAAAAAATTAACAAAAAAAATATAAAAAAATAAGAAAAAATGTTTAAATTATATTTTAAACATCAATCTAACATAAAAACAGGCAACAAGTCCATCTAACAGTTTAAATAAATATCATCATTAAACCAAAAAATGTTCAATATGATTAAAACTTAATTTGTCAAAAATTAAAAGGGAAAATCGCATAAAAAAACCTTCAAAGTGACACCCACTAACACTTTAAACCTCGAGAGTATTTTACTAGCACAATAAACCTTCAAATTAAATATATTAACACATAAAACCTTAAAAGTGGTTTTTTATTGCGCAACGTCAGAATATTTAACAGTTCACTGTTCATTTCCGTTAAAAAGTGATGTTAATGCATTAAATTTATTTATTTTAAGTAAAAAATTATATTCAATATTATTTTATTATTTATTATAAATAAAAATAAATAAAAATATCTAAAATATTTTTTTTTAAAGTTGACAAAAGTTACAAAAAATATTTAATTTTTTTTTACAACAAAATGTTTTATATATTTCCTCAATTAATATATTTGATAAAAATGTTTATTTTCTGTTAATAGCGATAATATAACTTTAAATATATGTTTAACTAGTAAAATTACTATTAATTATTTTAATTTATTTATCACAACTAAAAAATTTAAAAATATTTTTAATATTAATAAATAATTTTTTTCTTTGCGTATTTGAAGTTTCAAAAACTAAGATTATTTTGCACACTTATGTAATAAATAAAGTTATCGTTTTTATATAATTGTAATCTTTACTTCATGTATTTTTTTAATATTTTTTTTTATTTTTTAACCATGATAAATTATAAAAGATTAACTTTTAGTTTAAATAACGCGTTGTCAAAAAAAAAGTTAAAGAAGACTTTAAAATCATATAAATGTTATTACCAGAAAATAATTTTTTTTGCTAAATATAGTAATTGAGTAAAAAAATAGTTTAGATATTTTTATTTATTTTTAATTATAATAAATAATAAAATAATAGTTAATATAATTTTTTTAACTAAAATAAATAAATTTAATGCATTGTCTTCACTTTTTAACGGAAATGAACAGTGAACCGTTAAATATTCTAACGGCGTGCAATAAAAATCCAGTTTTAAGGTTTTATGTGTTAATATATTTAATTTGAAGTTTTATTGTGCTAGTAAAATACTCTCGGGATTTAAATTGTTAGTGGCTGTCACTTTGAAGGTTTTTTATGCGATTTTTCCAAAATTAAAAGGATATGATATGATTTACCGACTCATTGCTGCTACTCACAACTCAATAAAAAGAAAAACTTGCACTACTTATAAAATGTACCTCATCAGGGTTAGGTTTATCTTCCTCGTATGAATCACATTCAGCAGCTTCAAATTTGGCCTTTTGATCATTTAGCCCATCATCCCATTGGCGTCTGATTTCAGAATCAAATTTATGATTCGTAAATCGTAACAAAGCCACAAGTCCTCAAAGCAATGGAATGGAATAGTTAACCTACCAACTTTGACTAGCATAGTTGTTTTTTTACTAATTTAAATTATGTTAACAAAATAAATTGATCGAGTGTAAGGAAAAAAAAATACTTAGAGAGAGAGAGAATCAGAGTAACACGGCACTAACTTGGTTTGTCTGTTGTCACAAAATGTCTGACTTTGGTTTGGGGATAAGGTTGGCTTAAGTCGTTATTATTACATCAACAGAAAGCAAATAAAAACACCGTTATAATTTATTTTACTACACTCAAGTTAAATAATCTTGGTATAAAATTTGATTAAAATACATCCTCTGTGAAGGATGCTATTGAAGCTGTCCTTCTGATGATTGTGAGTTCTATTGCTAATAATCATCCTCTGTGATTTTTCATTTACAGAATGTTAACAAAGAATTAGCTCAAAAGAATTTTCGGTTAGATTTAAGCTACCGAAACTCCAAGAATTGAAATGTATTTATTGAATTGAACAGAAGTATCAAATACGATCAACGAGAACCGCACATACGCGAATTCTGATACCACAATAATTCTTACGATAATCCTCTTATACGACTTATGAAATCTATTTATACTCACGCACTTTACTCTTGACTTTTGTCTAGCTCAGCTGCCACGTCACTCTCGTTCTTCTTCCCTTTACGATAATAATAAGACTTGTGACAACCATCATTAACCGCCAACTCGGTAATTAATTCCCATATTAAAAAAACATGATAATAATGCTTAAACGTTATATAATCAGTGTCTAATCTTGATAGATTTTTGGGATTTGAATAATAATTAGGATGGAACCCGAAGACATCTCTCTGGGACTTGCTCGAATCAACCTTAACCTATCAGCACAGGACCTAAGCAGAAGCTGTGAAGAAGGCAACATCCAAACCAGTGGCTTCCTAAAACTTCCACGTACTCCCACAGTTTTATCTTCATTAAGAAACTCGTTTGAAGACGCATCATTTGGCATTTTAACTCTATTCGATTCCTTTCTTTTTTTTGTTACATCTCATTTGATACCTTTTTATTTTTGCTTTTCTTTTAAATTTCTTTTCTTGCCATTTTACGAAGACTGTATAATCACGGTGGTTCGTTCCAAGCATGTAAGAACTATTACCCGATCTAATGAAAGAATAGGAATTTGTGGGGGAAAAGAGTAAGTCTTTATTATATTAAGCCGGAGCTCGGGAGTAGTACAATGATGGTTAGGTCGTCGGAATAAAAACGCCGACCTAAACCTTTTAAGCGGTGAATCGAGATCTAGAACTAATGCCGAAGCGTGGTTTATCCTAGGTCTCGAGAGTAGAATTACGAATCCCTTCAATGAATGAGGTTGCCACCTATTTATAATAAGACTAAGTCGGCCAACCGAACTCCTTCCTTTTCGGGAAAAAGGAAATCTTCCTTTTTCTTCGGACCGACCTCATATCCTTAAGAGAAAGTTTCCCCTTTTCTTCGGAAAAACTAAACCTATCATCGGACTCCTTTCGAGGGTTGCGCCGACCTCGTTGGTCGTCTGATGGGCCCGACGTCGTCTTCTTAATGGGCCGAGCTGAATTTATGAAGAGCTTTTTAGAGGGGTGCTAAACCCATCTCTAACAATTAGTCCCCCCCCAGTTCGGCGAGCTTAGAACAATGAGCTCGGAGAACTTTAGAAAAGAAAACTCAGTTCAGCGTAAATACAGCTCAGATCATTTCGACCCTTGTTATCATATCAAGGTGGATCTTTATTTGGGAAAGATCGCTAAAAACCGAGCTAACAGACATCGTTTCGTCGCTTGAAAAGAGGGCCTACATTATAGGGTTTCCTTGCGCAACGAGCGGGAAAGTTCCCGAATTGGTTTAATCCGGGAAATACGAAGAGTCCCCGAATTAATTTAATCCGGGAAATGCGAAGGGTCTCCGAAATAATGATGACTCTTGATAACCGTTCCCATTTCTCTATAAATTGAGGAAGCCGCTCTCACTTATTCACTTCTCCCCTCGCGAAAGAAAACAAAGGTTCGCTCTCTCTCTCTTTTAATTTATTTTCTCCGCTCTAGATAGCCTAACCGCCGTAGTTTTTAGGATTTCCGGCTTGATTTTACCGATCTGCTCTAGATCCGCCACCCGTGTTCTTCGTGTTCTTCGTTCAAGAATTTGGTAATTGATGGGTTTGATCCGGAAAAATTCGAAAGTTAAAGCTCAACTAGTTTCTCCTAGCTCGGAAGAAATTTTGGATCAGATGATATCGGATCGGATTTCGCCTGATAGTTCTTCAGAGTTTGATGAAGATTTTGCAAACGAAACAGGGTATTCCCGTGCTCAATTCGAGGCGGCGCAGCTCGATGCGATTCGTCGTGACGATGCCGAAGCGTCTTCAGCTCGGCGACCCTTCGTCATCCCTCATCTAATCGACGAGCTCGATGGATTCGAAGACGGTAACGATTTGAATCTTGATGATGAGAATCTTATCGTAGAGTCAGAGACTCGAGCTGTCGCCGATCCTGGCTGCAGCACGGAGTTCGGGGATTATGGAATCATCGATCCTTGGACGAGGGAAGAGACCGAGGTTCAAAGAGGGGGATCTAAAAAAAAGAAGAAAAAAGTCTTGCCCGCTTCAGACAATCATTGGGGCGTAATCCCGACTCAATCGACCGCAGAGTCTTTGCTCGCGTTGAAGAAATAGCGTGGGATTGGTCCGGAAGTCAAGTTTATGGTTCCGGCTCCTTCTGAACGCCCTGGGATGTTCCTGCGGGCTGGATCTGCCTTTACGAGTGCTTCTTCACGCACTGCCACTTGTGGTTTCCACTTCCTCGTCTTCTGTTCGAGTTCTGCAACGCACGGGGGATGTCGATCTCTCAGATGGGTCACGGAGGAATCAAAAACTTCGTCGCGCTCTGGGTAATGGCTTTTGAGCACGGGATCACCTTCAATTGTCACATATTTGAAGAGTTGCCACTCTTAAGAAGATGCCTGGGAAGAGGTCGTATGGGTCGTTCTACGCGGCCATGAGACCGAAGTATAATATCATGTCCGGGGGATTCATCAGTAAAATCGATGACTGGAGAGATCATTATTTCTTCGTCTACGTCGATGAGCATTCGATGGCTGATCTCAACATCTTTGTTGAGATTCGTTGGAAAAGAGAGCTCGGTAGAATTTAATGTTCTTGCATTTCTTTAGTTTTCATGTCTTGGTTGATAACCGACCTTGTTTTTACCTTTGCAGGAAAGTACGCTCCAATCGGTCCACTCCCCGACAATTTCGAAGAAAGCAGATACGCGTTTCTGGAGCTCAGCCGTTTGTATTGGCCTGAACTTACTCTCCGTAGAATAGACCGTGCTGCTCATTCTCGAACGAGGCAACCCCGAAAAAGGAAAGAGAAGATGTCGCTCGCTCCTCGGAAGATGTCCGACTATTCTACCGACCTGGAAGAGGTCATCAAGAAATCGGGCGCTAAGTCGCCAACAAAGGCATCAGGTTCTGGTGCCGAGAAAGGAAAGGGTCCGGCGAGGCCCGAGCTCAATCAATCGAGCGGCGCCAATAAGCCGCGTGGAACCAAGAAAAAGGTCTTCAAAAAGGACGATGTTGCTTCCCGTCCTAATGTGGAGGCTGAGGACTTGAGTCCGTACCAGCTCGCGCTTGCTGAGCGCGGAACCGCCGCGGAGGCGACAAAGGCAGCATCTGAAGAAAAGAAAGCTGCCGAAAAGGCCAAGAAGGACAAAAAGGCTAAGAGAAAAGCCGCCGAGGTGTCTGCTGTGACACCTGGTCAGGCCTCTAAGAAGGCCAGAACGGGTTCTGCTCCGAACCTGTCCTCGTTTCAGTTCGAGTACCGAAGGGAGGTGCCGCTGTCTTGTGACCGGCCTGCTTGCTCCCAGCTTGTTTGGAAGCTTAGGGTCAAGCCAGCGGCCGATCCTCCGGCAGAAGAGATCCTTCATCAGGAGGAATTCCAACAATGGGCTGCCGACGAAGTTCGGGTAAGTTTCCCTTTTATTCTTTCTATTTCGCGTTTCCGTCCTGATAATAAATCATGACATCTTTTCCTATTTGTAGGCGAAGAGCAGTGCGGCTCGCTTGATCGGTCTTCTTGACCGTGATGCCAAGAAGGCCAAGGTGGCCGAAAAAGAAAAAGCCGCGGCAGAGAAAAAGGTCCAAGAGGCTTCGCTGAGTCTCAAAGTCGAGAAGCTCAAGTCGGAGCTACTTGAGAAAGAGATGGCCGAGCTCAGAGCTCGGCTTCAGGAATCGGAGGTGAGCAACTCCGAAGTTTTCGCGGCCCTCATTAGGTCGACGAAGCAAGTCGATCATTTTAGGTCAGAGACCGCCCGGCTGAGGAAATCTCGCGACGAAATAGCTGTCTTTGCCCAGCATCAGGTCGTTAACTTTTACAGTGGCCTGATCGAGAAGATGAAGAAAAGCCTGGAGCAAAGAAGGGAGGTCGAGACGATCGTGTCGTCTCTTGCCCAAGCTCGTGGAGCCCGCTCTATCGCAGATCTTGCTGCCAAGGTAGGACTGGATTTTCCTAAGGCGGCTTCTGATAAGATCGATGAGGACGTTGCTGAGTGGGAGGCGAAGGCAAATGCTTTCGATGAGATCGTCTTTGCGGTGGGCGAATTCGATGTGTCCGCGCTGGCTTTGCGCCATCCTCGCAGTGATCAGGACGCCTGCTCCTTAGGCGTAAACGTGCTCGGCACCAATACGTATGCCGTTACTCCCGCCGTAGCTTCTGAGCTTAAATCTCCCGAGCCTCCAGTCGAGAGCACGAAAATCGTGGAGGCCGCTCAAACCGACGCTCCGTTGGTACCTCAGCCGACCAGTGAGGTCGCGGGTGACTCGCAGCCTGAAATTCAAACAGTGGTGGTTCCCACTGCGGTTAACCCTGCTGACTCGTCCGAAAGACTTGATCAGAGGGAGAGCTTCTTAATAGTAAAAATCAGGCTAAGGAGCTGGGAAGTGGTCAAGAGGTCGCCCTGGCTGAGCCAGAGAGGAGGGCAACCGAGCGGGCAGATGAAGACGAGGAAATCGATATTGAGGGTTGATTTTCCTTGTTTATTTTGTTGTTACTTCATATATATATATATATATATATATATATATATATTTTATTCTAAAGACCCGAGCCGGGAGTGAATGTATCTTTTTTTGCCCGAAAGGGCTTTTTGTAAGGATTTGCCGATTTCGGCTTTTAGTGAAATGGTTTTAATTCCAAATCGTGTTCCCGATCTGAGAGGTGTTGATAGATAGAGTAGTTCGAATACAAACGTGTGATGCGATATCGGCTTTAAATTGTTTGCATGACTTGAGTTTCCTAAGTTCGAACGTAAACATGCGAGAGATTGAAACAACTCGACTTATTTAATGTTTAGGTGACTTAGGAATTTGCGAAATAGATTTCGTTTTTTGAAGTAGTACGAATATGATCTGCGAGAGATTGATTAAGCTCGGCTTATATGGATCATACGACTTATTCCTAAGTACGAATATCAATATGCGATCGGGTCGGCGTTTAATTATCGATATGACTTAGGAATTTCGGAGTTCGAATGCAAAGGTGCGACCAAGGCCCGACTTATATGCTTTACACGACTCAGAAAGATGCGAGAACGGGCTCGGCTTACAGTGTGGATTATTTCACCACGGCATCCATGAGGAACGCGTGCAAGACGGATCTTGGCGTTTTGGGGTGCCGAACTAAGTTGATCAGACTTAGTTATAGGCATACCTAACGACTGGCCAGGAAGTTGATGTGTAAATAGCTCGAAAGCGTAGAAGATGATGAAAATTAAAAATTTTATTAAGTTATAGTTGGACCCAAACCGGGCTGCCTACGTACCCAAAAGAGATCAAACCATTCATAGTTCATATTACAACAGAGAGAATTGCTCGGTGTACGAGCTCTTTTTTTTTTTTTTTTTTTGGCGTTTGCCTGATGATGAGAGTACCGGCCTAAGAGTAGAAGCGCTTGAGGCTCATTGAGTTCCATGCCCGCGGGACTTCGTCGCCTGTCGTTGTTGCGAGGCGATAGACGCCGGGTTTGACAACTTTGGTGATGGTGTAAGGGCCCTCCCAGTTAGCTCCGAGCTTGCCTGCACCCCATTCCTTGGTATTTTCGTATACTTTGCGAAGGACGAGATCTCCTTGGTTGAAATGGCGATGGTGGACTTTCTTGTTGTAATACTGCGCAGCTTGACTCTGGTAATTCTGCATACGAAGGAGCGCCATGTCGCACAATTCTTCGACGATGTCGAGGTGTTCGGTGAGTATGCCATCGTTTACCTCGGGATTCTCAGGCATTATAGTTCGGCGAATACTGGAGACGTTGACTTCGGCGGGAACCATTGCCTTGCATCCGTGGGATAAGGAGAATGGAGTTTGGCCGGTTGCGGTGCGAGTAGTGGTGCGATGGGACCAGAGGACGCCGTCCAGCTCGTCGGCCCAAAGTCCCTTATTCTTTTCTAAGCGTTTTTTGAGCCCGTCGACGATGGTTTTATTAGTGGCTTCAGCTTGACCGTTGCCTTGAGGATAACGCGGGGTTGATTTACTTAGTCAGATGTTCCAGCGTTCGCAAAACCCTTCGAAGAGTTTGGATATGAACTGGGATCTGTTGTCTCTGACGATCTCGTATGGGAGCCCGTGGTGGCAGATGATGTACTTCCACACGAAGTTTTGAACCTCCTTGTCTTGAATCCGAACGTATGCCTTTGCTTCCACCCACTTAGTGAAGTAATCGGTCATTACGAGCAGGTATTTGTGCTGTCTTGAGGATGGGAAATGTCCGACTATGTCCGATCATTGAAGCGTGTCTTTGGCAGTATTCGCATTTCTTGGCGTAAGTTTCGCAGTCTCTCATCATGGGAGGCCAGTAAAAACCAGCCTTCTTTACCTTGAGTGCGAGAGCTCGGCCGCCTGAATGATTGCCTTCAGCTCCGTCATGCGTCTCTTTGATAACGCGAGAAATTTCGTCGTTGTTGATGCATTTGAGTAGGACGCCTGTTGAAGTCCATCAACAGAGTTGGTCTCGAACCATCGAGTATTTTGCTCCACGGGCTCGGAGTCGCCGTGCTGCCCATCTATCTTCCGGCACCTTTCCGTCTGCTAAGTATAGCATGAGCTCAACGCGCCAATCTTCGCCTTCGGTTCTGTGTTCGTTGAGTAACTCCATCGGGTCGTCGTACTCGTCCTCTTGATAAATCAACGTGCAAACCTCCTTGGGTGGCATAATACTGGCGTGAGGTATCGATGCAACGGGAATAGTTCGTCGCAGGTCGGGATCAATGCTGGTGGCCAGGGCGGCTAGAGCGTCTGCGGCCGTGTTCTCCTTTCGAGGTATCTTGAGGAGTTCGAATGTTGTGAATTCCTTGGCCAATAGCTGGACGAGTTTGAGGTAGGCATCCATTCGGTCATCTTTGGCGTCATATTCGCCGTTGAACTGATTCGCGACGAGCTGGTAGTCGCAGAAGGCACGAATGTGATCGATCTGCATTCCTCGGGCAAGTCAGAGTCCGGCTAGGAGTGCTTCGTATTCAGCTTCGTTGTTGGAGGCCGAGAATTCCAATCGAAATGATTGCTCCAAGATTTCTCCAGTGGGGGATTCGAGCTGTATGCCGATTCCTGATCCGAGACGTGAGGAGGCGCCGTCGACATGCAAAGTCCAGCGTTCTATTGGTGTTTCGTTGTGGATCAGCTCGGGAGGCAATTCGATGAGGAAATCGGCGAGAACTTGATCTTTCGCGCAAGTGCGAGTGTGATATTCAATGTCGTATTCAGACAGCTCGATTGCCCATTTGGCCATTCTGCCGGATTGGGTAGGGCTGTGGAGTATGGTTCGAAGCGGCTGACTGGTGAGCACGGCTATTGTGTGCGATTGGAAGTAAGGTCGGAGCCTGCGGGAAGCGATGACTAGGGCCATAGCCAATTTTTCCAAGGTCGGGTATCTAGTTTCGGCCCCGTCTAACGCTTTGCTGATGTAGAAGATCGGCTTTTGCTCCCCTCGATCTTCACGAATGAGGACTCCACTGATTGCCAAGCTGGAAATAGCGATGTAAAGGTACAGGGTTTCGCCGTCTTCTGGTTTAGCTAAGATCGGGGGGGGGGGGGGTTGAGAGATAAGCCTTGAGTTGCTGGAAAGCCTCTTCGCACTTCTCGTCCCATTCGAAACGTTTGTTTCCCTGGAGTAGTTGATAGAATGGGAAGCATTTATCGGTCGACCGGGATATAAAACGATTCAGAGCGGCGATACGTCCGGTAAGTCTCTGGACCTCTTTGGTGTTTGTTGGGGAAGGAAGGTTCAGGATCGCGGTAATCTGTTTTGGGTTGGCTTCGATCCCGCGCTGTGTAACGAGGTAACCGAGAAATTCTCCCGACCTGACTGCGAACGTACATTTGGTCGGATTGAGTTTCATATCATATTCGTTGAGAATAAGGAAACATTCCTCCAGATGTCGTATGTGGTCTTCGGCCCTTGCTGACTTAACGACCATGTCGTCGATGTATACTTCCATGGTGTTTCCGAGCTGGTTGGCGAACATTTTATTGACGAGGCGTTGGTAAGTCGCGCCCGCGTTCTTCAAGTCGAAGGGCATGACCTTATAGCAATATGTACTGCGATCGGTAATGAATGCTGTTTTCTCCCGATCGTCGGGGTGCATTACGATCTGGTTGTATCCCGAGAACGCATCCATAAAAGATAGAAGCTGGTTTCCCGCGGTTGCTTCAACGAGCTGGTCGATTCGGGGGAGGGGAAAGCTATTGAGGTCGGTGAAATCCACGCACACTCTCCATTTCCCGTTCTTCTTTTTAACTACCACGGGATTAGCCAACCAATCTGGATATTGCACCTCGGCTATAGATCCGGCCTTCAGTAGTTTCTCCACTTCGTCGTGAACCGTTTGTGCTCGTTCTGGGCCGAGCTTTCGTCTTTTCTGCTTGATCGGTTTGAAGGTGACATCGACGTTGAGCTCGTGGCTAGTGATGCTCGAGCTGATTCCTTTCATGTCTTCCATGGACCAGGCGAAGGTAGCTACATTTTGACGTAGGAAAGCGATCAACTCATCTCTCATGCTTGGGAGCAGATCGGTGCTAATCCCAACGCATCGGTCTGGGTTAGCTTCATCTATTCCGATCTGAACTACTAGGTCGCTTTTAGGCTTCTCGTGATGTATCACCCGGGGATCAAAGTCGTTCTGACTATCGATGTTTAAAGTGTTGCGAACGCGATGTTTATCTATGTAGCAGTGGCGGGATTCGCGCTGATCACCTCGGAGCGTGAAAACTCCCCTCTTCACCGGGAACTTGAGGCATTGGTGATATGACGATGGGATGGCCCGCATCGAATTAATCCACGGGGTGCCGAGTATGGCGTTATAGATGGCCGGTCTATCGATGACGTCGAAATCGACGATTTTCAAAACACCCCCTACTAGGGTAGGAAGCTAGATGGTCCCGATCGTAGAAATCGAGTCTCCCGTGAACCGGGTTAAAGGTCTGGGCGCAATCTTGATTTCGCTATCCTTAATGCCCATTTTCTGGAGTGTTGTCTTGAAGATTACGTCGACCGAGCTTCCAGTATCAATTAGGATCTTGGAGACGTCGTCTTGGCCCATCCTCAATAAGACGACAAGTGGGTCATTATGAGGACGGTCTATGTCCTTGGCATCGTCTTCGGTAAAAGCGATGAGCAAATCGTCATCGTAGAGCGGGGTTTCGTTCGTGACATTAACAGCTCGGCGCTCGTGCTTTTTGATTGAATTTATCGAGTCAGTGCATGTAAGGAGTCCGCCCATGATAATGTAGATCCTTCGTCGTGGTGACCCTGGGGGGGGTCGGTCCTGATTCGTCGTGTGTTCGCTTCGGGGCGTCTTCTTTCGATTTATCATCTCTGTTGGGACGCGCGTCAGGACGTTTTTCCTTCTCAGTTTGTTTGCCACCGTTCTCAGGTCGGCGTTGGTCTCTCGCGGGATTCTGCGTGCGATTATCAAGGATACTACACTCCAAACTTGTATTTAAACTCGCAAAGAGATGGAAATACAAGGATACTACACTCCAAACTTGTATTTAAAAAAAAAATTATTCCGATTGACATGGCTGATATATCCATCTTCTGGTTCGACCTTGATCGGACTTCCTGGAGTTCGAGATATTTTCTGTATATTTCACAGAGGGAAACAGTCAATAGCTGAGAAAATTCACTGTTTCCGTCATGAATATGTTGTCGTTTTGGGGTAATAAAAATCATCATATAAGTGATAATCATAGAAAATTCACTGTTTCCGTCATGAATATGTTGTCGTTTTTATTACCCCTAACATATTCATGACGGAAACATATTCACGACGGTAACAGTCGATTATCTTAGGAATATGATGATTTTTAGGGGTATCTACTTTCCTAAGATAATCGATCCTAATTATGTGGGCTGGTCAAGCCTAAATCAGTGATCTAAATCAGTGGTGATTGACGAGATACCCAAGTAATTACAAGAATCAAACGATATTCATGACGGAAACAGTCAATAGCTGAGAAAATTAAGATTAATAATGGGATAATTTCAGAGTTGTGTGTGCTTTAAGATTTAGGCTCAATAATGTAAATATAGTAATTAGTTTATTACATATTATAAAAATTGAAAATTAAGAGGAGTCTGAACCAGCATATCATACTCAAAAAAAGATATATGTGACCGAGCAACATATCTCTTATTTTTTTTATATACGAATATATAATTTACATCAGAAAATAAGTTTACAAATATATAGTAAATATAACTTCCTACCATTTTCAAACAAATCCCCTATATATTAATTGAGAAACATTTTTAGAGAGCAGACTTACTTTTTGAATTATTTACAGTGGTGCCATTTTGCTGATGTGTCATCACCACACTTATTCTCCCATTATTTTAATACAAATTTCTTTTTTTTATTAGACTAATTACATTATATGATTTTAACCATTTATTACTTTTAACTACTTTTAATATGCCCACAAAATTATGTTTTAATTTTCTGATTTTTTTAAATCGAATTTTCTGTTATGTGATGATTTATGATATAATGAAATATAATTTATACACAATTTATTATATACACAATACTATTTTTTTTCTTAGGCAGACAAATATGTTTACAATAAAAAAGACTTAGATATGTGTGGAAAAATATGTTTACAATAAAAAGACTTAGATATGTGTGATTTCAATACAAAAAAATTAGAAAAGTAAAACGAATTTTTTGAAATATTTACAATGGTGTCATTTTACTAATGTGTCACCACCACACTTATTCTCCCATTTTTTAATACAAAATTCCTTTTTTCATTAGAGTAATTACATTATATGTCTTTATCAATTTATTACTTTTAATATAACAAGAAAATTATGTTTTAATTTTTAGATTCTTTAAAATCGAAATTTATGTTATGTGATGATTTATAATATACATCATATTACACAATACCTTTCTTAAAAATGAATAAAACAATAGTTTTTAAAAATATTATTTAATGAAATATAATTTATACACAATTTATTATATACACAATAGTTTTTTTTGCTTAGGCAGAAAATATGTTTACAATAAAAAAGACTTCGATTTGTTTGATTTTAATTAAAAAAAAAGGTAAGAAAATTAAAAAAAAATAAAACATATTTTCTAGGTTACAATAAAAAATACTACAATATGTGTGATTTTAATATATAAAAAGATTAGACTAAAATATTTTACTATAGTTTAATTTTTAAATTATACAAAACTAAATAAATAAAAAAAATTATTTATCCTGCGCAGGGCGCAGGTTATCTACTAGTTATGTTATATAAAAAGAAACAATATATCTCATACCTCTATTTATCATTATCTTTTTTTAAAAAAATATTATCAAAATATAAACCAATATTTATTTTTAACTCTTAATTTTCTTTGCCTTTTTTAATGACACAACTTTAACTTATAAAATTCATTTTTATAGTATATAAATCCAATCATAAAAAACATATTAGCTTTGAATATCAACATTGGAATAAAATACTAAGGGTTAAAAAATAATAACTTTAAATAAAATACTAAGCGTTAAAAAATACATAAACTTTATACTATACACACAAAACAAACCGATTAACATATCTCCTATTTTTCTATATACAAATATATAATTAAACCAAAAATTACACATATATAGTAAATATAAATTTCTACCATTTTAAGCACATTATGATATATAAAAATCTCCTATATATTAATTGAGAAACATTTTTGAAGAGTAGGTTTAATTTTTGAACTATTTATAGTGGTGCCATTTTCCTGATGTGTTACCACCACACTTATTCTTCCATTATTTTAATACAAATTTCATTTTTTGATTAGACTAATTACATTATATGCCTTTAACCATTTATTACTTTTAACATTTAATTTATTAAGATATAATTTATGACTAATTTACTTATATCATTTATTTATACATAATTCAACATTTAATTTATGAAGATATTCTCTCTCTTTCTATTTCTTACCAAAAATATATCATACTAATTATTTTTTAAACAATATATTTCTTCTCTTATTTTTGATAAATTTAGGTTTGTAAAAAAATAAATCATCATAACATTCATATAGTAAAAAAATATATAGATTTTTTTATACATGTGTTATAATTCGAATTTTTTAAAATGAATATAAATTACTCAAATGATTAATAAATATGAGTATGTTTTAAAAATTCACACATTGGAAATGAGGATGTGTAGATGGTTCAAAAATCATTATAAAAAGAACATAAATGATAAAAAAAACTGTAAAAGCAAGAGGCTTGATTTAATAGTCATCGATATTTATAAATATTCTTTTGGTTTAATATGGTTTGTTAATAGAACCATATAAATTAATCAAATAATATAAATATTTAAACTTGATAACAAGTTAAAACTATTATATCAAAAAGTCAAAATATTAAAATAGTTTAATATGTTAAAAACAAATAATATTATAAATATTTTCTTTTTTTCTGAAGAAAACATCATTTAGTTTATGAAGATATTATCTTTCTTTCTATTTTTGTACCAAAAATATATCATACTAATTATTTTCTTAAACATTATATTTCTTCTCATATTTTTGTTTAAACTTAGTTTTATAAGAAAAAAAAAATCATATTAACATCCGTATAGTAAAAAATATGTAGATTTTTTTATACGAGTGTTATAATTCGAATTTTTTTAAAATGAATATAAATTACTCGAATGATTAATAATATGAGTATATTTTAAAAAGTCTCAAATTGCAAATGAGGATGTGTAGTTGGTTGAAAAATCATTATAAAAAGAACATAAATGATAAAAACAAAAACTGGAAAAGCAAGAAGATTGATTTAATAGCCATCCATATTTATAAATATATTTTCGGTTTATTATAGTTTGTTAATAGAACCATATAAATTAACCAAACAATACAAATATTTAAACTCTACAACAAGTTAAAATATTATATCAAAAAGTCAAAATATTAAAAATAGTTTAATATGTTAAAAACAAATAATATTATAAATATTTTCTTTTTTTATGAAGAAACCATCATTTAATTTATGAAGATATTGTCTTTCTTTCTATTTCTTACCAAAAATATATCATACTAATTATTTTTTAAACACCATATTTGTACTCTTATTTTTGTTTAAACTTAATTTTGTAAAAAAAAATTCATCACAACACCCATATAGTAAAAAACATATATATATTTTTATACATGTGTTATAATTCGAATTTTTATCATTTATATAAATTACTCAAATGATTAATAAATATGAGTATGTTTTTAAAAGTCCCACATTGAAAATGAGAATGTGTAGATAATTCAAAAATCATTATAAAAAACCATAAATGATTAAAAAAACTGTAAAAGTAAGAACGTTAATTTAATAGACATCCATACATATTATTCATTAAGTTATTTTTATTTTAAACAATTTCAAAATCATTTTTAATAAAATTCTTTATTGATTTCTTTATTGATATCAATATATCTCATACATGCATCTCTCATTATCTTTTAAAGAAAATATTGTCAAAATATAAACAAATATCATTTATAACTCATAAACCAAAAAATACCCTCTCCGCCCTCATGGTATTTGAAAGAAAAGAATATCATATAATTATTTTGTTTAAATTTTATATACACTAGGAGAGAACATGCGTTATACGCGAGTCTTGTTTTAATTTAGGTTTTAAATAATATATTTTAAATATATATTTACCTATCAATTTTCCCTTTCATTTTTATGATTTTTTTATTTTTTCATTTTTTTAATGATATTAATTTGTAATCTCCTATAAACATTATCTTACGAATATATATTTGTTTATCAATCATCACACTTTCGTAACTCGATCCTTCCCATACCCGATCCGAAGTACTCAAAATATTAGGGTAAAAGGTAATAGAAATTACCTTTTTAAATCCAGGTAATTTTTTCTAATAGGTAAGGGTCGTGCCGAGTAATTACCCATGATACATGAATTACCCCGTTTGGGTAATTCTTATTTCAAAAAATTCTAAAGTTATATATTTAATCTTAAAATTATTCAAAATTACTTAATATTTTATTAAATTATTCAAAAGTTTATACAATTATCCTTATGTTATATAAATTATCCAAAATATTCCAATTTCTATTATTTTAAAATATCCATTTAAATGATTTGTTTAAATAGAAAACAAAATTGGATCGCTGCTGAAAAATATATATTAAAAATACAAAATCGAAACCTAAGAGTTATTTATTTATTTTAATTTCCATCTATTTTCAATTAAAAATATTCAAAACATAGAAACTTTTGCTGATCCTAAGCAATATTAACCCTACTTCTCGTATAGTTCACACATTTTATCAACTTTTTCTGTTCCCTGCGTTAAAAACTTGGATATGCAATTCAGAGTCCTTTAAGTATGTTAACTATCTCTCCATTAACTCTCTTCAAGCAGACAAAGTCTCTCTAGAGAAGTTATGCTTCTCAAGCCTCTCTACATGATTTTTGTTGATCCTCCTCCTTATTGAGCTCATCATCGTCAAATACAATATCATTAGCATATAGAATTTTCTTTTCTTAATTGAAATATATCATAGTTAATCTTATTTACTTTTTGTTTTTATTTTCCTTTTATTAAATTGAAATAGATTCTTTTGTTTTATTTTTTTTCTTAAATTGAAATATATCTTAGTTAATCTTATATAGTTTAGTTAACCTTATTTTATTTTTTAATCTAAATAGACTAAAAAAATTCTTTAAAAATAATATTTTACCGAGACATGTTTCCAATTTTTATGGATAAACTTGGCACATGTCGCGATCATGTTAATTAGCAACTTTGACGCATTAATTTTATATAATAAGATTATATCCGCAATTATCTATTCGAATAATAATTTTAATTATGAAAATTAACCGTTTGGGTAGTGATTTTAACTACCGACCCTACCCTTACCCGGTCTTCTCCGACCCTTATTTTTATGGGTATAGTTTAGATAATAGTTTTTGATACCCGAATTATCTGTACCCGATCCTTACCCGCTATTATCCGACCATATATCCTTAATGTCTAAGCCTATTATTTTCATTCATATAAATCTCAATATTATCATAATTTTTAACTTTATAAAATTTACCCTATTTTTATCTATATATCTTTCATTAATTACATCTCTTTTTTACTTGTTTTAAAGTTTTGTATATATTCTTATATTTTCTATTTTTGGTATTCAATCTTATTTGTTTCTATTTTTCAGCTTTTTCTCTTTAATTTTTTTTATATTTTTTTATATATTTTTTTATCTATTCGATTGTTTATTGACACTCTTTTGTGTCTTTTGGTCTTATAGTCTGTATTTTTTTCTTCGCCTGCATTAAAATTTAATTAGTCTTATTTATTTGAAAATGATGATTAAATCAATCAAAAAAGAAATTAGAAAGATACATATAATATTTATATGTTTATTATAATTTTAAATTAAATGTGAATTTCATTTACTTTATATTTATGTTCTAATAACTTTTAAGTATTTACATTCAAATTAAATTATTTTTATATATAATTAAGTTGTACACATGTTAATTTATTATTTGTTTAAAACTGATGATGTGTCAACGATGGACCAGTAACGGGGAGCTGATGTGTTATCGTTGGAGGCCCCCCTTCATCTTTTATAGTATAGATTATCTATTCGAATAATAATTTTAATTATGAAAATTAATCGTTTGGGTAGTGATTTTAACTACCCGACCCTACCCTTACTCGCTCTTCTCCGACCCTTATTTTTATGGGTATACTTTAGATAATAGTTTCCGATACCCGAATTATCCATATCCGATCCTTATCTGCTATTATCCGACCATATATCCTTAATGTCCAAGCCTACTATTTTCATTCATATGAATCTCAATATTATCATAATTTTTAACTTTATTAAATTTACCCTATTTTTATCTATATATCTTTCATTAATTACATCTCTTTTTTACTTGTTTAATTTTGTATATTTTTGTATCTATTCTTATATTTCTATATTTTTGTATTCAATCTTATTGGTCTCTATTTTATCAGCTTTTTCTCTATAATTTTATTTGTAATTTTTTATCTATTGAGTTGTTTATTGAATACTCTTTTGTGTCTTAAGTTCTTAAAGTTTGTATTTTTTTCTTCACTTGCATTAAAATTTTATTCATTCTTATTTATTTAAAAATGATTTTTAAATCAATAAAAAAAAATTTAGAATGATACATATAATATTTATTTGTTTATTATGATTTTAAATTAAATGTGAATTTCATTTAATTTATATTTATGTTCTAATAATTTTTTAAGTATTTACATTAAAATTAAAATGTTTTTATATATAATTAAGTTGTACAAATGTTAATTTATTATTTGTTTGAAACTGATGATATGTCAACGATGACCAATAAGGAGGGGCTATTTCATCTTTTATAATATAGATTTCATAACTTAATTTAAATTAAATATTAGTACATATCACCAACCTATACCAAAATATACTGATTTTACATTTTACGCACAAAAAACATTCATTATCGTATCTCATATTTCTTATATACTGTTCAAACGGGTATATAACTTACCCAAAAAACCAATATAAACTTTCTCATTTTCAGGTTGAACAAAAAAAACACTTCTTCGTATTCAAAACAATATGTTATATTAAAATATATCATTTTATCTCATACCTCACAATATTTATATATATAGTTTATACAATTTGTAGTCCAAAAAAATATATATATACTAGAATAGGACTCGCATATATGCGGGTTTTTAATAAGATATTTTAAATTCGTAAAACAAAATTGAAAAAAAAATCGGATAATTTATAAAAGAAAAAAATATTTTATTAATATTTTCAAATATATATGTTTTAATATTTTTATATAAATTATGTTACTTCTAATGCCTTATCTATATATATAATAAGATATATATATATATATATATATATATATATATAATTACTAGAATAGGATCTGCATATATGCAGGTTTTTAATAAAATATTTTAAATTCGTAAAAATAAATTGAAAACAAATCGGATAATATGTAAAAAAACAAAATTACTTTTAATATTTCAAATATATATGTTTTAATACTCTTATATGAATTAGGTTGAATTCTAATGTTTTATCTATTTATATATATATCTATAATTTTGATGAATTAATTATCCTACTTTTATCATAACTAAAATCTAGATTAGGATCCGCATATACGCGAATTTATTATAATAATATTTAAAACCCGTTAAAATATTTTCTTAAGAACATAAAAAACAACACCGGATCACTACTGAAAAATATATATGAAAAACACAAAATCGAAACCTAAGAGTTATTTATTTATTTTAATTTTAATTTATTTTGAATTAAAATATTCAAAAGACAGAATCTGTTGCAAGTCCTAAGCAACATTAACTCTACTTCTCATATAGTTCACACATTTTTTCAACTATCTTTTCTGTTAAGCTGCGTTAAAAAATTAGGTATGCAATTCGAGTCCATCGAGTATGTTAACGATCTTCCCATTAACTCTTTTCAAGCAAATAAAGTCTATATTTCTCTTCACATTCATCTCTCGTATATGATCTCTCTGCTCTCTAGAGAAGTTATGTTTCTCAAGACTCGAATCAAAAGTCTCTAAAATTCTTGATATCTTCCTCCTCATTGAGCTCATCATCGTTTAATGTAATATCATTAGTAGCTAAAATTTTCTTTTTGTTAATTGAAATATATCCTATTCAATCAATTTTTTTTTAATTTACTTTTTTTGTTTCTTCCTTATATGATATTTTTGCTCTCTAGAAAAGTTATGTTTCCCAAGACTCGCATCAAAAAAGAAAATAGAAAACAAAATTTGATCACTACTAGAAAAAAATATATGAAAAACACAAAATCGAAACATAAGAATTATTTATTTATTTTAATTTTTAGTTATTTTCAATTAAAATAATCAGAACACATAATCTGTTGCGGGTCCTAAGCAACATTAATCCTACTTATCATATAGTTCACAAACTTTATCAACTATCTTTTATTGCTCAGCTGCGTTAAAAACTTGGGTATGCAATTCAAGTATGTTAACAATTTCCTCATTAATTTTTTTTCAAGCAAATAAAGTCTCTCTTTCTCTCCACATTCATCTCCCTTATATGATCTCTCTGCTCTATAGAGAAGTTATGTTTCTCAAGATTCGCATCAAAAGCCTCTCTAAATAATTCTTGATATCCTCCTCCTCATTGAGCTCATAATCGTTTAATATCATATCATTGGGATCTATAATTTTCTTTTATTAATTGAAATATATCCTAGTTAATCAATTTTTTTTTTTAATTTACTTATTTGTTTCTTCCTTATATGGAATTTTTGTTCTCTAGAGAAGTTATGTTTCTCAAGACTCACATCAAAAGCCTCTCTATATGGTTATTGATATTCTTCTCCTCATTGAGCTCATCATCGTATAATGTCATATCATTAGCATCTAGAATTTTTTTTTTTAATTGAAATATATCCTAGTTAATCAAGTTTTTTTTAACTTACTTTTTGTTTCTTCCTTATATGAGATTTTAGCTCTCTAGAAAAGTTACACTTCTCAAGAATCGCATCAAAAACTTCTCTACATTATTCTTGCTATCCTTCTCCACATTAAACTCATCATCGTCAAATGTCATATCATTAGCATCTAGAATTTTCTTTTTTTAATTGAAATATAACTTAGTTAATCTAATTTACTTTTTGTTTTTATTTTTCTTTTATTAAAATGAAATAGATCATTTTGTTTTAATTTCTTTTTATTAAATTGAATATATCCTAGTTAATTTTTTTATTTCTTTTTATTGATTTACATGTCACGTGTAACGAACATATTAATTACTAACTTTGACGTTTATTTTTTTTTTTTAGTAATATTGAAATATCTTTCCTTTTATTTTATTTATTTTTATTTTAAAATAATAGTAATTTCCTTTTTCTTTTAGAATTAGTATATTGTTTCTTTATAATAAGATATCTTTCCTTTTATTTTATTTATTTTTCTTTTTAAAATAGTAGTATTTCTTTTTCTTTTAGGATTAGTATATTTTTTCTTTATAATATATTTTAATTAAAACACGTGTCAAAATCTTATCGATTAACTTATTTTTATTTTAAAAATAATAGTAATTTCTTTTTTCTTTTAGGATTAGTATATTTTTTCTTTATAATAAGATATCTTTCCTTTTATTTTATTTATTTTTCTTTTTAAAATAGTAGTATTTCCTCTTTCTTTTAGGATTAGTATATTTTTCCTTTATAATATATTTTAATTAAAACACGTGTCAAAATCTTATCGATTAACTTATTTTTAATTTAAAAATAATAGTCATTTCTTTTTTCTTTTAGGATTAGTATATTTTTTCTTTATAATAAGATATCTTTCCTTTTTTTTTTTTTAAATAGTAGTATTTCCTTTTTCTTTTAAGATTAGTATATTTTTCATTTATAATATATTTTAATTAAAACACGTGTCAAAATCTTATCGATTAACTTGTCACGTGTCACGATCATGTTAATTAGCAACTTTGACGCATCCAACTTTATATAATAAGATATATATATAATTATTTATTCTAAAATTTTAACAAATTATTTATCCTTACTTTTGTCATAACTAAAATCTATATTATGATCCTTTTTTTTCATAATTGAAATTTGTTTTTTTCCTTTTATTTTATTTAGTTTTCTTTTAATTTGCCATGTGTCGAAATCTTATCGATTAACTTGCCATGTGTCGCGATCATGTGAATTAGCAACTTTGACGCATCCAACTTTATATACTAAGATTCCCACCCTCATGGGCGGGTTAGAATCTAGTTACTTAATTAAATTAAGCATTTTTAACACTTGTTCAAAACTTAACACATAACATGTGATGTTACAAAACATTATAGTGACTTACATTCTGCCTTCACATAGGTGTTACTTTAATGTGTAAATATACTTACACTTAATGAATGAAACTCAAGAAATGTTTAGTTACTTTTTTATTAGGATAATTTCAGGCTGAAATCTAGATTAATTCGGCTCATAAAAACTCGGATTTTCTTGCTACTAAAAACGTTTACTCGGATTTTCTCTAGCGTTTCATGTCTTTTGTTTATAAAACGTTTGAGTTTGGCCAGAGCGTTTGGACCTTGTGAGAATAAACATTTAAATGCAAATTTTAACATAATCTCTTCTCTTTCTCCTTTTTTTTTTTTATCGTCTCCAGCTTATATCAACAATGAATAAAGCTTTTAATAGCGGCTTCGGACCATTAAAAATAGAAGAATGGAGAAAAGAAGAAA
The DNA here is from genome assembly GCA_020283515.1 of Alliaria petiolata. Lineage (NCBI taxonomy): Eukaryota > Viridiplantae > Streptophyta > Magnoliopsida > Brassicales > Brassicaceae > Alliaria > Alliaria petiolata. Next base: position 376,757,344 of record JAHZTW010000001.1, read on the forward strand.
AAACTATAATTGGTATGAAGAATGGTCAGATTTCTCTCATCTTCTTATATATGTGGTAGATCTCAGAAATTTGTGTATTGATGTATTGCGTTTTTAGCGAATTCTAACTATTGTTTTTGACAGTTTTTCGAGTCTTTTCTATGTTTTTAGAGTCATTTCAGGTTGAATCACGTTTGGATGGAGTCTAAGGCTTAAAAGGAAGGATCGGAGGCAAAAGATCAACAAAGTGGCAATTTCCGGAGGACGGATCGATCGTTCCACATTTGGATCGATCGATCCAAAGTCGACGTACTGACAGAGAGGAATTAGATCGATCGTTCCAATATGGATCGATCGATCCAACGGTCGACGATTTCCAGGAGCTTTTTAGATCGATCGTTCCTATATGGATCGATCGATCCAAATACCGAAGATTTCCAGGGGCTTTTTAGATCGATCGATCCGAATTCGGACCGATCGATCTAACCCTTAACCGACCGGTTTACCTGCGCAGAAGAAAAGGAAATTTCCGTTTTTCCTATTTCCGAATTGGTTTTGGAGTGGATTTCGACCAAAAACGTGATGAGACCTATAAATACTTATTTTTGGCCATTGTTTAGGGCACGCTATCTTTTACATTCATACTCTTGGCTTTTGGCAATTTGTAAGCTTCGGGGAGACGAATCTCTGACTCTACATCTTTGAGAAGATTTCTGAACCCCTTTGGATTTATTTTTATTGATTATGAGTTTCTCTTCATCTCCTTGATGTTTCTCTGTTTCCATGGCTGAGTAGTTCCATAGTTAGGTTAGGGTTTTCAAAGGAATTTAGGAATCATTGAATTAGACATAGATAGGGATTTATCATCAGTTGTCTTCACCTATCGTTGTGTTTATTGCTTAGACTGAATTGATCACTTAGTCTATGATTTAGGGTTTAATCTATTCACCAAAAATGTTATAGATTGCTTGAAAGAACATAGGTGAGCGGTTTGTCCTTAGCCAACGAAAGCTGATGCTAAGGCAATCCGTGAACAAATCGAACCTGCTCGTTAATGCTTGTCTAGAATTCTAAGTTCAAACGACAGTTTAGATACTTAGGTTGCTGGATAAAGTAATTAAGACCACGACGGTGGATTGGTTAAACATTCATGTTTGAGTTCTAGACTGAGTTTATTTGTTCCCTGAATAATTGTCTGATTCATGATCTCCGAATTCCTGCGAATTGCCCTTGACCTAACGCTTCGTTTAATTGAATTTTACATCGCTTTTATTGCTATTTTCGTTTTACCTTTAAACCAACAAACCATATCTTTGTCTTATCTTAATTTTGGTCCAAAGAATCGTAGTGTAGCCTTTGGAACTTGTGGATTCGATTCCTAAATACTACAACATTGCTGTGCACTTGCAGTAGCTATTTTAGGGTTAAAACTCTGCATATCAAGTTTTTGGCGCCGTTGGCGCCGTTGCCAATATCAAGTTTTTGGCGCCGTTGCCAAGTTCCAAGTGTGTTACCTTCGAATCTAAGATTGGAGTTTAGTCTAAGATTCACTAACTTTTCTCTTTCTCTCTTATGTGTTTCAGGTGTATGCAGAGAAGAAGTCAAGGCTCTGACAACCTCCTTCGTCTCGATAACCAAGAACTCGCAAGGGCAGAAAGAACTAACAACAAGGCCAGACAACAGAAGTCTACTCGCGTCATCATGGGAGACGTATACGACAACTAAGCAATTGCTGAAGCTCAAGCTGCTCAAGCTGCAGAACTGCAGAACTTACAACAGCAGTTGCAGCAACTCCTGCAACAACAGCAGCCGCAGCAACAACAACAGCAACAGCCACGTGCTATAGGGGATGTAGATACCCCTCACACCTTCTACCAGAACAGAGCCGCAATCTGTCCAGCCCCTCTTCAAAGGGCAGATTATGAGATCAAACCGCAGATGATCGCTCTGGTGAAGCAGCATGTGTTCCATGGGTTACTTGCTGAAAACCCTATGGATCACATCGAGAATTTTGAAGAGATCTGCAGCACTACTAAGTCGAATGGGGTACCTCCGGATTACCTCAAGTGCAAGCTCTTCCCTTTCTCTTTGGCGGATAAGGCAATGAGGTGGCTGAAGTCCCTACCTCCTGGATCTTTGCGGACTTGGGAAGAATGCAGAGCTGCTTTCTTGGATCACTTCTACATCAAGACAAAGACAGCTTCGCTCAGGAACAACATCACAACCTTCCAGCAGCATTCAAGAGAGTCTTTATGTGAGGCTTGGGAGCGCTTCAAGGAGTATCGCAGAGAGTGTCCTCATCATGGGTACTCGGATGAGCAGCTCCTTAGCATCTTTTATGATGGTGTCGATTGGGACTACAAGAATGGTCTAAACGCTGCAAGCAATGGCGATTTCATGACCAGGAGCATAGAAGGAGCCTACCAACTCATTGAGAACCTGGCCGCAAGTTCCAACAACCGCTGTCCTGAGTATGACCGCACAAAAAAGGTCAACAGTGTCGACTCCCAGAAGATTGATGAGCTGAATACGAAGTTGAATCTACTAATGCAAGCAAATGCAAACCAGCGCGGTGTGCAGTTCTGTGAAGATGGAGCAGATGCAATCTTCTGTCCAGATTTTGAGGAAGTAGAAACTGAAGAACAACAGGAAGTGAGTTATGTGAATGGCCAAGGCTTCGTGCAAAACAGGGGATTCAACCAGAACTACAGGAATCATCCAAATCTGTCCTACAGGAGCACAAATGTTGAGAATCCTCAAGACCAGGTCTATCCTTCACAAGTGGGCGCTCAGGGTCAAAATCTTCAGGGAAAAACGTTCGTGCAAAACGCGGGCGTTACTGGTGCTTCTCAAGGCTTTACAGGACAGACAGGCGTGCAAAATCCGGGCTTTCAGAAGAATTTTTCACAAGGTTTTCAAGGAAAAATTTTCGTGCAAAATCAGGGCCAGAACAGATTTCAGGGTGGTACGCAGCAGAAGCAACCATTCAACAATCTCCAAGCGTCTACTGCGAATGGATCTCAAGATGAACTCAAGGCTCTTATGCAGCAGCTCCTGCTCAATCAGCAGAAAGCCTCTACTGAGATCAACATAAAAGTGGACAACATGTACAATGATCTCAACAGCAAGTATGAAGCCGTCTCCACTCACATGAAGAAGTTAGATACTCAGGTAGCTCAAACTGCTGAAGCAATCAAGAGACCACAAGGATTCCTACCAGGAAAGGGTGAGCAAAATCCTAAGGAGTTTGTGCAAGCCATTGCACTAAGAAATGGGAAGGTTTTAGAGCCTGTTGCGCGCAAAGGGGAGCATTCTGATGTTGTGATCGATCTGGAAGAGCAGGAGGACGACCTAGAGGCTGAGAAAGCCAAGGATCACGCACGCCATGACACCTTGGAGGAGCAAAACGTGACCCCACCTATGCGTGTCTATGCACCCAAGATCCCCTATCCTACCCGCCCTAAGAAGTCTCGCAAAGACTTGGAGGAAGCCAAATGCAAGAAAATGTTGAATGAGCTCACAGTGAAACTATCTCTCACTGATGCAATCCAGATGATGCCTGCAATGAAGAGATGCATGAAGCACTTGGTGACAAGTAAAGTATCCGGTGAAGAAGATTTTGTCAAGGTTTCAAAGGATTGCAGCGCTGTTCTTCAAAACAAGATGCCAAAGAAACTTGGCGATCCTGGGCGTTTTGTACTCTCTGTGCAAATTGGGGCAATGATTTTTGCTTGTTCCTTGTGTGATTTGGGCTCTAGTGTCAACCTCATGCCATACTCTGTGGCTAAGCGACTTGGATTCACGAAATTCAAGCCAACTAAGATCTCATTGGTGTTTGCTGACCGTTCTGTGAAATTACCCGTTGGAGTTCTTGAAGACTTGCATGTGCAGATTGGCAATGCTTATGTTCCTGCAGATTTCGTGGTCCTTGAGCTAGATGAAGAGCCAAAGGATCCTCTCATTTTGGGAAGACCTTTCTTATGCACAGCTGGTGCTATCATCGATGTGAGGAATGGGAGAATCGATCTACACTTGGGAGACATCATCATGAAGTTTGAGATGGACAAAATGCTGAAGAAGCCTATGTTGGATGGACAAACTTTCTCTGTTGATGACTCTCTTGAGATCTCTAACGAGGTAGCTGAAGAGATTTTAGTGGAAGACCCATTAGAGATTGCTTTGACAAAGGCTGAGAGTGAACATGGCTTTTTGAGTGAGGATACAACTGGGTATGCTAAGATGTTGGACTCAAGCAAGGAGATGGGAAAGATGGTCGCTTACATGACCTTGGATGAAGCTGCGGAAAAGTCTTCAACATCATCATCCCCTGCGCCACCTAAAAACCCTTGGAGTGAGCTGAAAGCTCCAAAGGTTGAACTCAAAACACTTCCAGCTGGGCTAAGGTACGCGTTTCTTGGTCCTAACTCTACTTACCCTGTAATCATCAATGCTGATCTGAACAATGCTGAGACTGCCTTACTTCTATGCGAGCTTAGAAAGTACCGTAAGGCCTTAAGCTATTCACTAGATGATATCACTGGAATCTCACCTGATCTTTGTATGCATATAATACATCTATAAGATGAATCGAGGACTTCTATAGAATATCAAAGGCGGTTAAACCCAAATCTAAAAGATGTTGTAAAGAAAGAGATAATGAAACTTCTGGATGCAGGCATTATTTATGGTATCTCTGATAGTACTTGGGTGAGCCCAGTCCATGTAGTCCCTAAGAAAGGAGGTGTAACAGTTGTTAAAAATGATAAATATGAGTTGATCCCAACTAGAACTGTTACAGGACATAGGATGTGTATAGATTATAGGAAGTTGAATGCTGCTACTCGTAAAGATCACTTTCCTTTGCCCTTCATTGATCAAATGCTTGAGAGATTGGCTAACCATCCTTACTACTGTTTTCTAGATGGTTACTCTGGTTTTTTTCAGATTCCCATTCATCCAGATGACCAGGAGAAAACCACATTCACATGTCCTTATGGCACTTTTGCTTATCGCAGAATGCCATTTGGTTTGTGTAATGCCCCAGCGACATTCCAGCGATGCATGATGTCGATTTTTACTGACTTGATTGAGGACATAATGGAGGTTTTCATGGATGACTTTTCTGTCTATGGATCCTCCTTTTCTGTCTGTCTTTCTAATTTGTGCAGGGTACTAAAGCGCTGTGAGGAAAAGCATCTTGTGTTGAACTGGGAAAAATGTCACTTCATGGTCAGAGATGGGATTGTTTTGGGACACAAGGTTTCAGGACAAGGCATTGAAGTGGACAGGGCAAAGATAGAAGTGATGACGAGTTTGCAGCCACCAAATTCTGTCAAAGGGGTTCGTAGCTTTCTTGGTCATGCTGGCTTCTACAGAAGGTTCATCAAGGACATCTCCAAGATTGCTAGACCTTTGACTCAGCTGCTGTGCAAAGATGTGAAGTTCGACTTCGATAGTGCCTGCCTTGAGGCCTTCCACACGATCAAAGGAGCATTAGTCAGTGCACCAATTGTCCAACCACCAGACTGGGAACTGCCTTTCGAAGTGATGACTGATGCCAGTGACTACGCAGTAGGAGCTGTTCTGGGGCAGCGAAGGGACAAGAAGCTTCATGTCATCTACTACGCTAGTAGAACCCTTGATGATGCGCAGAGAAAGTATGCTACTACTGAGAAAGAACTTCTTGCCATTGTGTTTGCTTTTGAGAAGTTCAAGTCTTATCTTGTGGGGTCTAAGGTGATTGTGCATACTGATCATGCGGCTTTGCGGTATCTTCTTACTAAGAAAGATGCAAAGCCTAGGCTACTGCGATGGATACTTTTGCTGCAAGAATATGACCTGGAGATCAAAGACAAGAAAGGGTTTGAGAATGGTGTTGCTGATCATCTATCTCGCCTGCGCATAGAGGAAGAGGTTCCTTTAGATGATAGTCTACAAGAGGAGAACGTGTATGCTATCAGCATGGGCCACGTGTATGCTCAACCCTCAACCACTCGTGAAGCTCAAGACTCTACAATGCCTTGGTTCGGCGAGATCGCGAACTACTTAGCAGCTGAGAAGGAACCAGACAGTTTTGTTGGGTATAGGAAGAAGAAGTTTTTAAGAGACATAAGGCACTACTTTTGGGATGAGCCTTACTTGTACAAGCAATGTTCCGATGGTGTTTTCAGGCGTTGCATTTCAGAGGAAGAAATTCCTGGAGTTCTCTTTCACTGCCATGGTTCGAGTTACGCAGGACATTTTGCTACTTTCAAGACCTTGTCTAAAGCCCTACAAGCTGGTTTCTGGTGGCCTACCATGTTTAAAGATGCACATGCTTTCGTCTCTAAGTGTGATTCATGTCAAAGGCAAGGGAACATTAGCAAGAGAAATGAGATGCCACATAATTTTATCTTGGAGGTTGAAGTGTTTGATGTGTGGGGCATTGATTTCATGGGACCTTTTCCATCTTCCTATGGAAACAAATACATCCTTGTCGCAGTAGACTATGTGTCTAAATGGGTTGAGGCAATGGCTAGTCCTACTAATGATGCCAAGGTGGTCTTGAAGATGTTCAAATCTGTGATCTTTCCACGGTTTGGAGTTCCCAGAATTGTGATCAGCGATGGTGGCTCTCATTTCATTAACAAAGTATTTGAGAGTTTGTTGAAGAAGCATGGAGTCATACACAAGGTAGCTACTCCTTACCATCCGCAGACGAGTGGACAAGTTGAGATTTCAAACAGGGAGATCAAGAGTATTCTGCAGAAGACTATGAACACAACTCGCAAGGATTGGGCTGTGAAACTTGATGATGCTCTTTGGGCATATAGGACTGCTTACAAGACACCTTTAGGCACGACCCCATTCCATCTAGTCTATGGAAAATCATGTCATCTTCCAGTAGAGCTTGAGTACAAAGCAGCATGGGCTGTAAAGTTACTGAACTTTGACATCAAACCTGCTTCTGAAAGGAGGATGCTGCAACTTAACGAGCTGGATGAGATCCGTCACATGGCCTATGAGAACTCAAGGATTTACAAAGAAAGGATTAAGGCTATACATGACAAGAAGATCATTCCTAGGAACTTCGCTGCATATGATCAGGTGTTGCTTTTCAACTCTCGCCTGAAACTTTTTCCCGGGAAGTTGCGATCGCGATGGTCTGGCCCTTTCACTATCAAAGAAGTGAGGCCATATGGAGCTGTTGTGTTACTGAACAAGGAAGGCGGCGAATTTGTGGTGAATGGTCAGCGTCTCAAGCCGTATCTCGCTGACACCGAAATCGCTAATGGGGACACCATTCCCCTTAGCGATGCACCTGCCGCCTAAACAGCAACCAAAGTCAAGCTCGTGACTTAAAACAAGCGCTTGGTGGAGGCAACTCACCGGTAAGTGTACATACTTAGTCTTATGTTTTGGTTACTAACTTTTAATTTTGATTTTCATGTTTTTACTCAATAAACAAAAAAAAACAAAAAAGAGACGAACAGGTTAGATCGATCGGTCTAGGGGAAGACCGATCGATCCATTCAAGCAGCTCGGGCAGGAAGTAATTAGATCGATCGGTCCAATATTGGAATGATCGATCCGATTAAGGACCACGGACAGGAAGTTTTTAGACCGATCGGTCTGCAACAGATCGATCGATCTAAAATGACGCAACTAGGCAGGAGGAAAATAGAGCGATCGGTCTTATATAGATCGATCGATCTATTTCTCACGGACATACAGAGATTTATTAGATCGATCGGTCCAAATCCGACCGATCGATCCAAGGCCCAGGTAAGTTTCCTTTTCCGATTTGTGCGGTTTAATTCGGTCAAAAACGGTTTATTCCACTCAAATTAAACCACAAAAACGTGATTTTAACAAGCAACAATCGATTTTAAGAATCAAAACTCGTTTTCTCTCTTCTTCCTTCATTCTCTCTCGTGTTCTTGGGGATTTTGGGAAAATTGTTTTTCACAAACCATAACTTCTTCAATTCTTCACGGATTTGAACGATTTTTGGGTGCATTCCCATCAGATTTTCGCCCTCTTTCTGATTCTCCTACTCTCTCTCTCTCGATCGGCAAAGGTACGCGCCTCTATCTCTCCTTTTTCAGTTCGAAAATTTTGAATCAAGAATGAAATTCGGGTTTGTTTACTTGTTCTTACATAATTTTGTGGCTTCCCAGTCTCTTCTAGGTTGATTTCGAACAACCCCATGCCTTGTTTCCATAATTTGTGTCCTTGAACTCGAATTTGGGATTTTTAAGAGAGAATGTGACAAATTTTGAGAAAATTTTTGGAGATTTCGATTTGGGTAGAATTGCTAAGGTGTGGGCAGAAATTGTGTTGAATTGGAAGCTATGTTCAATGGTGTTGTGCCATAATGCTCATGTTTCTTTAACCTCAACCGTTTTCTTGCTTTAGAAAGTGTTGATGCATATAAATTTTGCTTTGATTTTGCAGGACATGGGACGCACAAAGGATGATGCAATCACCACAAGGACACAACCATCACGAACTGCAAAGAATCCCCAACCGCGAGAAAGCAGAAATCATACTCATTCCCAAGCTAAAAAGAGAGGAAAGGCAGTGGCTACACCCTCTTATGTTCCAGAAGAGGAGGATGAAGAAGAAGAAGACTTAGAGCGCACCACCGCCCCTTGGCCACGCCCTGACAACACACCGTTCACTTGCCTCCGTTTGCCCAACAATATCACCATTTCTCAGATGCAAAACGAGAGCAGATACAAGCTTAGGAGGCGTGGAGCTCCTTGGTCTGACATCCATAATACGTTCTACAATGGACTCCTGAAAGTCGAGATGGTGCCTACTCGATTTGTTTGCTCCCGAACTCTGTGCAGAATGGGGATTAAGGAAGATGTGCAAGACATGTTAGACAATATGGGGTTTGGCCACATTGCATACACGCCATATCCTCTCTATCCAGAGTTAGTTCGCCAGTTCCTTGCTTCCGCAGAGCTCTATTTCAAGGATCCTGCACATCCTAATGCCACTGAAGGGACTCTCGCCTATTTCTCCAGCGGTATTCTCTATGAAATTTCTATTCCGGAGCTGTGTCAGCTTTATGGGTTTAACATGTACAAGGAGAGCTGCAGGTTTCCCGAGGATTTCCCGCAGATTTTTGAGTTATGGCCTGTGATTGCTACCGGACCTTTTGAGTCGTGTGAAGCCAAGCTTACTATGATTAGGAACCCGGTGATTCGAGTTGTTGCTAAGATTTTGGGTAACATTTTGTTTGCTAAGGAGGAAGCAGGAGCTTTGAGGAAGGATGAGATGATGATGCTACATTTTGGTCTTCCTCCTTTTGTCAGAGACATCTATAGCAGCGCACCACCGGAAGAATTTCGCACCAACCTTGGGGTTAAGTTTGCTCAGGTTCTTGTGGGGAAGAAGTTCAGAGGTCTCACGGCAAGCACGACGAAGAAGGAGGCTATTGGGAGTCTTCTTACTCCCATTTTCAGGTACCATGAGATCGACTTGTCTTCCACCCCCTGCGTTGACATGATTGCACATCTTGATGAGAAACAATTCAAGTACCATGGGATTCTGAAGCCTGGCTACAAGTATCAGTACCAAGACCGCGAAGGCGTCTATAGGTTTTGCCAGTTTCCACAGCATGACATTACTACTCTCACCTCCCGCGCAAACCTCGAGTTTCTCCCACCAGCTGAGTTTCTTTGCCCAAACCCTTCGGCCACTGTTAGACCACGATGAGGCAGCTCTTCCCGAAGTACTTCCCAGCCTCATCTAGAGGATACCACAGCACCAGCACCACCACGTGACTCGATGGAGCAGTTCCCTCCCATTTGCACTGCTGATTTCATCCCTTCGCCTAGGCTCCCTGCCACTGCTCCAGATAGCGATTTCAGAGATTGGGTGTATGACACACAGGAGAAGAGTAACTCGTTGTTACGGTGGTTGGTGGATTCGTTTCAGAGGATCCATTGTCCGAGACCTCCTTCTTGTTGTCGAGCTGCAGATACACAGAGGACGCAGACTGCGGCTGTTCCCGACGTTGCTGGATGCGGGACCACAGAGGAGGATGATTCCGGTGAGGCTTCCGAGCAAGAGGCACGCCTATCTAAGCGCAGGCGCAGGAAGGAGCCAGGGGCGAGCCACAGCAACACTTCCGAGAGTGACCCTTGATCGCATCGCAGTATCATCTCATTTCCCATTGTATTATTTCACTTTGTTTTTTATATTTATTCCTGCATTTTTCTTTGCGTTTATCATATCCTTCTTCTGATTTATTTTGCCACCGAGTCGGTGTGAACTGTGAAGTAAGTCTGGGGGAGGGTATTTGCTGGGACTAACACACCTTTTTCTTTGTTTTGTTTTCTCTTGAGTCATTTTAATGTTTTTCTAGAGTCAGTACAAGATTGTTTTATTGAGTCAAAACTATGTTGAAACTATGAGCTTTTCTTGGAACTAACTATTCTGCACTAACACTTGAAGGACCATTGCCACTCAGTTGATCGCGGATTTTATTAGGTAGAACGCTGTGAGTGGATCGATCTAACAAAGAAAGTTAGGATTACTGGAGAGTTCGAAAAATTCATTGTTGGCACCGCCCAAATGAACCTTAATTTTCTCATCTTGGGGCTTGGTATACATCGAACCTGATTCCTCTTCCAGCACTTTAAAGATAAGTTTTGTCAGTCTCTCTTTAATCTTCCCTAAAAAGAAAAAGAAAAAAAAGAAGTCTAAGGTTTAAGAACGGCAGTCTGAGTTCCATAAAAAGGACTATGAAGGCGAGCTTACACTCATAAAAAGAGAGTTGCACCGTTCTTGATCTATAGAAAAGAAAAGAAATTTAGTCGATAGAAAAAATAAAATGATACCCTAGAAAAGTAGGGAGAAATCGACTAAGGGAAGAGAAAATAAGAGAGATTGTGCAAATACTTTCTGTGTGTTCAGGAGCTTGGAAGGGAAAGAATCTATAAGTTCTTTGATCGATACTCCCTCGATGAGACCGCACGCTTAATTGATTTAAGGGGTCAACAATGGAGGTTTTGAAATTCTCTAAGGAGTTTGAACCGTATTTGGGAGATTGCTAAGCTAGCAGTAAGTATGCTGAAATACTATCTAATGTTGGCTGTGTGGTAAGTGGATTCAAGAGTATTAGTCAGGATGATGTTCTAAAGATATGGTGAGTTTCGGTTTTCAAACCTCGACCCTATTTTTAGTAGTTTGCTTGAGGACAAGCAAAAGACTAAGTCTGGAGGAGTTGATGTATTGCGTTTTTAGCGAATTCTAACTATTGTTTTTGACGGTTTTTCGAGTCTTTTCTATGTTTTTAGAGTCATTTCAGGTTGAATCACGTTTGGATGCAGTCTAAGGCTTAAAAGGAAGGATCGGAGGCAAAAGATCAACAAAGTGGCAATTTCCGGAGGACGGATCGATCGTTCCACATTTTGATCGATCGAACCAAAGTCGGCGTACCGACAAAGAGGAATTAGATCGATCGTTCCAATATGGATCGATCGATCCGACGGTCGACGATTTCCAGGAGCTTTTTAGATCGATCGTTCCTATATGGATCGATCGATCCAAATACCGAAGATTTCCAGGGACTTTTTAGATCGATCGATCCGAACCCTTAACCGACCGGTTTACCTGCGCAGAAGAAAAGGAAATTTCCGTTTTTCCTATTTCCGAATTGGTTTTGGAGTGGATTTCGACCAAAAACGTGATGAGACCTATAAATACTTATTTTTGGCCATTGTTTAGGGCACGCTATCTTTTACATTCATACTCTTGGCTTTTGGCAATTTGTAAGCTTCGGGGAGACGAATCTCTGACTCTACATCTTTGAGAAGATTTCTGAACCCCTTTGGATTTATTTTTATTGATTATGAGTTTCTCTTCATCTCCTTGTTGTTTCTCTGTTTCCATGGCTGAGTAGTTCCATAGTTAGGTTAGGGTTTTCAAAGGAATTTAGGAATCATTGAATTAGACATAGATAGGGATTTATCATCAGTTGTCTTCACCTATCGTTGTGTTTATTGCTTAGACTGAATTGATCACTTAGTCTATGATTTAGGGTTTAATCTATTCACCAAAAATGTTATAGATTGCTTGAAAGAACATAGGTGAGCGGTTTGTCCTTAGCCAACGAAAGCTGATGCTAAGGCAATCCGTGAACAAATCGAACCTGCTCGTTAATGCTTGTCTAGAATTCTAAGTTCAAACGACAGTTTAGATACTTAGGTTGCTAGATAAAGTAATTAAGACCACGACGGTGGATTGGTTAAACATTCATGTTTGAGTTCTAGACTGAGCTTATTTGTTCCCTGAATAATTGTCTGATTCATGATCTCCGAATTCCTGCGAATTGCCCTTGACTTAACGCTTCGTTTAATTGAATTTTACATCGCTTTTATTGCTATTTTCGTTTTACCTTTAAACCAACAAACCATATCTTTTTCTTAGCTTAATTTTGGTCCAAAGAATCGTAGTGTAGCCTTTGGAACTTGTGGATTCGATTCCTAAATACTACGACATTGCTGTGCACTTGCAGTAGCTATTTTAAGGTTAAAACTCTGCATATCATGTATGTTTCTTATATATATATATATATTTTTTTTTTTTTTTTAAATATTTCCAGCTAAGAATCACCCATCACCTTTTGGTACACTTTAAGTCTTGCCAAAACATACAAAAAACAAGGTAAATCCCGATACATCTACTAGAAATCAAATGATCAAATGTTTATGGGATCTTAAAAATACACCTTTGCCAAGAGGTTATGACGTGCACATGTTTATGAGTAACAGCAATGTTGCTCTTCATCATGTTGATCTAAATTATGAAGTGAAGAGGTGATTGCTGTTGGTAACATAAATCGGTTGTTCCGGAAGGACGAATTTGAAGAGACTCATGACGATGTAACAGTATGTAGCACGGAAGCTTCTCTCGAGCTCCGCTTACCGCTTCGAAATCGGAATCGGAATCGAAAGCTTTTGGAAGCTTTTGGAATCTCGCTTCCATAACGATTCCAAAAATATTTTTTTAAACGTGTTGAAGCTTGCGTTTCCGTTTTGAAAGCTTATGCTTTCATATTAAAAGCATATGTATACAATATATTTCATCTTTCATATATATAAAATATTATTTTAATCAAGATGAGATATCAGAAGTGATTAAATTGATAAGATTATCTCGAAAAATTGAGTTGTTTAATCTTTATTTCGATAACAAAGAATTTTAAATGATTTTACTTGATGAATTTAAAAAAAATGAGAATAAAAATAGTGATCTTTTCTTTTGATTAAGTTGAATTATGTAAAATATACTAATTAAATTTGAATTATTTATCATTATTTATTAATATAATATAATGTTTAGCTTTATATACACATACAAATATATATATGCAAACGATTCCAACACGTACCCACTTCCTTTTTTTTTTTTAAGTCGCTTCCGCGTTTCCATACGATTCCGCTTCCGCGTACCCGATTCTAATTCCATGCAGCTTAACACTGTTGCAATCAACTTTATTGTTCCAATGTACTTAATAAAATAAATTAATTGTAATATTAAATAATAAAGTTGAACATTTATATAAATAGTTGATTGACTCACAAAGTTGAATAATATATAAACGCAAATTAAATATGCATGACTGGTAGAATTTAAAATTGTTGTTTTTAAAACTTATAAATATGTAGCAATTAATATGTGTGAGATATACTATTTTTGATATTTTGAGTGTGTAGTATTAAGAGTTTGTCCGTTTCTAACTTTATTATTTGTGTTAACATAAAATGCAAATAGTAGATAACAATATATATATATATAAATAATTATGAAAAAATATTTTAATACGTTGGCAAAATTATATGTGATTTACCGCCAAAAACTGAATTCGTAGAACATTTTACCAAAAAATTTATGTTGAAAAAGTGATTTCAAAAAATTTTCGTCAAAAATCCGATTTCGCAAATTTTTCGCCAAAATTGTGAATCCATAAATTTTGTGCCAACAAAATTATTTCAAAAATGTGACTACAAAAACTTTTTGTCAAAAATTGCTTATCACAAATTTCTTGCCAAAATATTGAATCCGTAAATTTTCCACTAAACATTTTATATTGAAAATGTGATTCCTAATTTTTTTTTGTCAAAAATCCGATTTCACAAAAAAATTTTGCCAACAACTTGAATTCGTAAATTTCGTGCCAAAAGATTTAGGTCGTTGATAAAAATAGGATTTCAAAAGTTTTCTTATGATGATGATGGTATATCGATAATGATGATGGTATAATTTTGTAAAAAAGTGAATCCTTGAATTTTTTGCCAAAGAAGTGAATTCGTAAATTTTCCGCCAAAAAATTATAGATATCAAAAATTTTCTGTCGAAAATTAAATTTCGAGAAATTTCTACCAAAAATATGATGTCAAAAATGTAATTACAAAAATTTTCCATCAAAAATAGCTTGCAACAAATTTCTCTCCAAAAACTTGAATCTATAAAATTACCATCAAATTTTTTACATTGAAAATGTAATTCTAAAGTTTTTCGCCAAAAATTCGATTTCACAAATTTTCTGACAAAAACTTGAATGCGTAAATTTTCTGCCGAAAAGTTCACATGAAATTTATTTTCATAAACTACGTGTGCAAAAAATTACTATATTATAATGACATTTAAGCAAATCTGCAAATTTTACGTTCGGAACTAAGTTGTTCATTGCAATTGCATAGTGAATTTACAACTTTTGCTTTCTTCGAAGAGTTGTTCATTGTTCCACCACTTGGCCTCTTTTTATTTGGAGGCTCCAACTGTTTTTTTTTTAATTCATTAGATTATTGATCCAAAAATCAAACTTAATTTCATAACTAAGTGTTCTTGATCAAAACGTTTAAGCTAAACAAGAATATAAAGAACTGCTTTTCTTTATTAGATTTAGAAACTTCTCAAAACTAAACCTTTTGTCTTGAGTCTATGGAACAACCTCCATGGTTCTTTATATAGAACTTAGCTTCTCCTAATTCTATTAGGAATGAAAACTACTTTTTCCTTTTCCTTGGTTACAAAATAGAAAACTTCCTTTTTCTATTAAGTCCTAATGTTTATCTCCTTAAGCTACTACTTAAGAGATAATTTCCTTTTTCAAGTTTAGGAATTATCCAACATTTTCCCCCTTAGTTCCAACTTGAACTTTGGGAGACTCGATCGCTTGAACTCCGATGAGGTTTCTCATTTCCTTGAACTTGATCCTTGCTAACGGCTTAGTAAGGATGTCAGCCTTCTGTTCCACGCCAGGAACATGCTCCACTTCGATCTGCTCGTTCTCCACACATTCCCATATGAAGTGATACTTCTTGAGAATGTGTTTACTCCTTCCGTGAAACACCTGATTCTTGGTTAGAGCAATGGCTGACTTGTTGTCGATCCTTAGTATGATCTTCTCTTTTGTACTCTGGATTTCTTTCAACAATTCTTTAAGACATATAGCTTGCTTCGCTGCTTCCGTAGCTGCCATAAACTCGGCTTCACATGATGACAATGCAACGGTGGGTTGCTTTTGCGACGCCCAAGTGATTGGTGATGAGCCTAAGTAGAAAATGTGACCTGATGTGCTCCTCCCATCATCGATATCGATATTGTGACTACTATCACTATATCCGATTTTCTTCCTTGACCCATCTTTCCTGAAAAACAAACCCATATTGGTGGTTCCTTGTACGTACCTCAGTATGTGTTTGATGGCTTGTCCATGAGACTCTCTCGGACTTTGCATGTAACGACTTAGAACTCCAACTGCGAATGCCAAGTCCGGTCTCGTATGAAGGAGGTATCTTAGACAGCCGATTGTCCTTCTATACTCCGTTGCATTTATCTCCGGTCCGTCCTCTGCCTTAGAGACCTTTAGGCTCGACTCCATTGGCACATGAGTTAAGTTACACGCATCCATCTTGGTGTCTAAGAGAATTCCTTTTGCGTATCCTTCTTGTTTGATTTTGATTCCATCGTCTCCTTGAATCACTTCAATGCCAAGATAATACGTTAGCTTCCCAAGGTCAGACATCTCGAATTCTCTTGACATGTCTTTCTTGAATTGGTCAATGATTTCCCGTGAATATCCTGTCACGAAAAGATCATCGACGTAGATTGCAACTATCAAGAAGTCCCTTTTGTTTCTCTTGAGATAAACAGAGGTTTCCTTAGGCATTTCGCGAAGTTCATCCCCTTTAGAACGTGATCGAGTTTCACATTCCAGGCTCTAGGAGCTTGGCGTAGACCATATAACGCTTTATAGAGTCTATATACTCGATTCTCTTCTCCCTTCTTCTCAAAACCTTCGGGTTGCTTTACATAGACCACCTCGTTTAATTCACCATTCAAGAAGGCTGTCTTGACGTCTAAGTGATGAATCTCCCAACCTCTTGTTGCTGTAAAGGCTATGAGTAACCGTATGGTTTCGATTCGAGCAACTGGTGCAAACACATCTTCGAAATCCACTCCTTGTTCTTGCACATAACCTTTCGCCACAAGTCTTGCTTTGTACTTATTCATCGAGCCATCTGCTTTCCTCTTGATCTTGAAGATCCATTTAAGCCCTATGACTTTCACACCATTCGGTTTTTCAACTAGTTCCCAAGTCTTGTTCCTTACAATGGAATCTAGCTCGCTTTCCATTGCATCAATCCACTCTTTTGAGCTCGCAACCTGATAGTAGTTATCTGGTTCTCCATCTACCGTGAGCAATAACCTTTCACTTTCAAGATCAGCTAGAAGCACATAATCATCAAGATACCTCGGCTTATGTATAGCACGACCGTATCTAGTTACCACTTGCTGTGGTTCCTCCCCGTGGTTTACACCATTGTCTACGTCTTCGGCTTCTTCCTCGTCTTGGTCCATGGGATCTTGTTCCTGATTTTCGTTGTCCTGAACAATCCCATCTCCAACAATCCCATCTCCTCCATCTTCTATGAGACCGTAATGAGGGAGCGTAAACATACCTGGTTTACCAACGGTTTCTGTTGTTGTGGATGACCAATCCCACGCTTTCTTCTCCTCAAAGACCACGTCTCTACTGACCATCACTCTTCTAGCTACGGGATCATAAAGTCTATAAGCCTTAGACCCTGGTTCAGTTCCAAGATTCACTACACTTTTTGATCTCTCATCCAGCTTCTTAAGATGTGGTCCGATGATCTTTGTGTGAGCAACACATCCAAAAACCCTCAAGTGCTCGACGGTTGGCTTCTTGCACATGAGTCCTTCGTAGGGGGTTTTGTCCTCCAATGCTTTGGTAGGAACTCTATTGATGATGTAAGCTGAATGTCGTACAGCTTCTCCCCACAAGAAGTTTGGAACGTCCATCGCCTTTAGCATACTTCTTGTCATCTCCATCAATGTCCGATTTCTTCTTTCCACCACGCCATTCTGCTGAGGTGTGTATGGTGCAGTTAGTTGTCTCGAGATTCCATTCTCTTCACAGAATAGAATAAACTGAGCTGAGGTAAACTCTCCTCCTTTATCGGTGCGCAAGGTTTTTATCTTCATGCCGACTTGTTTTTCGACAAGCTCTTTAAACCTTTTGAATCGATCGAATGCCTCGCTCTTTTCCTTTAGTAGCAACGTCCACATGAATCTTGAGAAGTCGTCGATCAGAACGAATACATGCCGACTATTCGCTGGTGTTGGTGGTGATATTGGCCCGCACAAGTCTCCATGTATAAATTCCAATGCTTGTGCCGCACGGTAAGTGGTTTTAGTCGGAAACGAGTTTCTTGTTTGTTTCCCGGCAAGGCATGCTTCGCATACACTCCTCTCATGAAGTATGCTCGGCATTCCTACGACCATCTCCTTCTTGGTCATATTGTTTATTACACCGATGCTCACATGACCCAACCGAGCATGCCACAGCCGTGTAGTATGATCATCTTGAATCTGAAGATTCTTTGGATAATCAATTTCCATTGGTGTTTTGTAGAGGCGATTTGGAGACCTTATGACTCGTACAAGCAATCTCCCGCGAGGATCTCTTAGTGACAAAGCATCGCCCTTCATGTATACTTCGCACCCACTCTCTGACGCTTGTCCAAGGCTTATTATGTGATGTTTTAGATCGGGTATGTAGTAGATGTCTCTAAGCGTCCTTCTTTCTCCGGTTTTGCCTACGAAAATAATGGAACCCTTTCCCATGATATCTACATACGGTCCGTCACCAAACTTCACTTTCCCTTTGATCTTCTCATCAAGACTCGAGAAGAAATCTTTGTTTCCCGTCATGTGATTACTTGCTCCGTTATCTAGATACCAAATACTTGCATCGCCATTATTGATATCATAGTTGTCGGGAAACACCTTGTCTTCATTAAGGAACACCACCTCATGAACATAAAGAGCGTCTTCTTCCTTAGCTTCATTAAGGTTTGATTCTTGCTCCCTTGGCCGTTCGGGACATGCGGATACATAGTGACCCGTCTTGGCACATCTCCAGCATACTATGTGAGACCTATCTTTGTCTTTCTTCTGCTTTTGATTGTTCTCCGCGGCTTCTTTTCCCCAGTTTTGGCCATTATTTCTTCCTCATCCTCTGCCTCTACCACCAGCTCCTCTGCCTTTACCACTTCCGTGTGAGCTTCCTTGACCACCACGACCACTCTGATCGCTATTCGCATACATGAGTTTCCCTTGATCTTCCTTCTGTGTTTCTTCGGAAACTCTCTCCTCGTATGCTTTGATTCGACCGACTATGTCCTCAAACCCAGTTGCATTCAGGTCGAGAACTTGTTCTAGTGACGCCACGATTTGTATATACTTGCTTCTAGGAAGTCCCTTTAAGAACTTCTTCACCAGCTTCGGTTCTTCTATCGTTTCTCCCAAAGAAGCTGCTTTTGATGCTAGGCCCGATATCTTGCTCGCATAGTCGTCGACAGGATCGGTGTCACTCATCTTTAATCTGTCGAATTCCGCCATTAGAGTTTGGAGTCTCGCTTCTCTTATACGGTCCACTCCTAGATGCCGTGATTTGATAGCCTCCCAAATCTCTTTAGATGTTGATTGTTCTCCTACTTGCAAGATTAACGCCTCGGGGATTGATTGGAACAGAAGAGCGATCGCCGTATCGTTCTTCTTTGGATCGGCTGATCCCGGTTCAATGGTTTCCCATACTTTGGCAACTCGCAAAGTAACTTTTATCCTCATCGACCAAACCGTGTAGTTTGTCGAAGTTAGCATCGGACATTGGATGGATGGAGGTCCAATGTCTCTAGCGCGCGGCTGAGCTACTGGTGCGTCGGCCATGCTCTCCGACGTGCCCCTTCTCGAACCGCCTTTGTATCACAGGTTCAGAACCTCCTCCTTGAAGCTCTGATACCAATTCAAAGCATTTAAGCTAAACAAGAATATAAAGAACTGCTTTTCTTTATTAGATTTAGAAACTTCTCAAAACTAAACCTCTTGTCTTGAGTCTATGCAACAACCTCCATGGCTCTTTATATAGAATTTAGCTTCTCCTAATTCTATTATAAATGGAAACTACTCTTTCCTTTTCCTTGGTTACAAAATAGAAAACTTCCTTTTCCTATTAAGTCCTAATGTTTATCTCCTTAAGCTACTTCTTAAGAGATAATTTCTTTTTTCAAGTTTAGAATTATCCAACACTTGAGCTCTAAGAGCAAGCAACAATTCTTTAGACAAAATAACTTTAAAGGAAACATGTTTTACATTTAAGAAATTGGCATCAAGATCACTGCTTTCAACCGATTTACTGACTCTTTTTTGCTACTTACAACTCATTAAAAAGAAAAACTTGCACTACTTATAAATCTAGATCATCTTCTTCGTATGAGTCACATTTATCAGCTTCAAACTTGGCCCATTGAGTCTCAAATTTAGGATTCGCTACAAAGCCACAAGTCCTCAAGGCAATGGAATTGTTAACCTACCAACTTTGACTAGCATAGTTGTTTTTACTAATTTAAATATGCAAACATTATGTTAACAAATAAAATTGTTCGAAATGTAAGAGAAAAAAAATGAGAGAGAGAGAATCAGAGCAACACGGCACTAAATTGGTTTGTCCGTTGTCACAAAATGTCACTTTGGTTTGGGGATAAGGTTGGCTTAAGTCGTTATTACATTAACAGAAAGCAAATCCGAACCAAATTTTCTTACGAACAAAAACAGAAGATAATATAAAAACGACATTATAATTGATTTAACTACACTCAAGTTAAATAATCTTGGTATAATATTTGATTAAAATACATCATATGTACCATGACTTTATTTCAATATAGGAGAAATATATACAGATTAAAGGTTATGTTTTGTCTCACAAAAGAAAGCAAACCTCTATGGTTCTATGACTGCTATCTTTTTTTTTTTTTTTTAAGCACTATCTAAGAAGGTAACACGAAGTTTCCTAAAATTCAATTTTTATATCTAAAAAATAAGAAAAAATAAATAGAAGTTTGAATTTGATTGAAAATGGTAACAAATCTTCTAGAAGCCGATGAATTTGAGCCAGTGAAAACCAGTTTTAGCCGCCACTTTCTCTGCTTCCTTTGAACAAGAACATTCCGACGAACCATCGCCGACGAATCCTCCGTTCACTTTCCGACCACACAAGAAAAAGTTCCTAGATCCAAGCGAGATTAGCTTCTGATCTCTTCCAATACCTAAACACGAATTCAAAAATTAGAATCTCAGAAACTCAAAACTCAGAATCAAAATCGGCCGCGACGATTTTTTTTAGAGGAAGAGATGAAATTTATACTTTCGAGACTAAATTGCGAGTAATGGAGATCGAATCGCGACGGTTCAGATTCCGGTAACAAAGGCCGGCGAGCTTCTTTCACATAAAGACGAATCGCGGCGTCGATTAAATCGTTCACGGTGGAATCCGGCGAGATCACGATCTGCAAAGCGCCTAAACTCCCTTGGACCGTCACGTTGAGGAGCAGTTTCGTCAGACGCGGCGGAATCGAAACCACCGGTCCGGCGAAGGTTTGACCGCTGGAGAACAATTCCGGCAACGTCTTTGGTCGTCGAAGCTCGCCTGGATTCGATTGAGGCATCGTTCCTCTGCCGTGAAACGACATCGCTTTCTCCGGTAATTTTCCCCGGCGATTCTTCTCCGTCTCTCCGGCGATTCCTTTCCGGCTACCGTTCTTCGAGTTCATCGGCATGTTATATATCAGCGATTTCTCAAGTGTTTGTGGTCAACGCAATCGGACGAAGCCAGGAGCGGCGGAGGCTAGCGTATTGGCGCCGGTCACCGGAAGCTATCATAACCAGAGTGGCACAACTGTAAATTAGAGGAAGTCGAGGGCAAAAAGGGATAAAGTTTTGGTGTGAGAAAGTTTTGAGGTTGAAGATGAAAGTATTTATAGTGGATTGACAACGAAACGGTGAGAAGTGGCTTGGATGTTTCTGAGAGGAGTGACCGGAACCGGCTACAACAGGTGAACCGCACCTCCAATTATTTGTGAAAGTTTGGTATTTGTGTCCAGGTTCAACCGGTGGCTCTGAATTATCCGCCGGTCGCAGTGACCAAGTTCGACTAATTTTTGCTTGGACTGATGACCTTTTGTTATTTCCTCTTTATCACTTAATAAATTTCGGTATTTATGTCTTTAAAATTTAATTTAAAATCTTATCACTGTTTTTTAGTCGATTTTAGTGTTTTTGTTTTGGTCAACAAATTTTATTGTTCGTAATCAATTTGTTTTGATTTTTTTTCTTTGTGAAATCAAAGTAATAATGAGGATAAAATTCATTCCCTTATGTTAATTTTTTTTTCCTTTTTAACATCGTTGAAATTTAATTATTCATGCACATGGTTACTTTAATTTATATTTTATAGAGAAAACCCCCGTTTCAAAAAAAAAAAAATTTTAGAGAAAACCGAAAATAGTGTAAACAGATTTTATTTGATTCTTTATAATATCAAAGCACGTTTTTTGTTTGTTTTATTTAATAAAAGCAAACAATTTTTTATTGATGTTTATTGAATCAAAGCATGTAAGAAAAATAAGATAATATATTTATATATATATGTGTTTTTTTAATAATATATTTTAGTTCTTCAAGCAAATAAAGTTTTTTTAAAATTAATTTACTTTAGGTCATAGTACAAGATCATACTTTAAAATGTTTACAGTAATTTCGATGGTTAGCCAACATTAGATTGGGTTTGAGTATCTTGATCAATACATTCAGTCAGTCTTTCTGAGTTAAAAACCACAAAATACATATGATTAAAAAATGGAATACATTTTGAAAATTTGTCAGTAATTAAGAATTTAATATAGTTAAGTAAGGGTAATAAGTCGAGCTCGAATACTTTGATTCGATCGGGGCACTATAGTTGTCATTGTGTGTGCTTGTGTTTCTTTGTCTCCTTCTTTGTGTATTCTCATGTCCCTTATTAAGAGCAAATGACTTTGGTAACTCGTATAATTAAGCAATGGTACATTGGTATACCCGACCCTTCTATGAAGTAAATAAGCCACCAAATATAGGGTAACAAGATAAAACCACATTTTGAAAGATGGTTAAGCAAAGCAAGTTGGGTAGGTCGGAGATAAGATTTTGGAAAGTTAAGAGGAACAAAGCTTAGATACAAAGACAAAGTCCCCTCTTCATCAAGTTGNAGGAAGAGATGAAATTTATACTTTCGAGACTAAATTGCGAGTAATGGAGATCGAATCGCGACGGTTCAGATTCCGGTAACAAAGGCCGGCGAGCTTCTTTCACATAAAGACGAATCGCGGCGTCGATTAAATCGTTCACGGTGGAATCCGGCGAGATCACGATCTGCAAAGCGCCTAAACTCCCTTGGACCGTCACGTTGAGGAGCAGTTTCGTCAGACGCGGCGGAATCGAAACCACCGGTCCGGCGAAGGTTTGACCGCTGGAGAACAATTCCGGCAACGTATTAGGTCAACGAAGCTCGCCTGGATTCGATTGGGGCATCGTTCCTCTGCCGTGAAACGACATCGCTTTCTCCGGTAGTTTCCCCCGGCGATTCTTCTCCGTCTCTCCGGCGATTCCTTTCCGGCTACCATTCTTCGAGTTCATCGGCATGTTTTATATCAGCGATTTCTCAAGTGTTTGTGGTCAACGCAATCGGACGAAGCCAGGAGCGGCGGAGGCTAGCGTATTGGCGCCGGTCACCGGAAGCTATCATAACCAGAGTGGCACAACTGTAAATTAGAGGAGGAAGTCGAGGGCAAAAGGGATGAAGTATGAGAGAATTTTGGTGTGAGAAAGTTTTGAGGTTGAAGACGAAAGCATTTATAGTGGATTATAGATAACGAAACGGTGAGAAATGGCTTGGATGTTTCTGAGAGGAGTGACGGGAACCGGCTACAACAGGTGAACCGCACCTCCAATTATTTGTGAAAGTTTGGTATTTGTGTCCAGGTTCAACCGGTGGCTCTGAATTATCCGCCGGTCGCAGTGACCAAGTTCGACTACTTTTTGCTTGGACTGATGACCTTTTGTTATTTCCTCTTTATCACTTAATAAATTTCGGTATTTATGTCTTTATAATTTAATTTAAAATCTTATCACTGTTTTTTAGTCGATTTTAGTGTTTTTGTTTTGGTCAGCAAATTTTATTGTTCGTAATCAATTTGTTTTGATTTTTTTTTGTTTTGGGAAATCAAAGTAATAATGAGGATAAAATTCATTCCCTTATGTTAATTTTTTTTTTACTTTTTAACATCGTTGAAATTTAATTATTCATGCACATGGTTACTTTAATTTATAGAGAAAACCCCCGTTCCAAAAAATAAAAGTTTTTTTTTTTTAGAAAAAACCGAAAATAGTGTTAACATATTTTATTTGATTTTTTATAATATCAAAGCACGTTTTTTGTTTGTTTTATTTAATAAAAGCAAACAAATTTTTATTGATGTTTATTGAATCAAAGCATGTAAGAAAAATAAGATAATATATTTATATATACATGTTTTTTTAATAATATATTTTAGTTCTTCAAACAAATAAACTTTTTTTTAAAATTAATTTACTTTAGGTCATAGTACAATATCATATTTTAAAATGTTTACAGAAATTTCGATGGTTAGCCAACATTAGATTGGGTTTGAGTATCTTGATCAATATATATTCAGTCTTTCTGAGTTAAAAACGACAAAATACATATATGATTAGAATATGGAATACATTTTGAAAATTTGTCAGTAATTAAGAATTTAAGATAGTTAAGTAAGGGTAATAAGTTGAGCTCGAATACTTTGATTCGATCGGGGCACTACAGTTGTCATTGTGTGTGCTTGTGTTTCTTTGTCTCCTTCTTTGTGTATTCTCATGTCCCTTATTAAGATTAAAAAATTTTAGAGTAAAAAAGATGTAATCACATTTTGAAAGCTCGTCGGTACAGTCATGTTTTTACATAATTCAACACTCAACCCGCTGCCTTCAAGCTACGTTATAACATATTTGACGAGAACGAAATGCTCGGAGATATGATGAACCACTATCTCCTTCGTCCTGATTCATAAAGTTTATCGACAAAAATATTTGAAACTGCATAAGTTCTATTCGAAAAACAGGACCGAACGTACGATAAGGCCCTAATTGTGTGGTCTGCCATACGATTCACTTGAAGATCTAAAAGTTTTAGAACTATCTCGACCATCTTATTTTTTACCTAAACTTCAATATAATCTCCTTTAACTAAGTCAAACAAAAATGATGCATCAATTGTAAAAAAGTGTTTTTGGATTCGAGTTCAATTAAAAAAAAACTCGTCGATAACTCATATAATTAAGCAATAGTACATTGAAAGATGGTTAAGCAAAGCAAGTTGGGTCTAAGGTCGGAGATAAGATTTTGGAAAGTTAAGAGGAACAAAGCTTAGATACAAAGACAGAGTCCCCTCTTCATCAAGTTGAAGGTGTAATTAATTTTAAAAAACCAAAAAATTGGGTATAAAGATAACAAACAAAATACAGAAAGTTAAGATGGGCCCAAACGGCCCGACATAACTGAAAGATGCCTGAGACGTGACCAATCTCGTCTTATGCAATATGGAGCCATCTCCAAGTTGCGCTGCGATTAGCCGCTCAATAATTTGCATACTAGCGATATCATTTGGACAATTCTATTAAATGACGACTATTAATTCAATGAATGAAGAATGCAATTTAAGTATTGCAAGTAAAACAAACTCGACTTATTGGCGCAAAAACATACAAAAAAAAAACAATTATTTGTAGTTATGTGGACGTAAGAAAACCTCATGGCAAAAAGATTATGACCAACTTATGTGAGATTTAACGAAAATAACTAATTTTAAACCAATAAAAATAGGAGTGGACCTAATGTTAGTGTGTTTCTGGTATGTATGAGCTCTTTCAGTTTTATGTTTCACGTGGCCTAATTATATTTTCTTATCCTTTGTTACTTATTTTACAATATTAACCATACGGAATTGCAAACGATATATTCCGTTAGTATCTATCAATAGAAAAATAGATAACTGAAACAAAAATTAAAATAAAATAAAAAAATAAGATCGAATCTTATGAAAGGATATATTTCGTAAATTAACACATTGTAGAACGTTTAGAAAACGCACTAGCACAAATTTTTTCTTTAAATTATGATGCTCTGACCAAAATCCGTTTCAACAAAAATAAAATAAAAATATGATGCTCTGCTACGACAACGTCTTATTTTTATATTTTTTTAGAAGAGAAACAGTTTTGATTTTTGGTTTTGTTTTGGCTGTTTGTGTGGGATGCTGCCTTCCCCAGATGATAGCAAATTAAGTTTGATTTCCAATTTCTCTTTTTTTTTTCCAAGTTATCGAAGTTTACATTTAATACTTTGAGTTGCGTTCGATGCTCATAAAGAAACATAGATCGATAGATGACGCGCGCAACACATAAGTTTCCCTCTTTTCAAAAAAATAAAAACTCATATGGCTTTGATTGATAACTAACAACGGTATCAAAAAAATATGGTACAAGTTATACCGTTTTAATAGTTATCAATTACAAAACAATACGAAAAAGTTACTAACAGTATTAGATCATCTTCGGAGTTCTCAACGGAGTTCTCAACAATTAAAAATAAAAAATTCAAAAAGTAAAAGAAAGAAAGAAGAGGAGTTCTCCTTTGAAAACCACATGAAAAATCCATTAACATAGGTATCATCTTTTAAGTGGTTCACTTTCTTGCAAATATTAAAATTTAATTGTGTTTATTGAATTATATAAAAAAACTTTATATTTTACTGTCTAGATACCTTTGTTGAGAATCTCAACCAATGAAAATGTCCTTATATTCAGTTTTTTTATACCGTTTTTTTTACATGTCTATTTTTTTTACAGTTTTCAATTATTTTATAACCATTTATCACTCGAGTTTACCGCTAAAAGTTTCAGCTTACCGCTAAAAATCTTATACTGTTTTAAGTTACCAATTAGACCCATAATTTTCTCTGCTAACTTTTCAAAGACGGCAACGAAAATATAATTTTAATATGGATATTTTCCGTTCTCGAATTAGGGTCTCTTCTAAAGAAATTAGGGTTTCCAAAATTAAAGAGGCGGTCTAATTAATTATTTGAATCCTAGGTGAATATGGAAACCTAAATGGGAAAGCTATAAAAACTAAAAAGAGACATGGAGACAACTTGTATGCATCGATCATAAGAAAATGTACATCTTTGAAGAAGTGATTATTAGTTTCGGTTTTTTCTGGTGAATAATAAAAATTATTCATATAATCACAAAATAGCCATAAATTTTTTGTGATTACCTCGAAAAATCACGAAAAATTACGAAAAAGGCACGGAAAACTAATATAGCCACAAAAAAAATTTATGTGACTATTTTGGTTTTTTCGTGGATTTTTCGTGGCTACACACATAATTTTTACTAGTATCTCAACGACATGGATTCTAAACTATGAATCTAAAACGCACGCTCTCAATTATTACAGAACTTCATGATTCTTCTCAATAAAGATTCGAGTAGTTGAGCGGACTCTTATCCGGAGTCCTAACAGTCGTGAAATTCTGGCTCAACAAAAAAAAACCGTATGGGAAACGAAAGATGCAGCAATTGTATTCAAGAACACACCTGCTTTCCTTGCTGGGGATGAAACATGAAGAAATGTAGCTAACGTGTTGTCCAAGGCAAAGATCAACTTCTGGATTCAGCATCACATCATTTCTAAAATCTGCAAAGACGTGATTAAAATGAGCCGTTGCCTTGAAGAAGAAGAAGACAAAGAAGGTTGGTTGAAGCTGAAGTTGAAGCTGAAGTTGAAGTTGAAGTTGTTAAAGAAACATAGCAGGATAATGACTTGGAAGGTCGCTTAATTAATACTAACAGAACAAGACTGCATAATCTGTATAGAAGAGTTATCATTAGGTGGTAAGAGGAAGATCATGAAGTTGCATTGTTTCTACAATTTTCATAGGGATTGTTGTGACGATATCCAAAATCCCTGACCAAGAAAGATGATGGTTTTTTTTTGAACAAACAAAAATAAATAGTGTTTATGTTTCTCTTCAGTTTGTCTTTCAAGCAATTCTTACAAACACATAGTAGGGTACAACCACAAAGGAGGTATAAACAGGATCAAAAGATATAAGGCTCGTATTTAGGATATGGTTTATAAGAGACTCGAAGATGTATTATACAAAGGGGGATTTTATTATATGAAAACACTCAAGAGATTACAAGAACACTCAAGCTTCTCTCTCACTTATTCTCTCACACTTAGCTTACTCGGCTTGAGTTCTAACTCTCACCAACGCTTAGCTATTTATAATACAAACCCTAGAGAATATTACATGGCATATTCTCTTAGATATTTACGCTCACACATATAACACGTGGTTTTATCCCTAGTTAGGTACAACCACTTATCCACTCATTCTCACACATGTTTTATTTTACATTATTATTTTTAACACTCACTTATTATTATTTATTTGTAAAAAGATCTAAAAGATCATTTAAACTTCTTTTTTACTTTGATTACCCGTTTTGTTTATTATTTTGTTTATTATTATTTTTTAACTGAAATTATACCGAACCATACTAAACTATACCGAACCGAAGAACCGAACTACCCGAAACTATACGAATTTATCCGAATTTATCCGATTTTAACTCAATTTAAATAAAAATTAAAAAAGTTCGGTTACTTTTGGATTTGAAATTCAAGAATCGAGTTATATGAGAACCGAATCGAACCGAACCATGTTATGTTTTGGTTAGTTTCGGCCAAATTTTCAAAACCCGAACTATCCGAAGAACCGAACCGAATAGATCTGAACTATCCGCATGCCTAAGTCATTTCTATAGTAATTGGGACTACAAGATACAACAAATCGATCACTTGTCAGAAATTTGGTATCTGTTTCAGATTTTAGAATCTTTAGTACATTGAGAATGTCGACCAAATCTGACTGGGTTAGGGTTTGTAATACCGTACAAGTGAAGTCAATCGGGGTCTTCTTCAACTTCTACAGTATCGTTGGATTCTCTTCATCAATATCAGTGAGAATTGTTGAAAAGATTCTCACTGACATTAATATGGCTAGGTGTGATGTGATGATTATAGTTGTTGGGCCCACTCGTTAAAAGATTATATCTGTTTGGGCTTCTAATATTTGGGGACTTCTAACTTCTGATGGGCTTTGGTATCGAAAGAGTTAGAAGTCCTAAGATTGTTAAGGCTTCAAGGAAGAAACGTAAAACAGTAACAACACACACTATATTTTGATATATCCCGAGTCCTGAGATTAGCACACTCACTAAACTCTTCACGGATTATTTCTTTAATCCACATGTTCACTCCACTTACTTTTGGTTTAGTAAATATCAAAGTGTTTATTATTTGTTAACCTAAACAGAAAAAATGAAAAAAAAAAGACACATACCATTCAACCACTATCTTTCTTCTCCAATTTACATTCCCAAATATGTAGATTTGTGGAATTATAACTTTGTTTGATTTCAGTATTGTGTTATAATGAAAATGTAGATGATGATGAAGAAGAAGAAGTGGAAGACGAAGGTGACCATGAAGTCATATCCATAGGGTAACTCCCCAAGACACGCAAGAACGACGTGAACTCCTGAACCTCAGAGAGCGCGTTCTGCGCACGCGCCTCCGCCATCGAAGCCTCGAAGTCGACGTAAAACATATACTCGAAATGCTTCGCCGTCCCGACGTTAGCCTCGTCGACGAGCCTAATCGGAACGTTATGGTTAGGCCTCGACTCGATCTTAGTCAAGCTAATATTCCTAAACGCAAACGCCGAAAGCACTTTGAACAGAACGCACGTGCCTTTCTCGTGCGCGAACACGATGCTCGTCTTGAACGGCCGATCCGTCCTCGGTATGATCGGCTCACGCGCAAGCATCACGAAGCGCGTGACGTTACTCGCGTCGTCATGGATCCCGTCCTCGAGAATCTCCAGACCGTAGATCTCCGCAGCGCGTGCGCTCGCTATCGCAGCGGTGTCGCGGATGTTGTTCGCCGCGATGAACTCGGCGGCTCCGGCGGTGTCGTCGACGGCTTCACGCGCCACGTTGAGGCCGAGTTTCGTGAGCGTGTGCTCGCACTGAGCGAGTCCTTGAGGATGAGAGATGACGCGCGTGAGGAACTCTTTCCGTACGCCGGGAAGAGCCATGAGACAGTGGTGAACGGCGAGCTGAACTTCTCCGACGATGTGAAGCCGGTGACGGAGGAGAAGATCGTAGTTCCGATGAATCGAGCCTCCTAGAGAGTTCTCCACGGGTAAAACCGCGCGATCCGCGATCCAGAGCTCAACCGCCTGAAACGCGACTTCGAATTGATCGCAAGGGATCGGTTGACAGTTAGGGTAAGCTTTACCGGCGGCGGCTTCAGAATAAGCTCCGGGAACGCCTTGATACGCGACTCGGAGATTAGATCCGTGAATCGGAGCCGGAGATAGATCCGTAATGGTGAGAGGCTTCTTCTTCAATTGCTGATTCGGAGCCAACGAATTGTTATCGAACGGTACAAGATTCAATCCCGAGGTTTCGGCGACACCGTTCACGGCGGAGAGTACAGATTCAGATTGCTCCTGAGAAACGACTTTGCCGGAGAGAATGGCGCAGGAGCTTTTCCAATCTGATCTACTTGAACCATTGGCGTAAGAGTCAGATCTCTTACTGCAATGTATGAAGCGTCTCCGTGACAGCGTTGTCGCCGTCGTCGGAGTATGGGAAGATCGGAGCATTGGGTTGAGATTGTGGGGAGAAGAAGGAAGAAGAGTTCTCATGTTTGTGATTTTGTTTTTCAGGTGAGAGTTTGAGAATGATGAATTAAAGGAAGGAGAGTGAGAAGGAGGAGGAAGACAAAGTTGAGTGTTATAGGAGAAGAGAAGAAGATCGTGGAGTGATCTCTTGCCTCTAACGATCCTTCACCTACCACCATATACTTTGTTTTTTTTTCGATTCATTTGGTTAAAACAAAAGATGGTGGTGGGCCAAGATGATAAAGCCCAAAAGATGTATAGAGATTTTCAATGCAGATTTGCTTGCATTTTCACGACGACGACTCTCCCATCTTTCTATTTAAATGAAATCTCTTGGATTGGGAAAAAACATATATATTGAAATCTCCACTATGCTGCCAGATTTGTTTTTTTTTTTTTTTTAATTTGGTCAGGTGCATTATTATTTTTATATTTTAGAAAGATCTTTAACCACAATGAACTAATTTATTTATACCACGCTATAGATTTTCTACAATCTTGTCTTCACTAATGTATAGAAATCGTATTATCTGAAAATTGAACATCACACTTCCTGAAAATAAGATTTTTATACATTAATGAAGACAAGCTTGTAGAAAATCTATAGTGTGGTATAAATATGTATCTTAAAGTGGTCAACTTCAAATTTTAGTAGATAGACTGTATATGCTAGACATCAATTTCAACTCTAGTAAGTCTCGCTTTGGTCCCCTATGTACACCTTCCCTACAGTTGTCAGGACAGTTGCCAGGGATGAAGTCTCTTCGGTAATAAGAAGTGAGCGTTAGGGTCGGCTTCATCTTCAAAATATCATGAATCCCCCGCTTATTCTCGCGCTCATCACCCGTAAGATTAATTTCAAAAACGTATACATGAAGGAAATGGTATTTATTACCATGTCGCAAGACTCGCAACTCGATTACCGCTTAGATGCTACCATAATTTTTTTTTATTTGGTTGGTCCATTATTATTTTTATTATAAATTATGAAAATAATTACGAGAACAATTCTACAATATATATATCTTTATATTTTACAAAGATCTTTAACCACAATGAACGACTTTACTTGCACTAAGAACATCAAACATCAAACCACTGTACTAAGAGAATTTCTATCTACTAAAATTTGAGGTTGACCACTTTAAAATACATATTTATCTATATCGATTAAAACAATAAAACCGTTTAGTTTATTTTGACGAGTATAAGCACGAATTAGATATGAAAATATATATTTGAATTATCTGTTGAGTACTTAGGGCATGATTGTTTGTGGCGGTAGACAACCAAAATTTAGTGTACAACTCTAAATCATGCCAATCAAGCTTTAGAAATTTTGTCTTTCATTTTTTACTCACAGCCAAAATATATACTTTTTCACCTTTTTAGCTGTACAAAACATTTTTTTTCTAAAACACCTAATTTTAAGTTTTTCAAAGTTTATAATTTTACAGCTAAAATCCTAAAACACTTAATTTTAGGTTTTTCAAAGTTTATAATTTTACAGCTAAAATCTTACAGCAATAAAATCTACAGCTACAGAAAAAAAAACTTACAACCATATTTCTTTAGTAAAAACGTAAAACTACAGTTGCTACCAATCAAGTCCTTAAAGTTTTAAAAATGATTACAAATATTTAAAACTACTTAAAAGTTAAAAGTACACTAACATTTTTTTGAAATATTTTTGAAGTTAATTACCTGAAATATCTGATTTTAGATTTAATTTTTATCTGAATTAGTGAGAATTAATACAAAAATTACTATAACATGAACTGTTATTCAAAACATTTGTTTCATATTTGATTAGGTATACTTCAAATAATATTTAAATAATATATTGTTATGCATTAATCAGACGGTGAACGAAAACCTAGCGCCTAACTGATTAATTATAGCTCTGGGCAAAAAACCCGGATCCGAAAACCCGAACCGGAACCGACCCGAAATAACCGGTTCGGATCGGGTTTGGTTATTGGTTTTTTACCCGACGGGTCCTGAGTTTCAGAATCGTGGGTATCGGTTCGGTTCCGGTTCTTACCCGGAACCGATCGGATACCCGAAATTTTTTTTTTTTTCTAGTTATCTTGTGATCGAGTTAGGGTTTTGCGGGGCAATTTTCCGACGAACCAGAAGGATCCAGAAGTAGATCTACATATGGTTTCGAAGGTCTCGCATTCAGCTACTCAGATCTTCTTTCCGTTACCGATTCCGATATATATTCCATCCGGAAATAAGTTTGTAAGTTGACGAAAATTCACTTTTCTGAAAATTTCAGTTTTTAAACTTGATTTTTGTTCGGGTATTTGGTTATATTTCGGGTATACGGATACTTGTTTTACTATTTCGGGTCCAATCGGGTAAAAATACCCGAACCGAACCGAAATTATAGGAGAATCGGTTTTTTTCGGGTATTTTACGGTTCTCAAAATTTAGACCCGAACCGACCCGGAACCGACAGGAACCGAACCGGAACCGAATTGAAATCCTTTCGGTACCTATATGGGTAAAAATTCTCTGTACCCGAAAGACCCGGAACCGATCGGTTCCTACCCGGAACCGATCCGAATATCCAAATGCCCAGGGCTAATTAATTATGTATACATCGAATGAGTTAATTTGCAAGTAGGATTTCAAAAATCCCAAGCATTTGTCAAGTAATTGATAAATAGCTTTATTAATCGGTTAAAATTGGTATTAAACCGAATAATTGATTTAGGTGGCCGATTAAATGACTGTCTGATTAAATTACCTGGTTTGGTCTTAATTGTAGTGAAGTACTACTGCTGAGCACCCAGACAGGCGAGTAGTCGTATATGCATCCGCGTTTTTAAACTAGAGTTATACATCCCAATGCATAAAAAGAATTCTAATTATTCTAATAATTTCATCTAATACGTGTATAAATTATAGACAAAATAAAAATAATTTTTTTCTCTCATGATGTCATTGTCCAACTCAAAATTTAAATGATCTTTCGTCCATTTATGCTTCATATAAAAATAGTAAGGGAAGGCTAAATCCATCTACTTTTGTTTTCGTAGTATAAGTACAAAACCTTCCACATAATTAGATATTTTTAATATCATTTGTAACCAACTCTTCAAAGTCCAAACCAATACATATCCTCTCACCTACCAATTTCGGCTCAAATTTATTAATGAAAATTCCTCTTAACTCATACTTCCTTTGAAAGAAACGTCAAACGTGTCATTAAGCCTGGACGCGGATCGGATATTCGGAAATTTTCTAGTATTTGTGATTTATTTCGTTTTTACCGGATATCTAATTTTATGATTTGATTTGTTCCGGAAATATACGGATATCGGAAAATCTGGATATTCGAAAAATTTACCGATATTTGCGGATATTTGCGTATGTTTAGTTTGATCTTTTTAATACAAACTAAAAACTAAAATACATATTTTTTATGAAAAATATTTTTTTTTTATCTAAGCTATCAAATAAAATATTAAAAAATAAGAAAAAGATAAAAATTTAACTTATAAGTGAAATAATTTCCTATAAAAAAAATTCTTTTTAATTTGTTAAATTTTAGTATTAAAATAACTAATATATAAATAGAAATTCACAAAAACTTATATATACATATAAGAATTATATAATATATGTATAATTGTTTATATACATATACATATATATGCATATAACGGAGCAGATCGGATATCCGTCTCTTAAAATTTTAGTATTTGTGATTTGCTCCGTTTTCAACGGATATTGATTTCTAATGTTTGCTTTGCTCCATACAATTACGGATATCCGGATTTTTCGAATCGAATCGAAGTAAATAACGAATCAAATCAAATATAACGAATATTTTGCCCAGCCCTACGTGCCATTAACTATCCAAAATAAAAAAGGTTGGAAAATTTACAATGATCACAAAAAAGAAAACAAAAGAAAAGATCACTTTTTACCACTTTTTGCTACTGTATTTTCTTTTCGAATACCCACCCATTTACGTATTCTTATATTTTGATTTATTCCATTAATTATTACAATCTGTTTATTATGTATTTTATTTTGAAAATAAAAGAATTAATGTATGTATCAACTGATCGATGTATGTATCATTTTAAAACTTTTTTTTATAGTATTGTGAAATAACAAAAGATTACATCCTTTATACATTGGATATTTTGGTTGCTCAATCTTTCACAATAGATTCTTCTTACTCAATTAGATGCCTATACAACCGAGTTTTAAAACATTGAGAAAGATTAAGACAATATCAGAATAGAATTTGTATAATATCTCTTTAACAAACTAAAACGCAAATAGAATCAGAAACACATAAGATAGTTATCCTCGAATCAATATCTTGTGTAAGTTTTTCTCTTATTGATAATGTGATTATATAATATATATATATATATATATATATATATATATATGTCTTAGTTATGGGTAACAAGCCTTTTTATAGTAGTTTACAGCCTCTTCTCCATCGCTGCTAAATGTTGTTGATATTGCTCGAATTTTGATTAAACCCCCTGAAGGTAGTTACATGACATCGATAAAACAAGGATTTGTTGACTTAGACTCATCTCTTAGTCTACGAAATGTGTTTTTTTGTTGATGGATTGCAATGTCTTCTGATTTCAATGTCTCAATTGAATAGAGATTATGGTAGTATGTTTTAGATAACTGACAAGCTTTGTATTATTCAAGACCGCATCACAACATTCTGATTGGAGCGGATGCACTACGTAACATATACTGCAGCTGCGATGGGAATTTCAAATTCATAACATCTTGAGGCATCGTCGCTTAAGCCATCATGCTTCTAAATCTATGGAGATTTTGAAAATTTATGGATTTAATAATCGTAATAATAAAGCTTCTGACATTTGTATTCGAGTCAAACATTTTCAGGATTATTTTTCATTGATTCATAATAAAACAAACATGGTTTTAGAGTTAGTTCACTGTGATTTATGGAGGTCATACCGCACAACGGCTATATGCTGCTCACTTTATTTTCTCACCAAACTTGATGATTATTCGTGAGCTTTATAGATTTATTTGCTTCTATCAAAACAGGATGCACCGATTCATTTAAATAATTTTCTCTTAGTTGAAATACAATTTCATCAAAAATTTAAGACTATTCACAGCGATAATGGTTTAAAATTTATTTGCCTCACCAAATTTTTCAACCAAAAAAGAATCATCCATGAAACTTCTTCTGTTGGCACTCAACAACCAAATGGTCAGGTGGAGCGCAAATATTGACACATTTTGAACGTTGCTCATGCTATACGGTTTGAAGCCAATCTTTCCATTAGAGTTATTGTATCCTTACAACAAGATATTTGATAAATCAAACCTCTACAATGATACTTCAAGGAAAGACTTCTTTCGAGTTAATCTAAAATTGATATCTTCTTATGAAACATCTTTGTGTTTTTGGTTGTATTTGTTATGTTCACAATCAGAAACATGGAAGTGACAAATTTGTTACACACACCAATCGATCAATTTTCATGGATATCCATTTGAGAAAAAGGGATGACGAGTTTACAATCTCGAAATATGGGTAGTATATGGATCTCGTGATGTTGTTGTTTGTGAAACAAAATTTTTAGAATTTTCGTGTTCACCATCTCCATCATTGTCATTGTTCCAAGCAGGAACGTCATTGTTTAGTTTCTTTGATACGCCACTGAATAAGAATGATGATAATTTTATGGATATAATTTCGGTTGAACTTGATACTAATGAAGCGTCATCCTCTTCCACTGCATCAGATACGCTGATAATACAACCTACAACATATTATGTGGAGGCATTTACTCCAAAATATGATCTCAAATTATTGTTGCACCTGTTCCTGAGTCTGTACATGCATCTATTTCTGATCTTACTTCGGTAACTACAACATAATATGTTTCAGACCTTACTTCGACAGTTGCAAATTTTTTTTTGTTACATACATTGTTTTAGTTCTCGCTTCATCATCAGTTGTTGATTCCTCGCCTTTTGATATAACTGAAATAAAACATCTAGGTCGTGGTTATTGTAAACGCACTCATTCTGTCAAGCTCACATATTATGTTATGTATCTTACCCATGAACAGCCTTGTGTTACACCATATCCTTTGGCTGATTTTCTTGATTGTTCTCGGTTTTCTTCTGAACATCAAGCTTTTCTTTTTGCGATTGCTTCTGGTATTGAACCTCAACACTAAAAAGATGCGACTCTTGATGAAGTTGCCGTTTTTCCATGAAGGATGAGACAGAAGCTCTAGAGGAGAATGGAACATGGATAACCGAGGATTTTCCTCCGAAAAAGCGAGCTATCGGCTGTAAGTGGATTTATAACTTAAATTTAGCGATGATGGCTCATTTAAACATTACAAGGCTCGTTTGGTTGTTCTTAGTAACAATTCAGAGTTTCTTAAAGGTCATTGTTTCTCTGGCCTGAGAAGTACACCAAATGGATATGCATAATGGAATTCTTCATGGTGATTTAGATGAAGAAGTATATATGCGTTTACCTCTGGGCTTTCAGAGACAACTGATAACAAAAAGTTTGTCAACTTTGGAATATGGACTACGTAAAGATCCACGTTACTGGTTTCAAAGCTAAATACAGCTTTGAAAGAGTATGGTTTTCACCAAACCATACCAGATTACTCTATTTTCACGTTTGAATGCCAAGATACTCGTCTTCATGTCCTTGTTTATGTTGACGATTTGATTATCACTGGTAGTTCACCTACAATGATTCATGAGTTCAAACAATATATAAGCACTTGCTTTCACATGAAATATTTGGTATACTAATAAATTAGCATATTTTAACATTCATTCTAGATAGCTTTGCATGTTCTTTTACATCCATTTAGCCACTTTTAGTCCCATTTGCATCCATATTAGAGTCTAGTGAGTTTTAGCTTAAGGTGTTGCATATTTGTACATATTAATTCCTTATTAGGTGTCTTGGAGGCTTGGAGGGCCTTATGGAGTGATGGATGACAAGGAGGAAGAAGAGAATATGGCCAAACAAGAAGCATACGAGTTTTAGAAATGTATCGACCTTGGTGTCGAGCTACAAAGGTCGATATGGCCTGGCAGGAAGGACAAGAGGAGTGTATCAGATGTTTGTATCGAGCTATACAAGACCCATCCGGAGAAAAGTCGTGAGCATATCGGGCATTTGCTAGCTCGATACAAACCCCAGCCGAAGATCAAGCCTGGCGTATCGAGATTTATGTCGAGCTACCAAGCTCGACACGGTCCTTGAAGAAAATTTTTAGCAGTGTATCGAGCTGCATATCGACCTAGCAAGCTCGATACGCTGCCCGATTTTTAGACTTAAACCGGGTCAATACCCGGTTTGTTACGGGTTGACCCGGTTTATTCCGGGTTGACCCGGTTTGTTCCGAGTTGACCCGGTTCGTCCACTGTTCACTATAAATAGTAAATGACCTAAATTTTAGTAAGTATCTTTTAATCTTTTGTTCTTGCTTAGAAAACCTTCCTCTTTGGTTTCTAAGTGATTTTGTAAGACCTTTATTTGAGTTTATGCAATTTAGTACTTATCTTTCTTAATCTTTCATATCTATCTCTCTAATCATGTTTATCTTCATTTCTTTTATAGGATTTGAGGGTTTAAACATGATTAGTGAGTAGTTTCCTTAGGATCTAAGGATGGGTTAGATTTAGGGTGTTTCAAGTGTTGATCTTGATGTCTAGGATTAGATCTTCTCATTTCACTCTTTGTTTAGTGCTCTAAATGCTAGTTTAGCCTTTATCATGCTAAAACTAGGCGTTAGGGAATTTTCCACTCACAAGGTTTTTGTTGAAATTCCCCAACCAACTAAACAAGAGATTTACATTCCTAACTCATGGAAGTGATTGTCTAGGGTGTTTATTAGCATTTTAGAACTGTTTCATAATACTTGTTAGCTTCCTTTTCACAAACAAAAGTTTGATCTTGATTAGGATGATTAATGAAGGGATTAGTGCCATGGAAGTGGATTAGTCTTGCTTTGAGTTCTAAGCTTATGGATTAGCATATATTGTGATTGATTGACATCAAATATTGATTCTTGGAACACCTTAGATTGATAACCCCATCCTTGGATTCGTTTTAGCCATTTGATAATCTTACTTAGTAGTTAATTAGTTTTTGTTTACTTGGTTTGATCACTTAGGTTGATAGTTAACAACAAACCCTTTTATGCTTGCTTAGATTAAGGAGTTTTATGCATTCCGATTGTCATAATCACACCCAATTGGATTGATCCTCAAAGACCTACAATGACATGAGTAGGTTTGAGTAATTGCTTTGGTAGGCTCAAAAAAACCCTACTTATCAATTTGGCGTCGTTGCCAGTTGGGCTTTGTTTTGTGCATTATGATTTTAATTCTACTTGAGACTAAACTTTATTTTTTATTTGATTACTAATCTCACTTGCTTGGTTAACTCTTTGTCTCTATAGGTGTATGAACTTGAGGTCTAGTTCATCTAAGGCGTTTGGGAATGGGTATTCTAGAAGGACAAGGTGGTAATGGAATACCACAAAGGAATCAAGGGAATGAGGCTCAAGCTCCTAGAGTGCCTCAATACCCTCCACGCCAACCTAGGCACATTGGGGCTGGAGATGCTCCTAATACTAATGCCAATTGCCAAGGTATCCTCCCTCCTCCAGTTGAGAACAACAACTTTGAGATAAAGAGTGGATTGATCAACATGGTGCAACACAACAAGTTCCATGGGTTAGATTTGGAGGATCTTGTTTGATAGGATTTGTGATATGACCAAGATAAATGGCATATATGAGGATGGTTTCAAATTGATATTGTTTTCTTTCTCCCTTGACGACAAAGCACATCAATGGGAGAAGACACTTCCAAGAGTTTCCATCACTTCATGGGACCAATGCAAGAAGGCTTTCCTTGCTAAGTTCTTCTCCAACACAAGGACAACAAGGTTGATAAATGAGCTATCTAGCTTCACCCAAAAGAACAATGAGAGCTTTTGTGAATCATGGGAAAGGTTCAAGGGATACACTACCCAATGCCATCATCATGGCTTCTCCGAAGAGACTCTCTTGAGCACTCTCTACCGCGGTGTTCTCCCCAAGTTTAGGATGCTTCTGGACACAACAAGTAATGGAAACTTCTTGGGTAAAGATGTAGAAGAAGGTCTAGAGCTTGTGGAGAACTTGGCACAAAGTGATGGCAACTATGGTGAAGACTATGACAGATCTTCAAGAGATGGTGGTACTTATGAGGACCAAAGAAGGAAAGAGATGAAATCTCTTAATGAGAAAATGGATAAGTTGCTCCAAGCTTCACAAAAGCATGTTCACTTTGTGGGTGATTGTAATGAGAGTCAAGGGGTAAAACAAGAGTTGGATGAAGATTCCCAAGAAGAGGTCAACTACGTGGGTGGCCAAGGTTATCAACAAGGATACAACAACTATAGGAACAACAATCTTTCCTATAGGAGTACAAATGTGGAGAACCCCCAAGATCAAGTCTACCCTCAACAAGGACAAGGAGGTCAACAAAAACCAATTGTCCCTTTCAAACAACAACAAGGATTTGTTCCCAAGAACAACCACCAAGGGAACAATCAAGGAAACCAAGGGAATTATCAGTCCAAGCAACACCCTCCACCGGGTTTTGGACAAGATTTGGATATGAGGAATGTGTTAAAAAAAATTCTCCAAGGTCAAGCAAGTAATGCTCTTGATTTGAGTAAGAAGATGGCTGAAATTCACAACAAAGTGGATTGCTCTTACAATGACCTTAACTCCAAGTTTGACACTTTGAGCTCCAAGATCAAGCAAATGGAGAACAACAAGGGCATTGCTTCCTCTTCTACACGCGCTCAAGCTTCTTTGCTCGGTAAACCCGAGCCAAACCCCAAAGACTATTGCAATGCTATCTACTCTATTGATGAAGAAGAGTATGAGCGAGTGGTGGCTGAATTTGAGCAACTATTTGAGTGTCCCAATGAAGCATCTATAGTTAATGAGGACATTGAAGTTCTAGTGGGGGAGGAGGTCAT
Source organism: Alliaria petiolata (assembly GCA_020283515.1). Lineage (NCBI taxonomy): Eukaryota > Viridiplantae > Streptophyta > Magnoliopsida > Brassicales > Brassicaceae > Alliaria > Alliaria petiolata. The sequence goes on from JAHZTW010000001.1 coordinate 376,797,615, forward strand.
TGAAAATGACCATTTGGTTGTTGCTAAACCAAAGGGTAAAGAAGAGCTTGATGAGGATGTGAATTCTACACAAGCAAGAGTTGTTGAGAAGGAAAGAGAAGTGGCTAAGAAGACTGAAGTTGAGGCTTATGATCTCCTTGTCTACAAGCCACCACTCCCTTTTCCTGAACCGGTGTTGACAAAGGCACGAAAGAAGCTACTCTTAAGCTTTAGAGGGAGTATGGAAAAAGTTGGTGTACCTTTGCCTAAGGTGGAGAATTTGTCCCAAGTCCAGGGTCAAATAAGGTTCATCAAGTACTTGTTTGCCAACATAGAGAAGGTTGAGGAGCTGATTGAAGTCCTAGACCCACCAAGCACAACAAGGAAGGAGTCCAAAGTTATCACAAAGCTTGGAAATCCGGGAAATTTTTTGATTTCTTGTTCTCTTGGGGACTTGAAGATTGATGAAGCCTTGTGTGACTCTGGCTCAAGTGTCAATGTGATGTCCCTTGAGATGTTCAAGAATCTTGAGATCACTACTATGAAGAAGTATCCATCACACATCACATTTGTTGATGCTTCCTCAAGACAACCACTAGGTCTTGTAGAGGATTATCCATTGAGAGTTGGTGAATGCTTAGTCTCAACTGACTTTATTGCCATGGACATGATTCAAGCAGCAAGGCTACCTCTTCTTCTAGGGACACCCTTCCTCAACACAGCTGGTGCAAGCCTTGACTTCATCAACAGGAGGGTGATTCTCAAGAATGTAGATGCAAAGGTCTTCAATCCTATGAAACCTTCTGTTTTGAGCCTATGTGGAACCATCAAATGTGACACTACGGAGGCTGAAGAAGGACGACCAAAGGAGCAGCTGATGGGTCTCACTTGTGTGGTGATGAGTGAGAATAAAGCCGTGTATCACAACGAGTATGATGGGCCAAGCTTTGATGGTGAGAGTCTTCTAGCAATGTTTGATGGGCTCAAGATTGTGGAGTCAATAGCCGAGCCACCAAAGAAGTCTAAGAAGAAGAAGAGGGTGCTGCAAGCTGGATCAGGCACCATGTACATCAAGAAAGGAGGAGGAAAGCCAATTCCACTCCTTGTTCACCCCCATGCCTAAGGGTTTGAAAAGTCAAGCTTAGTGACTTTAAACAAGCGCACTTGGGAGGCATTCTCATGTCTATATTTGTATATATTTGCACTTTTTAATTCAATAATGTGTTTTCTAGTGTTTGTGGATGTCATGTTTGGATTGAGGAGGTTGAGCCAAGAGAAAAAGCTTGCCAAAGAATTTTTGGCATTGTATCGAGCTATGTATCGACCTACCAAGGTCGATACAACTCTTACAGAGAATTTGGCGTAGCCGTATCGGGCTTTTGTATTGACCTACTAAGGTCGATACAGATGGGCCAAGGAAATTTGGACCTCCGTATCGGGCATCTGTATCAAGCTACCTAGCTCGATACAGTTTTAAAAAGCCGCGTCTGCAAGCGTATCGAGCTATGTATCGACTTACATAGCTCGATACGTTCCCTTTTCAGGTAAGTCAACGGGGTTTGACCGGTTTAATTCACTCGAATTAAACCGGTTCTCTCCCCTTCTTCTTCCCCAAACACGAAAATTTCCCCATTCACACACACACTTGCGATTTTTGGGTCTCTCTCTCAATTTTCAAGCAATTTTCGTGATTCGAAGTGCCTCTTACTCGATTTATTGTGCTCATCTTGATTCTAAGTCAATTGCGTTCACCCCTTCGCTCTTTAACGAGGTAAACAATCCTAAAAACCAAGTTTTTCATCTTTTGCTCTAATGGTGAAAAATTTGGGGAATTTTGTATTGGGGTGTTCGAATTGATTGTTTATGGCTTGGACATTTCTTGATTATGGTTAGCGAGTAGATTTCGAGTGTTATACTAGGATTTCCATGGTTAATTTTCGAAAATCTGACACTTAGGGTTCATGGTGCGAAATTCAAATTACTCTCTTGAACCTTGTTATATTTTAGTGCTTTTACTTGCATTTGTTTGCATCAGCCATGCTCATGGATTGCCAATAGATAGCACTCGAATTTGGACAACTCGAAAATTTTGTAAATTTTGTATTTGCCAAAATTTTGCTAAGTGTGGAATTGGGGGGAAAATTCAAAAATTTGGCATTGATCTTGTTTGTTGCTTTCTAATTGCTATTGTTGGCTGTTCAAAATGAGTCGCTTACTCCCTATACAAGTTTTGTTTCTCCTATAGGTACAATGGGAAGAACCAAGGGAGATAAAAAAACACAAGGAGCAAGCTCTCAAGCAAGACCATCAAAGAGCCAAGGAAAGAAGAGAGTGGTTGAGGACCGAGAGGTTGGAAGTGAGGAGGAACAATTGGTGCTTGGGTCAAAGAAGAAGGCCCCCACGAGAGCTTCGAAAGGGAAATCAAATGCCACACAAGAGGTGCAAAAGAAGAAGCTAACATCCGAGGAACTCCTCAAGGCATTCATGGGTATGCGGTTCAAAGCAACGAAGTACCCGCATGAGCAGACGTTTCGAGCCTTGGGGATCTTCGAGGACTTCCAAACTCTCTTCTCCAACATGGGGTTGGCCAAGTTCATCACCATGGCCCATCCCGCTTACAAGCTCGCGACATGTGAGTTCCTATCTTCCCTCACCGCGCACTTCTACTATGACGGAAAGGATTCACCACCGCGAGATGGTCATGGCTTCATTAAGTTCAAGATCCATAGGACCGTCTACACAATGTCCTTCCGCCAACTGAACGAGATCTTTGGTTTCCGAGAAGGTGAAAGGAGAACAAAGATGCTCACCATTGATGAGTGTGAGTTGAAAGGCTTGTGGGAGACAACTGCGGTTGGCAATTTTAAACCGGGAGGAAGCACGGGGACTACTATAAGGCATCCGGTGTTGAGGTATGCACACAAAGCTCTTGCTCACACTTTCTATGCAAGGAAGGAGGCCGGGAAAGTCACCAAAGAGGAGCTCGAGTTGTTAGATGTAGGTCTTTTCAAGTTCACCGGGTTTCACACAAGAGGAGGCACAAGAGTCCGAGGAGATAGGACGGGAGCTGGTATGGTTAGCATATTGGTTAGGCAGTTGCTCTCTTACCAAGATTGGGTTGTCTTGATGAAGGACAAGGATCTCGAGGCTTGTGGACATCGGCTAGGGACGGATAGCCTTGACCCCGAGTGGATGGACATATTCTACCTTGGAAGGACTATATTTCTCTCGGGAAGGTTAGGCCACCGATTTGCCTACAAGTTCGCGATAGACGCAAAGACCGAGGCCAAGATTTGTCACCCGAACTCGCAAGCCACCTCTTTCCAAGACGTCTCCCACATCGACTTTGTGCCCCCATATGAGGACCTCTACAATCACGCTGTCAATCCACCTCTCCACTCCCTTTCCAAGAGAGGGACATTTGACTTTGACCCAAACCAAGTTCTTGAAGAGGAAGAAGAAGTGGAAGAAGAGGACGAAACTCCGAGCCCAGTTTATGGTAGCGAGAGATACTACTTATCCTCTTGCATAGACCCGATGCCAAGCCCGACATTAAGAGAAGTCCACGCACACATTGGTCTTCTCAAGAGGTGGAACAAGTACCAAGACCGGGCTATTAAGAAGCTCGGCGAAACGGTGAAGGATTTGAAGAGGACGGTCAAAGGGCTAAAGGCCATCGTCAAGGGAGAGTCCTCCACAAGGGCTAGAGAAGAGGGCACAAGAGGTGTGGCAGAGGAAGAAGCTGAGGGAGAGAGCGAAATGGACCTCGATAGGCGCCATTAATTCCATGTGCATCCAAGGGAAGCAGTCCAAGTAGACCCACCTCGCTCTTCCTCCCACGAAGCACGGCCAAGGAAGAGAAAGCTGAGCCGCTCACCAGCCCAATCATCGAGCAATCAGTCGCTCTCTTTGGGATCATCCTCCTCCTCTTCACAGTTTTGAGGTACCTCCACCTCCCGTGTATATATGTCTTCTAGCTTTTTCATTTTGTTTTTATGTCATGTTGATTGAGGTCTCCTCTAGACTTTTATTACACAAGGGACTGTGTAATTTAAGTTTGAGGTAGAGGTTGAGAGATTTGACATGTGTTTTGTGAGTTTTATTTTTCTTTCATGCATTTTGAGTCTCATGCATACACTTAAGGCATAGAAAAAACCAAAAAATTTGAAAATTTTGAAAATTTCCACAAAAAAAAAGTCATTTAGATGTTGCATTTGAATTTTAGGATTGAGTCTAGTTGCATTTCATATAGGGTTTCATTCATTTGCATTGAGAGCAATGATGAGCTTATTCTTGTTGAGTGCCAACTCATGTAATCAATTCAATGCCCTAGTTAGTAGTTCTTTGATGCATTTGAACTAGTCTTGAAAGCAAGGAAGAACCATGCTTGGATCACTTCACTTGTCACCTAGAAATTAGTCGAAATAGGGTCTTGAATTTGATAACCAACTCTACTCACTTGAACCGAATTTTGACATCTAATTATCATGCCTTGCAATGAAAGTGAATTCATGGATAATACACATACTTGAGCTTTCTTACTTACTTTACCACCCTCTTGCTAGCTCAAGTAGTACCCCTACCTTACCCTACCTCCTTTGAAGCCAAATGTTTTAGTGAAATTGATTGTGAAGCCTTATTTTGATTGAACTTAGCATAAAGTGTTAGGTTTGAGACGAGAAGTTTAGGCTCTCATGTAGATTCTAGATCTTGCATTTTGGGACTAGCTATAGGCTTAGGATTTGGGGTATGAGTCATGGTATTGCTTGGTGCTTTGATTTTGGAATTATATACTTGCATTTAGCATGATGAGTTGTGGAAAGCAGTAGAAGGAAAAGGGTAATAAGAGGCTTGAAAGGAAATAAGGAAAGCATAGTTTGAAATGGTGGATCTTGTGTGATTAAATGTATAGCTCTAAGTTTGAAAAGTTATAGGTAGCCTTAAGAAGAGAAAAAGAAAAATCAAAAGAGCCAAAAGGCCAAAGAAAAGAAAAGGGCTACCTAGAAATAAAAGGAAGAGCTAAGTATGTAAAAGATCACACCGTTCACTATGAGATAAAGGTTGAAGAAGATTCCCCTTACAGTTTTAAAGGAAGAAGAGATTCATGGGTTTAAAGGCACAAATAGCCTTGGGACAAAAGGGTAGCTTTAGAGGGTTGAGTGAGCTTAAAAAGAAATAATGAGAGGGGTTTAGGACCATTGATAGCATTATGGGTAGATGAGAGTGTAGTCTTGTATGCATCACTTGTCTTTCACCTTTAGCATTATGCATGGAGTTCAATCCTCTTTGAGTGAAAACCTTTATGCGAATTGGAAGCCCCATGAATTGAGATCATTCTTATCTCAAAGCCTACTCCCTTATCCAAATGAATTCACTTGCATTGCATTGTCATGATTCACGGTTTGCAATTTCATGAATGTTAAAGAGTTGGTTTGATAGGGAGACTTATCTAGATTGAGTTCTATGTGCATTTGATTGTGGTGATGAGTATGGCCAACTCTTTTGGAGTATGATGAATTCAAGTGCATTTTAGAATTAAGAACTAGGACATTGAGTTGATTATGTTTGTTGGCATTCTTGGATATTGAGCTCCCACTTTCAAACCTCTCTCTTAGATTTGTCATGTTTGTTTGCTTGAGGGCAAGCAAAAGGCAAGTTTGGGGGGGAGTTGATATACTCATAAATTAGCATATTTTAGCATTCATTTTAGATAGCTTTGGATGTTCTTTTGCATCCATTTAGCCACTTTTAGTCCCATTTGCATCCATTTTAGAGTCTAGTGAATTTTAGCTTAAGGTGTTGCATATTTGAACATATTAAGTCCTTGTTAGGTGTCTTGGAGGCTTGGAGGGCCTTATGGACTTATGGATGACAAGGAGGAAGAAGAGAATAAAGCCAAACAAGAAGCAGACGAGTTTTAGAAGTGTATCGACCTTGGTATCGAGCTACCAAGGTCGATATGGCCTGGCAGGAAGGACAAGAGGAGCGTATCGGACGTTTGTATCGAGCTACTAAGCTCGATACAAGGCCCATCCGGAGAAAAGTCGCGAGCATATCGGGCATTTGTATCGAGCTAGCAAGCTCGATTAAAACCCCAGCCGAAGATCAAGCCTGGCGTATCAGGCTTTATGAGCTACCAAGCTCGACACGGTCCTTGAAGAAAGTTTTTAGCAGGGTATCGAGCTGCATATCGACCTAGCAAGCTCGATACGCTACCCGATTTTCAGACTTAAACCGGGTCAATACCCGGTTTGTTCCGGGTTGACCCGGTTCGTCCACTGTTCACTATAAATAGTAAATGACATAAATTTTCCTAAGTATCTTTTAATTTGTTCTTGCTTAGAAAACTTTCCTCTTTGGTTTCTAAGTGATTTTGTAAGACCTTTATTTGAGTTTATGCAATTTAGTACTTATCTTTTTTAATCTTTCATATCTATCTCTCTAATCATGTTTATCTTCATCTCTTTCATAGGATGTGAGGGTCTAAACATGATTAGTGAGTAGTTTCCTTAGGATCTAGGGATGTGTTAGATTTAGGATGTTTCAAGTGTTGATCTTGATGTCTAGGATTATATCTTCTCATTTCCCTCCTTGTTTAGTGCTCTAAATGCTAGTATAGCCTTGATCATGCTAAAACTAGGTCTTAGGGAATTGCCCACCCACAAAGTGTTTGTTGAAATTCTCCAACCAACTAAACAAGGGATTTACATTCCTAGCTCATGGAAGTGATTGTCTAGGGTGTTTATTAGCATTTTAGAACTGTTTCATAATGCTTGTTAACTTCCTTTTCACAAATGAAAGTTTGATCTTGATTATGATGATTCATGAAGGAATTAGTGCCATTGAAGTGGATTAGTCTTGCTTTGAGTTCTAAGCTTAGAGATTATCATATATTGTGATTGATTGACATCAAAGATTGATTCTTGGAACACCTTAGATTGATAACCCCATCCTTGGATTCGTTTTAGTCATTTGATAATCTTGCTTAGTAGTTAATTAGTCTTTGTTTACTTGGTTTGATCACTTAGGTTGATAGTTAACAACAAACCCTTTTATGCTTGCTTACATTAAAGAGTTTTATGCACTCCTATTGTCACAATCACACCCAATTGGTTTGATCTTCAAAGACCTACAATGACATGAGTGGGCTTGAGTAATTGCTTTATTAGGCTAAAAAAAACCTACTTATCAGAGTTCTCAAGTATTTTTGTAGCATCGAAGTGGCACGTAGTCCATCTGGTATCTATCTTTGTCAAAGGAAGTGTATACTTGATATAATTTCTGAAGGTGGACTACTTGGTCCCAAACCAGTGTCTTTTCCGGTTAACAAGATCATAAATTGGCATTAGCAACAAGTGAACCACTATCTGACCCATCTCACCATCGTCGGTTAGTTAGCCAACTTATATACCTTGGTGTGACGTTCGGAGCTATCATATTTTATTCTCTCCAATTTATGCTAACCCCAAAGTCTGATCATTGGGAAGCTGCTCTACGAGTTGTTTGTTATCTCAAAAAAATTTCGGGTCAAAGTATTTTACTGTGTTCAAACAGTGTTTTGACTCTCTATGCGTGGTGTGATTCAAATTGTGCCGGTTGTCCCATCACATGTCGGTTTCTTACTGGTTGGTGTACACAACTTGGTGGTTCTCCGGTGTGATGTAAAACAAATAAACATAGTGGTATCCAGATTTTACGCTGAAGCGGAATATCGAGCAATGGCTAACACGGTTAGTGAACTTTTATGAATTAAAGAACTTCTAGAAAATCTTGGTGCGGATTGTGAAACTGTTATTTTCCCTTCATTGTGATAGGTTGTCGGCTATTCATCTAAATAAAAATCCAGTTTTTCATGAAAAGATGAGACATGTTGAATCAGATAATCATTTTATTCATGGTAAGATCGTTCGTGATGTTATTTGTCAATCCTAGAAATTTGATGATTATTCGCGCAATAATTATGGCAATGTTATCGTTATTATTGATTGTAATATGACCAGATGTTGAGATTCTAAAGGACTTGTGAATCCTCATGTTATGATGATTGCATACACGATTTTTATGATGATTATGATGAGTTCACATTAACCTGAAACATTCCTTTGTTTGCCTTGTTTTCTTTAGTTCCTTAAAGAATTGGTTTTGATTTAATTCGATTGTTCCAACATGAATTTTTGCATATTATGTTATTGATGTTAAAAAATTACGTTAAAAAATTACATAGAAGATAAGATGATATTTAGTCTTCATTTTAACTTCAAATTTTTTTTAATTGAATATAAAATTAATTTTCTTAAAAACATTTTTACAAAAAATGCTATTTTGTTTGCGGTTTGTAAAGAAGTTAGCTAACTATGAAAATACTAGCTACACATTCGATTATTGAAAAGCAAACCACTTCTCCATTCCATCCTCATATCTCTTATCTCCCAACCGTCAAATTGTTGTGAACTTGTTTCGCATTTCCTTTTTTATTTGTTAAGCTATTTGTTGTGAACCCTCAATCTTTTTCATTTTGCTCTTAGCATTCCATTAAAGAGAATCTTCAAAAAAAGTTTTTCCTTCTAAATGTCACAATGAGATGAGACTGTAAGCCTGTCAGCACCAAAAAAAGTTTCCATCAAAAAGAGAAAAACGCTAATTGCCTAGTTTTCTCGTTTTTGGTTGTTCTTCAGAGAATATATAAATATACTTATGTACAAATATATGTATAAATTACTAAATATTACAATGATTATATAACTTGGTTGTGTTTTTTTAATTGGTGAAAAAAACAAATACCCAAACTCAAACAATAGCAAGGGGGTGAATGTCCTAATTCTAGGTGTAGATTAGGAAACTAACTTTTGACATTATCCTTTTCTTTTTCTTTGGACAGGGACACATAGAGACCCTAAAGTCTAACCATTAAAACAATCGATACGAGTGATAACAAAAACAGTCGAGATATGTACAAATGAAGACTAACTATTTAAACAGTCGATACGAGTACAAATTAATAAAACAGTAATTGAAAAACAAAAATGAAAAATTGGAAAACAAAAAAAAACAATCACGTTCACATCACTCAGTGAAAAGAAAGAGAAGCCCATAAGAAGGACAAGAGAAGAAGGAGATAGGTTGGCTGATAGGCTAAGGCCCAAATAGGATGTGTTAACTTGGTATACAAGCTATTACAAGGTTTTGAAAACCTAAAATACAAGTGAGAAAGAAAAAGAAGGTTTCTACCAAAAGGGCAAAAATTCTACTATTCTTGCTCTAATCTCGAAAAAGACAGAGGCTATAACAATGAAAGACTATAGGTCTATTTCATGCTGCAACGTGCTTTACAAAGTGATCTCTAAGGTCCTTGCAAATAGACTAAAAGGATTCTGCCAAAATTTGTGGCAGCAAATCAGTCAGCTTTTGTTAAAGACAGGTTATTGATTGAGAATGTGTTGCAAGCGACAGAGCTTGTAAAAGACTATCACAAGGATTCGGTTTCAGCACGTTGCTCCATAAAGATCGACATATCAAAAGCTTTTGATTCAGTCCAGTGGAGCTTCCTCCTCAATGTGTTATCTGCTATGCATTTCCCAGCTGTCTTCATACATTGGATTTCACTCTGCATTACTACTGCTTCTTTCTCGGTTCAAGTCAATGGAGAATTAGCGGGTTTTTTCAGAGTGAAAGAGGTTTACGGCAAAGATGTTCACTATCGCCATATTTATCTGTTATAAGTATGAACGTGTTATCTAAGATGTTGGATAAAGCTGCACAAACACGACGGGTTGGATATCATCCCAAATGTAAAAACATTTGTTTGATGCATTTGAGTTTTGCAGATCACCTAATGGTAATGACAGACGGAACAGTTAGATCAGTTGAAGGTATTATTGAGATCTTTACAGAGTTCGTCAAGATCTCCGGACTAAAGATAAGCATGGAAAAATCAACTATGTTTCTTGCGGGCATTTCAGATGGTATTCGCCAAAAAATGACCGATCGGTTTCTGTTTGAGATAAGGCAGCTTCCAGTGAGATATTTAGGACTACCATTGGTAACTAAAGGCTTGACTTCGAGTGACTATCTCCCTCTTATTGAGAAAATCAAAACTCGTATAGGAACCTGGACCTCACGATTTCTCTCCTTTGCGGGTAGACTGAACTTAATCAGCTCAGTTCTTTGGAGTATAACAAGCTTCTAGCTCTCTGCATTTCGCCTTCCACGAGAATGCATAAGGGAGATAGATAAGCTATGTTCTGCTTTTTTTGTGGTCGGGAATAGATTTGAATCCTCGAAAGGCCAAGTTTGGTTGGGAAGATGTGTGCAAGCCAAAAAATGAAGGGGGATTGGGTCTGCGCTCTCTAAAGAAGCAAACGATGTATGTTGTTTAAAGCTTATATGGAGACTCATCTCGCATCAGCCTTCATTGTGGGTTATCTGGACTAAAACAAACCTCCTCAAGACAAGCTCTTTTTGGTCCGTAAAAGACAAAACGAGCAAGGGTTCTTGGATGTGGCGGAAACTCTTGAAATATAGGGAGAAAGCAAAGGATTTTTGTAAGGTGGAAATTCGAAATGGCAGTTTTACTTCGTTCTGGTATGATAAATGGTCTGAAATGGGTTGTTTGATGGACCTGGTAGGGCTGAGGGGGGCTATTGACATGGGGATTCGGCTGTCTGCTTCAGTCGCGGATGCGTGGGACCAGTGGCAGAGCTAGAAATTTTTTTCACTGTGGTAAATACTATATAAAACATTAAATACAAAAATAAAACTATAAAATATAATATATCAACCATTGTTCAACTCTTTGACAACATGAAAAAACATATAATTCTGCCCTTCTATCCAAAGGATGGAGGAACCATTATTCAACTCTTTGACAACATGAAAAAACATATAATTATGCCCTTCTATCGAAAGAATGGAGGGGCGGATGCCTTTGGTGTCTACTCCAGTCAAGAATTGGAGCCTCATAATCATTAGTCAATAATTCTAGACTGAGTTTGGACTGATTTAGTTCGATGATTTATGGTTTAGAAGGACAATCACAGTGTTTTTGCTAGTTACCATATTTTCAAACCTCTTTCCGAGCTTTTGTTTGCGTTTTGTTTAAGGAGTAGTTTTATTAGATCTTTAAAAAGATTTATAGCTAAACTATTATAATGATAATTTATAAAAAAAAAATAATTAATTTCTCGTAAATTTTATATAGTAATTTCTATATGTGTTATTGCCTAATCTAATTTTTACTTAGCATGTTGAAAATAAAAATAATTGATAATTATTTTAGCCTCCTTAAAAAATTATTAAAAACTATGATAGTTTCTCAAAACTTTTACAATAAAGAAACTAAGTCCACGATTTTTTTAATTTTAATTACAAAAAAATTCAAATCACCAATCTTTTAAACATGAAAAGATAACTCGTTATAGACACTATTAACTATAAGCCCATTTTATGTGATCTAAATTATTGATGTGAATGTGGGCTAAATTAAAAATATATAATAAATATTTTTTGTTGGAATAACGTGGGCTTTATTTATATAGGGGTCAATATAATTTTTTTATCGAGGTCAATATTAAAAACTGTAAAAATGGATTATGGATAATTAAAATTCACCGGGTCAGCTGCCCCCTTTCCTCTCACTTGCCTCCGTCCCTGCGTGGGACACACGAAGAAGGCGAACGCACAAGATCCGAATGTTAAATGAGATTGAAGAGGGGCTGCAAAGGAAGCGTGAAAACAGAGCAGAGGCTGTTGAGGACATTGTTTTGTGGAGAGGGAAAAATGGTATATTCAAACCAATGTTTAACACAAAAGATACATGGAATCACACTCGATCGACGAATAACAAGGTTAACTGGCACAAAGGTATTTGGTTCACTCACGCGACACCTAAATACTCATTCTGTGCTTGGATTGCAATTCAAAATCGCTTGACTACAGGCGACCGAATGAGTAGTTGGAATACCGGCATCGACTCAACTTGTGTTCTCTGCTCGGACTTGGTGGAAACGAGAGATCACTTGTTCTTTTCCTGCAAGTATTCCTCAGAAATATGGTCAAAACTTATGAAGAATCTGCTTATGCATCGGTTCACAGAAAGTTGGCATGATGTTGTGGCTTATATTTGCGACAAAAACCTTGATCGTATACAGAGCTTCTTAGCTAGATATGTCTTTCAAACTACAATCCATACAATATGGAGGGAAAGGAATGCAAGGAAGCATGGAGAGGAACCCGCTCCTTCAAGCAACCTGATTCAATTCATTGTTAAGCAAGTACGGAATCGGCTCAGTTCAATTCGAAGCTTGTGTGACAAAAGATATGAAGAGGGGCTACAAAAGTGGTTCTCCTCGTTCATATAGTTTTTTTTTTCCTTTCAAATTTCAATATTATTTTTGATTTCAACAATCAAACTCAAGACACAGTGATGTAAAAAGGTATTTTTTCTTAATTAATTTAACATATTATTCAAAAAAAAAAGAGAAAGAAAAAGAGGAACGGTTAAAAGCCTTCGACTTCTTCGTCTTATCCAGGTTGTTCTTTCTTTTCACGATTCTATTACTCTCGTTGCTTGTCTCGGCAAAACCTGTAATAGGAAGAGAGAAAGTTAACAAATGCTAGAGAGATAAAACCTTCTTTGTACTAAACCCTTGATTGGTTTAGTGAATCTTTGAGTGAACAAATTTCTTATGTCTTAAGTTTGAATCAACCATACCTCATACCTCGGAAACGTCGGTAAGTAGCCTTCGATCCATCCCTCTAAATCCACACGATTCCGCCGAGATCATCTGCTTCACCGACGCGGCCTGGAGAATGGAAGATAAAAAACGTCGGGCATCTCCTGGATCTTCAAGGACCGATCGGAAAACCGAATCCAACAAGGATCGAAAATTGAAAGCTTCGTCTCTTCCCCACTCATGGCGGAAGCTCTTGCAATGAGAGAAGCGATACATCAAGCCATGCATCATGGATTCACCAAAATCTGCTTCAAGTCAGATTCTCAAGTGATCGTCAGAGCCATCTCTTCAGGCATCATACCGAAAGAACTATACGGGATTGTCTCTGATATCGTTAGTCTCTCACTATGTCTGCTCTCTGTATCTTTCATCTTTGTTTCTAGGAAACTCAACTTGGAAGCTGACGCCATGGCAAAGGCAAAGCTCTCTTCTTTCCCTCTTGTTTTGGGCTTTCCCTAAGTGGGCCTAATTAATAAATCTTCGTTGGTTCAAAAAAAAGGTTAGTTGATCGTAGTAAGTTTGAGGTTGATGAATTCGATTGTAAAACCTCACATCTAAATTTATTTGTTTGGCTTCAGACAAATCATTTTGTTGTGTCTTAGGGTGTTTTCTTGTGTTTTTCTTTTTCATGGTCAGGAAGACAGGAAGAAAATCCAAGTTTGCTTGTAATATACCCCGTATCCCAAAATAAAGGTGCGCTTGTCATTTATTTTTTAAAAACCAAACCAGGCCCAAGTTGGCTCAATCTCTTTTTACGTTCTAATTAAAACGCATAAGTGTTTATACGTGCATAAGCATCTCCATCTTCCCCATTCCGAAAACCTAGCCGCTCGCACAGAGAGAGAACCCGAAAAAAAAGAGAAGAAAAAGGAAGGGAGAGACAGAGAGAGAGAGAGACCATGAGAGAAGAGGGGACCCGTGAGAGGAGGAAGACGAAGGAGAGGAGAGGAACGAGCCGAAGGAGTGAGAGAGCACCACGGCCGTCGAGCCACCACCGGCCACCGTCAGTCACTTTCGTGAGCCGTCACCGGAGAAGGAGTTACTACCACCGGAGCCTAGATCCGCCGCCGCAGATCTAAGCCGTGAGCCGTGAGGGTTCAGTGCAACCTCTCTGTTGCTTGTGCCGCAAGTAATCCATTTTTGGAAACCCTAGTTTCGTTTCTGATCCGGTTCCGTGAGCTCGTCGTCATCGATCCGTCTTCCATTCGGTCATCGTTAAGGCTAAGGTGAAGATGAATCTAAACCACTCCCCATACGAATTCCTATGCTTCGTGACACTGAAAATCTTGGCTTGATCTCATCATGGGGTGTGTGTAGTCTTCGGTGTAAGTCTCTGAAACGGTGTTGCATCATACATGAATAAGTGGTATACCATTCCACCTAAATATGTTACGTTGTTGCATGTGTATCGTCATGGTATTGTCTTCAATCATCTTGAACATCTGACTCTATGTCTTAACAACGATAACTGGTTGAAGTTACTTGTCCGATTGCTTAAAGATTCTCCTAAACTGCGAATTCTCATTCTCTAGATTGATGTAAGTTTCTTTGTTTACTTTATTTGATCTAAAAGCACTATGCGGTGTAATGTTATTAACTCTCTCCTTTTCTTTTTCTTTCCCATGATGAATCCACAATTTGAGGACTATCAAACGGTTAGCTGGAACAAAAAGCAGAGATCTGTTCCTTAATGTTTGTTGAATAGTCTTGAAATTTTTAAGTTTCAAGGGGTACACGGGAAGACCGGAAGAGAACAGATTTCTCTTCAAATGTGCTCATCTCTTGAAGTCATCATCAATCTTTATCTGATCATGTTATGGTTCCACAATAGAAACTTGAAAATGATCAAGAAGTTGTCGCATATGGTTCTGAATTTTAGGTTTGTTTTGTTGTCCAAGAACTATTAGGTATTTATCTGAATATGGTGGAACTTGTAACTTCTTATGGTTTGAATTAGTTTCCACTAATGGTGAAAAAAGAAAAGAAGATGAAAACATAATAACTCTAGTTAGAAATGGACTGATCATAAAATTATATAACTTACAACAACATCAACACCTTTCTTGTTCTTTGTTTTTAAACCAAAAACTCTCCAATAAACAAACTTGCGACCCAAGAAAAACTCTACCGTGTTATAAAATTTGAGAGGGACTAAAAAATAACAGAGAAGTAACAAAAGAAAAGAAAAAAGAGAATCTCTCCTCTGAACTATTTGCCACTTTTTCCCATTGTGTTCTTCTTTCAAATGCCAACCCATTTGACCCATCTGAAAAACCTCCCAACCCTAAACGGCAGGTCATAGTCTTTAGCAAGTGGTGGTTCTCTCGTTGCTGTCTCACTATCAGACCAAACATAAACTCCACGTTCTTGCATGCTCCCTGGAACCGTATTGTCCAAAATCACTGCCATTACGAACGCAATCACCATGTTCATCGATAAGAGCGTGTTCATGCTGTGGCAAAAGTGGAATCAGATGACTAAAGTGGACAACCCAAAGCTGGAAGAAGAATCGCAACAGCCTAAAGAGAAGGGAGCAGAGAGAGAGATGGAGGCAGGAGACAGTGAAGAAAAGATGAAAACTAACAATGAAGAAAAGATGATGTTTCACACGTAAGTTATCCTCGAATCAATATACAGGTAAGTTTTTATCTTTTTGATAATGTGAATATATATATAAATATATATATGTCTTGTTATGGGGAACAAGCCTTTTTATAATAGTTTATAGCCTCTTTTGCTTCGCTGCTATATGTCACAACGTCTTATGTTATCTTTCCGAAATCAAAAGATAGAAATAAGTTATTTCAATATTTCATGAAAGGAAAAAAAAGAAAGGAATTAACTGATGCCTATGTATGTATCATTTTAAAAAATTTCATAGTATTGAGAAAGAACAAGAGATTACATCTTTTAAACATTGGATATTTTTTTGCACAAAGCTTACGAAATAGATCGTGCTTACTCAATTTTGCATATATATAATGAACTCTTAAAGTTTTACTCGTACATTTTCGTATTGCAAAAAAAAAAGAAAAAAAAGCACAACAAACAATACAAAATAAAAAGAAGAGTGAAAACAATGGTTGGGGGGGGATAATCACTTATTTGTATTGTTTGTACCCCACTGCAGAGTATGAGAAAAGTTCAAGCAAATACAATGCTCTACTGATCAACATGTTGATAATACTGATGTTGTTTTTCATGGCCAAATCGGACGACTACATCAACAACACCGACAAGCTAAAAAAAAACTTATCCATGCTACTGGTTACCAACAAACAGAGTCCGAAACATACATGTTCTCTATCTTCTTCAACTGTGTTTCATGTTGGAGAATAGCAAAATGATATTTGGATTCCTCAAACGAGCACCCACAAATTAATATGAAATATTCAATTAGTGAATGACTCAATTCTTTCATAACCTGATTCAGGTCTATATTCTTCAAGACAATAAATTTTATCCTCACTTCTCTATCAAAGCATATGCTTTCTAAATTCTCATAGGGACCCCCATAATTCTTCGTGAGCCTGTTGAATAATTTGGATGGATTCTGTTAGTTGAAGATCTAACCTCATATGTGTTTCACTATTCCAATGTATTCAATAGAGAAGAGAGCACAAAGCTAATCATTCACAGACTCGTCCTCAAATTGAGAAGGTAAATTAATCATTTAATCTTCAATTTTGTTACATACATCCCAAAAAAATTCATTAAATCACTTTTGAAATGTTTAGCAAGAACGTAAAGTGAAAGAAGTCATTGTTTAAGTTCATATTTATCCTTTACATTTATTTATCTACATACAACTTACCGTCTTCCTCCACAAGTTAAAATCCTTTGCAAAGATAAAGAAGAAATTCACATTTTTAATAGTTATACTTTTCCAGCGTTTCCACTAACAGATTCACTATAAATACAATAAATTATAATTTACATTAACCTACAAAACACTAAGCCTTCCTCAAAATTATTACAATCAATATAAATAGTCTCCCATTCATCAGTTATCCCCCACCAAACACAATCTCAGCCATGGAAGAGTTCTATGATCTACTTCTTCATACTTACATATTTTTCGATAAATTAGTGTTAGGAGAGAATCCACAAAATATTCTCGACGCATCTATAAATGATGGAGAAAAGACAGGATTGTCATCCTACTGCTTGATGAAAAGTAAAACATGTACTAACCTTTAATTGTTTTTTTCATAAATAAAACTCTTTTGTTTTAATCTACCTTCTGCGTTATTACTTATCAGAACTTTGTCATCCAAGGATTCATTCCTCTTTCAACCGCAGCTGACTACACCAACATACTAAGGGAGGGTCTTCTGTACGTTATTACAGGATTTGAGGTTGCACACTATGCTAGCGACTACAAAATTACAAAGAACCCACTTTCCCTCATCTTTACCCAGAACACAAACTTATACAAAGTGGAAGAAAACCATATGCTGATTGAGAAGAACAAATTGAACATTCACGACCACCAGCAACTCCATCACCTTGCTGCCTCCAGTTTTACATTGCCAGGTATACAGTTCTAGACTCCTAAATTCCGCATTTATTAAACACACATAAAAAAAAACTCATAGGTAATTTCTGTAGATGTGGTGGGCCAAATCAGACCAGCTGCATGGATCGAACATCAAAGATTCCACTTCCACTCAACATATATTTGTGCCATTCCGTCTTTAAACGTAAGCAAATATAAACAAGATCACAATTTATAATACTATTGCTCGCTGGTTATAAATTAGTAAATTATGTCTAATTTAATATCATTTGTTCTCAGTTAGAAATGTTATGAAAATGCAAAAAAAAACTGATTATAATATACATAAACAGTTTTAATTTAAATTGATAAAACATGAAAATACAATTCTAAAACAAAAAAAACTCGCGCGTAGCGCGGATCCTCACCTAATAATTATAAAACGTTGAAAAGTTAGTTTTAGTAGATTAATCATGTTTTTGTCTTTTTAGTTATATTTTTAACATACTACTTGTATATCGGGATCACTTTTCAAAACCGTGAAAATGTAAAAAAATTTGATGAACATTAATGATAACCAATAACGAAATTATGTTTTCCAAATGAATAAGTGGTATACTATTCATCGCCTAAATATGTTACGTTGTCGCGTGTGCAGCATGTGTATCGTCCTGGTATTGTCTTCAATCAGCTTGAACTGTTGAACATCTGATGCTATGTATAGAAAACTATAACTGGTCAAAGTTACTTGTCCGGCTGCGAGTTCCCATTCTCTATGTCGATGTAAGTTTCTATCGTTTACTCTATTCGATCTAAAAGTATTGTGCTGGTGTAATGTTATTAACTCTCTCCTTTTCTTTTTCTTCCTCAGATGAATCCACAATTTGAGGATTATCAAACGGTTAGCTAGAACAAAAAACAGAGATTTGTTCCTAAAGCATAGATTATCAAACGGTTTGTTATAACATGATCAGATAAAGATTGATGATGACTTCAAGAGAAGAGCATATATTTGAAGAGATATAGAAAACTTGAAAATGATAAAAGAAATTGTCACATATTTCTGACATTTAGGTTTGTTTTATTGTCCAAGAACAATTAGGTATTTATCTGAATATGGTCGAACTTGTAATTTCTTATAGTCTAATGGTTTGAATTAGTTTCCACTAATGGTGAAAGAAAAAAAAAAAGAAGATGAATAAATAATAACTCTAGTTTAAAAAATATAATAATAATAATAACTCTAGTTACAAATGGACTGCTCATAAATCTATATAACTTACAACAACATCAACAACTTCCTTGTTCTCTGTTTTCAAACCAAAAACTCTCGAATAAACAAACTTGCGACTCAAGAAAAACTCCACCGTGTTATAAAATTTGAGAGACACTAAAAAAAATAACAGAGAAGTAACAAAAGAAAAGAAAAAAAAAAGAGAATCTCTCCTCTGCACTATTTACCACTTTTTGCCATTGTGTTCTTCTTTCAAATGCCAACCCATTTGACCCATCTGAAAAACCTCCCAACCCTAAAAGGCAGCTCATAGTCTTTAGCAAGTGCTGGTTCTCTCGTCACAGTCTCACTATCAGACCAAACATAAACTCCACGTTCTTGCCTGCTCCCGGGAACCGTATTGTCCAAAATCACAGCCATGATGAAAGCAATCACCATGTTCATCGATAAGAGCGTGTTCATCACATAGTTCAACTGCAGAAAAAGAAACTCCACAAGTTTTAGGATTTTTTTATCCAGAGTGAATTTTGAGGGCAAAGCGTAAACGTACCCCTTTATATTGGCTTTTGAAAGGTCCATGAGAAGCAACAATGTAAGGCTGGTAATAGCTTGGAACAGAGAGATTCGAGTTTGGAGAAATGCCGTACTGCTGGAAGTAAGCTGGGACAGAAAGAGAAAAGAACAGCGATAACCCAACGATTATGATATTCCGCGAGCTTCCAGCTTCGCTATAGCGTAAGTTCGAAAGACCTAAAGCCGTAAACATTGCCCACATGAAGCAGAGAAGAGAAGCAACCATGACTTGAGGAATCAATGCGATGAACCCTCCAACTTTACCTGAGGATATCAAAAGCTTCTTCAGTTAGATAGAGTAAAAGAATACTTGGAACATAAAGCTAAATAAGCAGTGACCACTTACTTACCAACAAGGGAGAATATAACCAAAACACATGCGCCTAACTCCACGACTCTGCGGCTACCCATTTTGGTCACAGCGATTGTGTGAACGTTTTCGGTTAGGGTGGTTGAACCGGTACCTGTACCCCAAAGACCGGCTAAGACGCTTGTGAAACCTTCAAGACCGATTGCCCGGCTCACAACGCCTCGAGTTGGAGGCCTCGATGCTACTAACAGAGAAGAAGCATGGTACGAACCAACCTGACCGTAAACAAATTTACCATATCATCAACTGATTAGTAAAATATAAATTTGAGGGTTGAACGTAAGTTGATAAGAAACACTAACCGAATCAACTGAAGCAATTATGGAGACGACACACATAACAAGAGACATTTTCCAGCTGAATATCGGCACACCCCATTGCAACGGGTAAGGAAACCTAAACCAAGGTGCGGATCTCAGCGCGTGAGAAGTATCGACGCGACAGTACTTCATTCTGGTCATGTATTTTCTGCAGTGGCTCGATACAACGTTCGAGATGGGAACGTTTGGGTCACAGCCTTTGTAGGTGTAAGCTCCTGCTTCGGTTAAAAGAAATGCAGCGGCCCAAGTGATTGCAAGACTCAATGGAACCTGTCAGTAAGAAGTTAGGATGGTGGTTGATCACAATCAAAAGCACAAATGAATTTGAGAATTTTACCACATGACCTTACCGCGTAAATAAGGAAGATCCGATGGCTTAAAACCGAGATTTTCCGGAGGTACTGCAGCAAAAAATAGTAAAGTATCAAATTGTGATATGATAAGTTTAACCTAACTTGAAGAGTAAAAACAAAACTTGAAACTAGGATCCAAACAAACTTAATTTGATATGATAAGTTTAACCTAACTTTATTTGTTAACAGTGACTTGAATAAACTTACAAGAGCAAAGATGACCACAAGTAGTATCTGCACTACACCGATCTCAAGACATTTACCAACAAGCGGGAAACCGTAGCTGTAAAACGAAAGTCCAACTGCAGCTATCGTCGGAGCAACAACTACTGGATTCACCAACCTTTATAGAAGGTCAAAAGATGTTACGAATACAAGTAAATACAGAACCACGCAAAGCCACAACAACCATGTGTAGACAAAACACCAGATAGGAGATCATAACTAATGCTTGGTTTTTATATGGAAGGTGTAAGCTTTGGACAAAGGCAGAGATGTGTACCTCAAAATCAGCGACATTAGGCCGCTGTATCCAAGCAATGCTTGAAAAGCTGAACCAATTATGATTGCACCTTGCAGCTCCCTCATGATATGCTTGAAGTTCTACCATATTAACCAAAACACCACACTTGATGTCAAATTCACAAACCATAGAAAAAGAAACTGATTTCACTTGCATTGATGCACTCGATGCTATAGACAAATCCAGAAGTATAATCACAAATACTCAATGAAGTAAAAGGTGTTCTCTCCATCGACTCTTGCCTACTGCAGAAGCCTTGCTAATGACAATTTCTGGCTAAATATTAGAGAATCGTAAGAGAGTCTATTTGCACGATTATTACACTAGATACCCTAACAAATTGCCAAGAAAATTAAAGGGCAGTCTTTGGGTTTAAACAGCAAAAATAACAGTTACATTTCGATAGTAACACCTCTATATCCTCATAGGAAGAAAGAAAACACTTGCAAACCCCAATGAGTGGCGTCTTAACAGTTAACATAGACATAAATAGCAAAATGAGGTTTTGTTTTTCTTACTTACATTATTTCCATTCAAACCTTGAAACTCCGGTGAGTTTATGATAGCCAAAGCCGGAGCCAGAAAAACAAAGGAAGGTCCTTGTATCAAAGGAAGCCTCGACCCAAACGAAGTATGCAACAACGTAGTGATCCCACACACAAAAAGAACAGTCGAGACAACATTTGCAATATCCTCCTATAAAATCCAAAAAAAAAAGATGGAAAATTAAATGCAATCCCAACATTGATCAAAAGTTTTAAGGGACCAAAAACAATCACTTACGTGCGAACCTCCCATTGCAGGAACTATGACCAATGGAACCAGAATCAATGAGCCTAACATCGAGAGGTAATGCTGCAAACCATAGAACCCAATTGGAACTGAAACACACAAACAAAGAAGAAAAAACATAAATAATCCAAATAACAATTAAAGTACGAAACTTTAAAGATCTATTTGAGTTACTACTACTCTCTGACATAAATCTCCAAAAGGAATCTATATAATTATTTTACCAATTATAAGGTCACAATCAGGAGAATCAAAACAACAATTAAACAAATGATTCCTTCCAGAATTGATCAAATAATTAAAAAAAAGAGAAAATCTTTCTCTCTCACCAAGTCCAGGAGTATCTCTGAGACCATACTTCATATGCAAACTTCTACCCACCAAATCATCATCCATGCTCTGTGGCAGAACCTCCACATTCTCTTCAATTCGGGTCGGTCTTCTAACCGGGTCGCCCGACCCGTTTGCTCCATCGGGTCCGTTCGATCTTCCAACAACCCCATCGGAATCTCTCCTTCTCTTAACCGGCTGATCCTTAACCGGAGCCGCAGCAGGAGGAGGTCGTGGCAGTGGCGGTGGTGGTGGTGGTGGTGTTGTTTTCTCGTTCTTATCCTTATCAGTCTCGCCGTTGGCTACGCCGGCTGAGACAGGCGGAGGAGGACGGGGACGAGCCTGACCAGCTTCGAGATCCGGTTGGTTTTCCGGTTGTCTGGCTCTAACGGAAGCAGGCAATGAGGCTTGACCGGAATCGGAGGCGGTTGCCTCGCCGGAGAATTTGGGACGAAATCCGGTTCGTTTAGCCCAGGTAGACGGCGGCATTGCGGTGGATTCTGGAGCTGGAGGCCATGGACCGGGTTTAGGTCCGGTTTTCGGGTCGGAGCTTGACATTTTTCACGGATTTTTTTCTCAGTTGTGCATAGTGAAGGTTTCTTCTAGATCTACAAAAACAAATTTAGAGAGTTGAAGAAGAAAACGACAAAAATTGGGAATTAGGGTTTTCTTCAAAACACCAGAGAAGAGAGAGAGAGTGTACAGTTGTGTGAGAGAGAGAGAGTGAAGAAGTTCTCAGAAGAAGTAACAGTGAATGTGAGATTTAGAAGGAAAGAGAGAGAGAAAGCGAGGAAATGGTTTCAGTTCAGTGAGCGAAACTTTCTAAAGAGAAAATAGAAAAATAAAAATCTAATCTATCATTAGATTTAGTTTAGATATTAACATTTTTAATTATTATTTTGTGCTATATAAATTACGTCCGACATAATCGTGTGATGTCATAAATCAAATGCGGATCATATTGATTAAAAAAAAATTAAAAGTCTACTAAAAAAACAAAATAACTTTATCTTTTTCTGTCGTCATAAAACCAACAAAATACAAGCTTATCTGGAAAAAAATTTGTTTATATGATCTAATAAAATCGACAATGCATATGTTGACAACAAAATCTAATTTTTTCTGCATAAAAAAAAATTTCACAAGAAAAAAAATTAATATTCGTAAACTGTAGATGCTAAAGTACAAAAAGGCCAATATTAAACGGGCCAGGCTCAGGCGTTTAAAACGCCGTTGGGTTTGTTGAAAGGGCTCTGATAAATCTTCCGGTTTGATTATTAACCGATCAGTATAAGACGAAATAATCGAATTAACGACCGGTTAACAATTGAACCCGGTTTTGTCTTTTACAATTTCCCTTGGAGGGTTTAGTGGTTTTGGGATTTGCAGAAGCTGAGAAATGGCTGCAACTAGGTCTGCGTTTCTGGGTTCAATCTCCAGAATCGCTACTGCTCGAAGCTTGATCTCACCCGAATCTAGAGTCTCCCTACAAAACCCTAATTTCACTTTGTCGCGATTCCACACTTCATCTCTTCTTCAGACTCGAATCGAAGGTTCCATTTCCAGGTAATTTTTGGATTCTCTTTCAGTTTTTTTGTTTTTTGATTTTCCATGAATCGAATGTTGTGTGTTTGTTGGTTTATCTTAATTTGACGCAAAGTTCCAATTTTGAATCGAACCCAGAAAATTTCATAGCGTCATTGCTTCCACTTGGATTGGTTCTACACTCACATCTTATCAAGGTACTTCATGTTTCTCTGAATCGTCGATGCTTTCATCAATTCTTCAAATGTGGTTCTGATTAGGAACTGTTTCTCCTCTTGAATCAAAGTGTAGATCGATTTGCATCTGTTTCCATGTATACACCATACTCAACCACAGTCCCAACGCGTTCGCTTAGAAGGAGAATCAGCAAAAGAAACAATCCAAAACCCGTTCTTGACGAATCCAAGTTTCAAGAAACCATCTCCAAGCTCCCACCAAGATTCACCCCTGAAGAGCTCTCCGACGCTATAACACTTCAAGAAGACCCGTTAGTGTGTCTCCACCTCTTAAACTGGGCGTCTCAGCAGCCGAGATTCAAACACGGGAACTGCTCTTACCACATCGCGATCAGGAAGCTCGGAGCCGCGAAGATGTACAAAGAGATGGAAGATGTTGTGAACCAGGTGCTCGCGGTTGGTCACATTGGCAACGAGAACCTATACAACTCGATCGTCTTCTACTTCACGAGAGCCGGGAAGCTGATCCGCGCAGTGAACATATTCAGACACATGGCGAATAGCAAGAACTTGGAGTGTAGACCGACGATTAGAACATACCATATTCTCTTCAAGGCCTTGTTGGTTCGAGGTAACAACTCTTAAACAAGCCATATGTATATGGAGACGATAAGGTCTTTGTTTAGGCAAATGGTGGATAACGGGATCGAACCAGACGTGTTTGCTCTGAACTGTTTGGTTAAAGGCTTCGTGCTCTCGCTTCACGTGAACGATGCTCTTAGGATATTTCATCAGATGAGTGTGGTTTATAATTGCAAGCCGAATTCGTTTACTTATGATTATCTGATTCATGGGCTATGTGCACAAGGTAGGACCATTAATGCTAGAGAGTTGCTTGATGAGATGAAAGGGAAAGGTTTTGTTCCTAATGGGAAATCTTATAACTCTCTGGTTAGTGCTCTTGCGCTAAGCGGCGAGATCGATGACGCGGTGAAGTGTTTGTGGGAGATGATTGAGAATGGTCGTGTGGTTGAGTTGATTACGTATAGAACAGTTGTTGATGAGAGTTGCAGAATGGGTAAGCACGATGAAGCTACGAGGTTACTGGAGATGTTGCGAGAGAGAGAGCTTGTGGACAGAGATTTGTATGAGAAGCTTGTGAATGTTCTTCACAAGGATTTGTAGAGTATATGTACAAATGGCGTTTCTAGTTTGTTGTAACCTACTGAAATTTTGGTGAAATTTATTTATTGTTTTTGGTCTATGGGTAATGAAAAATTAATGTAAATTTCGTTTCATTGCTTTTTTATTTTATTATCAGCCAATAACGCTCATCTTGAAAACTATGCGAGAGGTTTTTCACCTTTTTGTCTGTTTTCTTTTGTTGGTTTAACTTTCTGTTCCGCACAACAATGTGATGAAGGTTTATAACAAAAAGCCCGTTGATAGAATTTTTATTTGTATAGTAGTCTCTGAGATATTAAGATTTTGAAGAGTCTTATTTAGGTTACCATATACATTTTGGCTTTGGGCAAAGACAAAACTCGTTTGTTTCTGGAACATCTCATTCCATTTCTCCACATATCCACTATTTGGTTTCTTCTTTTTGCATAAGCTGAGACTGTTTTTATTTGAAGAGTGTAAATACTTACAATTTTTATTAATGTAAAAACTTTTTATTTCCCTTTATTTTGTCCTTATCGATACAGTTTTTAAAATTTCCACCGGCGAAAATCTATGAGAGATTGTTAAAAGAAAATACTAGTATTAAATTCTCTTTTCCATAAACCGCCAACCAATCCATCATTTGGTAAAGAGATGATGGGATTAAGAAATTTACCATTATGTTTTAGTTAAATTAGCAATTTACTAGCTTTGCTTTTATTCTAGCCTAAGGCCATGAATGTTTGTAGTTTTTGAAAGAGTTATGTTTTTGTTTTTCAAAAACCACTTTATTTGCCAATCAGTTTTTTTGATAAATATTAAAATTTTGAGAAACTAGTTTTTTAAATAACTTTTAATTTGTGAGCAAAAACCAAAAACTACTTTTTTGGAGTTTTTTTTCCTAGATATTTTTTTGTTATTAATATATCTTTTTATTTTTTTTTTCTTTTTTTGAAATATCTTACTTTTTTAGCCAATATCTTGTAAACCTAGACTCCTAGCTATAAAATAAGCCTCTTCATTAAAGGGGGAGCTTTCATTAAATCTTATCGTCTGTTTATTTTTTTTGTTCTCAGAATAACTTAGGGTTCTTCGTATCCCTAGCATAAATTCTAACTAAGAGGAAAGATGAAGAGAAGGAAAGCCACCTGCGGCTTCGTGTTCTCTGAACTTCTAGGGGAACTGGTAGAGGAGATAATGTGTCGTGTTCCGGCTACATCTGTGAAGCGTGTACGATCTACTTGCAAGCGATGGGACCGTTTGTTCAACGATAAGAGATTCACAAGTGAACATTCTGTTAAAGCCCCAAAGCAGCTTATGAGTCTCATGTTGACGAAGAAATTCAGGGTCTGTCCGATGAGCGTAAATTATCCATCTGTAGAGGTTAAAGGTGAGCTCAGCCTAGTCGATCCGCAATCTCTTCAATTCGATATACAGGGAGTGTTTCATTGCGACGGCTTGCTGTTGTGCACCTCCGAGGATCATAGAATGGTGGTTTGGAATCCGTTAACTGGTCGAACCAGGTGGATCGAGCTTGGCAAGAAACGCGGCAGATTTAGTCTTGGATACTCCCAAGACAAGAGATCCTCCGGTAAGAGCTACAAAGTGTTGATCTTTCCTTTTTATGGTGATAGCCAAGTTCTGGAGATGTACGATTTAGACTCTGGTTCATGGAGGATTCTTGATGGTGATATCGCTCCAAGCTCGGCCGCAGTATGCAGTGATCACTCGGTCTCTTTCAAGGGAAACACTTAGACCAACCCCAATGGACAACTTAGGGGATCTAAACCAAGTGTCTTATGAATATAAGTGAATAAAAAATGAAATTGAGTGTCTTAAATATAAGACCAGTGTCTAATAAACTCTTTTGCATTTTTGTAATTTACAGTAAAACCTCTATAAATTAATAATATTGCGACTTCAAAATTTTATTATCTTATAGAGTTATTAATTTATTAATTTATAGAGATATTCTCGGTTTGAACTTTTAACGTTCATCAAGAAACAATAAAAAATTGTTTTCAAAATTATAAAATCCATTTAGAAAATATCAAATCAAAAAATTTAATGATAAATTAACAATGTTTATAAGCTTAAAACAATAATTTAAGCATACTTTACTATATTACCTTAACTATATATGTAAATATATATATGCTTAAATGTATAATTATTAATTTACCTTATTATTGGGACCATATATATACATAAGAGTTTCAAAAAAATTATTATCTTATTATCTTATCGAATTTTGCTAATTTTTACACTGTCCCGATTCGGGACCATGAAAATTTATTAATTTATAGTGATTATTAATTTATGGAGTATTAATTTATAGAGGTTCTACTGTATATGTTTTAATGTATTATATTTTTGAAAATGTATTATATTTTTACTTAAATTTAAATAAAAAATTTGGTTTTTAAGACATCAATCCAAGTGTCTCCATTGTAAACTCAAAATCAACAAATTTGAACAAAGTGTCTTATATCCAAAAATTACACAAAATATTAATATTTTATCTTTAAGACACCATACTAAGGGGTGACCATTGGGATTGCCCTTAGGGCTTCTCCAACCGGACGGCATTTCATCAAATTTGATGATTTATGCTCTCCAACCGAACAGCAAACTGGACGCTATAATTGTGATTTGGTGTTTTGTGAACAGTGCCACACTATATTTGGTGCGTCACTGTTCACAACACCAAACATTAAAATATTATTTTTTTTATGAAATAATAGAATTAAATAGCTAGTCATTAATTGAATAAAATTTAGGATTAAAAATTAAGTATACCATTAATAATTATGTACTTTTCGTTTTAAATAATATAAAATTATAATTATAATTAATATTTCACAAAATATCTAAATTAATATGCAAATTGATTAAAATTAAAAAAAAATACATATTAAAATTCAATTAAAATATTAAAAATATAAAATTACAAAGTTAAAACCAGACAAACATAAAAATTAAATGCAACAAGATAATTTCTAAAGACTTATTATAAATTTTAACAATAATCTAATATTTAGGAAAATTATTTATTCCATCATAATTAAAGTACGAAGTAAAATTTTGTTGATCATTTGGTGATCTTTGATCTTCAACTTGATGTTCTTGTCCTTGAACATGTTCTCCTTGAGGTTGATATCCTTTATAATGAGATGCTCGATATTGAGATCCATGATATTGACTTTGTGAACCTTCTCCGTGTTCTTCATTTTCGGTTGTTGGTGCTCTTATTCTCAATATTATTGCTCTTTCGCTTTCAATATACGCACGGCACGCCGGATCTGTTATAGAACTCAAATCCGCGAATAATATTTTACGTTCTTCTTTCATTCTTTGTACCTAGATCTTTTGTCTTTGAATTTCATTTCTTTCAGAAGTACCTTTAGCAATAGCTTTGATAAGCTTATCATTTTGCTCCATCATTTGTTTAAATTGTTCCTCAGACTGTTGTTTTCTCTTTGCTTTTTTTCACACCCATAGGCCTCTCAGATGAATTAACAGTGGCTTCTTCACTACTCATATTTAAATCGAATGAATTCATACCAGGGGATGGCGATGACTCATCTTGGAATGATGGAGATGACATAACATTAAGGTCTTCTTCTTGGATTGCAGCAGCTCGGTTAGTGTGGTTGTTTGAAAATTTCTCCATGCCTCTAAGGATAGGCCATACATGATCGAATTTGAATCCTTTCTTGTATTTAACATCTTGTACTAATAACATCTTCGCTTGGTTTAGCAAATTTAATATTGAAAAAATAATAATAAAAAGTTAACAAGTAAAATAAATTAATAGAGATAAAGCAAGTACAAATAATAGAAGTATTATATATATATAAATTTACTTACAATGTCTTGTTCGGAAGCACCGCTAGGATTCTTGTTTTCAATTTGGTTAACGCATCCCCTCAGCTTGGAAACTGCAGCAAGAATTGTTATCATTCGAGTTTGGAAAGATCTTCTTGGTCTTGGTTCACTTTGGAAACTCTTAGATTTTTCATATTCAACTTGAACTCTCGCCCAAAATTGATCTCCTGATTGGTTTATCCCTATGATTGGATTTTGGGAAACATCAAGATACACATGACACAAGTGTGTATCTTCTTCGATAGAATATGACTTGGAGCGAAATGAAGTCATTTTAGAAGAAATATTAGTGGTAAGAAAATGAAGTGAAGATGTGTGTGATCATTCAAAGAGTAGTATACATTTATATAGAGAAGATAATTGATATGAGACATGAAGTGACTAATCAATGCAACGGTTAGATCTTGGCCAAAGAAATCCAACGATTTAGATTGATTCGTGTTAAGACATGAAGTGACTAAACAATGCAACGGTTAGATCTTGGTCAAAGAAATTCAACGGCTTAGATTGATTCCTATTAAGACACGAAGTGACTAATCAATGCAACGGTTAGATCTTGGCCAAAGAAATCCAACGGCTTAGATTGTTTCGTATTAGACAAGAAGTGACTAAACAATGCAACGGTTAGATCTTGGTCAAAGAAATTCAACGGCTTAGATTGATTCCTATTAAGACATGAAGTGACTAATCAATGCAACGGTTAGATCTTGGCCAAAGAAATCCAACGGCTTAGATTGTTTCGTATTAGACATGAAGTGACTAATCAATGCAACGATTAGATCTTGGCCAAAGAAATTCAACGGCTTAGATTGATTCGTATTAAGACATGAAGTGACTAAACAATGCAACGGTTAGATCTTGGTCAAAAAAATTAAACGGCTAATATCAAATTGCTTACATTATAAAATGAGTACCTTGTTTGGAAAAATGAATATAACCATCATCTTCATTTTCTTCTCATAAAAGATGAATTTTAACTACGGTAGTTCATCTCATATACCATCTTCTTCTTCCTCTTCTTCATCTTCAGATAATGATTTTTACGATGATATAGAGAAGCAGGCAGTAGCTCAAATTACTGCAAACAACAATTTTCTCATCACTCAAAACATATTTAACTCGGAGGGTGCTCATGGTGGATCTATTCCGGGTCATATAGTTATCAACTGTGATCGGGAAAATGCTTCTCGCAATCTTTTCAACGATTATTTTGCAGACAATCCCTTGTTTCCTGAAGCAATGTTTCGACGAATATTTCGGATGAGTCGTCCTTTGTTTCTACGTATTTATGATGCCATACAAAGACATGACAATTACTTTGTCCAGCGAAGAGATGGTGTCGGTAAACTTGGGTTGTCTGGTTTGCAAAAAATAACTTCTGTATTTCGAATGTTGGCGTATGGTTTACCGGCAGATTCCACCGATGAGTATATCAAAATAGGAGAGTCTACAGCTATAGAAAGTTTGAAGTGATTTTGTCGTGCTATTGTTGAGGTGTTTGCCAGCCGCTATCTGCGATCACCTGATGCTAACGATGTTGCACGGATACTCAGCATTGGTGAACGTCGAGGATTTCCAGGTATGTTGGGTAGTTTAGATTGTATGCATTGGAAATGGAAAAACTGCCCAACAGCTTCGGGAGGACAATATGCTGGCCGTAGTCGATCTCCTACTATTATTCTAGAGGCTGTAGCCGATTATGATCTTTGGATTTGGCATGCTTACTTTGGTCTGCCAGGATCCAACAATGATATTAATGTGTTAGAGGCGTCTCATCTTTTTGCTAATCTAGCTGAAGGAACTGCTCCACCCGCTAATTATGTTATTAACGGAAAAAATTATAATATGGGTTATTATCTAGCTGATGGTATATATCCTAAGTGGTCTACTCTTGTTCAAACAATTCACGATCCACGTGGTCCCAAAAAGAAATTATTTGCAAAGAAGCAAGAAGCATGTAGAAAAGACGTGGAACGTGCATTTGGAGTATTGCAGTCAAGATTTGCAATCGTGGCCGGACCATCCCGCTTTTGGAGTAAGAATGTGTTACATGATATAATGACAACTTGTATCATAATGCATAATATGATCATAGAGGATGAACGTGATGTTGATGCAACAATTGAAGAACGAGTCGAAGGCCCAACTGCAGAAGTTGAGATGGCAGGTGATGATGATGCTCGATTTCAAGAATTTTTAGCTCGACACAAGCAAATCAAGGACCGGGAAGCTCATATTGAACTTCGAAATGCTTTAATTGAACATTTGTGGTTCGAATATACTAATTCTGAGAATTAGTACGTTGTAATTTTTTTTTTGTCGATTATAATTTTATATTTAACTTATAATAAATAAGTTTTATAAATAGTTAATATTTCTCAAAATGATTAAAAAAACCTTAAATTTAATAATATAATAATTCTCAAAATGATTAAAAAACTTTAAATTTAATAATATAAAAATAGAGAATATTATTTTTAGTGTGAAATTTGGTGTTGTGGTTGGAGATGAAAAATAAAGTGGAACACCAAAACACCAAATTTGGTGTTATTTCAACACCAAATTTGGTGTTATGGTTGGAGATGCCCTTACTGGTTTGTTTGTGAGAGAGGAAAACCGCAACTCGGCATGTCCTTGCTGAGTTTTAATTTTTCTGCTGACAAGTTAGCACGTGTGCCTCTTCCCTGTCGGTTTGCTTCTCCTTTTGAAGTTGCGAGTTTTTCGGTTGTCAAAGAAGAGAAACTTTCTGTGTTGCTGCTGAAAAAATATATTTGCGGCTAGATCTATACGTTCGAGTGATAAAACTATGTGCGAGCATAGAGTAAAGAACACATAGAGTTTTTTAACGAGGTTCAGTTTCTTACATCCCCGTGACCTAGTCCAGAACAAATCCACTAGAACAAGATTGCAATTACAATTGCGTATGGTATCCGACACTACAATGCTTACCATTCTTTTCTAGATAGAGCTATGAAAACAGTATCAAACCACGCATGACTTGACTACCATCCGGCAGCACCGGTGCATCACCGTCTTCTCAACGGCTGCAGAATCCATAGACTAAAAACCACCAATAGATCTACAAATCTAATATGGTGGGACGACGCCACACACACTCGTGTGCATCTCTCGACAATACCCTAGGAGCATGTCTTTTTCTTGACACCACCTCTTGGTATTTATAACCAATATCCTGAACCTCAAACTTGTCTTTTTTCTTTTCTTTAAAAGACAATATTTCCATTTACCTTCATATTTCTTTTTTTTCTTTGTTTTCCTTTTTGCTAAAAAACATCTTCAATGTTATTTCCTTTTCATCTTGTACCGTAACTAATTTTCCTTTTCTCCTTTTTGGTGCAGCTTTCGCCTAATCTCTTTGTCTGGAAATGTTGCATCTTCAATCTCCCCCTTTTTAACTCATTTTGTGTCTTCCAAGCCTTGTGCAGAAAAACAAGAATCAAACATCTCCAACAACCTCCGCAAAAACACAAACGTATATGCTCCCTCTTAATCTGAAAACTCACCCTAAATGCCGCTTCTCCCCTTGCTTGGATGCATAAATGAGTTAAAAACTTTCCTCAATGCCAAGACCTCTTCGATCAGACTTGATAACTTGACACTTCAAATGCAATGGTAAATGAGCAAGAAATCATCTTTCTAGCTTCTATTGAATGAACCAACTCAAGACCTTATATGTTTAGCTTCGTTGTTGGCAATTGGGCTGAAATGATTGGGCTTAAAAATAAAAGACTGAAGCCCAATTTTAAATGATCTCCACCTTTGGCCCAATCAACCTTTGTTTCCTTTCTCTTTCCTTCCACGATGAAGAACACAAACGTTGCGTTTCTCTAACAGCCAAACGAATTCAAGCAATTTTGACCAACCTTGCCCACCTGAGATTTTTCTTCGCTAATGACCAGAGATCGCCGTCGACCACCACCTGCTACTCGCCAATCCTTCGCGAAGCTTGTTTCTCAATGGCAAGGGACGAAGCTTCCATTTTCCGTTTGAGATAAACGATCAATTTCAACCCAATTTCACCGAAATTTCTGCAGTTTCTCGCGAAATTGTCATCATAAATTCTCTCTGGTCCCCTTTAGATCTATCAGCCAACCTTACCGAAGCCGTCGAGCCCTAAATTGTGAAACCCCTTTCTTGATTAAAAAAAAAATCGCCACAGATTCTTGGCTCTTGGGTAATCTTTTCTGATGAATCACCATGGCTTTTCTGATCCTTTGGTGAATTTAGGTAACCCTTTGTGACTTGAATCATCTCTTATGTCTCTGTATCTTCCGAAATTTCTGAGACATGTGAAATCCCAACTTGATTTCGTGAACTTTTTCTTCTCCATTGTTGCTGCTTTTCCGATGAACCATTGGTGCGCTTCAACTGTCTCAATGTCATTTACCTGCATCATTATCTCCTTACCGTGATTCCAACTGCCTCCAGGTAACTCACTTAACCCCATTAATCAATCTGATTTTTACCTTATCGATATAAGAACACCTTTTAAAAGTGACCCGTTTCTTGTTTTCTTCCTGCGAGAGTTCTATGTTGATAAATGAGCTACCCGTTTCTTATTGAAGCAAGCCTGAAACTTCTGTCCAGGTACAACTTCACTTAGTAAATCAAATCGATTCCTGCTCGTATGAATCCTAGATAGACTCACATCTCCCTGAGCTTTAACTCCAAAAATACCTTCTCCCAATATCTTTGAAACTTTACCCAAGTCTTTAACATGAAGTTCTCTGTTCGGACTTTCTTCTTTTGTATCATTAGTCCAACACTTTTGTATCATTAGTCCAGCTTCTTCACAGCTCCTTTTAGACTCGATTTCTTCCAAACTAACAGATTATTTTGGTGCGAAAGAGTGTCCTCCTTGAGCTTGAGTCTCACAGCTCTGTGATGCCTTCTTCCATCCATGCCTCTGAATCTTTTTCTTTTAGCAGAGAGAAACACAATAGCAATTTTCTTTTCTCTAGTCAATTTCCGTTGCTATTGTAATTTGATTTAACCATAAGAAGAACATATCAGAAGAAGCCCACTGCAGAATTTACACAGCTCTCCGTCTTTTGGGATCCTTTACCTTCACATTGTCTTCTTCTCAATCCAATGACAACACACAAAGCAAAACTGACTACGGCTACCAATCCTCAAAGTCTTCGTCACTGAAAAAACTCCGATATAAATCTGTCACCGATCAACTCTGAAAATACAGCTGGAAACACGGTTTCGAGAAGCTTCTTTCTCGATGATGTTCTCGATGAGAAAACCCAAGAGATTCGAACCAATCTGCATATCTCAAACCAAATTTTTTTTTTTTTTTGGTTCGGCGTGCCTTCTATCACCATCGAGCCTTTGAAACCTCCATAATCAAAGCTTGGCTGAGAAACCCTAAATCTCCAAAGTCATTCTCCATGTCTTTAACTACCTTGATTTATTCCCCACTTAACACCATAAACCTCTTCTTTCTCATCCGCTTCAAAAATTATCAGCTAGCTAGCCACAAATCCAGAATCATACCCGAAATAAGAACAAAGCTTTTATCTAGTCCCGCTCTGATACCAATTGAAAAAACATATTTGCGGCTAGATCTATACGTTCGAGTGATAAAACTATGTGCGAGCATAAAGTAAAGAACACATAGAGTTTTTTAACGAGGTTCAGTTTCCTTACATCCCCGCGACCTAGTCCAGAACAAATCCACTAGAACAAGATTGCAATTACAATTGCGTATGGTATCCGACACTACA
Source organism: Alliaria petiolata (assembly GCA_020283515.1). Classification (NCBI taxonomy): domain Eukaryota; kingdom Viridiplantae; phylum Streptophyta; class Magnoliopsida; order Brassicales; family Brassicaceae; genus Alliaria; species Alliaria petiolata. Next base: position 376,831,844 of record JAHZTW010000001.1, read on the forward strand.
ATGCCTACCATTCTTTTCTAGATAGTGCTATGAAAACAGTATCAAACCACGCACGACTTGACTACCATCCGGCAGCACCGGTGCATCACCGTCTTCTCAACGGCTGCAGAATCCATAGACTAAAAACCACCAATAGATCTACAAATCTAATATGGTGGGATGACGCCACACACACTCGTGTGCATCTCTCGACAATACCCTAGGCGCATGTCTTTTTCTTGACACCACCTCTTGGTATTTATAACCAACATCATGAACCTCAAACTTGTTTTTTTCTTTTCTTTAAAAGACAATATTTCCATTTACCTTCATATTTCTTTTTTTTCTTTGTTTTCCTTTTTGCTAAAAAACATCTTCAATGTTATTTCCTTTTCATCTTGTACCGTAACTAATTTTCCTTTTCTCCTTTTTGGTGCAGCTTTCGCCTAATCTCTTTGTCTGGAAATGTTGCATCTTCAGCTGCAGCAAGGAATTGGTTCCAAGGCTGAGGTATGGGTGACGGGTAAAATTGGCGATGCGGTGTCGTGGAGCAAGGTCTTGGCATTGGATTTGAGCCCTGATCTTCAGATTTCGTTTCTTACAACTTTCTTGCTCGACGAGGAGAAGAAAGTCGTCACGTGTTGTGACAGATGGATACACAAAGATGACCCGACCTACACCAAAGACTGGGTTTACGTTGTTGGGGAGGATAACAAAGTCACACAAGAGGAAATTGTAGTGGAGGATTTTGATGGATGCTGTCCAGCTCTTCTCACTTATTTTCAAACTTTGGCTCAACTCGAGTAAGCTGGAGGCAAAAGGAAAAGAGGTGGTGACCTTGGCCACCAATGGTTGGTTTCTTCGAAACTTCATTGATATCAAAGTTTAACTCAATATCTTTCCCCAAGTGTAGAGAAATCTTGCCATTCTTAACATCTACGATGGCTCCAGCAGTGGCTAAGAATGGCCTTCCAAGGATTAGAGGATCCTTAGGCTCTTCATCCATATCCAATACCACAAAATACGTAGGCACACTCACATCACTTATTCGCACGGGTAAGTCTTCTAGCATACCAATCGGAAGTCTCACACTTCTATCAGCAAGGATTAGAGATATCCTACACTCTTTAAACTTTGTGAAACCCAGCTTCTTGGCAATAGAGTGAGGCATGAGGTTTATGCTAGCTCCAAGATTACACAATAAATTGCTAAACCTCAATGGCCCTAGCGCATAAGGTATGGTGAATGAACATGGATCTCCTAGCTTCTTTGGTGCTATCTCTTTGTGGATGATTGCACTGCACTCCTGACTCAATACCATGACCTCTTGACAATCTTTAGCTGTCTTGGCGAGTGTATCCTTCAGAAACTTGGCATACTTCGGTACCATAGCCAAACAATCAAGCAAAGGCAATTTCAGCTCAACATTTCTCAAATGCTTTTCAAACAAGGCTCTATGCTTCTCAACCAGCTGCTTCTTGAAACGTCCAGGGAAGGGGAGCTTTGGTTTGTAGGGTGGAGGTACGAAAATATTTTTTTCTTTGCTTGCTTCCCGCACTTGTTTTTCCAAAACCGCTTCATTGCCTTTCCTTGCCCTTTCAATGTAGACATTGTCAAAGGTGATCTCTTGATCATTTGAAAGATCACTCTCCCCCTCTTGAATCACAATGTCCTTATTGTCTTTCTCTGTAGACCGTGGTGCTACCTCCTTTCCACTCCTTAGAGTGATCACATTCGCATACTCCTTGGGATTGGTCTCACATTGGCCGGGTAAACTAGCTTGACCGCTTGTACCAGCTTTTCCTTTCTCCAGCTGTCGAATTTTGTTGTTGATGTTGCTGATCTGTGTAGAGACCTCAGTAAGAGAAGAGTCCAGCCGATTGTTCATATCAACAAATTTTTGATTTGTAGTTGCTTGGCCTTGAAGAATTTGTTGGAGCATAGCTTGTACTGGATCTTGAGGTGGGGCGTGAACTTGTTGTTGTTGTGGTACGAAACCAGGAGGGTAAGCTTTGTTCCCTTGCTGTTGGTGGCCTTGGTAGTTGCCTTGTCTCTGCCCTTGATACCCACCGTTTTGTGGAAATCCACCTTTGTTGTAAGGAACAAACGATTTGCTTTGATTGCTTTGTTGTGGAGGGTACACATGGTCCTTTGGATTTTCCACATTGGTGCTTCTGTAAGACAAGTTGTTGTTGTTGCCTTGACAGTTGATATATCATGGTTTTTACCCGTTTTTGGACCATGATATAAGTCTTTTTATAGAGTCTTTTGGTATTTTTAGAGTCCTATTAGAGTCTTTGCAGGTTGGACTACATTTGGAGCATAATTGGAGATTTTGGATCATTCTGGAGAATTCTGGAAGAAGCTGCGAAGTGATGAAGTCAGAAGACGGATTTTACGAAAAGCGTCGATCGACACCAATAGTGTCGATCGACACCAAGTCAGCCGACCAAGTTTTGCGGACTTCAACCAGAAAAAGGAAATCACAAAAAGTTTCAAGTATTTACAAGTTTGCGCCTGACGCGAGTTTGCCTATAAATATAGATTTTCAAGGCATTGTTTAGACACAAAAACCAACTATTATTCTTATTTTCTGTTTTGAGACTTAGAGAGAGATTTTTAGAGAGATTTTGAAGAGAAGAATTAGGCTCCTTGAGAGCAGATTCGGAATTCCTTTGTTTCTATTGATTTCTTTTATGCAATCTTATTTATTCATGATGTTTTCTTTATTCACCATGTCTGAGTAGTTTGCTTGTTAGGTTTAGGGTTTTTCAAAGGTGATTGATGAATTGTTAGGTCGAATTAAATTGTTAAGATAAAATCATTAGAGTTCTTCATTTGGATTTGTGATTAATGTTTATTCTAGCTTCGCGACCTAGAATCTGACTTAGGTTAATTAATAGATGCGAGAGTATTATTGATTGCCTGAACTAATGTTAGATGAGCAAAATACATATTCGCAAAGAGATTCTGTTTAGGGATTTTGTGAACAATCGAACCTGAACTTTAATGCTTGTCTGAATTGATAGGATTGCAAAGAGATTTGGAATTCTAGGGTTTAGACATAGAAAGTCTTCGCAGCGAGAGTTGGTTGATTTTGTTATTGTGTTTCGAGTTCAAGAACGGATCTTAATATTTTCCTAACATTCTGTCTAGACCTGCAATTTAGATCACCTGAGAATTTCCCTGAACCTAGCGCCTTAGTCTCCAGATTTTAAGAAACCTAATTCGTGATTGCTCGTTTACTTCCTGCTTTGTTTTACTTTCATTCTATTTGACCTAGCATAATCTGAACTTAGAAACCTTAGTGTATCATCTACTTCCATTGGGATTTCGATACCCCTTATACTACGATTGCATTTGTTGTGCACTTGCAGTAGTTTTATTAGGGTAAAACCTAAGCCCTATAAAGTTTTTGGCGCTGCCTACGGAATCTAGTACTAGGATTTTGACTAGGTTTTGTTTTTATTTTGGTTACTAATTCAGTTTCTTATCTTTGGTTTCAGGTGCATGCCCAGTACCAGAAGCAACAAGGAGAAGGAACTTGTCTCACTGAACCAAGAGATCGGTCGTTTGGAACGTACGAATCGCAAGACTGCACGAATGTCGATCGACACCACTAGCATCGATCGACACCCTCCGCATACGACAATGGATGATCTTATGGTTCTAATCAGAGACGCTGAAGGCAACTTGGTTGATGCACAAGGGCACAGAAGGAACAACCAAGGACAGAGACTTGATGATAATGGAGTTGTCATCATCGAGCAAGTCGCACATGCAGACGTTGGACGTGGAAGAACACTTGGCGAATACAACAGACCAGACCAGTTCTATGGTAATAGAGCTGCAATCCGTCCTCCTGCATTCCAGAGGAATGACTTCGAGCTGAAGCATGTTTATTACACACTTGTAGCTCAGCATCCTTTTCATGGTCTTCCTGGAAAAACTGATACAAACCCCAGACATCATGTCAATTCCATCATGGTAGGAAGTGCAGAAAATTTCGTGGAGGTTGAAGAGTTTGAGGAGCTTGAAACAGAAGATGTTGCAGTTGCAGAGCTAGTGTCGATCGACACCACTGCTGAGTGTCGATCGACACCAGTAGAAATTCCTGACGATTCGAGTTCTGGCGGACCGAATTTGACCAAAGCATCGACACAAGATACTAGTGTCGATCGACACCATGCCCAGACTTCACCAAATCGACCTGAAGCTTCAACAAATGTAGAAGAAAGAGTGTACAAGCCCAAAATACCTTATCTCAGGCCTCCTAGAAAGTCTAAAAAGGAGAGAGAAGAAGCCAGATGCAAGGAGATGATGGATAAACTGATGGTTGAGCTACCCTTAGTTAATGCAGTCCAACTTTCACCTGCATTAAGAAGATATGTCAAGAGAATGGTTTTCAATGGTGTGAGTCCTGAGGAAGGAGCATTGCTTACCAGAGAAATGAATGCAATTCTCTTGAACATAGTTCCAAGGAAGAAGAAGAAGGTATGGGTTTCTGAACAAGTCAATGCTGTGATTCAGAGGAAGATTCCAGAAAAGTTACCCGATCCAGGGAACTTTGTGCCAGATTGCTCAATCTCAACAAGAAGGTTTCCTCGTTCTCTCTGTGATCTAGGTTCAAGTATCAACTTGATACCATACTCAGTTGATGTTCGACTTGGAATGACTGATTTCAAGCCAACCAGAATCTCCCTTCTCCTAGCTGATCGATCAAAGAGAATCCCATAAGGTGTTCTAGAAGATGTTCCCTTGAAGATTGAAGGCTGCATGATTCCCACAGACTTTGTGGTTTTGAAATATGATGAAGAACCTGCATATCCTCTTAGTGGGAAGATCATTCTTGGCTTCAGCTGTTGCCATCATTGATGTGAGAAAAGGGAAAATAGAGCTTAATTTGGGTGATGTTGTCGTGAATTTTGACATGGACAAGTTAAGAGGACCTTCCACCATCGATGGTCAATCGTTTTCAGTAGAGTCGTCCATGGATCAAGACCCAATCATGGAGCATTCAGACGACACTACTGCTGGGAATGTCAAGGAGCTGGATTCTAAAGAGCAAGTGAACAAACTGGTTGTTCAAGAGGCATTAGCTGAGAATTCTGAAAAAGTTGCGGAGCTTAAAGATAGGAGTGGAAACAATCATCTCTTCAGGACTTTGGGCAAAGATGGAGATCTAATAAATGCCAAGTTGATGGAGGAAGACGTTTTCATCATGGAAACAAGGATTGCGAAGCTGAATTACAGCAAAAGTGCAGAGATTCGAGCTACAAAGTTGGTGTCGATCGACACCACTACTAGTGTCGATCGACACCCTTCGCGGATCACACCAGAAGCTGTTTTCAATGCTGCAATTCCATCACATGTTGTCAAACAGATGCTTCCACATCCTTATGCCCATAAACCTCGAAGAAAGCAAAGGTACACACTCCCTGGAATCATTTCCAAACCTCATGATCTTGTCAATAAAAACTTTAAAGGTCCAAAAGCTGCTTCACGCTTATGCAAGCAACGAGATTCTCGTAGAAGGCTTGGTGTTTTTTTTGATGATTCTGCAGGAAAACGAAGTGTCCCACCCGAAAAGATGACCCACCCTGTTGTTGTTCCTCAATTCCTTGGTCGCTTTCATGCACCTACTGCCTATACATCGACATCGATGAGAAAACATTCGTCTGAGAAGCACTTGATGCCACCCTCTGATCCTCCAGACGTCTAAACCCCGACACAGTCAAACTAATGACTGAAAACGAGCGCTGAGTGGGAGGCAACCCACTGTTAGTTAAGGTTTTTCTTTTTATTTTGTTTTGGTTTTACTAAGTCTTAGTTTCAGTCAATTCAAAAAAAAAGGCGACATTGGACTCAGTACAGACCACTGTCGACCGACACCACTATAGTGTCGATCGACACCACGCGCAGACGAAGGTAAGTCTTCTAACTGGTCTTTTCTGTTGTTTATAATCTTTCTTTTAGCCAACTTCGGGCTTGATAACACTGGGGACAGTGTTGTTTAAGTCTGGGGGAGGTGATTACAGACTTTGTGTTTTGTTTTGAGAGTCAGTTAAGTCTGTCAAAAATTTATTTTATTGAGTCAAAATCAGTTGGAACTTTCAGTTTTTCTATGAACTAACCGCAGGAAGTTGACACTTGAAAGAACCATTGCTATAAGAGTTGATTGCAGATCTTACTAAGTAGAAAGCTGCAAGTGGAATCATTCTAACAAGGCGAGTTCAGATCCCCTTATAAGAACTAGGTATGCGCAGAACTTGATTCCTCTTTCAGTCTGAACAGATAAGCAAATGCAGTCTCTCCTTGATCTTCCCATGAGAATAGAAAAGAAAGAAAAAGAGTTTAAATCTGGGAATAGTGCAAAGAACCTCATGAGTCTGTCTCCTCACAAGGAACAATATTAGTGAGTGCTCTTGAACTTGTCTCCTCACAAGGAACACAAGTAGAGAGTAGCACTATTTCCCAAGATTTCAAAAGAAAAGAAGAGTCAATGAAAAGATCTTAGAACACCCTGAAAATGGGCAGCAGTTGACTAAGGGAAGATAAAATAGGAGAGCTGTATGAAGAATGTCTTGTTCAGGCACTAACGAAGGGAAAAGAATCTCTAAAGTTATGTGGCAATACCACTGTTAGAGTTCGAAATTTTACGAAGGAAAGGATCTGGATTCAAACTGGGAGATTGCTAAACTTGTGGTAAGTACATTGAAATATTTCCTAAGGTTGGCTATATAGCATGTTGATTCAAGAAGTGTTAATTAATGTGACGTTCTGAGAAAGTACTCGAAAGTTTCTGTTTTCAAACTTCTACTTCATTCTAAGTTTCTGTTTTGCTTGAGGGCAAGCAAAGGATAAGTCTGGGGGAGTTGATATATCATGGTTTTTATCCGTTTTTGGACCATGATATAAGTCTTTTTATAGATTCATTTGGTATTTTTAGAGTCCTATTAGAGTCTTTACAGGTTGGACTACGTTTGGAGCATAATTGGAGATTTTGGATCATTCTGGAGCATTCTCGAAGAAGCTGCGAAGTGATGAAGTCAGAAGACGGATTTTACGAAGAGCGTCGATCGACACCAAGTCAGCCGACCAAGTTTTGCGGACTTCAACCAGGAAAAGGAAATCGCAAGAAGTTTCAAGTATCTACAAGTTTGCCCCTGACGCGAGTTTGCCTATAAATATATATTTTCAAGGCATTGTTTAGACACAAAAACTAACTATTATTCTTATTTTCTGTTTTGAGACTTAGAAAGAGATTTTTAGAGAGATTTTGGAGAGAAAAATTAGGCTCCTTGAGAGCAGATTCGGAACTCCTTTGTTTCTATTGATTTCTTTTATGCAATCTTATTTATTCATGATGTTTTCTTTATTCACCATGTCTGAGTAGTTTGCTTGTTAGGTTTAGGGTTTTTCAAAGGTGATTAATGAATTGTTAGGTCGAATTAAATTGTTAGGATAAAATCATTAGAGTTCTTCATCTGGATTTGTGTTTAATGCTTATTCTAGCTTCGCGACCTAGAATCTGATCTTAGGTTAATTAATAGATGCGAGAGTATTATTGATTGCCTGAACTAATGTTAGATGAGCAAAATACCTATTCGCAAAGAGATTTGGTTTAGGATTTTGTGAACAATCGAACCTGAACTTTAATGCTTGTCTGAATTGTTAGGATTTGCAAAGAGATTTGGAATTCTAGGGTTTAGACATAGATAATCTTCGCAGCGAGAGTTGGTTGATTTTACATTAGTGTTTCGAGTTCAAGAACAGATCTTCATAATTCCTAACATTCTGTCTAGACCTGCAATTTAGATCACCTGAGAATTTCCCTGAACCTAGCGCCTTAGTCTCCTGATTTTAAGAAACCTAATTCGTGATTGCTCGTTTACTTCCTGCTTTGTTTTACTTTCATTCTATTTGACCTAGCATAATCTGAACTTAGAAACCTTAGTGTAGCATCTACTTCCTTTGGGATTTCGATACCCCTTATACTACGATTGCATTTGTTGTGAACTTGCAGTAGTTTTATTAGGGTAAAACCTAAGCCCTATCAATACCTTGGAGCATAGCCCTGTGGCTTAGGATAATCTTGGCCACCAACCCAATTCGCTTCCTCAAACTCCTCTTCATTTCTCTCTTGGAACAATTTCGCGGCTTCACCAACGAAGTGGACATGTTTTTCGTTGGCCAGCATCATCTTGTCAATTTTTTCATGGAGTGACTTCAGCTCCTTCTTGTGTGCCTCCAGCTCTTGACCTCTTGGTGCTCGGTCATAGTCCTCATAATATTTTCCATCACTCAAAGCCAAGTTTTCGATCAGCTCCATACCCTCTTGCACATCTTGTCCAAGAAAATTCCTTTTGCTTGCCGTGTCAAGTAACATGTGAATCTTTGGCAAGGATCCACGGTATATTGTGCTCAAGAATGTCTCCTCAGTGAAACCATGGTGAGGACACTGAATGGTGTAGTCCTTGAAGCGCTCCATTGCTTCACTAAAGGTCTCATTTTGCCTTTGTGTAAAACCGTTTATCTCACTTCTTAATCGAGTCGTTCTTGTACTTGAGAAGAACTTTGACAGGAAGACTTTCTTGCATTCAACCCATGATGTGATGGTCCCTTGAGGTAGTGTTTTCTCCCAATGCCTAGCTTTGTCCCCAAGAGAAAAAGGGAAAAGTCGTAGCTTGAAGCTATCCTCCGAGATGCCATTTATCTTGATCATTCCACACACTTGTTCGAAGTTGTCCAAGTGCTCCAGTGGGTCTTCCATTGCCATGCCATGGAACTTGTTGTTCTGGACCATAGAGACAAATCCAGGCTTGATCTCGAAGTTGTTGTTTTGCACTGGTGGTGGAGTGATGCCAAAGCAATTTGTGTGGGTGTTTGGTGCGTCACCCGCACCAATGATACGTGGTGCTCTTTGAGGGTGGTAAGGTTGTCCAATACCTCTGCCATCAGCAGCATGTTGAGGTGGATCTTCAACCTGGTCGTGGTCAGCCATCACCTCTTGATGGTACTCTTCAATTTCGAGTAGTAGTCTTTCTCTCCTATGCCTTGCACTTCCAAGCTGATGGATGTTGTCTAGTGGCGTGAGTAATTTGTTGTCACCTCTAGACCTCAGGTTCATATACCTGAAAACACAAGTAGACAAGTAGAGAAATTAGTAACCAAATACAAAATAAGAACTTAGTCTCCACTAAACTCCAAATCCTAATACTTTCACTTAAAACCCAAGTTTGGCAACGGCGCCATTTGATGACTATGCCTTTTTAGCAATTTTAATCAAACCTAAAGCATAGTTTTGTTGTTGTAATATTTCAGGTGTCAATCCAAAATGGGGTGAAAGATACTAAGAATACAAGAGTTCAAGTAAAGCTAAGTGAAATTCGGGTTATTTGGGGAACAATCCTATGAAAATTACTTGCAGTGATTATACAGCCACGAAAACTATTTTAAAATCCCTACTGAAAGGTTATAAAACTACTAGATGACTTCTAAACGATTAAACAACCGATCTACTAATTTTATAAAATCAAAATCTAAAACCGGATAAACTAGGCAATTTTTAGGTAAGTGACAAGATTTTCAAAAACTACTTCTAAAAATCAAACGACTATCAACTCAATACCAGACAGTAAATTAAAACTCTAAGCAATTTATAAAATACTAAAAATAGCACAAACACAATTTTACAAATTTAGAAAACTTATTTGCATTATTAAGCTATCTATGAGAATTTTAGTGAAAATAGTTAACTTTGAACAAGAGGAAATTGGTTTTTAGTTTTCAAAGATTAAAAACAGATTCAAGGTTGGGATTCATTCTTAGGGAGGTTGAAAATTCGATCTTGTGGTTTGGAAAACATATTTTTACACGTTTTAGTGTTATCTCTAAGCCTTAAGAAACCATACTAGATTTACCCATGATGTGTGGTGTAAATCCTTTTTTCACCCTTTCCTCTTAACCCATGATGTTTGGTGGAAAGATAGGGTGAATAACATTAAGCTTGGATCTTAAAAGATGGCTTAACTAGCTCCCTAAGCATCCATGATGTTTGGGAAAGGATGAGCTAGTCTCTTGGATTTGGTTTTAAGGGATTTCCTAAGTCTTTTTGGGACAAGGAAATCCCTAGATTAAAGAGATCTCCATCGAGAATCTCTAGACCTTAAAACCCCCAAATCCAAGAAGAGAATTAGATGAAGAACAAGAAAATACCCAAAATCTAGTTTTCAACCCCCTTAAATCATCCCAACCCCAAACCTTGGTGGATTACTCACAACTCATGTTCATACCTCTCTTAAACATAAGTTTAGAGCTGATGAACATAAGCGGTTTTTAAGAAGAAGAAGGATTTGACTTTAGAAGGATGAAGATACTTGAAATTTATACAAAATACAAGAGTTTTTAAGAAGAGAAATAGCAAGAAACAAACAAGAACTATCAAGAACAAGCAAGAACAATCAAGAACAAGAGAAAGCTTATAAGATAAAAAGACTTAATTAAAAACTGAATGATTATTACAAGCACACACACACTCCTTATATAGAGTTTTAAACATGGCTCTTGGCCTTAAAAGAGGGGTCAAGGGGCAAGGGACAAGGGGCAAGGGACAAGGGACAAGGGACAAGGGACCTCTCTAATCCCACTTTTACTAAAGCATAAACACTTTTTGGAGCACTTGCAAGTGGTATCTTTTGGTTCGGGTACATGGATTGATCGATCTGTATCTTTTGCACTACTGCACCGTTTGACTTGAAATCACCACCAAATTAAAGCTAACTCAATTTCCTAAAACTCTCATGAAGACTGTAGAGGCTAAATCGCAATGAAAAACCCTTCATCCGAGCTGATCGTTCAGTTAACGAAATTGGTCGCCAAACTTCCAGACGGACATGTTGTTACTTAAATAGCCGTATCTTCTGAACCACTGACCATAATGACTTGAAATAACCTCTGAACGAAAGGTAACTCAATTTTCTATGAGTTTTATGAAGATTGCGGAGGCTGAATCGGAATGGAAAGTCTTTGTAGGGTCTGATCTTTAAGTCGCTTTAGGTGGCATGGATTTGAATCGGTTGCAACATCTCAGTACAGCAAGTCAGATGACATCAGTTTGCTTCTTACTCTTCTCTACTTGTTCCTAGCTCATCATCTTATGTTTTCAGCTTCCACATTGTCGCCAAATCCATAGAATAACCTGAAATGATGCATATATACAAAAGAAAATGCAAATGCTAATGCAAATGTTCTAAATCCTATAAATGATCAAATACTATGATTATACTTAGCTATAAATGAAATATGGATGAAAACTTATTCTAAATGCATGATAAATATATAGAAAATATGAGTATATCACAGTGACAGTGATTGGGCGGGCTGTCCCGTAACAAGACGATCTACAGGAGGGTTTTGCACTTTCCTTGGTAGCAATCTCATCTCCTGGTCTTCAAAGAAGCAAGACACAGTTGCAAAAAGTTCAACAGAGGCTGAGTATAGGTCCATGTCTGACACTGCCTCCGAACTCACCTGGATTGGTTCTGTCTTAAAGGAGCTTGGTCTTCCCCTTCACAACACACCAGAGCTCTACTGTGATAACCTCTCTGCAGTTTATATGACTGTCAATCCCGCTTACCATGTTCGCACCAAGCACTTTGACACACACCATCACTATGTAAGAGAAAGAGTTGCCCTTGGGTCTTTGGTCGTGCATCATTTTCCATCTCAACTTCAGATTGCAGATATATTCACGAAATCTCTGCAATTTGCTGCTTTCACTTCCTTGAGATTCAAACTTGGCGTTGATGTGCCACCTACGCCAACTTTGAGAGGGGCTATCAATGTGAATGACCAAAACAGTGTCATTTCAGAAATCAAAATGACATTGGGCCGTAAGGAATGGAGGCCCAAGCTAAAAGAATCATTGAAGCCCATTGAAGACTCACAACGGTCATCTCTGCAACACGACAACGGAAAAGCAGAGCAAAAGGAAGTGTTGCAAAAGGAAGTGTTGCAGGTTCGTACAACGTGTGGAGTTAATGTTCAAAACCGGTACGATGTACTAGGGTTTACAAGAGTAAAGCAGCTTAGGGCTAGCTGGCATTAGGGTTTACAAGAGTGTTTTCTTATCCTTTTGTATAAATACAAATCATTGTAACAAAACATCCTTCAAGCAATCAAAAACAGATTTAAGCTTCAAACACACTTTTATCAAAGTTCTATATCAAAGTTCTATTTTCGCCTACAAGTAATAGAAACCTTCAGTGTCTTCTCCGCAACAATTACACTTGTTGTAATGGTTGCTTCCTACGTTAAGTGTATTTGGAGATAGAAGAAGAAGTTGGAGAGGATATTTGGGATGATAAAGGACTTTGATCTCAAGTGGAGATTCAACACATTCTTTGTGGTAGTTTAGGTCACACACGTTGCACCAAAAATAAGTGGTAGAGATTTTTTTATGCTTGCAAACGCCTCATAATAAGTTTATCTCTTCTTTGGTAGCCAAGCTCATGCTTTCCAGAAGACTCATCGTTTCCCAATCTAAAGGGAAAACATTGTGAGATTATTCTAAAGACTCATTTGGATATTCTTTTTGAAATTCCAAGGAATAGGTTTTTGGGTCCATTTGTTTTAAGAGTCGTACCCTAGGGAATCCATGGCTCGTACAAAAGAAGTTGAGGTTGCACGTAAGAAATTTGAAAAGTGGTTTAATTAATCCACAGCTCACATCTTATATTCATATATATAGCCAATAGGTGGCTTAATTAAAGAGATCGTATACATATACTAGAATAGGATCCGCATATATGCGGGTTTTGAATAAAATATTTTAAACCTGTAAAAACTTATTTTTATTTTTCTTAATTTTCTGTTTTACTTTTTTGATTTTTTGATTTTCTTTTTAGTATTAGTAATTGATCATACAATTTTCTTAATTTATATAAAAAACATATAAAAAATAACTTTTTTTCTTTTTTTCTTAATTTTCTTAGGTCAACCCCAATGCAGATCTCTAAGGGTCTAATAACAAGTTCTTAGTAATATAACTGAATAAAAAAATTATGTAGAGTGTCTTAAATATTAGACCAGGGTCTAAAATAGGATCCTTTTTTTTGTCTAAGAACAGACAAGTGGGCAAAGTGTCTAATGAAAAAAAAAAAGTTTAATACAGAAAATGAAAAAAAAAAATCTACCAAATATTAATAATTAATCATTAAGACCCCCACATTAATGGTGTTACCATTGGGGTTGCTCTTATATACTTTTTGTTTTTTATTTTATTTTTCTTTTACTATTAGTAATCAATTATAAAATTTTCTTAATCTAATTGGAAAACATAAAATAAACTTATTTTCTTTTTCTGTTTTTAAAACTAATTTTATATTTTTGTAAACATTATGTTAAAATCTAATTGGTTGGATTTTTTTAACATGTGTCAAAATCTAATCGATTAACTTGACACGTGTCATGATCATGTTAATTAGCAACTTTGACGCATCCAACTTTATATAATAAGATAATTCTTACAATGAAAAACATAAGAAAAAAACTTATTTTTCTTTTTCTTAATTTTATTTTTTACTTTTTTTATTTTTTTTATTTTCTTTTTAGTATTAGTAATTGATCATATAATTTTCTTAATCTAAATGAAAAACATAAAAAATAACTTATTTTCCTTTTCTTAATTTTATTATTTACTTTTTTGTTTTTTATTTTATTTTCCTTTTAGTATTAGTATATTTCCTTTTATTTTCCTTTTCGATTATACAATTTCCTTAATCTAATTGGAAAACATAAAATAAACTTATTTTCTTTTTCTGTTTTTAAAACTAATTTTAAGATTTTTGTAAACATTATGTTAAAATATAATTGGTTGGATTTGTAACATGTGTCAAAATCTAATCGATTAACTTGACACGTGTCACGATCATGTTAATTAGCAATTTTGACGCATTCAACTTTATATAACAAGAAGATTATTCTTACAATGAAAAAACATAAGAAAAAAACTTATTTTCCTTTTTCTTAATTTTCTTTTTTACTTTTTGATTTTATTTTTAGTATTAGTAATTGATCATACAATTTCCTTAATCTAAATGAAAAACATAAAAAATAACTGATTTTTAGTATTAGTAATTGATCATACAATTTTCTTAATCTAAATAAAAAAACATAAAAAATAACTTATTTTCCTTTTTCTAATTTTCTTATTTACTTTTTGTTTTCTTTATTTTCCTTTTAGTATTAGTAATCGATTATACAATTTCTTTAATATAATTGGAAAACATAAAATAAACTAATTTTCCTTTTCTGTTTTTAAAACTAATTTTTAGATTTATGTAAACATTATGTTAAAATCTAATTGGTTGAATTTTTTTTAACACGTGTCAAAATCTTATCGATTAACTTGTCATGTGTCGCAATCAAGTAAATTAGCATCTTTGATGCAACCAACTTTATATAATAAGATTTTACACATGTATGTAATCATTATTCCAATTACAAAGAATAGAGATTGGAATAACAAAACATTTGACGCAAAGTATTGAAGTATGTACATGTTTCAATTCCTCTCGTAAGCTACTAAATTATACATGTTTTGTAGAAAAGGGTTACGTACGAGACTTGTTAAGAGTTTCCTTTTGTTATCCGTAATGAATATAAGAAAGCGTTAGTATTATAATTTTATTGAATAAACCAGTTTTTGGTACGGTTTCGATTTTTGGTATTCAATTTCGTTAAACTAGTATTCCACCAAAGAATACTTTTTCTTGTTCCTCAAGAATATGGTTCACCGATATTAAAAAAGGTCCAATTACGTAAATTCTTGTCAAAAGATGTAATGGACAAAGCTCTAATCGGCGAAGTTTAGTTAAATTATGACCAGATCTCAATTAAACCGGTTATCAGTGTGACGCTATATGAGTCGAGTTTAATTCTATGATATAATTATAAATCTAAGGATTCTAGATCCTCAATATGTACAACTATGGTTGTGGAAGATAAGAGGAAATTAAAGTGAACTCTCTTCCACTGCAACGAAAGTTTGAACCAAAATTAACTACGTTACTAATGTTCAACAATGAAATGATAATTTTTAATTTATCTTGTAAATCATAATTTTAAATTTAATCAGTGTATCAAATATTTCTTTATACGCATGGCATGGAATATCTGAGTATTTAGGTGGTTTTCAGCACCATGCGCAAGAATTGTTTTTTTTTTAATTGATATTGTTTTATTTATAATTTGGTGTGGTTTAATAAAAAAAATCAATCAGATAAAAAGTTTTCAAAATCATTTAAATTTCAAAAAAAAAAAATGTGAGAATGTGGATTACTTCCGGTTGACACCATTTCTAATTGTAACAAAAAAATTTCAAAATCATTTAAATTGTACAAACGACGTATAGTTGAATCATATCACTACATACAAGATACAACGTAACTCACGTATGTCGTTTTGGAATCTATTTGTGGACTTCACGACGTTACTATGGGATGGGAATTCTCCAACTATAAAATCACATATTCTTTCTTTTTATTATTCCCACAAAACCCGCAAGGAATAAGTTCTAGCATCATTCACGTCCTCGTAATTCCGTTTAATTGTTCTAAATGTACAACACAAATGAGAGATTTCAAACATTGTCTCTAGTGAGAAAGGAATAAAGAAGGTTTTTCTTTAAAAAAACAAAAAAAATAGAGATTTCACGTATCAATAAAGTATCAAACATGACACTTTACCGACTCAAAGACGAAATACCCAAATTATCTAATTTATTTGTAACTGAACAAAACAAGAATCTTGTTACATACAATTCCACGAAATAAAATCATTAGCCAAAATATTATGTAGACGCTCACTTTCATTGTAACCTTACCCAAAGACCTTCACTTGGTATATCTTGGTTCACCACAAAAACCATGTAATAACCGGGCGGTGCAACATTAGCAGATCACGGAGACCTAACACTAACCTCATAACTCCAGAATCCAATTCTCCAAGACAAGACATGATCAAGAACCAAAAGCCTCTGATTCATCGAGAAGGAATGAGATGTAAACGAAGGAAACACCATCGTCACTTTAACCGGACTCATCACTCATCCGAACACTCTAAACCTCAGCGTCAAGACTCCACCGTAAATAATCATCGACTGTGACGTAAGACTCACGATCCTAGGACGAAACCACCAGTACCGAGACTCCAAATACGACGGAGAAAAAGCCTCTAACCTAAGCTCCGTCAGGAAAAGCACGCCGATGAAATTGTAATACGAGTGTGGGTTGCTTCCTCCGACGAGAACCCTCCCGTCACGGAGTAAACCGGCGACTGAATGATACATTCTCGGGATAGTGCTTGGGTTCTGAGCTTCGAATCTTGAACCGACCGGTTTATCGGGATGGTAAAGATCAGGGTTAAGAACCGGTTTACGACCAAGCTCCCAACCAGCTGTCCCTGAAGAACCACCGTTGATCAACAGAACATGTCCGTTTGGTAAAAGGATCATGTCTCCCATTACTCTAGCTCTAGGCATTTTCTCAACGATCCATTGAGGATTATCATCGTTGATCTTGATTCTTGCACACGTGTCAAGCGCTTTCACGAAAGTGTTCTTCCTAAGAGAAAGGTTGTATGATCCTTTTGGTGCACCTCCACAGATCAGAACCTCTAACTCGACGATATCCGCTTCAAGATTCTTGATCGGGAGAAGAACGGCTGAGCCAGTGCTCGGATAGCTTCTCGGATCACCTCCAGGGATCTCCGGATACGTTTTCACGACAATGTTCTTCTCATAATTGAGCAAGATCGCTCTGTTGTTAGCGAAAATGAATATGTTCCCGTCGCTGCTGAGGAAAACGTAAGGGTAGAGATTGTTCTCGTCTCCGAGATCGTTGGTTTCGGACAAGAACGGTAAGCTATATAGTCTTGGAGCGTTTTTCGTTTTGGGGAAAAACTCGAAAGTGAACCGACGTCGACCTCCGACTATGATCTGACGACCGTCGGGGAGGACGTGGTTCGAAGCGTACCATCTTCTTGTAGCGAGTCCGTTATTGACTTCTTCCCAATCGCAAGAATCGTCGTCGCAGGGAGAGAAGAGTCTAGCTTTACGTTCTCCTTCTGCGTCTCCTCCGGTTTGGACGAGAGTCCCCTCGGGGTTGACTCCGCCTGAGGAGCACCAAGTGTTGGTCTGGACGGTTAAAGGACGGACGGTGTTTAAAGCGACGTCGTATTCGATAGAGTGGGCCGTGCAGTCGCGTTTCGAAACGGCGTCGGTTGAGCTGTACCAGCAGGTTTCGTCAGGGAGAGAGATGTTGGAAGGGCCGAAGTTGGTTCGGTCGAACATTACGACACGGTCGTTGGAGAGGAGCTGCGAGTGCATCGGTGAGATTCCGACGTTTGGTAATAGCAGCTGCCATGATCCTCCGGCGCCGGATGCCACGTGGCGGGAGAGGAGGAGGAAGAAGAGAATGAAGTAGCGGAGATGATTGATGTCGGAGAGGATTTGGTGTTTGACTCGTGCAGCCATTTTTTGTATTTTCTTTTTTTGTGTTGGTTGGAATATTGAGTTTATGCCACATATATTTGTTAATGCGATTCTACTGGAATGATAGAAAAAATTCAATTTTCAAAATCAGTTATTAATGCTACGTTGATGAAGAAAAGTTATTATGCCAAATTTCTCGTTTTTGGTATTTAAAGTTTTTGTTTGAATTGGAAATTTCAATAAGTAACGTTAAATATTAAGTTTGACTAACAATGTTAAATCTTTAATCTATGCCAAATATTTAGTCTAACATAAACAATCCACTTTTTAAATTTAATCTATGTCAAATCTTTCATTTGTAACAAATAGAAAAACGTGTTAGAAAAAATTGAAAAACATTAAAATTAAAATGATTTGTGTATAAGGTAGAAAAATGAGATCCAAAAAAGTAAAATTAAACATAATTTTCGTTTTTGTTTTTTTGAAAATACATCAGAAAATAGTTTATAATAGAAAAGACATCAGAAATGATTTTTGATATTTTTTTTGGAAACGGGTATGTGTTGAAAACTAAGTTATATTGTTCAAAAATATATTCTGAATTATTCAAATAATTTTACTTTTAAGTTTTTCAAAAAATAATGTTGAAATGTAGATCTCTATATTTCATAAAATAAAACATAAGTGGAAAACGTTTTGTCTAAAGGTTTTGAAAATTAAATATCATGTTATTAAAAGCCCATTAGAAGCCCAATTAAAAAAAAAATCAAAGAAGACACGTCGAACGAATCCTTCTTCCTCCGCCGGTAGCACTTCATCACGAGATCATCTACCATTGATGCTGCCAGTAACCTCTGATTATCTTATAACTTCTACTATTTGTTCCTCTCTGCGTCCTCGATTCCGTTTCTTCTTCCAACATCGCACTACTTCTGTCTCTGCTCCGCTTTAAAGAAAAATCACGCTTCCAAAATCGCAATCGCACGCTCCTCCACGATTCCAAACTCTGTTTTTTAGGAACCCAGTTTTTTCAGAATTTCATCTTCCCTTTTTCATGTACGTCTCAGACTTGTTGTAGAAGTAGATGGGTCGATACAAAGAGGATCTCCCAGCGGTTAGGGTTTATACAGTTTGCGACGAATCGAGGTTCGATGGAAATTTTACCCAAATTCTGCTAAATCGAATTCTTCTTCTTGCTTATGGGTCAAATTTATTGAAAATTTCGAATCGCTTTGTTTGGTTTCAGATACTTGGTTGTACGTAATGTCCCAGCTTTGGGTTGTGGTGATGATCTCATGAGGTTATTCACTACTTACGGAGAGGTTGAAGAGTGAGTAGTATTGTGCTCTTGTCCTCCTTTTTGGTTTCTCTCGCATCGTTCCTTTTTCGATACTGATATTGTTTATTGGTTCTTCGTTTTTTGATTTTGATTCGAATTTAGATGTAAACCTATGGATGCAGAAGACTGTGAGGAGTTCAC
Organism: Alliaria petiolata; assembly: GCA_020283515.1. Classification (NCBI taxonomy): domain Eukaryota; kingdom Viridiplantae; phylum Streptophyta; class Magnoliopsida; order Brassicales; family Brassicaceae; genus Alliaria; species Alliaria petiolata. Next base: position 376,850,797 of record JAHZTW010000001.1, read on the forward strand.
GGATGTCTACTGGATCAAATTTCGCCTCATCGCTAATGCCAGGTTTTTGATTCTTCTTTCTTTCTCTCTGGCTTTTTGTTTGATTCCAAACTCAAGCAATCATCAAGTAATGTACGGTGAAACCCTTCACTGTTCTGTGAGGTTCTAAATCTGTGGCATTTGTCTTGTTGCTGCATTTTTAATCTACTGTTGATTCAAGAAATGAACAATGTGTTAGGTTGAGATAGGTTTATGTTTGACAGATTTTTTTTTCTCAAAGAAGAAGAGGTCTAACTAGGTTCCTTGGTGTGATGATATCTGGATTTTAAGTTCATTAGGGTTAAGCTGTTGAACTTTGTTACTATAGTTTTGGTTCCAAGAGGACGAATTTGTTTTGTTGAGATATGTTTATGTTTGATAGATTTGCGAAGAGGAAGCTGGATGAATCAGTGTTCTTAGGAAATCGGCTCCGGATTTCGTATGCTCCCGAATTCGAGAGCCTCGGTGACACAAAGGAGAAGTTAGAAACCAGGAGGAAAGAAGTCCTTTCAAGATTGAACCGTAAGCTTTCTGTTTTGGCTGAGATATGTTTATCTTAGTGCATTGGTCCTAGAGAGCAGAGACAATGTGTTAGTTTTTTCTAATCAAAACTTAAATCATAACACGCTGCAAAAGCTAACCTAAACTGTTAAGAGTAGAGTTCGTTTATAGCATTGTATTAGTAACGTTTTCTGGGTTAGAAAAGCATAAACTAACTTCACAAGTCTAAATGTTTCATCTTGTGAACAGCCGAGAAAGCCAAGAGCACATCCCAAGGTACAAAATTGGCTGGACCGGCTTCAACCCAAACTGATAATTTCTTCCCACAAAGGTAAAAAAAAAGATGGTTTAATTGGCCTTCTCGTTGTATCGATGAACACATCGAGTTAGTGCATGAGAAAGATTGCTTCTTCCCTTTATTTGTCTTTTAGGAGTTTGCAAAGAGAGATGGATTACCAATTCCATAGAAGAAACGCTCCTATTACCCGTGTTTCATCTGACCAGGTCTGTGTTTCGTGTGTTTGAATCCTCTGCAGTTTTAAGTATTTCTTTCTTGGCTTTTGTTACTATGTAACATAGAGAACTGATGAAGGGTGTTTGACTGAGATTGTGTAGGAGTACTTCGCGTCGTCTTCAATGAATCAAACGGTTCAAACTGTCAGAGAGAAGCTCAATAAGGTAAAGAACCTCTCACGTTAGTGAATTTATAAGCAAACTCTTAATTTATAGGTTCTTGACTAAAACATTCTCTCGTTGTCACATTGTAAAGATTCAAGAAAGTGGTAACCAAAAGAGATTACAACCGAGTAGCCAGAATCCGCAAACAGAACCTGACTTCAAGAGACCCCGAGTCGATAACCGAAGAAGAATCTAACTGATTATTGGTTTTTGTTTCTTTTTCGTGAGATTTTGCTCAGCTAATCCTGAAAATTCTGTGTAACTTTTTGGTCTTAATATAGTGTTCTTGCAAGATACTGTATTATCGAAGTGTGAATATTGAAAAAATGAAAACGAATTTCTTGTGTCGTCTGCTTTCCCAAAAAAACAAACCATCCAAACCAAAATTGTACCAAAACTAATTCGTAATGATTTTAGTTTCAATTTGATTTGCTATGTTTCCAAAAAATAATTTTAATCGTGTTGAAAGATTAATTAGCGTTCAAACCAATTGTAACCAATTTCCTCTAACGAATTTGTACGCAAACCATCAATGCCCATAATCGTACCGAATTATTCCGGTTACGGTTCACCGAACCGGTTTATCCAGTCCCTGGGTTTACCAAGGTTTTGGGAAATTGCAGAAGCAGAAGAAGAAGAAGAAACAAGCGAAGAAATGGCTGCTGCAACGAGGATCGCTTCTAGATCTACGTCTCTAGGCTCCATCTTCAGAACCGCTACTACACGAAGTTCGACCTCACCGAGACCTAAGCTCTCCGTCCCAAACCCTAATTCATCATCGTCGCGTTTCAACACTTCTTCCCCTCTTCGTCAGACTCGAATCGAAGGCTCTGTTCCCAGGTGAAAATTCGCCGACTTTTGTATAAAGTGTTAGATTTCAGTGAAGCCCTTGATAAAAAATTTTGGATTTTGATTCGAATCTGAAAGGTTTCTGCGGCGAGAACTAAGCACGCATCAACCATTTCACAGCGTTGTCGCTGCCGCTCTCCTCGTTTCGAAGCTCCCTTCTGATGTAACCTCTTATGAAGGTAAACACTAAACCTGGTTTTCGATTTTGTTAATTGCGCTATTTGGGTTTGGATTAGTGCTTAATGACCTAAGACAACACAATTAGCTTACTCTTTCTTGGGTATGAATGATTGGTTTCAGTTATTGAGTTCCTGCAAATCAAATCTATGTAGTTGTGTTTACTCAGATAAAGATGCAATCATGAAATGTGGCTGTGTTTGGTGTTTAAGCTGCTTTTAGGATGTGGTTTAGATCATTCTTGGGTATGAATGATTGGTTTCAGTTATTGAGTTCCTGCAAATCAAATCTATGTAGTTGTGTTTACTCAGATAAAGATGCAATCATGAAATGTGGCTGTGTTTGGTGTGTTTAAGCTGCTTTTAGGATGTGGTTTAGATCATTCTTGGGTATGAATGATTGATTTCAGTTATTGAGTTCCTGCAAATCAAATCTATGTAGTTGTGTTTACTCAGATAAAGATGCAATCATGAAATGTGGCTGTGTTTGGTGTTTAAGCTGCTTTTAGGATGTGGTTTAGATCATTCTTGGGTATGAATGATTGGTTTCAGTTATTGAGTTCCTGCAAATCAAATCTATGTAGTTGTGTTTACTCAGATAAAGATGCAATCATGAAATGTGGCTGTGTTTGGTGTTTGAACTGCTTTTAGGATGTGGTTTAGATCATTGAGCTTATACGGCTATGGAAGGATTCATGCTATGTATTGGTTAATTGTGCTCTTTGGGGTTTGGATTAGGCTTAATGACCTAAGACAACGTAGTTAAGAGTAACCTATTCTTCATTGGGTATGACTGGTTATTCCTGCAAATCAAATCTCCACAGCTTCCTTTCTTCACAAAATATGCAATGTGTAATGTACCTATGTTAGGTGTTTGAGCTTCTCTTGTGATTTAGATTTCACAAAGGAAAATTAAAACAGGGGAAGTCAAAGATCTTTCATGTTTAAGATTCTAACTGCTTTGTATCTTCAAATGACAGGTAGATTTGCAAACTATGTCAGTCCCATCTAGTAGGCAGCAACTGAGGTAGACGGATGGCTTCTTGCGCAGAAGTTTGATGTTTTTTTTTTCTCAAGAAAATTCAGGTTCTTTAAGTTTAAATCTGTCAACCGCATTTGCAATCTTTCGGTTTAGATGGAACCCTGATACATGTATTAGTAGATGTTATTACTTCCATTTAATTGGGTTTATTATCTTATTAATCAAATGATGATTCAAACCATAGTTATTGTCAGGATGTAAGATAACTTCTTCCGGATACAACTACTCTGTTTAGTTAGAAAATAAGATTACGAGACCTTTACGTTTCTACCCATTGAATTATGTTCATTATCCCTGTTTCTTTTGCTCAAATTAAGTGAAGTGATAAGCCTCTCCGTATCTACATACTTGCTTGTTATTAAGTATCTGCATAGAGACTTGGAATTAAGAATAATCAATAGAAGGCTGTGTTCCTAGGTTTATATCCTCTGTTGTGAGAATAGGTCAACTTTCGGTGCTAACTTTGCTCTGTTAGTTTCCAACGCTTAGGATATGAAATGTGTGAGTTGTGGCACTTCTTGAAGGAAAACCATAAGGACAAAATGAATTTGTGTAAATGTTTAATTTTTCTCGAATATCTCAGTGAGATTTCGGGTTCTCTAATCTAGCGCGTGTATCGAATATTGGTCATGTCCATAGAGTACTCCATGTGTTCTTGGCTTCATCTCTCTTCAAGTAGGCATGCGTAGAAATCAATGTCAAGTAGAGAGTTTTGTTTTTCCAGATGCTTTGTTGAGAGAGACATGAAACCAGCCATAACCACTCAAAATAACGTTTTGAGACATGAAAGTGGGTATGTTCGTATGGGTTTGTTTCAGAAAGTTACAAACTTACATTACAATGATGATTATTTTTTGCAGGCCTAGTTTTGGTATGAATCTTCCACAAAATTAATATGGAAGTTTCCATTTGGGACCCGTTTTGATACCAAAACAAGAGGAACAGTCTTTATAATGATTATTGAATGGTCATTGTTTGGCTTTGTGCCCCCATGTGGTTTTCAATAAAGCACTTAAGTTCGTTTACCCTTTTTTTGAAAAACTTGTTGCCATTTTCCACATATCAAGCTAAGGAACAGCTTCAAATCACATTTTTGAAACGTAAAACAATCAATATTTTACAAATGTAAACTCACAAAGTTTTTTTCCGTTTGTAATTGGCTTGTGATTTTAAAAATTATCATAAAAATATTTTGCTTCAAAGGGTTCATGTAGAGAAATTATACTCTAAATTATACTCTAGAAAACATGTAATCTAGTGGTCCGTACTAATGTTTTACTATCTGAGTTTGAATCCGATAGAATGCATGTGTGTGAATTGTTGGAAAAATATACTAAGGTCAACCCCAATGGTCATCTTTAGGTGTTTTAAATAGGGTTTTTAATAATAAAATTGAATAAATAAATGATTTGGGTGTCTTATTTTTAAGAACAATGTCTAAAATAAGACATTTTTTTTGGTGTCTTAGTTTTTAACTTAAATTAATATTATATTTAATACTAAAATATGTTTAAGATACTTAAAATGAGTTCTCTATTGGGCTTGCTTTAAGGGAACTGCAAACGCAAACGTAATGTAAACAAAACAATCATATGATAGAAGTAGTTTTATATTATTATAGTGGTACTTTTGAAAAGTTGTATGGTAAAAATGGTATTTTTGAAATTTCTCCTAGGTTGCATTGTTGAATCCTTTAATATTGATGATAAATTGTTTTTCTTTTTAATATTAAGAATTTTGTATTAAACAAAAATGTGCAAGACATCACTGAAAAAGTTGTTTTTTAAGTTTTACAATTTTAGAAATTGTAATTGTAATTGGAGAATGAGATATATATATATATATATATATATATATATATAACCATTTGGTTAAACAAATTATGAAGATGATTTCTTTAACCAAAATTTTTTTTATGAAAATGATTTATAAAAGTCATCAAAAAACTAAAATTGGGTAAATTCATGTGGATGTCTGTGGAGGGCTTTTCCACCAAACTTCGTGTTTCCGACCTAAATATTTATATAAAGATTTGAAAAAAAATCACTTTTTATATTAATTTTCGCAATAATGTCAACTTTGTCTCATGAGAAAGTGATTAGCTAACAAACTTTCAACAAACCTACAAATCTATTTTCTCATATGTACACATGCCTGACAAATGAAAAAAAAATCATCTATTTAATGTTTACTTAAAATCTTACTAAAAAGCCAAATTGGGTTTATTATAATTAACTGCTCCTAATCTCCGCAGTTAGTTGTGCAGATGCGACTAATGAGCAATGACAACAAAGCAACACATAACAAATTAAATTCTCACATTTTGTACCTCAAATTCAGCACTTCAAACAGAGTTTGCTTTTGATATTTTCCCTAAACGACGCCGTTGATTAAGACCATGGTTCCCCTGATCCACTAATGTACTTACTTTTTTTTTTTACAATTAGGGAAAACAATTATAACCTGACCCCGGTTAATTTCTTAGCATGTCGTATTCTCCTTACTCAAATTCTGGAAATTACAACAATCAAGATTCGGAATCTTGAATCATCTTTTACAAAGTGAAAAAATTATTTTTTTTCTTTCTGAAATGATGAGTAAAAGTGATAATATAAAAATATCTTATATAGTAGGTTCATAATAGGGTTAAATGGGATCTTATTTAATGGAATTAAAATTGAAATCAGACTTAATGGAATATTGTAATGGGATCGGGTTATTAATGGAATCGTACTTAGAATTGATTTTGGTAAGTGATATTGTAATTAGCAGGATCGTACTTAATGAAATTAATGGAATCAGACTTATTATGGGACTTAATGGAATATATTTTCGAAATCACAAAGTATGGTAACGTTTATTTTTTTTAAAAAATCAAATGATTTGATCGAATGATTATGAAAACTTTAAAATAATTACTTTCCTTTAATAATAATCGGACTTGGTAAGTGTTATTGTAATTAATGAAATCGTACTTAATAGAATTATCAATTAATTGAATCTGATTTATTTTATTTTTTTTGGTAGGATGAATCTGATTTATTTTGGGACTTAATGAAATCCGACTTAATACAATATATATTTTTGTAAGAAAATATTTTATGGTATTTCTATAAAAAGTATTGTGTACTTGGATGTATATCAAACATCGTTTATTAATCAAAATTACACTTTGTAAAAAAGAATTGCTTTAAAAATATTTTATGGTATTTTTATAAAAAATAATTTGTACTTGGATGTATATCAAACATTGTTTATAAATTTAATTTCATTAAATTATTTTGTATAAAATTATTGATTTATTCTTTTCTTTTTTTAATGAATGATTCACAATAATTTTTATATAAATTTGCTGGTTATATAAAAAATAAAAGGTGGATAATGACATATAGGGGCCGATTGGTAAGGACTGTGACTGTAGGCTGTTACTGTAGGCTTTTGGCTGTAAAAAAGTTGGCTGTAAAAACTGTGACTGTTACTTTATTTATTTATAAAAGTATGATTGGTAACAAAAACTGTAGAAACTGTGACTGTTATTTTAAATATTATAATTTTTTAAAAATATTTTTTTTATCTAAAATATAAATTTTATATTTTTATTTTGTTGTAAATATAAATATTCAAAACAAATATTTTTTATTTTTTATTAAATTTTTTGACATAGAAAATAAATAAATTTAAAAATTAATCAATTAATAGAATAAAATGGATCTTAAAAGAAAGAGAAAAAAATATTAATAATTAATAAGTTAAAATTTATTTGTTATAAAATTTATGTAATATGAGAAAAAGATTTTGATTTTTTTAGAAGAAAAAAGAAGAAAGAATTATTTATTTGTATTATTCAATAAAAATAAGTAAATAAGAAAACAAGCATCGGAATATATGAGAAAGGAAGAGAGAGAAAAGTGGAAAAGTGATTAAAAAGTGGCTGTAGGAAAAAATAAAAAATCAAGAAAAAAATTTTGAAAATTACTTTTAAGGCTGTTAAATATTTTAAAGTAAAAAAAGTATGATTGATTTATTTATCACTGTTAAGGCTGTGAAACCCCTTAAAGTCCTCACAGCCTCAATGCCAATCACCCCCATAATGTAATTAGTTTATGGAAATAAGTCCTTTTGAGATATCTAAAAGAAATTGATTGTAAAACATATGAAATATCTTTGTGAAAGTGGTTGTGTGCTGATTATGTTATCTTTGATGTCTTAAGTTCGATCCCCCAAAATTGGTGACACATCAGCAAAATAGGACCATTGTAAATAGTTTAAAAAGTGAGGGTACTCTCTAAAAATGCTTCTCAATTGATATATATATAGAGGATGTTATTCATTAGTGTGGGTTATATGTATAATAAGTATAATAATCTCAAAATTAGAGTTCGCCCTAACTCTCTCCCATGCACGATGTTCGAGGCTGCCGCCGCTTCTCATCTTCTCCCCTGTAGCATGAGTCTCTCACGTCGCCTTCTCTCCGTCTGCTTCAGCTGTTAGCTTCCTGGAAGACGCTTCTCTGTCGGGCCTCTCCCTGACTGGTCAGAAGTTTACTCCGCCCTCTGCCAACCCTTGTTTTCAACGAGTTCATCCTCTGCTCCAAGCTTTTACGGGTGGAAGATCCTTTCCCCCCTTCGGCGTGTATTGCCTTCCCATGGCCCCGTTGCAGCAGCTTCACCATGAAAGTTTTCCCTTGTATTCATCCACTTTATTCATTTCCTGGGCATAGCCCTTGCTAGGGAGAGCTTTATCCCACTTTCCTCCCTTTTTAAGGAGAGACTTTCATCAAATTCCTCCCTTCACCTGGAGAGATCTTCCCCTTTCCATGAAAGGGTGTATATCTTCGGATTCATTGCCGGAAACGTTTGCCATTTTCTTCACCAATTTGCTTTCTTGTGTAGCGGTACCTGAAGAAGCAACCAAATACGTCTTGATGAATTTTGGAGGTGAGAATAGGCTATCAACATCACTTGCCAAAGTGACTATCTCTAATATGTCCGGTTTTGCTGTGACTCTTCTATTGACGCATTCGAGCTATGGTTCAAATTCGCTGTCAAGCTTTTATGAAGAATTATCTGCTTTAAGTTCTTTAGTTCTTATGATTTGTTGTTTTAATCAAAGAGGATGGATAATTCCCTCTTTATTGTGTATTGTGACAGTTTAAATTAATGAAATCAATAGTTTGACCAAAAAAAAAAAGTATAATAATCTGAGATCCTAAGTCCTACGTATCACTAAAGCTGGGGTAGGTGTTACTTCTTTTCTCCTTTTGGGAGAGAATCTTTTCACCATCTTTCCCTTCCCAAAAGAGAAGAGAAACAGTTTGTCAAGGCAAAACCTAAAGAAACCGACCAAGTTTTCGCATCAGTTACCAGCGGTGGTACCTTTTGAAGTTGTGGCATCTCCTTTGTTGAGTAATAAGAGCTCTATTTGTCACTCTTTCACCGGGTATATAGCTTTTCCTCTCTTGCTTATTTCGTCAACATATTTCGGCAAGGTTTTTTGGTGGACTTGTGCCGTGTTATTCTGCCATTGGGCTTTTTAGCCAAATTTGGCCTATCTAAGGGCATATCATTTTCCTCCTCATGGGAAGGAACCATTCGACCGTTATTAAACAATCAGTCATGATGGCATTACGAGCTAACAGTTTTGTTCACTTGCCTCTAATGGCGGAAGAACTAGCGCTTTTAAAGTTGCTTTTGCTTATTTTCTATGAATGTAACCAACTATCTATCTTTCTTATGCTTTGTATTTCAATTTCTGCATTAATTTCGGATTTCTTTGCATTGTATGCCAGACTTCATTTGATTGTAATCGCGTTCTAAGTTTAATATAAGAGTTTGTCCAAAAAATAAAGTATTTAAGTTTGTTAATTTTGATTGGGGAAAAATGTGTGTTTCAACTTCAACAAAATTGGTCATGCTTTTTTCTACCCAAATAAATGTGTACTGTTTTGTTCCTGTTTCAACGTTTTAAAAATTCAAAAATCTAACCAGACTTGAGAATTTGTTTACAGAGTTGACAGAAATAGTAGTTAGTCAATTGTTTGAATGACACATGATATGTGTATCATGAAAACGATTAGGTGGCATTTTTAAAAAAAAAATTAAAAAAATCAAAACAATTAAAATTAAAAAATTAAAAAAACCAGAAAGAGTAAAAAAACAAATAAATATGAAAATATGAAAAATATATATATATATATCCCGTTTACAAAGCTTATAATTTGGAGTAACAAACTGAATCTCCGCGAAAACCGTGTGACATTTCGTGATCGCGAAGTCGTGTAAATAAGACAGAGATGTCATCAAGAAAACCAGAACGTTTCGTTGTTTCCTCTCGGTGGAATCGAACCAGAATGCGAACGTCTCTCCGATTTCTGGAACAAATACATCAAGACTTATAAGTATAACGTGTAGAATAATACCCGAGCTCTGGTCCCTAATGAGTTTTCCAAATTCAACGACATGCCAGCATCCATGGCTTGTGGAGCTTTGACGGCAGTTAGGATTTTAGTTGGACAATATAATCCGATTGACGACATTGGATTGGCGAATACGAATCTCGCTTTCTTCTGCAACCGTCTCTTCGCTTGAGGAGAATCTGATTTTCCGTATGCCGTATGATTAACGTCTGATGGAGATGTCGAGACGATCGGACCAGATACCGGAAAGACGTTCACTTTCTGTTATCGTACATTTCCACCGTTTTTTACGTTTTTTTGGGTTCGATTCCACCAGGAGGAAACATCTAGAAGTTCCGGTTTTTACGATGATATTTCTGTCTTTCTTACACTACTTCGCGATCACGAAACGTCACACGATTTTCGCGAAGATTCAGTTTGTTACTCCAAGTTACAAACTTTGTAAACCAGAAATATTTTGATTTTGTTTTATTTTGATTGTTTTTTTCTTATTTATTTATTTATTTTATCAAAACATAATGACTGCTCATCGCTTTCATGACACACATGTCAGCTGAGTCAGCCAAATTAACGGTTGACTAATTTTTGTTTGCGTTAACTTTGTTTTACGAACAAATTCTTGAATTTTGGTAGATTTTTGAAATTTTAAAACGTTGAGGTAAGAAAAAGCACTACACATTTATTTGGATAGAAAAAAGTACGACACGTTTTGTTGAGGTTGAAATACATCATTTTCCATTTTGATTATGTGTCCAAACCTTTTAACATATGATAGATTTTTTTTTCCGGCAAATCAATTGTACTGAAATCATAAAGAGCTTACAAAATACAGAAACATTCCAAAACAATTGTTATATGCAGGAAATTGAAACAATTTCGATGAAAGAGTGTATAGTAACCAAGTTATCCTTTCGAAAGTGTTACAGGCTAACAGATTAAATCTGTTATGTTCCTATTTCATACACTTTTTTTATTGGATATTATCTTTCCGATGAAACTCCAAAATGCACTTAGCATTACATTAACTAATAGAATTAAATTAAATGTAGTTGGAGATGATTCTGAAACTTGTCTCCTTGTTGCAATCAAAAGACTTGATGATGCCGGCAAAGACTTTCGATGTTCATGTTGGAGTATCCGTTGTCTTGAATCATCTTTAATGTTATTCATTAGTGTGGGCTATATGTATAAGTATTTAAGTTTGTTGATTTTGATCGTGTGTCCAAACTTTTTTATCATAGGATGGATTATGATCTTTATTTTGAGAGAGAAAAACATAACTCTAATAAATTAAAGTCTGCTGATCTGCAGTAGTTTGCAATCATACAGAGAGATCCACAATTTTGTTTTTCCCCTTTCTTTTCAATTTACAAATTCATTATAAAATATGATAATACATATATTTCACATTAATTATTTAACTATACCGTGGTATATGACATTGAGGTTTCTTTAATATAAATTGAAATAATTTACATGTTTTTGCTAAAATATAAGATATTTTGCAAACCAATGCTATAGCAAATATGACTCTACACAGCCATATGACATGTTTAAAATTTCAAAAACTCGATTTTCGTATATGAAATCAAAAGAAAAACATTTTGCCGATCAAAGGAGAAGCTAAATTTGAAAAAGAAAACGTTTTATGGAGGCCTCGAAGATCTAAACACTACAGGAAAAAAATACAGGAAAAAAATGTATGATATATTATACTGCCTAGAGTAAATCACTAGCTAAAAAGATTAGCAACAAATATAGCAAAAGATAGCGACAGACCAACATTCAGCGATTTCTAAGTAAGTTCCATGGTATTTCGTAGCTAATATTAACCATAGATCCCTAATCAATCCATAGTTGTTTAGTTATGAAATGGCTATGGTTTGGTGTGTAACTATTATATTTAATAACCAAGTGGTGGTGTGCTAGTGGTTTTCAGTTGGAAAAAAATTGTTCTATTGGTGTAGGTCAGGGTTCGATTTCTCTTAAACGTGAAATTATTCAACCACTCCTAATTTGCCAGTTAAAATGGTGTCATGCTTTAGGTCCATTAGAAAATTTGGTGAGTGCGCTACTCGATTGTTACACTCACCATGAAAAAATTAGTCGGGTGGTAAAAGTCCGAATCATTCTTGATTATAAAAAACTATTATGTTTAATTATTTATTTTCTTTTCCACTATCTCGGTAGTACTGCTTCAAGAAAGTTGAGACTTGAAAAAACTAGCGTGGTGCAATTGGTTTCTTTAGCCAAAATAAACAAAGTTGAGATTTGAAAGGTTGATTAAGGTATATGAAAATACATAGTAAAAGGTGTCTAATTCTTCAAATGTGTCTATTTCACAATAGAAATTCTAAAAAGTGATTATATGTGTTTCACATCTTTCTTTTTTTTCAAATGTTCATGTAGAAAAAGTCTTTTTAGATGTTTGAGTTTTAGTATCATAGGTAATTTATACATATCATATTAAAATTGAACATAAGAAAAATATCAGCTTATATTGTGTTAAAAAGATATCAATTCAATATAACCCGATAACATATGCTTATTTTTTGTAATATGATTTTAATCTGTGATACTACAACTAGTTTATCGCAACAATGTTATTAATAACCTATCCAAGTGTTGCAATGTGATAAAATGAGAAGTTTTTTTTTTTTTTTTTTGTGCAACAGAATGAGAAGTTAAGTACTTATTATATGATGGTTCATTTGTGGGGACACTAAACCCAAAACCCAAAACCCAAAACCCTCATTACAAGTGGATAGGGGACCTTTCAATAAGAGAGCTTGTATATTTGTAGGGTTTGCTGTCGATGTTCCCAATTCATATCACAATTGTCTTAATGTTCCTATCACTATTGTCTTAATGTTCCTATCCAATTTGATGAGTCTTCTTTTAGCTGCCTTAATGTTCATACCCATTTGCCGATTCATTTACTCTTTTATGTCCACTTTGTGAGAAGTTCAAATTACCTTTGAGTGAACCAAAATCACAAATCGAAATTGATAAAAATCATCAACATAACTTTTAAAAATAAAATAAAAAATATGCATTATGTGAATTTGAATATAGATCATAACGCAGAAACAACAATAACACAAAACCATTATGTTATATATTCTGGTCATAAAGTTTTGTTTTTTTCGTTTTTTTCACCAATTCAAATGTACTATTACGCTCCAAAAATATGTTTAGAAATTAGCTTAGAGTATATAGAAAACAAAACACTCTTATTCAATCAATATCTTAACATATGATGTTTTCAACTTGTGAAAATATGTCCATCATGAATCCATTCATCTTACTGGCTTTTAGTAATTGATGCTGACATTTGGCATTGTCTAAAGAAATTATTATCTGATAGAGTTATCATTACAAGGCAAGCTTTGTTCATCATCCCCTTTTACACCAAAGCTTCTTTCACTTTTTTTGGTTTCCGGAATTCTTAATTTAGCCAATATTATCTTCTTCTTTTTAATGTTAAAAATGGGGCCCTTATTTATATGTCTAAATTTAATAGTATTTAAGTTTGTAAAAAGTCTAAAACCATATTAACATTTAGACCCCCCCCCCCCCAAAAAAAAAGTCTTAAACCACTCCAAGGCTACAAAAAAAGACAGTAGGAGAGGGGTGGAATTGATTTCGACGTACCTTCTTACCACATGCAGTCACATGACTTATCAATTTGTTCTTGAAGTTTTATGAACCCAATAGCATTGACCCTTCTCTCTATTTAATTTAATTCTCTTCATTATATATAATACCAATTGAACACATTTTGTATGTGTATACACTAAGTTCTTTATGGTTTCAAATTGTCAATATATAAATGCCAAAAATCTCCTCTTAACTAGGTCAACGGCTTGTATACAAACTTGACTTGCCCAAATAATCACGTAATTAAGAATTCTCACAACAATTACTCTAAGAACACGACGCGGTTTGAAAATCTGAAAATATATTGATGTAATAGTAAGTACGGATTTTTTGTTTTTGTTTTATTCGTTTTAAGTGTAGTTTATATATGATTGGGGCTTGCAATGTTTTGTAATTATGATGTCATAATCTGAGTTTGATTTTTAAAAGTGTGTGTAAACCGTAGATGACAAATAGAAAAACTTAATAGACATGAATGCCTTTTTGATATATGCATAAAAAGCTTGTAACTCTAATACATTTTACATACATTAAAAAAGCTTCACATTATATTTCCTTATGCAGTTGTGCTTGAGTGAAAGTGATTTAAGATTTAAGATATGAGAAAAAAATTGCTAATTAAAGACTTATGTGGCACTTGAAAATTAGTTTTTTCCCCCTTATAATGGACTTGAAAAATAGTTCTTCAAGACTTAATTTTGAACTATCAAATTTTTGACGTCATATCTAAATATTTGATTAACGGTTTAATTATTATTTTTTCTTGTGCATAGATTTTTGAAGTGACTTTGCCTTGATTAGCTTTACCTATCACTAAAAAGTGAATATAAAGAGTATTCTATCAGCAAACAATTAAAGTTAGGACGTTAATTTATGGGTCAATTTGGTTATTAACCCCAAAAAAAAAGTAATCAAAATGTTAGAGAGAGATAGAGAGATAAATAAGTTAGTTTGTAGGTTTTGGTTTATTTTGTGATTATTGAACAATTTTTCTCTTAATTGGATCATCACTCAAAAATATGATATTTTTGATGGGACATAAAAGTTTAAAAAAATGGCTGCAAACCCTTTCGAAAAAAGAAAAAAAAAGTTAAAATGATCAACAATATTTCGTAGTTTCTCTTTCAAGTTGGATCATGGTTAGTATAGCACCTGAATAGACCCTGCTAAAGTACTGTCAAACAATAATATGATCCACTAGAAATAATTGATCTCGAATAACATTTAGCTAGATCAAACACTAAATCATTTAACTCTCTTGCAGGAAAACCTTTTTTTACGAGCATTGTATGTGGCCAATTTCAAACAAAAGAAATACCCTTATTGCACAAATTAGAATCTTAGTTGATTAAATAATTCAGATCCAACATAAGTTGAAAACATTTTTATTTAATAATCAGAAAGCTCCAAAAGCAAGATACTTGTTATCGGATCTCCATATGTTTAGGCTGTCTTCATAAACTTTCACTTTATTTTATAATAACACAAATTAATTATTTTTCCCCCAACCGCATATAACAAACGAACGCACAGAAAAAGGATTGGATTAATTTATTATCTTAGTAATTAATAGAAATGGTCATCATTCTTAATTATTAAAGAACCCTCATGTTTGCATCAAAATGTTCATGATCCATCGAAACAAAATTGGTTGTAAGGGATTAGTTTCATCATATCGTTTGAGAACGAATTGATTCCAACTGAATGCATATAATCATTGCTGAATTTTATACAGTAGTCATTTAGATATCGGTGTAAAATTGTTGTATTGAAAGAACAAAAACAAAGAATCCATCGAAAAAAACAAAAGTACTGTAATTGGCGTAGATGAGAAATAAAAAAGAGTGTATTTAGGAAAATGACAAGAAGGTTTTAGACCCATATGGACAAAACTGGATTTTAGCTATTTTGGATGATTTTATAATTCTCATTTAAATATTACGAATGTGATTCATTTCATTTTGATAAAATGTTATTTTTTTTATGTGAACATCTGATTTATTAAATTAAGTTTGTATACGGATTTATTTATATAATTTAGGTTTCGCAAATCCTACTTTTTGGTAATTAAGTGTGTCCCTACCTTATATTATTAATTTGTTTAATTGGTATGTTATATAGAAAATATCTTTTTTAGTTATTTATAATTTTTGATTAATTAACTAATGGCATTAATACATGGTTAGTTCTCATGACTTTTTTTGGAGAATAATTTTACAGTAGAACCTCTATAAATTAATACTCGATAAATTAATAATCACTATAAATTAATAATTTTTGCCGGTACCGAGTCAGGGAAGTGTAAAAATTAACAATATTCGATAAGATAATAAGATAATAATTTTTGTTGAAACTCCTATGTAAATAAATATATGGTCCCATTAATATCATAAATTAATAATTTGTATATATTTCTTCCATTTTACAAATAAGTAATGTTTTAGGGAGAAAATATGTTTCAAATTATATTATGTTTTTAACTTTTAATAAAAAATAATAATTAATTTTTAGTGTTTTTAACCATTTGTATTCGATAAATTATTTTATCATTGGTTGAATTGTATTTTATAGTGCTTTTAAAATAATGATTATGTATTTATTGTTAAAAATTATTTTAATGTTATTTAAGGATATTTCTTATAAATTAATAACTTTATAAATTAATAAAATATCATAGTCCCAATATTATTAATTTATAGAGGTTTTACTGTATTGAGTTTTAGCAGAGTACATTCGGCGTATTTGCTAGATCGTCAGCAATACGATTAACGAGTCGCGTTTAAAAAAAATAAAGAGATAAAATTGAACCAAAAAAAGTCATGTTCAAAACCGTGAAAAACTCGATATTTTTTTTTCAATCGAAATCATAAATTGATTATTCAAAAAATTATTGATAGTCGAATATTTGATACTAAGTTGATATAACCGAAGGATCAAACTTGATTTAGTGCAGAGAACACCGTCATAGCTTCAGCTACGATATGATTGACGAATTATCAAAAGGATGCATCCGAGAACCTTAGGCCGATAGTTTTGCTTGTGAGATTTTGAAGCAATTGGACTTTTTTTTTTATCAAATTGCAAAACTCCTAAAATATCTAAATTTTGAAACAGATACAAGATATTATTTTTCTATCCATCCATCTCTAAATCTAAGGGGTGTTATTGGTTCTTATATTTTAATGGATTTAGAAATCCAAACCAAATCCAGTGTTATTAGTTCTATGATTTTAAAATTCATATTAAAATCCTTATTGGTTCTATGATTTTAAAATATATAGTGAAATCTAGTGTTATTGGTTCTATGATTTTAAAATTCAAGTATTATAAAGATTTGAGTTTTTATTGGATTTGAATGGATTTAAAAGTATTTTCATGACTAAAATACAAATACCCAAATCCAAGATTTAACCTTGTTATTTGGTTGGATTTGAGTATTTTCTAAATCCAAAGAGGATTTCAAAATCTATTAAAATATAAGAACCAATAACCCCACCTAAATATTTTATCTTATTTTCGCATTAAACCTTGCCATCTTCGTGAAATCTATCGGTAATAATTAGTTGCCTGAAACTCTTTGTTTTTTTTCTTCTTACTGTTGTAACTCTCGACTTGACTATCTGGAAAAGATGAATAAGAAACGTATTCGTAATTATTACTACAGTATATTACTAACCTTTCTTTAATTACACTGAAACGGTTTCTTTAATTATGTGGTTCAGTATCAAACCATCAATAAATTGTAGCGATGATATTATGCCAATATTGACCATCATTATATTAAAAAGAAGAATTCCTCTGATTGTAAACTCAAACTTTTTTTAATCTATTTTTTTTAGATATAAATAACTAAATTCAAAGTAAACTTTGGAAATTAATTATTATTTTTTAAATCTAAAAGTCATATTTAATTAACACCAACTTTCAATTCCTTTATACTAAATTTTGTTAATTAAAAATAAGACATAAGGTGTACTAAAAACTTTTAAAATATTTAGCATATCAAAAAAAAAAAAAAAAGAATTGTGTCCCCTAGACATGGAAAGCTCAAAACTACTTAAATTCGGCTTATAGCCCAATTCATCTGCAGTCTTCTTGGTACCACAACACACACAGAGACACCCTAAATCCCCCATCTCTCTCTCTCTCTCTCTCTCTCAGAAAACAAAAAAAAGAATAAGAAGAGAGATAACAAGAAAGCAACCCAATCTTCAGTCTTTAAAAACCCAGATCGGTTATTCCTCATTCTTCTTCTTCTTCCTCTTCTCAACATTTTATCTTTTGGTAATTGTTGTGAGATTTCTCCACACACACAAAAAAGCACCTTTTTTTTGTCACAAGAAGCAAACAAAAAAAAATAATAATAAACCCAAGTTGAGAAATTTCATTTCCTTTCCCCAGAAATTTTTTATATTTTTGTTACCCATTCCACATTTAAGATGAGAGATTTGGTGTCATGTTTCAGCGAGAACTCAGTAAACGTGACACATCCATTATCATCATCATCATCGTTATCATCATCATCATCATGTTCAAAATACAACACAAGCAACGCTTGTATCTCTCCATCTCTCATACCATCGATACAAACCTCCATCACAAGCATCTACAGAATCAGTTTATCATCAAAGCATCTCATCATCAAAGTCACATGGTGCAACAAGAACAACCCTCAACAGTTCAACAACAACAACAATGGTCTCAGCATCTCTGTTTCCTCCGCGGATCAAAACCCTTCAACATCTCTCAAGCTCAACACTTCCTCTCGCTTCTTCCGTAAGAAGAAAGGTAACAAATCAGTCGACTCCGATCTCGGCAAAATCGAGGCTTTTTGGGATCTTTCTTCCGCTAGATACGATTCGAACCTGAGCCCTGAACCGATTCAAGGCTTCTACGTTATCGTCCTCGTCGATGCTCAATTAGGTCTCCTTCTCGGAGATTCCTCTGAAGAAACTCTGAGGAAAAAAGGTTTCGATTTCGTTTTCGATGATTCCGAAAAATCTCTCATTTCTCGGCAAGAATACTTCTCCGGGAACACTTTTTACTCCACGAAAGCTAAATTCGTTGAATCAGGAGATTCACACGAGATCGTCATCAGATGTAACGCAGAGAAAACAGAGGGTCTAAAACAGAGCACTCATCATTCCCCTGTTCTCTCTGTTTGTATCGATAAGAAGACGGTTACGACAGTGAAGAGGCTGCAATGGAATTTCAGAGGGAATCAGACGATTTTCGTTGATGGGTTGCTTGTGGATCTGATGTGGGATGTTCATGATTGGTTCTTTAGTAATCCAGAAGGCTGTGGAAAAGCTGTGTTCATGTTTAGGACAAGGAATGGTTTAGACAGTAGCAGGCTTTGGTTAGAAGAGAAGATGGTTAAGAAAGATGAACAAGACAAGCTTGATTTCTCTCTCCTCATTTACGCCTGTAAGACTTGAAAACAAAACAAAACCCCAATTTTACTTCGTTTTGAGATTGATTCTGTTTTTTTTTTTTTTAATATTTGATAAATTCTTATGGGGTTGGTTGGTTTTTTTTATTTTTTTTATTTTCACTTACAATATCTTCTTGAAAGGAGTATAGATTTTTCTTACATTATTCTTTTCTTGGAGTTGTGATTTAATATTTGAGAAATTCCAAAATGTGAATTTCTTCTTAGGAAGATTGATTCTATCATTCTACAAGTTGTTGTTTTTTCCTTTTTGTTTTTTTCTTTTCTTATAAACTCAAGATAATTGCCTAATCTTAAATTGAAAGCCATTTGTTGGAAACATATGATCTCTAGGACTCTCCTTTATTTTATTTTTATGCAACGTTATGAATATATGATCTTTATGATTATGTAATCTTTCTCATCTACAATTCTACATAAATTCATAAATGTTGGAGATATTGATGATTATAGTTAAGGAAGAAGAATGGAAGAGTGTGAAGTAAGATGAGAATAAATTGGGGCATATGTGCACGCCTATAAAGATATGCATGGAGCCTCTTTAAAGTACAAAAGTTAAAAAAGCCTAGAATACTCATGCTAATTTTTTTTTCCCGGTGATTTCGGTTAGGTTATATCGGTTAGGCAGAGTTTAGTTGATTAACATCATCATATTCAAGGAACAATTTCTTCTAGTTTTAGGTGTCTACGTTGTAAATTCTAGTTTGATTATGTTAAGGTTGAATTTATCAGACTGTTGTTGTAAAATAAAAATTTAAGTAATGGTTTAATTTTTAGTTAAGTTGTTTCGGTTCGCTTCCATGGAGTAGGTGAAACCCCTTCTCTGTTTGCTGGTGCGGCGTATTTTCGGTGTTTTTCGTTCGACTGTTTTGTCGATTGTTTTTTGTATCGTCTCCCTGAACTTTTTGGTGGTTCTCGCGTGGTGATAGTTTTTTTTTGCCGTTTCTGTCTTTGTCTGCAATTTTTTTAAGTGTTGGAAGTCAGTGCGGGGAAGAGACTCTTTCAGTGGCGGCGGTATCAGTTTCTCGTTTTAAAGTTTCCTCTGCGTCCGATTTAGATTTAGACCGGTTTGGTTCACCTCAAATTGATTGTGGTTTGGCCCAATTGTTCACTCGGTTATGGGTTCCTAACCAGGTTCATTCAAGATTTTGTGATTAGGCCCAAAAAATTTAAAAACCACAAAAAAAAAAAAAATTTAAAGTTGTTCCGGTTAGGAGAGATCTAGGTGGTGACATCCCATTCAAGCTACGAATTTTTTTCTAGTTTGGTTTATTTGGAGAGTTTTAAGTTGGCTACATTATAAATGTGTGTGGGTTTTTTTGGTACAGAAATTGGTTTTAGCAAAATGAAATCCAAAATATACTTCTGTTTTTATATTAGTACGCGTTTTGATAAATTGGATTCAATTATATAAATATAGAAAATTTTGGTTTACAAAATTATTGCATGTAAACATAATATGATTGTGATTAGATTAACCATGTCTCTGATTTTTTATTATTTATCAGGATGAGTATATTATAATGCGAGAGTATAGAAAATGAAAGATTCGGTCAACATAAAATTACAAATATAATTAAAATATTTCTTCGAATTATTTAAACCAATTTAGAATTTGACTGCCTGAATTTTTTTTAAAAAAGACATATTATAGCAATTTAACTCTTAGCAATAATAAATACATAGGGCTTAAAAGAAAGAGTGGCCAGTGGCACGTTTTCACGCTAAACGATAAATAATTTAAAAAACTTGTAGGATACAAAATGTGATGTGTGCCCATTCTTGTATTTCATTCAATTCATTAACAACATTTGCATTACATGAATGATTCAGGTTGCATATTACTACTCTTTTATATTCCTGGATATAGTTCACAATAATCAAGTACTAGTATTGATGGAGCTTTAACTTTTACAGTTGTTGTTATTGTTGTATCAGAAACTATAAATTAAAATTTGTAAATAATAATAATTTGAACGATTTGAATCGTTTTTACGTTAACAAAGAAGCGAATGCCTATTGAACAAATATCAAACAATTAAATTCAAATAACACTTTAGAATGGTTTAAACAAGGACATAAAGCATGAGCGGGAGTAAATGGTTTTTAGTATTAACAATTTAAAGCGTTTACAAAGGAAAGAACTGAGAAAACAAGTAGAAATGACAAGTATAAAGAGGTGTGTAATATAGATTGCGAAGGAATGATTTAGTCTCTTAATCTTTTATGTTCCTCTTGTTTTTATAGCTGCAAAATCGTGTTTAATGTCTCCATTTACTCAATAATATCTCTTTTGCATTAGAAATATTGTTTGGGTTAAACATCGTCATTTAGTTCATGCGTTACCCACATTAACTCTTCTCGATTGATACGTATAAACCGTAACTTGAATTAATGCCAATTTTATTACCAAAACGAATCTAATGTTCATACAAACAAAGAATCCCAACAAACCTCAAGAATCCAATTGCAAGATAAGATCCAAGAGAATTACAGAGAAGTTTACGAAAGGAAGAAGAAGAACATGTAACAACTTTTTTCTGATAAAATGTTTGTTTCTCTCTCTTCGAGTATTATATACGGTATGTGACGGTCTTCAATCTCAGCCGTTTATTCCTATACCCAATCTTGACCGTCCACGTAATCCTGTATCACATCCCCCCTATTTGAGCAACGACGTCCACGGTGTTGAATGAAGGATATCTCTGCATAATATCATAAAGAAATTCCCAAGTAGCTTCTGATTCATCCTCATTTGACCACTTCACCAAGACTTTTGTTGCAGGGCAACCTTGTTTGTTTACCATCTTGCGCTCCAAAATAATGTCTGGTTCTCTAACAAGGACATCCGAGACAATAGAAGGAAACCTCGTGCTGACCAATGCATCACCCACTCGAAGCTTTAGTTGCGACACATGAAACACGGGATGTATGCGGCTTGTCGTCGGCAACTCAAGCTTGTAGGCAACTGTACCACATTTGTCAAGTACTTTGTAAGGTCCATAATACTTAGGAGGCAATTTCTGATTCCGGCGTACAACAACAGAGCCTTGCCGATACGGTTGAAGTTTGACATACACGAAATCCCCAATGTCAAAGATTCTATCCGGCGATTAACAGACTGTTCCATACGGTGTTGTGCACGAAGCAAATGAAACTTCAGAATAAGCAACATGTTCTCTCTCTCTTGTAAGCTTTGCGTTACAACTGCCACCTTACTTTCCCCAGGCAAGTATGGAAGGTGTTGTGGAGGAGGTTGACCATACACAGCCTCATAAAGACTCATTTGAGCAGCTGAATGAAAGTTAGTATTGTACCAGAATTCAGCAAGTGGTAACCAACGACTCCACACATGCGGTCTGTCACTGCACATACAACGCAAATACGTCTCCAAGCAGCGATTCACAACCTCTGTTTGACCATCACTTTGAGGGTGGTAAGCACTTGAGTAATTCAAGGCAACTCCTTGCAATGTAAACAACTCACGCCAAAAGTCACTGAGGAAAACAGCATCTCTGTCACTGACAATTGAAGCAGGAAAGCCATGTAGCTTGAAAACATTGTCTAAAAAGGCTTGAGCAACTGAAACTGCTGTGTACGGATGACTCAAGGCAATGAAATGAGCAGCCTTAGTTAAACGGTCAACAACCACCAGAATAACTGATTTTCCAAATGATAAGGGAAGACCATCAATGAAGTCCATAGAGATGTCTGTCCAAATGGTTTGAGGAATGGGTAATGGTTGCAATAAACCTGGAGAAGCAGAGGTGTCATACTTACAGGTTTGACAGATGGAGCACCCTCGGATATAAGATTGAATATCCTTAGCCATTCCTTTCCAATAGAATATGCCTTTGACACGCTGATGTGTTGCATCACGACCCGAATGTCCCTCAGCTCCAGAACAATGCAACCATTCAAGAATAGCATCACGTAAGGCAATATCTGCAGGAACCACTATCTTGCTTTTCCGGCGAAGAATGTTCCTGGACCACGTATAGTGTTTCTTGCATCCTGGTTTTGCTATTAATTCTTTGATTAGATCCTTTGTAATAGCATCAGTCTCATAGCAACTCTGAATTCGTTGTAACAAATCACACTCAAGCACAGATAATGACATATGAAGAATCTCAGAACCGTCAACACGAGAAAGAGCGTCTGCAACCAAATTTTCTTTCTCTTGCTTGTACTGAATCTCATAGTCAAATTCCAACAGTTCGGTAGCCACTGCTGTTGAATTGGTGTATTCAATCTCTGTTCCAGCAAGTACTTAAGGCTGCGCTGATCTGTCTTTATCACAAAATGACCGGTCAGCAAATAATGACGCCACTTCTGCACAGCAAAAACAACTGCTAATAGTTCCTTTTCGTAGATAGAAAGGTGCAACTGTTTTCCCTTTAAGTGACGGCTGATGTATGCAATAGGATGCCCATCTTGCATCAGAACTGCACCAATGCCTTGACCACATGCATCAGTCTCCATGACAAATGGTCTGTCAAACAACGGTAAGGCTAGTACTGGAGTTGTACATAGTGCTCATTTTAACACTTCAAAGGCGTCTTTGGCTTCGTCGGACCAATTAAATGAGTCCTTTTTTGTAAGCAGAGTAAGAGGTCTTGCTATACTACCAAAATTCTTTACAAACCGCCTGTAATATCCTGCCAATCCCAGAAACCCTCTCAGTTGTTTCAAAGTTGTGGGGATTGGCCATTGAACTATAGCTTTAATCTTGCTAGGATCAGTAGAAATACCATCTGCTGCAATGAAAAGTCCCAAGTACTCAACACGCTCTGTAGCTTGGCATACAATTTTTAGCATCCGAAATTTAGTTAAACATAAAGTTCATGCGAAACTTTTACCAATACAACACACCTAATTAGATTAAACGATTTTTAGCATTATTATTTAGTTTTTGATCTCAATCATAAAATCAGAGTTGAGTTTCACGTTTATACAACCATACTAAAGTTTCACGTTTTAGAATTAAGATTTTTGTAAATTTTATAAATAATGCTAAAATGTGTATGCAAAATCCGATTGAATAAATTTTATAAAAATTAAATGATTCAAAACATATAATCAAACTGAACGAAATGATCATCATTTAGTTGATTACATATATTTTTTTAAAACTGAATTGATACTTCAGTATTATACATGTGGATATACATATTTTCTTTTGTTTGATGCATTTATATGTTTATTACTTTAAAATATGTATACTACATAGCATCAATCATGAGGCAATTTACAACTCTTTCTACTAAATTACACTCTATTTTCTTTCTATGAAGCCTTGGATTTTTGCAGATTCATTTTTTTCTTAATAATATATCCTTAAGAAAGTCCTCCTCACTAAACATTCTGTTTTTTTTCTCTTCTTCTAATGTGAAAAAACAAATATTGAAAAGGGAAGAGGGATACATGTGCCGCACAGTGTCTGTATTGCTTTCACTCCCTTCACTAGTGGTCCCTTTTTGTTTTACAATTTAATTTTCGAATCAAAATCTATCAACCCCTCCCCTTTTTATATAGTATATAATCATCCAAAATTTGTTGTTGGCTCTGTAAATATTTATTTCTCCATATAGTACAATTGTTGAATTTGATGCCAAATAATCATATCAGTTTCCTTGAATCAAATTATCTTTATAAAAATGATAATATCACTTATAATTTCATAAACCAAGAATCGTAAAAGTGACTTTGTAGAGTAGTTTTTTTTCCAATAATATGAAAACGTTTAAACCAATTTTTTTATCTATAAATATTTTTATCGAATATATTTCTATAGTATGTTATTTTAGAGTTCTATATTTATAAATTATCAAATGAATATATTTTTAATTGTAAGTTTATGTAACATAAACGTCAATTTTCATCTAAGGGTAAATCGAATAAAAACTGTTTTAACCCTACTCAACACCAATAAGTCATATTATTAACATCTATTTCTTCATTGCCATCTACCTAATTAACTCTTAAATCAAAATTGTTATTAACAAAAATATTATGAATAGAAAAAGGGGAGTGAATGAAAAAAAAATGTAAAATGGATAAAAAATTAAAGATAAAAGAAAGAATAACTAACGGTATCCTCAGAGTAACAGTCGCATTAAATTTGCTTAGGCTCTCTTCACATGGCCCTGCATGTGTCCTTTGTAAATGTAAGTGTACCCCATATATATAGGCACACAACCATGTCTATTATATTTATCCCTTATTTTATTAAAAAATAATAATATGAAATGAGAACTTCCCTCGAATTATGTATATGATATTCAAAAAATATATACAATTATCTACATATTAATTGGTACGATGCCAAAGTAACATTAATGTAACTATGCATTTGATTTGTTCAGAAGTGAACTTTACTCCACATCTTCCCCAATTCTCTTTTGAATATCTTTGACATCATTTATTTTCTAGTCAGATGGCCAACCCAAATTTTCTAGAACCAATTTATGTAAACCTATGTAAAGCCATGGCTCAAAAACCAAGTTTACACATAATAATACGGTTAGACTAATAGTACGTTTTTATTTTGATTTCTCAAACTAAAAAATTTCAGAGATTTATTCAAAACTCAAAAACCCCGTTTGAGTATATGGACATAAATCTGTCTTATATATTATTCCATCTCAAGCGGCGGAGATTTTTATTACCAAATAGGTGATCTATACTAATTTCAAAAATTAGAAAAAAGTAATGCATTTTTAAAACTCCGAAAACGGTCAAATCATTATTAGAATCACATTGATAGTTATCAATTTGTTAATAGAGGTTATTAGACTCAAAAATGCAATTTTGAGACTAGTATAGTATTGAGAAAAAAAAATATTCCAAGAACCTAAAAAAAATATTCCAAGAACCTCAATTTCACGTCAAATGATTGTTGTGTTGAATATTAAATCTCTCCAGATATACTGATCATAGTAAAACGTTTTTTTCATCATTTAAACTACGTAGTTTTTGAATCATGATGTGGCCATGTGGGTTTTACTTTCTACTTGCTATGATAAATCATTTACGGTTAATTTGAGAGATATATATATATATATTTTTATTTGTTGTTACAGGTTTTTACGACATATACCCCCTGTTCAAAAACGTGTCCGAATTAACCAATTTCACGGTGAAAAAATGTTCGGCAGTGTTTGGCCGCCACGATTTGCAATAATCGGACAAAAAATCAGAACTTTTGATAAAACTTGATTTTTTTCGTTTTAATGTTCAAAATCAATTATTATTTGATGGATCTACCATTATTTGCTATAAACATGAGATAAAACAAGAAAAAATTATGAAATCTGTGAAAAACATGAAGAGGCGGCCAATTTAGGGTTCCAGGAAAAAAAATTCAAGTGAGTCGAACTCGTGACCTATTGCATTTAAAACATGCCACTGACCACTACACCATGTTATAATACTGATAATTTTCAACAAAAATAATATATATTATACATATATACAAAAAAATTACAAAACTAATCCCCGATTAATCCTCGTTTAATCTCCGATTTTCTTATAAATCGCTAGGCCTCAACCGAGCGCCCGATTAACGCCTAACGCGTTTCCGAACAAGGCATATACCCCTGATATTTTATCATTTTTTATAGAAAGATTGTTTCTACCTAAATCTTGTTTTTGGAGAGATTACTTTCACCAATTTTCTTCTGTTTACAGAGAATTCTTCGATCAACCTTTATTATAGGAAGAAAAATATACCACCGATCTCTTTTTTTATTGAATATGCATTTGAAAGTTCTCCCTTGATAGCATCAAAAACTCTAATTTTGTTTTTTGTTTTTTGAACTATTTGTATTTAATTTTTTTAGGGTCTTTTAGTTTTAAAAAATATATATTGGACCTAACCAATAATTCCGGATATATTTGGTTAAGACTATTCACAATGGTTTTTCCATTTAACACCCTATTTTTTACTTTTTAACACTCCACATCATCTTCTCTTTCTTTCACATATTTATTCAACATTCTCTTAATTTTTACACTCTACAATGGTTTTGTTTAATAAAATTCAACACCCTACCCTACCACTCCACATCATAATCTTTTTTATTATATATTTTTGTTTTTCTAATTTAGACGACGAATGTAGCTGACTATATAGACGAAGAATGTAGCTCGACTATATAGCTTGATTCATAGTAGAAAAGATCGATTCATAGTCGATTATATGACTTGACTATATAGCTTGGTTATTGAAGGGTAATACAAAAATTATAGTAGATAAGATCGATTTTTATGTGTCCAAATTAAATGAACAAGTCTCTATTTATAGAGTATGAAAAATGATGAATTTTGGTATAATTAAAAAAAATATATGTTTGATATTTTATGAAATAATTAAGGTTTAATAATTAGGGAGACAAAAAATATAAAGAATTTTAACCACAAGCGTTTGCCTAACAAACACCATTCAGAAAGTGCCATGTGGCATTAGTGGTCCCATTTATTCATGATTCAACTAGTTGAATTCTTTCAACCGGGTTTAATCCAGGTCATTTTTTTGTTGATTCAACACTTCTATTGCATTAGTTAAACAGTTGAATAATTTATTCAACACCTCCATTGTAAATAGCCACGGGAACGAAAACCTTCGCCAAACCACAACACTTTCGTAGTGCACAAAATACCACAGGAACGAAAACCTTCGCCAAACCACAACAAAAAGAGCTTAACTTACGCGAGAGTAAATGCAACAAAAAAGTGAGAAAATGATTTTTAGAAGAAGAAGCTGTCGAAAAAACTCTTGAAAACTAAAAAAAAGCGATAATCTAATGATGGTTTTTGACTTTCAAAAGTTTAATTGATTATTTTTGAAGTCTAGTTGAAGGAGTTGTACGGTATATCCGCCAAGATATCAACTATCTTATTGAAATTTGGTTCAATATCAAGAAAAACCGTACGAGAAATAGAATTTGTATCTAGTAACTACTCTTAAGTTTTTTTTTTTCAAGAAAAAAAAATATTTATTTTGGTTGAGTCACACTAGGGGTCAATTTGTAAAGTATATTAATGAGTAAACACGTACGTAGTTTCTATTGCACATGAGCAAGCTCGCATAGGTTTTGTCAAAACTGATTTATGGTTGAGAGTCATTTTTTCATAAATAAGATAAACAAATTCTACAATAATGATTTTTTATAGTCAAACATATGAAAATTAAGTTTCAAATAATAAATTAGTAGTACCGTAGTAGTTAGTAGTCTCACCTATATTAAATTATATGATTTAAAAAATTAAATTTTGGAACGGACCATATATTTAGAAAAATAAAATAAAATAAAAATCTTGAAATAAAAAAAATTGCATTACTATTTTAGGGTGACCGTGTTGCCCTTATAGTTACAGTAAAAGTATGACACATGTCCATTAAAAGACATATAAGGAAATTAAGGACCATTTTTGGAGTCTCTTATATTTATTTCTCCTTTAATTTATCTCGTGATCGCTTTTTTATTTTTTTCTCTTTACAGCCCCATTCTTCAGGACAACTGTTCCTTTCTTTTTTTTTTCTCCCTTTTTGCAACAACTAAATAAATATTTTCCCAATTGATTCAAATTTAAAATACTGCAAGTCATCATGATTTTGTCGATTCTGAGACATTTCAATTTAGCAAATGCAAAAAAAATCGTTATGTGTTGTTGATGGGCTTTTCTTTTTCTTTTTTTCAGTGGGTCCAATCCAATATTTGACATTTAAACCTTTTTCAGTTTTCATGATGTCTCTCTGCAATCCCCACTTCTTCTTCATCTTGTTGCTTCTCTCTGCTTTTGAAAGTTTCAACCTTTTTGAATCGAGTGGCTCTCTTACGATGTGCACGGCCTTGACTGTTTTGCTCCCACTCGTGTCTTCCTCTTAGTACCTTGTTTCCACAAGCCTGCTTCAACAAACATGTTTTCAGTATTTAGAGATTCCCACTCGAGTTAAAGAGAAACTGAGACAGAAACTTATTGTTATTATTACCTCACAAACATACTGACTCCATAAATCTCTTTCACTCAACTTTCCCGAGATTGAATCATGACACAGTTCAGTTTCTGTTTTCAGGAATCGCCGGAGAATCTCTGAAGCCGGTTTAACCACTTGAGCATCCCATGACTCTTCAGATTTGCCTTAATAAGAGAGATTGTTAAGAGTTTATTCACCAAGTAGCTTTTGCTATTTACTTCAAATATTGATGAAACACATACTTAATAAGCACTCTGTTGCATCAATGTGATGAATATTCCAGCCAAAGACCATTTCTAGACGACCGACTCTCCTTTTCTGAAACACAACATACAAAAAAAAAAAACAAAATGATTCAGAAAATGATGGATCAATTCTACAATCAGAGAGTAAAACTTTGCTTACTTGACGACGAAGGAGCCTTCTGGTGTTTAACTTCACACTATCAATTGCTTCTTCCAACATAATCCTCAACTTATCATCTCTCGGAAAATCCATAATCTTCCTCAGATTCTCCTTCATAACCTTATCATCCTCGCTATCTTCCATCGACAAAACTGAACCATTAGCGGAACTGTTTCTGTCCGGGAGATACATTCTCAGGAAATCTTCAAACTCTCTGACGCCTATGGATTGCCTTAGGCCTCTAGTATAGTCGGCTCCTGGTTTGTAGATGTCATATACTTCATCAAGCAGTCCAGCATCTACCATGGAATCTACTCTTTGTCCAACATACTTGTCCAGCACCGAGGTTTCGGCGTCCATACATATCAAACAGTAATCAAAACGAGAGGCATCGATGCATCCCCAGTTCTGCCCTGCCGCATACATTAGTCAGTTAACTTCCCAAAAGCAGTAAAGGGTACATGTAAGAGAGAAACACACACATCCAAATTGCAAAATCTATTCCTATCATTAAAGGCTCGTCGTAAAGAAGAAGGAGAGAGACCGACCTCTGCGGGTTTTCCCTGGTATAGTTTGCTCGGAAGAACTCCTTTTCTAGCATGCCTGAGGTATTGATTAATCTACAAAACATTGGACCATAGTTGAGTAAACCAGAAATCTCATGAAACCGTACAATTAAGGTCTTAGGTTATCTATACAAAAGAAAATAACCAAATCAGAGAAATCTCACTTTTCTGTGATTATTAGGGTGAATTCTGTTTGCTGCAACAGGATCAAGCTCTTTAAGAAGTTCATAGCCATGACTAAAATCATCTCTCCCAGAGATTGACTCAACATCCAAGCCTTCTTCAACCACTGTCAGCAAGAAAAATCTCTCATTATCCTGTTAATAAATTGTTTCGAAAAATATTGACATGTAGATAGAGATTGTAGCAGATACCTGGAGTGACATTTGAACGGCACTCCTCTGTATCTTCTGCTGAATCATCAAGAAGAAACTTACTCACAATAGCCTACATGAACAACATTGATAAGACGAGATAACGGTGTTCAAACAAGGTTAAAATCTCATACACTAATCTTCCCACAAAACAGACATGACTTAAGCACTAATAAGATCACCTGTATATAATAATTTGTTCCTCCAACAAGAACCGGAATGAGATTGCGAGAAAGGATCTCTTCAATAAGCTGAAACAAATCAATCACAACCAAACCATTACTTATAAGGTGAATTTTTCTATATTCAAACTCATTGTGTATACACAATTTACAAAAGGAGGTAAAAATCTGTACTCACAGGAAAGGTGGAGTCTCGAAAATCCCTAGCTGTGAACTCCATATCTGGGCTCACCGTCCCAAGTAGATGATGAGGCACTCCTAAAAACCCCCAAAACCCACATTCAAAAACAAGCTAAACCACTCGAAATTTTCAAAATTGGAGCACAAGGAATCAAAAAATTGAACCTTTCTGCTCGTCGATGGTGACCTTATTGGTGAGAATGTCGAGGCCACTGTATATCTGCATCGCGTCGGCGTTAATGATCTCCACCGGAAAGTGAGACGCCAAGTCAACGGCTAGCTTCGATTTCCCAGATCCTGTGGGACCCATTATCACAACCACCTTAGCCTTCTTCTTCTTCTCTTCGTCGATTTCGCCATTGCTAGGGTTTAACAACATCTCTTCGCCGGAAGCAGAAACCTCTCTCTCTCTGTCTCTCTCTCTTTCTCCGGCTGTCCCAAACTTCTCAATACCGGAGTAAGCAGAAAATATATAACCGGAAAATAAGTCCGGTTAAAAACTAAACCGGTTTCAATTCGGTTTGGTTTGGTTTGATTTTCTGACCGACAATGGATATATATCTACTGCCCCATTTATCGGCCCAACACGGTGGTTCGCTATATAACTCTCATTGCGCTCTAAGCAAAAGATTAGGGTTCTTCCGCAACTCTGAGAATTCACAAAAAAAAAAAAAAAAACGCTTTTTCTCTCGAAACAATCAATCTTTTGATCTCACTTCGAATTATATCTCTGTGAAGTAATTTACAATTTCTCTTTCTATCCGAAATATATATATATATATATATGTAACCTTTCATTTCTCATGTATAAATATCTTGATATGTGCCTGCTTAAGATTGTTGAGGAGAATATTAGGGTTTATTTTGTTTGCAAGAATATGTTTACAGGGTGAATAATCTCATATATATTGTTCTAATTGTGATTGGTTTTTGGCGATCTTTTGTAGATGACAAAGAAAAGGGAGAAACTTGATCTTGAATCAGACACCACTGTGGATATGAAGCCCATGATGATTCATGAACAAGCTGAGTTCTTAGACAAGTTGATTGAGCTCATACCTGCGAGATTCTATCTTCCCGATGATATGGAAAATAAGTGGTTTCAAGGTCTTAACAAGGCAGAAAAAGCCATTGCCAAGAGAGAAACAATTGAAAACCTAAAGAAGGCAAAGAGAGATAGGTTAAATCCAGAAAAAAAATCTGCTTTGAGCACTCTTGATTTGCAGAAACAGAAGCTGGAAAATGAAAAGTCCGGTAATGAGAACGATATCAAGCCTGTTGGTTTTCAAGAAGATGATACATATGAGAAGGTGAGGCAACGCTTTCTGAAAAATAAGAGGAAGAGAGGAGACTCATGTTCTGAGGTTGATCATAAGTTGAATGTTGTTGAAGAGGCTGTGAAGGATCTTACATATGGTTATGTCAAGATAGGGAGCAAAGGTGATGAGGAGTACGGGAAAAACAGAAAGAAAAAGAGAGTTTCTAAGGCGAAAGAGCTTGAGATGGCAATGAAGTTAGAGGATTTGAAGAAAGATCCAGTGAAAGGTGATTTTGCTGCGAAGAAGCACTCTTGGCAAGCGGCTATAAGCAGAGCTTCTGGTATCAAGATTCATGATGATGTAAAGCTATTGAAGAAGAGAATCCGCAAGGAAAAGAAGAGGAGCGAGAAGAACGCGGAGAAGTGGAAGATAAGAATTGAAGGGCAACAGAAGGTTAAGGTGGAGAAACAACAAAAGAGATCAGATAATATTAGTGATAGGATTCATGAGAAGAAGATGAGGAAGGTCGCCAATAGAGAGAAAAAGCTCTTAAAGTCATGGCTTTGAAAGTCACAAGAGGGAGGCAAATTCATGTAAGTTATCTTTAGTTTTACATCTATTACTGAGTTTTTAAACTGATGTTTCTCTGTATTCCATATAAATTGAATCAAGAATGCTTTTGTTAGAAACTTTGATAGAGGTCAAGGTTGCATAGCCTAGGAGCATGAACATATTTTGTGAAACATTGTTACAAACATGATAAACATAAGAATGTGAGATCATACTGAATCTTTAACACATTTCTGATAAGGTTTCTGAATCAAGAAAACAGGCAATCAAATATCAAATCAAACAATTAAAAGTGCAGAGAAAAGATTAAAAAGCTGTCTGCTTTTTGCAACCTTGATTGTCATCATCTTGTGTTAGTGTAGAGAAACGTCAATGCTTTTGCTGAGTTCATCAAGCTTTGACATCCGAAGTTTCTCGCTTTCAGTAACAAGCTGAACAAATTTTCATACCGAAAAGGATTCAGAAAACAACAATCATTTTTGAACAGAAAAGAAAAATTGTAGACAAGAATGTTTCACCTCAACTAGCTTGCTAACAAACATAGTCTTCTCTTTGTTCTTTTCATTGTAAGCTTCAAGCGCTTCTTTGAATTCTTTCTCCTGTAACACAAACAACCATTGAGACAAGAATCTGCAAGAAAGATAAGATTAATGAACATCTTTAACACACATTCATTACCTTTCTTTGACAACTCTGTCCTAAAGGCTTGAGTTCTCGGTTAATAGCATCGACCCTTTTCCTTATCGCTGATATTTCCTTTCGCATTGGATCGGTAAGAGCTTCAAGTTCCTGAAATTTTGACAACCACAACTCTCTCAAAAATGAAAAAATATTTTGTACAAGTTCTTGAAAATGTTTAAATCAAACTTACTTCCCGAATCTCGGCTAATCTTCTAGTAGCTTCCTCAGCAAGTCCAAGCTTTGTTTGGACCCTATCCTTAACCTCCATCTTCCTCCTCTCAATCTCATCTTCCTTTGCCTTAAACATAGCCAACGCAGAGCGGGAAAGCTCCTCTTCTTTGTCATCAATCATGGGACTGCCATTGATGCTCATGGTCCCCGAGCTCTTGATGCGTTGAATAAATGGTGATTGTGGCTGCTCCAAGATCTGTCTTGTTGTTGCCATTGTTCTTCAGATCTTTCTCTTTTTCTCTTCCTCAATAAAGAAGATGACTTGTTATATAACCCAAGACTTGGCCTTAAGAGCCTATCAAGATTCATTATCATGTTGCTTATGTTTCTTTAGCTTACTAATGGTGTTACTGCTATGAAATGACTAAAACGCCCTCGTGGTCAACTCACCATCATTGATTAAACATCAATTTAGACTAACTTAGAGACTTAAAAGGTCAAATTTTGAAATCAGAAACTAAATTTTATATTGAATATATTGAGAAAAAAGAATACCAAGTGGGGCTAAAGCACTAGTAGGTTAACATGTTTCTTTTCAATTGGTAATTTAACAATTTTCGTTAGTTTGGTATATTTGAAATAGGTAGCTAAAATGTTATTCTCATTGTTTGGTTCCCAATCCATAAATAAGACAAAGATACGTATATATAAAGTAGGCAAATGTATGGATTAAATTTAGAAAAAAATGTTAGGTGTGTAGTTGAAGGCAAAACAGAAAAACAAAGGATATTATAATTTTTCAGTTGAGTTTTCAGGAAGATCAAACTGAAATAACAGATAATATATTTCTTTTTCTTTATAAAAGAAAAAGCCAAAATAAAGATGTTTCGTGTAATGGAAAGATGAGTGCTTGTAATGGAAGGCTTCTTGTAATGTGGAGGAGACAGTAAAATATGCGGGGTACTGTCAACTGTGGCTGAAACTTACGGGAAAAGCAATTATTGATTATATAATATATACACACACACACACTCATATATATATCATTAATAAACGTATTACAGTTGAGACAATTTGGATATTGACATAACATTTTACATAATACAAAATCTGCATGTGGTCTAGTGGTTTGAACTTTGAACCTTGTAAGTTGTAACTCACAGAACAGAGCATAAACTCGTATTTCCAGATTTGTATATCACTAAAATGACATAATTTTTCGAAGTTCTATGGACTTCATTTTCTTTTAGAATGACATCGATTATTAAAAAAAAAAGGTAGTAAATTTACATGTTTGTACGTGAAAGAAATAAAACTTAAATCATTTCATTTCTTCTTTCTTTAATTTTTTTACCCTTTTCAATTTGGTTCAACTGAATCATTTCATATATATAGTTGGATTGGTTCAACTGTATAATAAAGAAGTTCTTACGAAAATTCAAATCGATTAGTTAAATAGTGTGTTTTTTATTGGATGAAAATAAAATGGGAGAAGGGATTTGAGATTAGAATGTGATAAAGAGATTATTATTATTTCATTTTTTTGGTTAAACTGAAATTTCCTTTAGCTTAAACTACAAAGTAGCCAAACTGGCTAATTCAAAGAGAACTGTGCCCTTTAATTTGTGCAACACAACACAAACAAAAGACAGAGATTCATACAAGTAATTCAAAGACAAAGACAGTACACAGGAACCAAACATATATGTTCTGGTTTTGTGAACAAAGCAGGAGGTTTGAGAAGAACAACAACAACAGATCGGGACAATAATGAAACTAGTACATAAGAAGCATTTGGTACCTTGTAGTGTTTTACCCAAACAAGTTCCTAACCAAGGAGAATCAAATGAGAGAGACGCGAGTATTCCGAGAAGTATGGTCACATAAGCTGCAGCAAAACTCCAGTAAAAAGAAACCAAAATCCATTGTGGATTCATCAACTTTCATTTCATTATCTGGTTCGTGAATACTGTAACAGCTTTTGTTGATTGACTGTCCACAGAAAAGAGGATTACCTAAATAGCTTTGTTGATCAAAGGTGTTAAACTGTCTTCCCTGTGGAATGACTCCTGCCAAGTTGTTGTATGAGACATTGAAGACCACGAGACTACTTAGTTTTGTTAGTTGCTGTGGAATTCGGCCTTGTAATCTGTTGAAAGAAAGATCAAGGCTTTCAACATTCTTCAGACCTGAAAAGCTTTCTGGTATCACACTTCTGATATGTTGTTGTGAGAAAGATTGAGAGCTTGTAGTTCTAGAATACCTCCAAGCTCTACTGGGATCTCACCACTCAGCTCATTTTCTGAGAAATCTAATCTAAACAATAATTTGAGATTTCCACTCATGTAGGCATCGTATCGATGTTTTGTTGCTAATTCGATTTACGTTCGTCATCCAAACCAAACACATCTAGCTCGAGTAGAGATTTGAAATATTTAGCAGCAAATATTATGGAAGAAAGATCAGAATCATAAGAAGCATCATCTTTCTTCAAATGAAATGTTGCATTGCTAAGACATGAAGGTATGGATCCATTCAATCTGTTGTCAGCAAGATCCACAAGGTGGATGTTACTTAGGCCATACAACTAGTCCTGGACATTTCCGGATTCGGGACATGAATTTACGGGTAGATTTTATTGAAAACCAACAGCCAAGACAGAAAATTTCCATAGATTTTATTGTCAGAGAGATCAACATGAAGCAACTTCTTATGGATTAAGAGAAATTGAGGAACATTCTCCAAATTGCAAGATCGTAATGCAATAACATCCAACTGAAATTTTGGCTTCCAGGAACTATCCGACACTACTTGAATTAGTTGGATTTTGAGCAAATTTTCAACACCCTAAGCTCTGAGAGATTGGTTAGGGAACCAAGTGAGAAGAAGCGTTAGAAGTGGTTATCAAACAACGACAAATACTCGAGAGACTTAAGGCTATCGATACCTAATGGTACCTTCCCAGTCAATTGGTTCGATGAGAGATCAAGAACTCGAAGTGATGTGGACATCGCCCCACTAGACCAGATTCCCACAATAAGGACGGCACCAAGGACAAGGTCTGGTACTAAAGCGCTTCGTGAAGACTTCAACAAAGCTGTGGAGAATTTGATGAANAGGACGGCACCAAGGACAAGGTCTGGTACTAAAGCGCTTCGTGAAGACTTCAACAAAGCTGTGGAGAATTTGATGAATCAAAGAGAGCTGGAAAACATCACGGATCAGCTCAACAAACTTGTCATTTCTCCAACCATTGCTTCTAAAGACATGTTGGAAAACCAAGGTATTTTTACACGCCAAGAAGAATTCACATCGGATGATCCTAATATAAATCCAACTTCATACAAACATGAGTGGCCGATTATTCCAACAAATCAAGAAGCTTCCTTGTTTGTCATCACACCCACTTGAAGAAACAAGATTAAAACAAGGGAAGGAAACATCAGCTAGTTGTCCACAAAAGCAATGAGACCACTTCCATGATTTAAGGACTACATTTCACCCAGAAACAAGGAAGGTCCCCACGCCCAGAAACAAGGGAAGTAAGCTTTCAATATAATTAAATCATTTGACTAATCCTTGTGTCTTAACAGCTATATGTTTTTGTGGGTTTCTTTTCCTTAATTTGTGCACTTTTGTATTTGATTTCTTTTGATTTGTTTTTGCTATCTTTTTTATGTATAATTTCGGCCCTAGAAGCCTCAGCTGCTGAGATATTTATAAAGCTCCTTCTCAGCTTGTAATCCTCACCTTTGATGAAATAAAAATCCCCTTTTGTGTTCTTGAGAGAATTACAAACAAAAACCGATTTCTTAAGATTGTGTGAGAAGCCTTTCTCTTTAAGTCTTGACTTATCAAAATCTCTTTCACAAGATTTTGTGGCGTCTTTCACCTCCCCTTCATATCCATTCCATCAGCTGATTCAATCTAAGAGAGTTACACAACCAGTAGATTGAGTTCCATAAACCTATCATTTCGATCATCATACTATCAAACAGAGAGAGTTGCACAGCCAACTGTTTGGTTCCATTGATTCACCACCTTATAAGATCATACACCCTTTTGATCTTAAATCATCTGGTATCAGAGCTTAGGCTCAAGCATCAGGTGAATCTACCCCTTTTTTTATTTTGTTTATGCAATTTTCGTTTTGTTCTTCATAAGCCAAAAAAAAATTTCAAAAAAATTGTTCTGTTTTGTTTTGCTTTCTTCTGTCTTTGCTTGTTATCTATCTACAAAAAAAAAGTTTCGGTTAGTTTTGTATTTTATTGCTTCTGTTTTGTTTGATTTCCAGAAAAAGAAAAGAAAACTATAAAAACTGTGTTTTTGTTCTTGCTTGTGTTTAGTTTGTTTCCAGAAAAGAAAAAACCCCATAAAAATTGTTTAGCTTTGTTGTTTAATCATTCCTACATCCAAAAATCCTAGAAGAAAGTTATTGTTGCATTTAATTCTGTTTTCTTGCATTCATTTACTTTTTAGAAGTTGTCTTGTTGCTGTTTGCATTCCTTCAAAGAAAAACTCAAAAAAATTTTCATCATATTATTTCTGTTGCTATCATTTTTATCATTAATTGTATTGACTTAAAACTTTCCATACCACCCTAGTACACTTGATCTTGTTTGTGTAAGTGTATACACAGGAAGTCATGGGAGAAACTGCTGAGCAAGCTGACTTCACTCGCATCCTTGCTGGGATTCAGGCTAGTCTCACTCAGCTCACCAATGCTCAGGCCACGCTAGGAGAGCGTTTGAACCGGATTGAGCAACACCCACCTGCTCATGTACCACGCAGAGGTCCTGCTAGAGTTGTTAATGGAC
This sequence comes from Alliaria petiolata, assembly GCA_020283515.1. Classification (NCBI taxonomy): domain Eukaryota; kingdom Viridiplantae; phylum Streptophyta; class Magnoliopsida; order Brassicales; family Brassicaceae; genus Alliaria; species Alliaria petiolata. Next base: position 376,888,772 of record JAHZTW010000001.1, read on the forward strand.
AGGGCGACCCTCAAGAAGAGGAAGACTATGAAATGCCATACTTAGGAGATGACCCTCCACGACACCAGAGAAGACAAGTACCACCTGATCGTGCGGAAAACTACAATCAGAGATGACAATATCCAAGAGACAGAAACAGAGAAGATGAATATGCAAGAGAAGGAGGCAAAGATCTTAAACTCACGCCCCCTACATTCGCTGGAAAGATCAATCCAGATGCTTACTTGGATTGGGAGAGGAGAATGAAGTATATCTTTGAATACTACAAGTATTCTGATGCAAGAAAGGTGTCTCTTGCTGCTGCACAACTCACTGAGAATGCCTTAGCTTGGTGGGACAGAGACGTTTCAGAGAGAAGAAGGCATAGACATGATCAAGTCAGCACTTGGGAAGACATGAGGTTCAATCTGAGGAAGAGATATGTACCTGCTCACTACCACAAAGACTTGCAAAGGAGGTTTCGAAAACTTTCTCAAGGAAATAAGTCTGTAGAAGAGTACTTTGAAGAATTTGAGACCCTCCAGAACAGACTGGAAGTAAAAGATACTACCGAAACATTGATGGATCAGTTTCTTGATGGACTGCAAGAGAGAATAGCTAGAAAAGTAGAGAGAAAGAGCTACCACGAATTGGAGGAGCTACTGCATCTAGCAATCCAGGCTGAACAACATATCAAGAGGAAAACAGCCTCTACAAATAAAAGTAAGAGTACATGGATTCCACAAGCTCAGCGAAATTTAGACAAAGGAAAGTCTATTGAGGTGGATTCAAGGGTCAAGAAACCAGTACCAGAAACTTCTAAGGGGTCCAAACCAGAACCAAGTAAGTTTCAAACTCAACAAAATACTAGAGCTCGTGACATTACATGCTTTAAATGTCAGGGAAAAGGGCACTATGCAAGAGATTGCCCAAACCAGAGAGTCATGATTCTCAAGGACAATGGAGAATATGAATCTCAAGATGAAGCAGAGGAGGAACAAGCAGGCTCAGAGGATGATGTGATAAATTACCCTGAGGTAGGAGAGATCCTAGTTGTTAGAAGAGCCCTCAGTGCACTCTTTGATCCAGAAACTGTTCAAAGAGAGAACATCTTTCACTCTAAATGCACCATAAACTCCAAGGTATGTAGTTTAATTATTGATGGAGGTTCCTGCACTAACGTAGCAAGTAAGTATTTGGTTGAGAAATTAGGTTTACAAAGGAAAAAACATCCCCATCCTTACAAACTGAGATGGTTAAACGATGATACTGAGCTCAAGATAGCTGAGCAAGTTACGGTACCATTCAGCATAGGCAAGTATTCAGACAAGGTTGTATGTGACGTGGTGCCTATGCAAGCTGGTCATCTACTCTTAGGAAGGCCATGGCAGTTTGACAAAGAAACCATGAATAATGGGCGAACCAATTACTACAGCTTCCTGCACAACAGCCGCAAGCACAACTTAGCACCTCTTGCTCCTCAAGAAGTACATGAGATGCAAAGAGCAATGGCTAAAGGATCAAAGGTAAGTAAAACTAATCTCTATGTTACACCAGCTACTGTTTTAAAATCACTTAACCTAAAAGAAACGGTGCTACTAATGATCTTTAAGGAAGGATTATTTTCAGGACAAGATGAGAAAGAACCCCCACCAGAAGTACTTAAGCTATTAGACCGCTTTGTAGATGTTTTCCCAGAGGAAATTCCACCAGGGTTACCTCCTGTGAGGGGCATAGAACATCAGATTGACTTAGTACCAGGCGCACCTCTACCCAACAGATCAGCATACAGAGTCAATCAAGAGGAAGCTAAAGAGCTAGAGAAACAAGTTCAAGAACTCATGTCAAAGGGATACATTAGAGAAAGCTTGAGTCCTTGTGCAGTCCCTGTTCTTCTCGTGCCTAAGAAGGATGGATCATGGCGGATGTGCGTGGATTGTAGAGAAATCAACAACATCACCATCAAGTATAGACATCCCATTCCCAGGCTTGATGACATGATGGATGAACTCAATGGCGCCACTATATTCTCCAAGATCGATCTGAGAAGTGGATATCACCAAGTAAGAATGAAAGAAGGTGATGAATGGAAGACAGCGTTTAAGACAAAGAGAGGCCTTTATGAATGGCTAGTCATGCCATTTGGAATTACAAACGCTCCCAGTACATTCATGAGACTCATGAATCACATCTTAAGGGCATACATCTGTAAGTTTGTAGTTGTCTATTTTGATGACATTCTAATTTACAGCACTTGCTTAGATGATCATTTGAAACACTTGGAGACAATACTTGAAAAGCTTCGGCTAGAGCATCTCTATGCTAATCTTAAGAAATGCACATTCTGCACTGACCAAGTGGTATTTCTAGGATTTGTTGTAAGTTCCCAGGGATTAAAGGTTGATGAGGAGAAGATAAAAGCTATACAGGAATGGCCAACTCCATCAACAATTGGACATGTCAGAAGCTTCCATGGATTAGCAAGCTTCTATAGGAGATTTGTTAAGGACTTCAGTACTATTGCAGCCCCATTAACTTCAATGATCAAGAAAAACGTGGCCTTTAAATGGGGTACAACACAAGAAGAAGCATTCAGCAAGCTCAAGGACAGCCTCACTCATGCGCCTGTATTGGTACTTCCAAACTTTGATAAAACTTTTGAAGTGGAATGTGATGCATCAGGAACAGGTATTGGAGCTGTGCTTACTCAAGGTGGGCGGCCAGTAGCTTATTTCAGTGAGAAACTGAGTGGAGCAGCCCTAAACTATCCCACCTATGACAAAGAGCTTTATGCTTTGGTAAGATCACTTGAAACTTGGCAACATTATTTGCTTTCAAAAGAGTTTGTTATTCATACAGATCATGAGACTCTCAAGCATCTAAGAGGCCAAACTACACTAAAGAGGAGGCACGCCAGATGGTTGGAGTTTATAGAAACTTTCCCTTACATCATCAAATACAAGAAAGGAAAAGAAAACATAGTGGCTGATGCACTATCCATGCGCTATACTCTTATTACCACCATGGAGTCTAAGGTATTGGGTTTTGAACATATTAAGTTATTATATGAAACAGACCCAGACTTTGCAGATATCTACAAAGAAAGCAACAAAGGAGCTTCAGGACCATTCTATCAGCATGACAGTTTCCTGTTCAGAGACAAAAGATTATGCATTCCACAAAGTTCCATGCGTGATTTGCTGCTGAGAGAATCACATGGAGGTGGTTTGATGGGTCACTTTGGTGTAGATAAGACTTTGAGCATTTTAGTGGAGCATTTCTTCTGGCCACATCTTAAAAGAGATGTAGAGCGATTCTGCTCCAAGTGTATCGTCTGCCTCAAAGCCAAATCTAGGTCACATCCTCATGGTCTTTACATTCCATTACCTATTCCTAACATGCCTTGGGTAGATATTTCCATGGATTTTGTCTTAGGTTTACCAAAAATCAGGCACAAAGACTCCATCTTTGTAGTTGTGGATCGATTCTCTAAAATGGCACACTTCATTCCCTGTGCAAAGACCAATGATGCAACTCAAACAGCAGATCTATTCTTTAAGGAAGTGGTGCGTTTACATGGTTTACCTAGAACCATTGTATCAGATCGAGATACAAAGTTCCTTAGCCACTTCTGGAAAACACTTTGGAGGAAGCTAGGAACTAAGCTGCTCTTCTCCACTACATGCCATCCTCAAACAGATGGGCAAACAGAGGTTGTGAATCGCACCTTATCCACCCTTTTGAGGGCCACTATCGGTAACAATTTAAAGAACTGGCTTGATTGTTTACCATTTATTGAGTTTGCTTATAACCGAGTTCCCCACTCTGCTACTAAGCTTTCACCTTTTGAGATTGTGTATGGTTTTAAGCCTCTTACTCCATTGGATCTTTCACCACTGCCGCAACATGAGCAAACAAACCAAGATGGGGAAAGTAAAGCTGAATTTGTCAAGAAATTGCACCTCAAAACTAAAGAAAATATTGAAAAGAAGACAATTCAGTACAAGAAACAAGCAGATAAAGGGAGGAAGGAAGTTACATTTGAACCGGGAGATTGGGTATGGCTGCATATGCGAACTGAGAGGTTTCCCAATCAAAGAAAGTCCAAACTTTCACCCAGAGGAGATGGACCGTTCCGAGTGTTAGAACGCATCAACGACAATGCATACAAGCTGGAGTTACCAGGTGAGTTCAATATCTCACCCACTTTTAATATTACTGATTTAGCTCCATTCGATGCAGATGAAACAGTTCTGAGGTCAGAACCTCTCCAAGAGGGAGGGAATGATGTGGACATCGCCCCACTAGACCAGATTCCCACAATAAGGACGGCACCAAGGACAAGGTCTGGTACTAAAGCGCTTCGTGAAGACTTCAACAAAGCTGTGGAGAATTTGATGAATCAAAGAGAGCTGGAAAACATCACGGATCAGCTCAACAAACTTGTCATTTCTCCAACCATTGCTTCTAAAGACATGTTGGAAAACCAAGGTATTTTTACACGCCAAGAAGAATTCACATCGGATGATCCTAATATAAATCCAACTTCATACAAACATGAGTGGCCGATTATTCCAACAAAACAAGAAGCTTCCTTGTTTGTCATCACACCCACTTGAAGAAACAAGATTAAAACAAGGGA
>JAHZTW010000001.1:376895072-376923581 GCA_020283515.1 Alliaria petiolata
TTTTTCCCCCCCCCCCCCCCCCCCTCTAACTTTCTCCGTCAACTTGTCTCCTCCCGATCTCTCTCTAGCGTGCGTTGCTTCTCACCTCCACCGTGGGAGTGACCGCCGTTCTTCCCTCTTTATTTCGGTGGCCTCTTCGATGGTTTTTTCCTAGTCCTTTGCCGTGGATCTAAGTTTCTTTCGCCTCTTGGTTTTCTGTTTGACGGTTCTCCGGTGTGTCTCGGCTGCTTGCCTTGCTCGCCATGCAGTGTCGACAGCTTCTCCACCTCCTCATCTTGCTCTAGCTTCTCAATCCGCGAGCGTGGGTGAGGTGTCGTCGGTGGTCCTCCGTCACGGGTGGCTCTGTAGTAGAGGCGGTTCTTTTTTTTTGCAGAGATGAGTTTGTGTGCGAGTTTGGCTAGGGTCGTGAGGACATCCTCTTCCTCTCTTCGCCATCTTCTCTTCTTCTCTCAAGCCTCGGGTCCTCTGCAGCGGCTCTCGGTGGTCCTCAGTTTCCAGGTGGGTTGGGTCTTCTTCTTTGGTTAGGGGCTCATCGTGGCTTGGGTTTTCGCGGTGACTGTTGGCGTTCTCCAGTGGTGTAACAATGTTTCCGGCGCGTCTTCCCCATCATCAGGTTGTGGTTAAGGTAGAGGTTTAAAGCAGTGGTTATGCTAGGTTATGCGGCCCCGGCGACGGCTGGTGGTGAGGCTTCAGCATCGGATTGGTTGGTCAGAGCTCCTCTTCGTGTTGTTTACTTATGTGGCTTCTTTGTTATGTGTTGGCCTCTCGTGTGGCTCTTTCCTCTTCATCGATGTGTGTTTTGTTTCGGGTTTTGGTTCGAAGGTTCTAAAAGGTTTCAATTTTCGAAGGGTGATGGCTTCATTGTTTGCTTCGGTGGTGACTTGGTTTCGAATAAAGGTGACGGGTTTTGCTTGCGACCAATTACTTTTCGTGGGAGTTGTTTCTCGCAGTTTTCTCTAGCTCGGGATTTGCGGCTAGAAGCGGCTTCTCTAGCTGCTTGTAGAGGCTCCTGTGCTGCCAGTCTTTACTTGGGTGGGTCAAAGCGTTTTCGTTTTTGTGCTTGTCCTCGGAGAAGTTGTAGGTACCCTTTTTCAGCGAGGTTTGAGGGCTGGCCTCGTGTACGGTTGATAGTTAGCATATTTACATCATTTAGTAAAGCATTTGCATTGTTTCATGTATATAACTTGTCCATATAGTCTAGTTTGCATCCATTTTAGAGTTATTGAGTCTTAGACTAGGTTATTGCATATTTGTTGCATTTTGGAGTGTTTTTGGGTACATTGGAGGACTTTGCAGATTATGGAGGTTAAGCATTGCTTGGAGGATGGCATGGAACTAAAGTGTACCAAAAGAAGTTGAGCAAAATGGACTTGAAGTACAAAACCACTACATGAGTAAAGATCGAGCCGGATGAAGAGTTTCAACTCCGATTTAGCCTCAGCGGTCTTCATAAAAGTAATAAATATTTGAGTTAGCTTTCGTTTGGTGGTAGTTTCAAGTCAAACAGGGAAGCCGTTCAAGAGATATGACCATTTTACTACAGATCGATCGATCTCATGAAGAAAGCAGTATCGGTGTGCTGTATCGGTGTGATCACACCGATACGCATATCGGTCTGCCATATCGGTGTGATCACACCGATACGCGTATCGGTATGCCATATAGGTATGATCACACCGATATGGAGCTCGCGGTTTTGTTTACTTAAGACGAAAAAATACTGTTGATCATCATTATGCAGTTGACTTTTTATTTCCAAACTTTTCCAGAAACTCTCTCTGTATTGGGTGATTTTATTTGCAAGACCTTTGGATCAAAAACTTCAATTCAAGAGTTCTTCTTCTCTAATCTCTTACCTTTACTCTTTCTAATGCTTATTATCAAGTTTTTACAAGTTTTTATCGGTTTGATCATGAGTTGTGAGTAGTTCTTTAGAATCTAAGGTTGGTTAGATTTAGGGTGTTTAGGGTGTTAATCTTGATGTCTATAAGTTAATTCTTCCATATCCCCTCTTGCTTAATGTTCTTAATGCTAAATTTCAACCTTGATCATGTTGAATTAGATTTCTAGGAAATTTTCTCATCCAAAAGATTAGTAAAATTTCTGGTTTATTTAAGCAAGAGATTTACATACTTAGCTCATGAAAGTGATTGTCTAAGGTGTTTATTAGCAGATTAGAACTGAATCTTTATGCTTGTTGCATCTTTAATCACAAATGAAAGTTTGTTCTTGATTAGAAATGTGATAAAAGGATTAAGTCCATGAAAATGGTTTAATCTATTCTTGAAGTTCTAAGCTTGGGGATTAGCATTTATATGAGTAGATTGACATCATTGATTACACTTTTAAGCACTTGAAAATCAATACCATACCCTTGGATTCATCTTTCCATAATTTACAAAAAGCTTTTAAAAACTCTGTTTTTGCTTTCACTTGTTTTTGTTTGTTTTAACTTATCTTGAAGATAGCTTATCTTTCACCTTGTTTAATGCTACTAGTCACATATCAAAACCTTCACTAGACTTGCTTAGATTAAGAAGTTTTATGAATTCCTTTTGTCACAACAAACCCATATGGATTGATCCTCAAATACTACAATGACATGTGTAGTAGGATTGAGTAATTGATTAGCAAAAATCCTGCTATCAACGGTGGCTCGTGGCAACGACGATGAGGACTCGAGTTTCTTGCAATTGCAAGTGCAAATTTCCGAGTGTAAGTGGTTAAGAATCGGTGTTTTGTCTTCGGAAATCCGCTAGTCGGCTTTGATGTGGGTCTAGCTTGTCGTTTATTGTTCTTTCTTTGTTTCCGTTTGTAATTGCACAATTTTTTTTAGATTTCGGTCTTTTGGTTTCTAAGTTTTCTCTGTAACTTCTGTCTCAATTCGAAAATGGTATAAAACTTAACATTTTTACTCCAAAAAATGAGCATCACGGGTTGGGAACCTGACCCTTCTCGTACCTGATCTAAATTACCTGAATGTTTTGGATAATTATCCGCTTGGGTTAATATATTTTTTCTAATGGGTAAGTCCTTGACGGGTAATTAATTTGGGTACCCGAGTTACCCGTTTGGATAATTATTATTTTTAAAAAATTATTTTATATATTCTTAAAGTTATACATATATTTTTAAGTTATTCAGTGTTATTTAATATTTCATAAAATTATTCAGAAGTTTCTAAAATTTCTTTGGTTTTTTCTAAATTATCCAAAATATATATATATTTCTTAATATTATACAAAACTATTCGCAATTATCTATTCGAGTAGTAATTTTAACTATGAAATTTACCCATTTGAGTAGTGATTTTAACTATCCGACCCTGCTCGTATCTGACCCTTACCCGAATTACCCATATCCAACCTTTATCCGCTATTACCCGCTCCTATACCCATAATCTGCAGGCTTAGTTTTGGCACCAAAATGGTATTTTACAACTTTAACACTAAAACGAGATTCTACAGTTATGATGTTAAAGCGAAATTTTCAAGACAAGTTATAATTTTGCAACTACGTCGTCAAAAGAGGTTCCACAATTAGGGTGGCCTAACCTTTCATGACACACTCTAAAAGTGCTTGTAAATTTTTGGTTTACCACAACATGTGGTTCAACCATAGTTATCTTAGTGCAATATAATCCAAAGGACATCATTGGTAATTCTTCCAACTGATGTTTTCTCTCCGTTATAATGCAAAGATATTCAAAGTCATTCTTATTCATAGTCTCAATATGATATCCATTTCTGCGAATATCTCGGAAACTTAATAAGTTTCGCTTAGAGTCGGGGGAGTATAATGCATCTTGCACTAGTACCCCTTGGCATTGAAAACACGCTCTTTTGGAGCCTAGTATAATCTTTGCAATACCGATTATAGTACTCAATCTTTCGGCGGAAACTTTTATTTTGAGACAAGAGAAATAATTTATTATCTCCAAGGATTGTATGTGTCGTTGCACTGTCTGCTAGACATGTATCTCCATCCTGAATCTCAAATTGTGACATCTTATGAGCCACAATACTTATAAGAGTTGCAATAATTAATCAGAAACATCAACTTATAAAGAAGGTTAATATATTACATCAAAAGCCTTTTACCGAAAAAGTATATTATACATACCAAAAGCCAGAATAAGTGTTTGTTATTTTTGTCTCTTTCAGGAAGACATTATTATAGATTTACGTTTCTTTGACTTTGTTGATGCTTTATGATCAACAAGAAAATCAGCGACATCAAGATGAGTATCATCACTTAAGCCATCAAAGGAAGTTTTAGCTTCATCCGAGATGAAGTTGGTCTCTGCATCCTTTTCTTTGGTCTTTTGTGATTCTGCGTACAGATCGGCTAAATGTTTTGGCGTACGGTACGTACATACCCAATGTCCTTTTATGCCGCCTCTAAAGCAAGTGGTTTCACCTTGTCTTTTAACGTCCTGACCATCATCACTTTCCATTTCTCATTCACGCCCTCGTCCACGACCTCGACCACGACTCCTACCGCGTCTGCGTTCACGTCGTGGCTTCTTATCACTTTGACCGGATGATGCAGCATTCGTTTCAATGACACATATCCAGTTGGATGAGATTGATGGTTTAACATCACGAGTTGATTATTATGTTCAGCTACAAGGAGGATTGCATCAACTCCGAATACTGGGTGAATTCTTTTGCCCAGTATTGCTTCTGCAGGATTACCATTTCAAGATGAAAAGTGGAGATAAATTTTTCTAACATATCATATTCACTAATATTTGTTCCACACAACAACATCCTGGAGATGATTCCGAATATCGCAAAATTATATTCACTCGCACTATTGTAATCCTGAAACTGGAGATTCAACCACTCGTGCCTCACTTTTGGTATGATCACATACTTCTGATGATCAAAACGACTTTTAACAGATTACCAAAAATCTGCAGGATCTTCTTTCGTGATGTATTCACTTTTTAAATCATCATGGATGTGATGGTGTAAAAAGATCATGGGTTATGCCTTACCCTCATCCGACGTCATTTTCGATTTATCGATAGTGCTCAAGAGACCATTTTCTTTAGATGCAACCTTACACCTACTGCGCAAGACATATAATTTTTTCCACATAAGTCAAGGGTAGCAATCTCGAGCTTTGCCCAATTTAACATTATTACTAAATAACAAAAACTTAATCCATTTAATTTGATGAAATTTTTTTTTGTAGAACTTTGAAATATTTGAACATGCAGAATTTAAGACAATAATTTAAAGCAATATGAGGAGGCATATCCTACTATATAATTGTAGATGAGTTTTAAAACTTTCACTCCATAAATAAATTAACAAGGATGGAGTTTTATTTTGGAACCTCCCACTCCATAAATAAAATAAACAAGAATTTGAGGTTTTAACCTTTCACTCCATAAAAGTTTGAAGATACTGTTATAACAAAATTAAAAAAGTCAAACTTTGTATTTCTCATACACTTAAATTAGACTTCAAAGGTTTGTATTTTTTTTGTCGGCCATATTAGTATTAAACCTAAATGAGCAACTGTTACTAGCGAAAATCGAAGCAGTGTTTATAATCCATTACATATTAACATTAAGTCCAAATCAAAGCCAACTAGAGAAACGAGATATGAAGATTGATTTCAAACCAAACTGGTGTTCTTCGACTGGATTACGACACTGACACAACGCCGATTGCTGTTTCCGGGCCAATATTTGGAGAACTCGCTTGAAAACCATCACCCACCTTTCTTCGAAATCCACTTGATTACTCCCTTCTCTGAATTAGAAAAGATCATGTGCATAGCGTTGGTCAGAAAATCTTCTCGCCTCCATGAAGATTCGCCACCGATCATCACAAAACTCATGACCCGTTACCCACCGCCTTTAGAGAGAGGAGAGAGAGAGAGAGCGCGCGCTCCAGCAAGCCAAAGATTTGTATTTAATTTCTTTGATTCTTTTATTTTAGCTAGTTTTCATATTATGAATAGTAGTCGAACAAAAAAAGTTTTCAATTTGTGATGAAAAACTACATCAAAGGAAAAAACGAAGAACAAGTTTTATTTAGTTTTTAATGAAACATTACATCAAAAGAAGGGAAAAAAAAAGGGTACGTTGTATTTTATTTTTTAATGAAAACATTACATAAGAAAAGGACAATGGCTCTCCAATAAAAGCCTAAAGTCCCAAAACATGCTTCACACCGGCACGAAAGAGAACGTTACGGGATTCCGATCCCGGACTTTCAGGCGCCTTGCGTGAAATAAAATGTCATGTTCAACACCGACCCTGTTTTTCTCGTAGTTAGGCTTATAAGAGCCGTAATAGAGGAAGTAATTACCGACAATGTCTTTCTTGGCAAAAGTCCACATGCTCTCGCTGTCATTGCTTGAGCCCGTAAGGGTTATGTGACCATTTCCTAACGGTCTCCAAATCCCGGACTCATTGCAGTGATCGCTTCGATCGAACTTAATGATAACTTCGGCGGTTAGGCGCAGGACATTATCCGATGATGAAATAAATGAAGTTGGTAAACGTGAATGATTATCCAAAAGGGGCCTTTTGGGCATTTGCTAGTCCATGGGTTTAGGCTCCGGTTGAGACGAGAAATCCATGTTGCTTCTCTTACATGCCAGGCTTTGAGGTAATATGAAGTGTTGGTCGTAACTGGCTTCCCATTGACATCAAGCGCTGCTTCATTCTGACCAGTAACTCCCGATACTGCCATTGCACCGAGCATGATCATGGTGATCATCAACCGGAATGCAACTGCACCTTTTTTTCATCGTAGAAATTTTTTTTTTTGTTTTTTTGTTGTTGTTGTTGTTGTTTATTTGCTTTGTGTTGTGTTGAGCTTTTTAAGGCTAATGCTTGCTAATGTATTTATAGAGTAGTAATAGGTTCAGATCTGGATCTACTCTACATGTTGAACATTAAGTTTATAAAGATTTAGTGGATCTTCGTCAACGCTGCCTACTAATTAACAAATAAGCACGTTGTGGGAAGGGGTTCAACTATAAGCAATATTTTGTTCTTTTTATATGGGCTTAAATCCGGATTTGTTTTATGTTTAGACTTAAAATCTGATTTATTTTTGTTCTTTTTTTTAGTCTGGGCTAAATATTAAAATAATTAAAAAATAATTAATTTAAATTTTGACCTAGTAAAAATATTTTCCGGACTCACCTTTAGACGGACATTATAAATTACTAACTAGGATATAGCCCACACGTGCGTGCGGATTACATAATATAATTTAGATGTATGAAGAACATATGTAATATTTTTATGTTGTTATATGTTTAATTTATTTACTGTTTAGGTTTGTTTAGTTTGAATATAACTTATCTTAGTTTGCACAGTATGCGGATTACATGTTTATGTTCCTGGAACTGCAGGTTTTGTCATACAAGAAGAAGGAGACGACATGGTGGCAATGTTTATTGCATCGGGAGATCCTGACAGTTTCGAGGAAGCAGAACAAGAAGAAGTGTGGAAGAAAGCAATGGAAGCTGAAATCGCCTCCATAGAAGAAAACAAGACATGGGAGCTGATTGATTTACCTAAAGGAGCTAAGGTAATCGGAGCTAAATGGATCTTCAAAACAAAATTCAACGAGAAGGGAGAAATTGACAAGTTCAAAGCAAGGTTAGTTGCAAAAGGGTATCATCAGAGGCATGGAGTAGACTTCTATGAAGTTTTCGCACCAGTTGCAAGATGGGATACGATCAGATCTATCCTTGCCATTGCTGCAGAGAAAAAATGGAAAGTGTTTCAAATGGATGTGAAAAGCGCTTTCTTGCAAGGTGAATTAGAAGAAGATGTATACATTGAACAACCAAAGGGGTTCGAAGTGAGAGAGGATCCCAACAAGGTGTATAAGCTGAAGAAAGCGCTATATGGCCTCAAGCAGGCACCTAGAGCATGGTACAGCCGCATTGAGGGGTATTTTCAGCGTGAAGGTTTTGAGAAATGCTATTGCGAGCATATTCTGTTCGTAAAAAGGAAGGATTCAAGTATACTTCTAGTGAGCCTCTACGTTGATGATCTGATATATACAGGAGACTCTCTAGAAGTACTCAATGAGTTTAAGAGGTCTATGATGGAGGAGTTTTCAATGACCGATTTGGGAAAGATGAAGTATTTCTTGGGAGTGGAAGTTATTCAGGATGAGCATGGAATCTTCATCAACCAGCAGAAATATGCAGAAGAAACGGTGGAGAAGTATGGAATGGGAGGCTGTAACTCAGTGAGAAATCCGATTGTGCCAGGACAGAAACTGACAAAGGCAGGAACCGGAGACACAGTCGATCCTACCATGTTCAAACAACTAGTTGGAAGTCTAAGGTATTTAACTACTACTCGACCAGACTTGATATTCTCTGTGAATCTGGTTAGTAGGTATATGGAGAGTCCAACGGAGCAACATTTACTTGCTGCAAAAAGGATTCTAAGGTATGTCCAAGGTACTCTCGGACATGGCCTTAGATACAAGCGGACTGAAGAAAGGAAGCTTGTGGGTTATGTGGACAGTGACTATGCAGGAGACATTGATGACAGAAAAAGTACATCGGGGTATGTCTTTATACTGAGTGGAGGATCTATCTCATGGGCATCAAAGAAGCAACCCATAGTAACTTTGTCTACAACCGAAGCAGAGTTTGTTTCTGCAGCATATGGGGCTTGTCAGGCTGTGTGGTTAAGAAACATTCTGGAGGAAATTGGTTCGGGTCAAGGAGAAGGGACTAGCGTGTACTGTGATAACAGTTCTACCATCAAGCTGTCAAAAAATCCAGTGTTGCACGGGAGAAGCAAGCACATACACGTGAGGTATCACTTTCTAAGAGAGCTTGTGAATGATGGAGTGATACGACTTGATTATTGTGGCACTCATGATCAGCTGGCGGATATCATGACCAAAGCAATCAAGTTGGAAGCATTCGAGAAGCTGAGAAGCAGAATGGGGGTGTGTGTCAAGGAGGAATAAACTGAAAGGAGCCGTTTTCAGTTTAAGGGAAGGATTGAAGAATAAACTATGCCGTTTTGGCTAGTGTTGATCGGTTCAACGTTTGAATAAGTCTCCGAAGATATAGGAGCCAAAGCACATTAATTTTAAAAGTTTGTTTCTTGTTAAGATCCGGTTAATCCGGAGTTTGTTGTTTCTTGTAAAATCCTATTTAAAGGACTAGCTTATGATGAATAAAGATCATCCGAAAGTATTCATTCTACAGCTCAATTTCCTCTGTTTTTCTGAATACACTTACGAAACCAACACAAATTCTCCTCTGCTTCGTTCGCTAGACTCCATAGCTCTTCGGGAGTGAGAGGGTCCTCCTGATCATTGTCTGCAAATCTGTTTCTCCCATCAGAAACGTTCTCAAGAAACAACAATTCCAGTCGTGTATAAAACTCTTTCTCTGCTTTCTTCAAATTCTCAACTGCAAGCTGCTCATCTTGCAAGGCATCGTTAAGCGCATTCAGATGTTTGGCCACATCGTGTGGCGAACTACTTATCAATGGTTCCACCAACCCCGCTCTCTTCTCCCAGGCAATTTTCAGCTTTTTCTTTTGCCTCCATCACTCGACCCCATCGCTCTTCGGGAGTGATAAGGTCTTGATCATTGACCGCACATCTAATCTCAGGGGTCTTCTTGCGAATCTGCAGCAGCAAAGTAAATTAGAAACAAGTGTAGGCATTTAATGATCAGTTATACTTGCAACAAAGAAATTCAAGAAAGAGCGAGAGGGGGAGAGAGAGAACAGAGAGAGAGAAGAGGGAGAGAGAGAACAGAGAGAGAGAAGAGGGAGAGAGAGAACAGAGAGAGAGAGAACAGAGAGAGAGAAGAGGAGACTTGCCTTTAATGAAAAGTCTGGTGATTTAAACGCCGAAGGGAGCGACGGGCGAAAATTTATCGCCGTTCGCGGCAATGCACACTCCGATGAAGGGAGCGACGACCGACGAGCAAAGATTTATCATTTTCTTGGAGCGAAATAAAGAGGACCTACGAATCTTGTTTATAATTCTAGGTTATTTTGTGACGGTTCGTCGAGGCCGAGAGGACTAAGGTCGAGGGAAGGAAGAAGAATTGTGGTCTATATAAAGAGCAGACTCTTAAATATTTGAGAGGTTTACTAAAGAGTTAGTTAAAAAGAGAAAGCCTATTTACTCTTGAGATATCTTTTATAATAACGAGCTTTTGAGTCAATTCATAAAAACTATTCGTTATTAGATCATTATCCGCCTAAATTGTTTTTGAACATTGCTATTAATAAGAATAAAAATAGTAATTTTATTAAAACAGAAATTCACTCAATTCAATAAAACATTGGTTAGAGTAATTGAGATTATTTTTTATACAAATTATCAATGATATATATATATCTTAGTTAAGGATGGTGAGGATTATGTACGAATGGAACCACCCGAGTTCTTTTTCTTGACTTCAATCAAATGACGACGAGGAGGATTATGTATAGGATCTGGACCTCGTGGAGACTTTCGGTTGACTTCAATCAAATGACGATGAGGAGGATTATGTATAGGATCTGAACGTCGTGGAACCGATCTCTCGACTCCAATAAAAAATGGATCTTCATGAATTACAACCATTGATGATGTTGTTAGGAACAAGCTTAGAGTTATGATTAATATCATCGTACCACCTTTCAACATTTTCATCTCTCTCTTGCTCTCTCACTTTCTCTTTTTTTGTCTCTCTCTCTCTATGTTATTTTGAATCTTGGTTTGATTCATCTATTTTCATTTTATAATGGAATTTTCATGCTAATTAAGGAAAATATCAAATGTCATTAATGTAGAGATAACAATGAGTAAATTATAAGATATGTATGTTATTGTCACAATCAAATGTAAATCTCTTTTTTTTTATTAATACGTATAAGGAAACACATTTACATATTACGAAAAATCAAATGTCAATAATTATATACATACTGTACGTATAATCTAAAATTTGTTTGTTCTTTCTGAGTTAAAATATTCAATTCAAATATTTTCTTCTTCTTCTTCTTCTTCTTCTTTTTTTTGTGTGTATCAGTTAATCATATTAAGGAAAGCTAATCATATGTATGTACCTAAATTAATAAGAACATGACACACATATAAGAATAATGTCCCTTCTATATTTCATCGTCCTTGTCGTATTTATTCTGCAATCCGGAAAAAACAGCTGAGACCTAATTGAGCCCAATGGAGTTGAAGAATGTTGTAACGGACCAAGCAAAAGAATATTGTTGTAATTAGTTTAACATTTTCATCTCTCTCTCTCCCTCTCTCTATGTCATCTTGAATCTTGGTTTGATTCATCTATTTTCATTTTATAATGGAAATTTTCATTTTATAATGGAATTTTCATGCTAATTAAGGAAAAGATCAAATGTCATTAATGTAGAGATAACAATGAGTAATTAGAAGATATGTATGAATAATGTCCCTTCTATATTTCATCGTCCTTGTCGTATTTATTCTGCAATTTTGAAAAAACAGCTGAGACCCGAGATGCACTTCATTTCTCTTCTTAATACTAGGGTTTAGCCCGCCCTACGGGCGGACAAGATGCATAAAATATTTATTACTTGATTAAAAGGTAAAATCATAGTAAGTTTTTACTATCAATTTGAAATTCTTGATAGATATATAGTTGCATTAACGATATACATTTGAGTCATGTAGATGGTTTCTTCTTTCGTAGGCTCCTAGCCTTGAGCTATCGATATACTTCTCTATTACTACTTCAATAATATGATAATGTTTTGTCGATTATCCTTTTTTACTCTTGTATTTTTTCCACTCAATGGATTTACTTCTCCAGCACATTCTTCTTATGCATATTTTGTTTTTTTTTGTTACAATGTGTTTAGCCGACAAATTGACCTTTGATTACCCAAAATAATATGCATCATTAAGTGTAGAAAATAAATTCGTAGGACTCAGTAATCATTGGAAGTATCTAAAATGTCTGAATATTTAACTTTTAAATAATGGAGATCACATAAAACACTATTTTAAAACAGCAAGAGCATCTTAAAAAAACTGTTGCAGAGCACTCAAAACCATTAGCCCTAAGTTGATGTAAATCATCATCATAGAGACATTTAAAAAAAAAACAAACTTATGTATACCATCATAATCATATTACTCAAATGCTCTGTCGAGCTAACTACTTAATCCAAAAAGAGAAGGAGAGACATATGCCCCATCACGTTCACCGTTTTGATATTCTTTCTCGAACGTTGTTGCTAGCTTTGTAATTTTTTCCATCACTTCTTTTCTCTTTTGCTTCATTGGGATAAGTGAACCGTCTGCAGTCTAATCCTACGCACAAAAAACTACATGTTCTACACCATATATTTGCTAGCACTTCTGGTCATATTAGAAAAACTTCAATCAAAGGAGAATAAAAACACTTTCTAACCATAGTTAGAAGTTGTAAATGCTCTTGCGGTTTAAGTAGTCGACCTACAATAGACCAAACAGAATAAGCAACTTTCGTATGTACTAAGCAACTTTGCAAGTAAGAAGCTAATGGGTCAGTATTATGTAGGCTTAAAATTGCAATACTTTATAAGAGAAGATGTGGTCCAAAGATTCTTTAAAGCTATACCATGAAAATCAGTGAATCATTAAAAGACCATCGCTTATGTTAGCTGAAATGTGTGAGGCGAATGTAAAAATAGAAAAGAGAAAGTCAGAGAAGGACCTTAGCAGCAACGGGAACAGCAATGTGAGACATTAGTTGCGACTATTAGATCATAGAGGCACCTTTGACTCCATAAGCTTCCAATTTCTGGTGTGTCACATGCTGCTCTGATCTCAGCACTTACACCAAGTAAAACCATTATATATAATCATGAGTATTAGATATCAGCTCAGAAATTTAATCAGACGTTTAGAAATAGAAAATTTATGGTATAATTTACATTAGAATTTCACTCCAATAATGTATATGACAATAAGGGTACATTAACCTGAATTTGTTCTTTTGAATCTCCTTATAGATGGTCGATGTCATCTAAATTGGAGAGTAGATTCAAAGCCCCATTTGAGACCATTAGACATATTCGTTTTTTCGGTTAAGTTGAGAGACCATTAGACCGATGTAAATGGGTTTGGGTTGAAGAGACTCATTGGTTTTGTAAAGCAAAGAGCCAAAGACGAAACTAAATTAAAAAATCCAGTGAATAACAGTTAATGGGAAATGAGAGGGAGAAAATACAGTGAAAGAAAATCAGTAAATAACTTAGTCGGAGAGAAGAACTCATGTACTTAACCTGTGGGCATTTTCTGCATTTGAACTCCAAATACCTTAATAAGAGAACAATCAATCGAGAGATGCAAAATTGTTGGGATGATTATCGAAAGCTGGTAGACAGAAACCTAAAATATTGAACTTATAAACTTTCCAGAGTGATTCAATTATTGGCATGTATTTAATTTTCTCTCACTGAGTGTGAAGCAGTTTGCTGGGTTTTAGTGAAGGAGATTTACAATGATTTTATACCAAACTATAATTTGCAAATACTTTAGTAAAACAAAACAAACGAATTCAGGTAAGACAACTCAAAATCTAAACTAATGAAGCGTACTTATGGACTTTAACAACTCAGATTCGTTTGTAACATACCGTGTGAACCACTTGGTTGATCCAAGCCAGGTTTAAAAATACTCCAAGCCAGTTTTTTAATACTCCATGCCATCTCAGATGAATATATGAAAAAATCATGCTTGTGTATTTGTAGCTCAGCTCATCAACTAAATAGCAGTTGACAAATCAAACAAATCATGAATGAGAAAAACTGGATAGAAATCGGTCAAATATCACTGAATCTAACTCTTTCGGATGTCTTCATTCGCAAACTGAAGACAATTTTGATATACCAATTTTTAAAATGTTACTCCTAGTTTGCAATGTTGCTGTCTTTGTCGGCAATGTCGTGTATGCTACTTTTTATTAGGATTTTTCAATCAGAATGCGTCCGGCTATTTCGTCTTGAAGGCCATATGTGAGAAATGTCACGTCTCTCGTTCCTGTCTCTGGCTTACCTCCATATGCATTGACCCTTATCGAAAGATCTCTCCCGTTCACGTCCGTTTCTGATGCCTCTACATGAGAAGAAAACAGGAATTCAGTACATGGGTTAGACGCATATCTGAAAACCCCATAAATTAAAGTGAAAGAGATGAAGAAAGAACGATAATGAAAGTGAATCAATATATAATCAAATTACTTGATGGGTGTTAAAAATTAGAGATCGAGAAAGTATGGAAGATGAGAAGAGGTTGAAGCCGAGGAAGTAGTGGCTGTTTGAAGCAGGACGTTTCGTATGAGGAGTAGAAGAGGTGTTTGCTGAATTCTATTCATATATAGTTAGGTTAGTATATGAGGAGGAGAAGAAGAGGCGCTCTAAATAAATGACACGAAAGAGATGAGATGATCTGGTTTATAATGATGGTTTGGGAGATGACATGGCATATTTTTAATTGTCGTTAATTAGAGATGAAGGTTTCTGGTTTGTAACGGCAACTTACGTTTCTGTTGAGTCAGAGGTGGGAAGGAAGGGAAATCGAGAAGAATAAGATGAGCTTTTGATTGGCTTTAGCATTGGGCTATGGTGTAATTCGTTTTGGGTTTTTATGTTGGGCTTCCTTCTATTCTCCTTAATTAGAGGTGGCTCAATGTTATTGGTTGAAGAAGGTGACGCAGCAGTTTTGGAGTATACCATTGGTCGATTATTTCTGAGATTATTTTTGCTGATGTGGCACCTCTGAGAGGCCTCAAAAGCTATCCCTTTTATATAAATGAGATTACATCAAAAGAAAAGAAGAAAAAAAAAACAGAGGGACGTTGTATTTTATTTTTTTAATGAAAAGATTACATAAGAAAATGACAAGGCTCGCCAATAAAAGCCTAAAGTCCCGAAACATGCTTCACACTGGCACGAAAAAGAACATTACGGCATGCTCATCCCTAAACGTGTGCAGGCGCATTACGCCAAGTAATGAGTCAACTCGATAACCGACCATGCTTTTATAGTATTTAGGCGTATAAGGGCGGGAATAGAGGAAGTAATGGCCGTTATTTTCGGCAAAATGGAACATGCTCCTTCTGTCATTGATTGAGCCCGTAAGGGCTATGTCATCCCTTCCTATCTTGCTCCAAATCCCGGTCTCGTCGCAGTGATCGCTTAGATCGAACTTAATGCGAACTTCGGCGGTTAGGCGCAAGACATTATCCGATGATGATATAAATGAAATTGGTGAACGTGAACTCTCACTACCCATAACGGGGCCTTTTGGGCATGAGTTAATTCGTGGGGTTAGGCTCCGGCTGAGACGAGAAATCCATGTTGGGCGTCGTCTTCTATAATGCATGGTTTTGAGGTAATATGAAGTGTTGGTGGTAACTGGCTTCCCATTGACATCAAGCACTGCTTCACGTGCTTCATTCGGATCAGTAAATTCGGATACTGCCATTGCACCGAGCATGATCATGGTGATCATCAACCCGAAAGCGACTGCACCTTTTTTCATCGTAGAATTTTTTTTTTCTTTTTTCTGTTGTTGATGTTGTTTACTTGCTTTGTGTTGTGTTGAGCTTTTTAAGGCTAATGCTTGCTAATGTATTTATAGAGTATAGGAAAATAATAGGTTCAGATCTGGATCTACTCTACGTACATGTTGAACATTAAGTTTATAAAGATTTAGTGGATCTTCGTCAACGCTACTTACTAATTAATAAATAAGCACGCTTTTGGAGAGTCCGACCCACGTTGTGGGAATCAACTGTAAGCAAGATTTTGTAAACGTAAGCAGCTCAGTTTGTTGAGTTTGGATGCAAACTCTATATTTTTGTATATATCCAAAATATTTAGAATTTTTTTTTTTATTACAATTGGTTTTGCATACGAGCACAACAACTTAAAATACCAAATTAGTCAAACGAACAATTGTATTTGGTGCATTTGCATCTGTGTACATACTGCATGCAAATGCATAAACGAACGATCGAAGACACCTTTACACAAGGAAAATGTATACAAACAATAATATTATCTTAACAAAAACCTAACCACTAGAGGAAAATCGTGGTGTACCTTCCACATCACCAAACAAGCCATTCAATCCGATAAACGGTTCCCGGATAATTTGAGACTCCGAACATCTTCAAAGGGATGCAACAAAGAAAGATTTAGGAGAGAATTCTCTTTGAGGTTCGGTGTACCAAAAGACAATCTCGGTCACATGTCCGCTTGTAAGACTACAATCGGCTCCTTTTGTAACGATCCGAGCCCGACCCATTTGAATAAGTTTAAATGGATTGATTTGGCTACCTATGTCATCAAAGTGCACTTATCTTTTCCGGTCACTTACCCTAAGAAAACTCAGAGTTAAGCGTGCTTATGCTGGAGTAGCACTAGGATGGGTGACCTTTCGGGAAGTACTCTGCGGAACCGTGTGAGTGAGACCAAAACACGGAAAAAGGTCACGTGGTGATTGCAGGGACAAGTAAATCAGTCGGTCGGGCCACCGAGAAAAATAACGCACCAACCGTCGGACAGGGACGGGACTCACGAACCCGACGGAGGGATGGGTGACTTGCCGGTAGGGGCGGTCGGGGTGTTACACCTTTCCACGTCCAGCAATCGCTCTTTGTGTCATTAGTCCAAAAGTTGTATCCATGTATCCATCAGTAACAGGACCAATATCAAGTATTGGCTCAAGAAAAGCTTCCCTTCCATTGCAAATAAGACGAAAAGCAAATGAAATAAACTCCAAAGCAGTGTGGGGAGTGTGAGTTCAATGCAAATACCTACCACGGGTTATAAGAAATTCAACAAGAAGTGATTATGTATATTTAGAAAAAGTCCAAGTCTCTGTTAATGAAAACACTTAAGAGTCATGAGACATGCGTAAAGTGAGAGTGATCGCTACCGACTACCATTTACTTTCACGGACATTGGAGTTGTTCCAAACAAAGTGACCATTGGAAGTTATTTTCACGGACATTGGAGTTGTTCCAAAGATTGGCTGATCGAAAATGTAACGTATCGGAGAGGAATTGTTCCGATAACTAGCTTCATATATAGAACAGATATGATCAATTCATGTGTGTACGTTAATCTGTTTCACTCTTTTAAAATAAAGTTTTCTTCTTGAATTATGTAATTGAATGGTTTTTATCGACGAGAAGATTATGACTAGATCTTCTCCTTATTCTAAAGAGAATATTTTTTTCTAATCAACACAAATAGAGCGCTTCAAAAACTTTTGCCAAATGGCAAGAGAACGTACGTAAATGATGATGATGTACATATTGCTTCAAAAATAATTTTTTAAAAAATCATGTTTCTTGTAGCAACTAAATGAAAGAAAAAAATAGTTTTAAAAATATTTAAATCAAAAAATTATTATTTACTATAATTTCTCTATCAAATATTGTCATCCCACCAAGTCTAATATATTCTCCTAGCAACAATACTTTGGGGCCCAATTGTTGTATCTAAGCCCATTTCACTCCTTACAAATCTCTCCTTCCCTTTGCTTCCACCTCTTCCTCTCTGTCACTCTTCCATTTTCTTCTGTAAGCGGTTTTCATCTGCAGCCATTCGACGAAAACGATCTACCATAGACGAGGTTCTCTTCCCTTCCGATCATCTTCTCCGATTTCGCTTCCTTCTTTCTCGTTTTCGAATCCTTCGTTCTCGTTTGACGTTTTTCATCTCTCTCGATCTAAAAGCCTCGATTTTTCTGTCGCGATACCAGCATTTAGAGGTCGCATGGTTTTTAGAGTTTTCTTTTTCGTTTCTCTGTATTTTTATCGGGATTAGGTTTTGCTTATCTGCTTGCCTTTGATATATCCTTCGCGATACCAGCATTTCGAGGGTCGTATGGCTTTAGAGATAGGTTTTCGCTTCTCAGGTTTAGATCAGGATTAGGTTTTCGCTTCTCTGCTTCTATTTGCTATTTCCGTTATTTGATTTGTATTAGCTGCTTGTTCGTATCGTCGGTTCTCGGATTTTCCGGTGTGAAATTAGCCGTTCGGTGGATGATCCATTCAGTTTATGCTTCTTGTTTCTTTCGCTTGTAAAATTCCCTGATGGATTGGTTCTGAGTTCATTGTGCTTCATCTATGCTTTTTATAAACCTAGATTTGATGGATTTGGTACATGAGAAACTGTGTTTCTTACTGTTGTTTCTGGTAACGAACACTTGCGTTTACAGCCTCCATGAGGATCCACAAGTGTCAGAGCCTTGTTTTGGCTTTTCTGCTTCAGAATATATATTTTATAGAGTAGTAGCTGCTACTTGATACAGATACAGTAGTAGATGTTTTGGTTAAGTGATTCAAACATATAGTCGCTTGCTTTGATATGAGTGACAATGACGAAAAGGATTGTGAGAGACAAGCACCTCCCAAGTGTTTATGTGTGAGATGTTTCCTCTCATAGATGTTATAATTTCCATGTTTTTTTGTATCAACAGGATACTTCTTCATTACCATGGCAACAAGAAACGCTATCAGAATTGTGGCTCGCAGGTTCTCTAGTGGAAAGGTTCTTAGCGAGGAGGAAAAAGCTGCTGAGAATGTTTTCATTAAGGTAAATTTCTCTATCTACTTTCCTTAAATGATAATGTATCGATCCCTTCTTGATTCTATCTGTCTCTGTCTCTGTTCTGAAACTATTTGACTAAGAATCCTCAAAGCAAAAAGTTTATGTACTTTCCTTTTATGATGATGATGAAAACTATTTATCGATCCCTACTTGATTCTATCTCTCTGTCTCTGTTGTGAAACTATTTGACTAAGAATCCCCAAAGCTTAAAGTCTATCTACTTTCCTTTTATGATGATGATGAAAACTTTTATCGATCCCCTTCTTGATTCTATCTGTCTCTCTCGTGAACTATTAGACTTAGAATCCTGAAAGCTAAATGTCCATCTACTTCCCTTTTAAGAATGATTATGAAAAAAATGTATAGATCTTTTCCGGATTCTTTCAGTCTCTCTTCTGAACTATTAGACTTGGAATCCTCAAAGATAAAGTCTATATGCTTTCCTTTTTATGATGATGATGAAAACTATTTAGCATCCTTTCTTGATTCTGTCTGTCTCTCTTGTGAACTATTAGATAATATTTGATTTTTGCTTTTAAGGAAAGTATCTCATGTCTAATTGTAGAAAGTGAAATATATCTGTTATCTAAACCTTGTAGCATCCAACTTGAACTATAATAAACACGTTAGATACTTTCTCTTTCTTTCTGTTTAAGAGTCATATTCTGTTTCTCTTTAGTTTGGTTATGAGCTTATGGGTTCTCTAAATGCTTTTGGTGGAAATTAATCTCTTAACTACCTACATTGTTACTGCAGAAAATGGAGCAGGAGAAGCTTGAGAAGATAGCACGACAGGTAATGATTCCTTTAACTAAAGTAGTTGAAACTAGAAATAGCTCATTTAGATGATTCACAGTCAACTTCTAATGAACTACTAGGGTCCGGGAGAACAAGCAGCAGCAGGGTCAGCAAGTGAAGCCAAAGTTAGTGGTGCAGCATCTTCAGCAACGGCTGAGTCGGGCCCGAAAGTGTCGGAAGACAAGTACAGAAACTACGCTGTTGTGGCTGGTGTGGTGACTGTCGTTGGTGCGATCGGTTGGTACATGAAATCAGGTGGAAAGAAGCAGCCAGAGGCTCAAGAGTGAAAGGTAGAAAAATTTGATGGTACTAAGTGAGTGAATAAAATAAGAGAGTGGGCTTTTACTCATTCCTCTCTTTATGAGAAAACTTTGGAATCGACGAACATCAAAGTTGCTACTCTCTTTTCTTTTGGTTTTGGTTTATAAATCTTGAAACGGATTACTTTTTTTCGGTTTTGTTTAGTTTCGGAATCTTTTTAAACTCCATAACTGAAATTCTGAGACTAATGATAAAGAACGCAAAAGACGCAAAAGATGCATAGAAGCCGAGTTGAATTGATTAAATCTTAAGATCAGAGTTTCTTCCCATTTCATTATCTAAAGTTCTTAAGGAACAGTTAGTGAGGATTGTTGAGTGTACAGGCTGCTGCTGCAAAATTGATTGTGACGCAATAAAGGCAACATAAGTGAGGAAATTGGACTAACCCAAAACACTAATTGCGTTTCAGTACATTCGAATATGAATTGAATTAAAATACTAAAATCACAAAACTCCTCACTTTTCATTATCTTTTAGTTCATGGTGATTGTTTTTGTAAACGTAGTTAGTGAGGATCGTATCGTTGATGAGTAACGTAGCAAAAGCAAGAACTTGAAATACAAAATGCGGATGATGTGTCGGGTAAAAGTCTCATGAAAAATTTCAGCAACATCTAAAAAGATGATTGAATACAAACTAAACAACAACAAAAGGTTACAATAAGAAGAAAGTTGACAACAAAACCGGAACGGCTTACTCGAACAGACTGAAACCCATGTCCTGCAAATTATCACACATGTAAAACACAAGTTAGCATCATTTTTCACATCGTTTCAAGCAATGTTAAGGATCCAAGACTTTTGCTAGAAAGAAAAGTAAAACTTACATCATCGGATTCTTCCTTCTCTTCTTTCTTCTCTTCTTTCTTGGCCTCAGCCGCAGGAGCAGCACCGCCTCCTCCGCCAGCAGATGGAGCAGAAGCCATGGCAACACCACCGCCACCTGATGGCACGGAGGCCAACTTCTCCCTTCCGACAGCAATTAGCTCAGCCACATCTTTCCCTTTCACTTCCTTTAGCAAAAGCTCAATCTGAGCATCCTCTGATTCAGCACCAACTACACAAACAAAAATAAAAACCACCACATTTCATCAACTGTTCCTCCCCATTTACAAACATACCAAATTAATTGCTACATTGATATACTCACAGATTCTCACGATACAAATGTAGCTTATTGGATCACAATGTTCATCAAATGTTTCTATTCATTAATACAAGTATGTATATGGCATATCACCAAAGAAGTATACAAGTTGAAAAAAGAAGTTCTTCATAAGTTAGTGAAGTATTGGAAAACGAATCATTTCAGGATGAGTTATGCTCTTACAGACATTAATTATCCATCAAATCATGTATATACACATTAAAATCATTTCTAGGTTGAGTAAGTTCTCACAGACGCTAAATATCCTTCAAATCAAGTATATACACATCAAAGCCTATCTCAACATCGAATACAACACCCACTCTTGCAAAGAATCTTATACAGTTGCAGTCACATCGATGAGGTTTTCCTAAAGGACTTTAAAATTTTGACTAAACAAGAAGAAGCAAGAACGAACCTGATCCGAGGATAGTTTTGATATCGCCAGAGGCTGGGGAAGCTTTTCCGCTCAAAACGGCGAGTAAGAAAGCGGCGACAACCTTCATTTACTGAGAAAAAATAAAACAGAAGAGTGAGTGAGAAAAAAAAATTCAACAGATTTAAAAATCGAGAAGAGAACGGAGAAGAAGAAGGATAAGTTGAAATGGATATGAGGAGCTTACTGCAGAAGCTGATGGATCTCGCAGGAGGAGGGAAGTAAGAGTTCTTGCAGACGGCGATGAGGAAGTTGAGGAAATAAGGAAAGTATATGATTTATATACAATTAGGGTTTTACGTCGTCTGTACTCTCTATCGACGTCTCCGGTTTTGTTAAAATCATATTACCGGTTTACTTTCATTCGGCCCAGTTATTTTTTCAAGCCCAATTTTATATGGGCTTAAGAGTACAAGAACATACGTTTCTTGGAAATATTATTTTATTTAATATTTCGCCTATTACATGTTCTTCATCGTTTATCTTGTTGAAAGGATGAAAATCTTTATTGAATATTCAAAAGCTACCGTACAAGAAACAAAAACTTAAACTTAAAACCCTAGCAATTAGGGGTGGGCAAAATATCCGTCAGATTTGATTCGATCCATTATTTGCTTCGATTCGATCCAAAAAATTAGGATATCCGTAATTCAACGGAGCAAAGCAAATATTAAAAATCAATATCCGTTGAAAACGGAGCAAATCACAAATACTAAAATTTTGAGAGACGGATATCCGATTCGATCCGTTATGTGTATATATATGCATATGTATATAAACAATTACATATATATTGCATATTTATTATATTTATATGTAAGTTTTTGTGAATTTATATTCATTATATTATTTATTTTAATACTAAAGTTTAACAAATTAAAAAAAAATTGTTTTTCTATTAAATTCTATTATTTATAAGTTAAACTTTAATTTTTGAATTATTTTAATATTTTATAGAACGGATCGGATATCCGGTGAAAAATCCGGATTTTAACGGATATTCGAACACCGGATATCCGATTAGTAGCGAAGCAAATACAGATCGAAAAAATATCGATCTGAAAAAAGCGGAGCGGATCACGGATATCGTCAAAAACTCGAATATCCGCTCCGTGCCCACCCGTACCAGCAATAAAGAAACCCTAGACGACAAAGAACACATTTTTTTAGTCGGTTAAAAGTCTAATGAAAACTCAATTTAGAATACAATTCAATGAAAACTGAATGAAAAACAGAAGAGAGCCAAGTGATTAAAATAGGAGATGATGCATCAAAATGTCAGAGAACAATGTAATCGTTTTCATATTTTTTTTTTTAAAAAAATTTGGTCATTTGAAATTTAGTAAAAATGAAGTTTGTAAGACCGGGAAACAAGCTCAAAAACAAGAGAAAAACAGAGAAAATACCCATAATGGAGGAGAATGTTGCTACTTACAAGACTCTGTTGGATGGATTTTGCTAATCCAATACGATTTATGAGGTTGTTGAGGAGATATTCAATGAGATGGAGGCATATAGGGTCTCTACAAACTAGGTCATATATATTAATGTCAATTGTACCATTATCTCATTTTGACACAATTAATTACACAATTAATTATTGTGTCAGTATTCATTTTAAGTTCGATTCCCATGACGAGGCTCATTTTGTGCATAAACTTGAAATTATATTTTATTAGTGTCCGCGTTTGATTAATTCCCATTTTGTTTAGTTTCCTTTCCGGTTCAAGTCCTAAGGTTCAACCATGACTTTGAAGAAGTTGAATTTGACATAGGTGAAGTTTGATTTGGACGCTATTGTGGTAGGTTCTTTGCTTATTATGATTAACTAGGGTGAGTATTCGCGGTACGTTCTAATTATTATGTACTACTCAACACTGGATTTGATGGCAAGTAAAACAGAGGAAACTGATCACACTAAACAGTAAATGCAATCCTCTTATTTGACAAGTAACTGATTTATAATACATCCATTTTTGTGTAAAACTGAAAGATAATTGCTAATGTTGAACAAATAGAGGAGGAAAAGCTTATGTTCTGCCTAATCATGAAGGAATCATCCAATCACTATTACATATAACTGTAAACCATATTCTCCAACAAATTAATGAACCATTTAAATGAAAATACTTCAACCTTTTTAGATTAAATCAATAGTAATTAGTAATCTATATTCTACTGGATCTACTAAGTGTATCAAATATATTTTCCTGCCAACTGAAGGATTTATTTCATGCAATTACATGAAAATACTTCAACCTTTTTAGATTAAATCAATACTATCTCTGTTTCACAAAGAGTGTCATTTTGACTATTTCACACAAATTAAGAAAATAATGAAAAGTTCTAGTTTACCCTTATTAATATACTAAACAAATTTCTCTCTCTAATTAACAAATTAAATTAATAGGGTTAAAACTGGATTTTTGTTTAAAATATTCTGCATTGAAAATGTAAAACGACACTCTTTATGAAACAAAAATAAAACTCTAGAATGACACTCTTTGTGAAACGGAGTGACACTCTAGAATGACACCAAACAAGTCTTTGAATGTTACACACACTTTTGAAATAAAGAAAGAGTGTCATTTTGACATATTTCACACAAATTAAGAAAATAATGAAAAGTTCTAGTTTACCCTTTTTAATATACTAAACAAATTTCTCTCTCTAATTAACAAATTAAATCAATAGGGTTAAAACTGGATTTTTTTTTAAAATTCTGCATTGAAAATGTAAAACGACACTCTTTATGAAACAAAAATAAAACTCTAGAATGACACTCTTTGTGAAACGGAGTGACACTCTAGAATGACACCAAACAAGTCTTTGAATGTTACACACACTTTTGAAATAAAGGATTCCAAGTTTGTGAAACGCAGCACATAAATTGATGAACACCAACGTAATTAACAGTGAAGAAAGTAGTCACACATGAGAGAGAGAGAGAGAGAGAGAGAGAGAGAGAGAGAGAGAGAGAGAGAGAGAGAGAGAGAGAGAGAGAGAGAGAGATACATCACCTTAAGCTTTGTATGCCCTCGCCCTTGGCTAGCTCATGCCCTCCACAACTTTTATTATTTGCAGCTTAAAGATCCTTTCTCTTGAAGGCAAAGAACCTTATCTGCTAAGCCAGTAAAAAAACAGAGAGTAAATACAGAGCAAATAAAATAGAGAAGACTAAACCAATCTCTCTTACGACTCTCCAAGAATTAAATTTAATATTTTTCTAATCTGACCATTTTGCATATTTAAGTGTTGTTGGAGATACTGTAAACATTATTTACAGAATCAAGAAACAATCTTATGGAGACTATACTGTACAAAATGCGATTTAGCCACCAAGAATATTTCTTTGGCGAGGTTTTAGTGTCATATCAAGTGTTACAGTTTCTGTGTTTCTAGCTCGCACCTTTTCAAAGAATTCTGAACAACGTCTCTCTATCTTCTCTGATGCGATAGGCCGATACGTCCTCCTGCAAGTCACATATAAATTAAACATTTATATGTCTTCTTTACACAACTCTTATACTGGAGTATAAAAACTAATGTATACTTACATGTTAATCATGAAAAAAACAGCGTATAAAGTTGTCAATTAGCAAAAAATGATTATCAAACTGAGCCTAGGAACTAAATCAATAACGAATGCCAGACCATTGCTTACACCTATAAGACCACAAACCATATATAACATTAGAAAACACACACACACACACACGATGCCAATAAAAGAGGAAAAGAAAAATCTATACACACCAAAATGAGTTTGAGGCTGAAATTTGATAATGCAACACCTAAACACAAGATCATCCAACACCACAAATATCTATTTGAAAACAATTTTTCTCAGAAACCAATAACGTTTTAAAACCAGAGAAAATGGTACACAGACCTGATTTCTTGCAGATTTTTTAAAAAAAAGAAAAAATAAATAGATGTTCGCAAGTTAAAATCACTAAGAACACATATTCACGGGATCTGAAAAAATCACTCTAGGTGTTGTTAAACATGTTAACAAGTTACAACATGAATCGGCTTTGGCTCATGATGATGGTTAAGACTACGAGATAAACAGAGAGAAATCCTCACGATAGTTACGACTTACGAATCACAAGATGTTTCTCAAAATCGCTAATATCTTTCCGCGAAACATCATATAGATGAATAAGAAACAAAAAAAAAAAAAAACTCAGATACCGTGGAGATTTAGGAAATGATTTTGAAATCGCGAAAGTAGTTGAAATCTGGAAATTATGTGGAGATGATCCTTCGGAGAACAATTCGACCGGTGTGGATCTTGAAAGAAGTTGACTGAGACTTTGAATCACCACCGGTGATGAAATTGAAACCCTACGCTCGTCACGGGAGAAAAAAAAATTGAGAAAGAGATCAAAAACAAAATTTGAGAGAGAAACGAGTCTATTTGTAGCCGTTAGGCCGATCGATTTGTAATTACTAAAATACCCTTGTGTAATCCGTTAGCTCCTCGCGTTTGAATTTAGATGCGTTTTTGGCCCGTTAAAACTATGGAGAATTCAAATTAGCGATTTTGATTATAATTTAGAACTTAGTCGTTTATCTTCCAACATTTTTAAAAACCACTCCCTCATTTGTTTTTCGTTTTTAGTCCTATACTCCTATATTCTGTTATACACAATAACACCCAACTGGTTTTGCCTTATACATGATGAATGTGGATGTCAAACTCACACTAAATAGTTATGACTTATAAACAAAAAATTATATTTGATATGGTTCTGTTTTTGACAAAAATTTATAGTTATAGGCAAAAATAATTAACTGATTTTTATTTGTGAGTGTAGATATTTCTACATATTCAATTAAAAAAATATTCTCTTAAATTTTTTTTGTTAGTTTGGTTTAGTTTTACAAAATTTGGATTCGGTTAGGATCAAAATCATGCAATCTCTTGAAATTTTGATTATTATTTAAATCACAAAACAAAACCTACGATATGTTAAAACCAACAAACTCTTACGTGGGCCAAAACAAAACAAGGAAAAGAAAGACTTGGCCTTTCTTGTAATTAATGTATAATTCCAATTCTGCAAACTCGAGAAGGCACTTAACTTGAAGGGCTTCTCAATCACGGTTGCTCAGGGCAAGTTCAATCGAGTAAGCTCTTCTTTACAACTTCAGGATTTGGATTTTTGTAGGGAAGTAGCCAACAAAAGAACAGCTTCCTCTGTGATAATCAACACAGCGAGCTGTCTTGAGAGCACGTCTCTATCATGGCTGCAACAAGAACTCGGAGTTCCAGTGTACCCATTAGGCCCTCTTCACATTACATCTTCAGCAAACTTGTAGCTTAATATATGAGGACAGGACATGAGCTGCATTGAATGGCTGAACAAGCAGAAACAGAGGTCGGTGATATACATAAGTTTTGGAACCGTGCATCACATAGAGACCAAGCAGAAACAGATATACATAAGCTTTGAAAGCATTTTGGAAGGAATTCCTATTATCTGCAGGCCTTTTAACGGGGAGCAGAAGTTAAACGCCGTGCATATAGATTGCGTTTGGAGAACAGGTATTCAGGTGGAAGGTGAGGTGGATAGAGAAAAGGGTAGAGAGAGCTGTGAAGAGGTTGATTGTGGATGAAAAAAGGAGCGGGGCATGAGGGAGAGAGCCCTTGTTTTAAAAGAGAAGGTCAAAGACTCTGTTAGAAGTGGAGGCTCCTCATATAATGCATTGGAGGAGCTTGTCAACTAATTGGAGACAGAGTAAAGAAGCTGAACTCCATGTATTACTAGAGATCATTATCAAATATATGTTCATAGTTTACACCGGTTTACTTGTATAGGATTTAGTTCCGGTTATACGGTTTAGTTATACCAAGTGTATATATATCCTTATGTAACGAACAACCCAATTTGGGAAGTCAGACAATAGAATTCACTTTATTCATTTCATGGATTCTGTTCTTCTAATATGGTATCATAGCATTTTCTGCTCATCTCTCTGATTTCGTTCGTTTTCCCGTCACAATTTCTTCACAAATCTTCCAAATTCACCGTTTGTTTGCTGAATCGAGCTCAGATCTGCCTTTTGATTGTCTTCGGAAGCTTCGTCATCCTTCGCTGAAGCCTTACCTTCGGATCAATCGAGTTTCTGCAATTCGTCTTCAACAATGGTGAAACAGGGAAGAAAATTGAGGAATCGTACATCTCTTTCTGATATAGATGATGTTGAAGCATTGGGAACGAAGAATCAAACTAGATCTTCTCCGTTCGCTAAACCTGAAGTCGTCGTAACTTCAGCTCCAAATATCTCAGATAAACATCGCTCCAATGATTCGTCTTCCTTTGGCGTGGTATCGTTCGACAATGTCCATAGTCCGTACTTTCTCCATTCGACAGATCATCCAGGTCTCTCTATTGTCTCACATATACTTGATGGCACAAACTATAATAACCGGCTCATAGCGATGAAAATGCGAAGAACAAATTGGCGTTTGTAGATGGTTCTCTTCCTAGGCCAGAGGTTACTGATAGTCTATTCAAGATTTGGAGTAGATGTAATAGTATGGTTAAAGCTTGGGTGATGAATGTCGTTAACAAGGAGATATACGATAGTATCTTGTACTATGATGATGCAGCCGAGATGTGGAATGACTTATATCTGCGATTTCGTGTGCGTAATTTACCACGAAAGTATCAGTTGGAACAAGCTGTTAGTTCGCTTAAGCAAGGTTCTCTAGACTTGTCTACTTACTACACAAAGAAGAAGACTCTCTGGTAACAATTGGCGAATACAAAATCTCATACTGCGAAGAAATGCAACTGTGATTTTTCGAAAGAGTTACTGGAAGAA
The DNA here is from genome assembly GCA_020283515.1 of Alliaria petiolata. Taxonomy (NCBI): domain Eukaryota; kingdom Viridiplantae; phylum Streptophyta; class Magnoliopsida; order Brassicales; family Brassicaceae; genus Alliaria; species Alliaria petiolata. The sequence continues at coordinate 376,923,233 of JAHZTW010000001.1, forward strand.
GCTGAGACAAGTAGGATCATTCAATTCTTGATGGGGCTTAATGATCAGTATGCTACTATCAGAGGTCAAATATTAAATATGCGACCACGTCCTGGATTCTCTGATATTTACAACATGTTTGATCAAGATGAGAGTCAACGCATTGTTGGTTCAGCTAATCGTTTGGTCACGACTCCTCCTTCTGCTTTTCAAGTCCAAGAATATGTTCCCCCTGAAGCATCTCATACTTTCTTAGCTCACGGTGGTTTTAAGAAACCTAAGTGTTCTCATTGCTTCAAACTGGGACACACAGTTGATAAATGCTACAAGCTCCATGGATTCCCTCCTGGCCATCCGAAAGGAAAACCTA
>JAHZTW010000001.1:376924906-376941992 GCA_020283515.1 Alliaria petiolata
GTAACTTTCATTCTCATCGCCCAAACTGTGTAGTTTGTCGATGTCAACATAGGACATTGGATCGATGGAGCTCCAGGGTCCTTACTTCGCGGCGGTGCTGCTGGTGGATTGATCGCGTCTCCCATGTCTGGCTGCGTCAATCACCACGCTCACCTTAGGTCGAGTCTTTTAACTTAAAAGCTCTGATACCAATTCAAATCGTTTGTCAGAAATCGAAAGTTAAAGAACTGCACTTCTTTATTAGATTTAGAAAACTCTCACAAAAACTAAACCTCTCTTTGAAATCTTGTAGAAAATCTCTCTACATAGAACTTCTTATATAAGCCTAAACAACATCCTAAACCTATTGGGATTACAAACCAATTTCCATATTTGTAAAACCTATTTTCCTTTTCTCTATTTCCCTAGAAACTTCCTTTTTCTAAGGAAACTTGTTCCTCAAGTTCTGGAATTATCCAACAACTTCAGCCTCCAGCTGGAATACTATCTGAAAGAAAGTAGTCACACATGTGAGAGAGAGAGAGAGAGAGTACCACAGAGTACCACTGTGTCAACTTCAGCCTCCAACTGGAATACTATCTGCTCCCAGATTCTTTGTACTCCATCCCCTCGGACAAAAATTTCTTGGTGTCCGCATTTCCAAGAAACTCAATGGCAGCTCGGGGCAGCTTTCGACACATAGAGACTTCAAGATGTCTCAGTTTTGGAAGAGCCTGTGAATTCACGCAGATACTCCTTAGTTCAACCATATCACTCACTTCAAGGAATTCGAGGTTTCCTAAGGGGACAACAATATTTGGATTCACACTCGTAATGTTCATTGCTTTATTCTTATTTATGATTTCTTCGATGCTTGATGATTGAGTCACATATAGAACCCTGAGATCAGAGAATCGCAACCTCAACGATGTCACTCAACTCTCCGGTGCTTTGGAATACGAATTCTGCGAATCTTCTTCTCCTATAAAGCCTTCTAAAACACAGGACACAATGTCGTAACTCTCACGGAACCAGATTATCACTACTTCATCAGCTCAAATCATTCTCAATACAATGCGTATCCGGATAGAAACTCGACGTTCTTGTCGTCCATACACCCGATTCCTCCACCACCACGGAGGATGATCTACAAGGTCAGTGACTCCAAAGAATGGAGGGTTTCTAAAGAAAGTGACTTCTATTACAGGTGGAGTGAGGAGAAACAGTTTCACGTAGGAGACAATCTTCTTTTCTACTATGATAACGAAGTCGATGACGAGTTTAAATCTTGCGACCCGACTTCTTCTCCTGTTGCCGAGCACAACACGGGACAAGATCTCATTATTAGGCTCACAAAACCAGGAAACCACTATTTCATAAGCTCGAAGACTGGTCACTATGAGGCTGGGCTTAAGCTTCGAGTGGTGGTACGACTACTACCCAAAGCTGTTCCGAAGAAGATGAAGTTGTCACCATTGGACCGCCTCATGAAGTGGTTACAGACCTTCAGACCCAAACCCCATCACTAAGCATTCGTTTCTATTTTGTTTGCGATTAGCTTATTAGAGTTTTCTCTCTCTTAATTATGTTCTTTAGTTTTTCTTTTTTTTTAAGAATATGGTTTTTTTTTTTTTTCCATCGTTGTAGAGTTTATTTGTTTGGGGCATATTATCCAATAAAGTTTCATGTTTCCTTTAACATTTGAGTTTTATTAACGGAAAAAACTACATATATCGTTGTTATTACAAACACGAAAAGTACACACGTACGTACACAAACATCTTTATCCATAAAAGATAATTCGTAGCAACGGATTCGGTTGAATGTTATTGTGACATACAATACAATCAACCGATTTAATCTGTCACTTTTTATTTTTATTTTTGTATATATAAACACACACGCCATGAAAACATATTATAATAGATATATAAGTTCATCATCAGGAGGAGCTATTTATTCCTGTGGTCGTGATCGAATCCGTTAATGCTCAGAGATTCTCGGTAGTGGAGACAAATAAGAACTCAACAGCGATATACATCTCATCGTTCACCAGAAACCCTCTGATATATCATGGTTTTTATCCATTTTTGGACCATGATATAAGTGTTTTTAATGAGTCTTAGTACTATTTTCGAGTCTATATAGAGTCTATACAGGTTCAGGTACAATTGGAGCTGAACTGAAGGTTTGGATACGTTTTGGAGCATAATGGAATGAAGTCACGAAGTTGGATTGAAGATGCACGACAGGTGTCGATCGACACTAGTCTGTGTCGATCGACACAGACTTTTCCGGATCAGAAGACGTGAAGATTCCATAATTTTGAAGAAAAAGGAAATCTTCAAGACTTTTCCTAATCTTCCACGGAATTGAGGATTCGTGCCTAAGCCTATATATAGAGCTTTTATGCCATTGTTTAGACACACACTTAATAATTTAGAGAGAAAAAGAGAGAGTTTAGGTTTGAGAGATTTTAGGGAGATAAATCTGCACTCTGTTCTTGAGAGATTTGGAACCCTTGTATCTCTTCTATTTTTTTATGCAAATTACTTATTCTATGATGTTTGCTGCATCCATGTCTGAGTAGTTTCATAGTTAGGTTGTGGGGAATTCAAGGGATTGATGATAAGTTGTTAGAATCGATTTTCTGTTGGGATTATTTGTTTGTTCTTCATCTTTGATTGTTTTAACTTTGAATTTTAGGATTGATCACCTAGATTTCGAAATCCTAGGTTGTTTAACAGATGCGAAAGTGTTGTTAATAACTTAGCAACTAAATCATTAGATGAGCATTGAATCTATTCGCAACGACAGTTGGTTTAGGTCTTTGTGAACAATATCGAACCTGAAATTAATGCATGTCTTTGTCTTAGAACTCGCAGTGAAAGTTGGCTTTCTAGGTTTAGAGATTGATAACATCTGCAGCGAAAGCTGGTTTGTTTGTTTTCCGTGTTTCGAGTTCAAGAACAATTAATCCCGATAGTAATAAAACCTTCAACCTAAATCTTCCTGAGATACCTCACTGCCTAGCGCCTTGTCTCCTTGATTTTAAGAACCGAAAATCGAACTTGCCTTGTTTACTTTATTGCTTTTACTGCTTTCTTACATTACTCTTAGCTTAAAAACTGAATTAGAATTTGTCTAGTTGCATCGATTCTCTGTGGAATTCGACTCCTAAGTACTACAGTGATCTCTTAATTTGAGAGAGTAGCTCAAGGTGAATTTGAGCATATCAAATTTTAGCGCCGTTCTAGAAATTTTGGAAACCGGCGCAATGAAGAAGGGGCGCGTCTTGATGACACTGGGGCTGTGATTGCTGAACCAGTCAACGACGCAGAGGATGAGCGCACCCTTGGCGACTACAACATGCCAGATCAGTTCTACGCCAATAGAGCTGCAATCCGCCTACCCACTTTTCAGAGGAATGACTTTGAGCTGAAACCCGCATTCTATACTCTTGTGGCTCATCACCCTTTTCATGGTCTTCCTCATGAGCATCTGGAAAAGTTTGAGGATCTGGCATCAAGTATCAAGTCACATGGCGTGTCAGATGACTACCTCTACTGCAAGCTCTTCCCATATTCTCTTGGAGGAGATGCTGCATACTGGCTGAAACAGTTGGAACCTGGTTATTTGACCACTTGGGAGGAGACCAAAAACGCCTTCCTCAACAACTTCTTTGATGATGCGAGGTCCGAGGAGCTGCAAATGAAGATATATACCTTTTCTCAAGGACCTAGTGAAGCGTTCAAGGGTTCTTGGATCAGATTCAAGGCATACCAGAGAGATTGCGCCCATCATGGATTCACTGATGTTCTGCTGCTGGGTATTTTGTTTAGAGGGATAGACTGGAGGTACCAGATGGCTCTAGATGCTGCCAGCAATGGGAACTTAAACACTAGATCCCCAGCAGATGCAGTAAAACTGATTGAGAACTTGGTATCTAACAATAGTACCAAGAATGCGGATCTTCAAAGGAAAGCACCAGCTAGCGCTAATGATGGAGGATAAATCGCAGAGATGAAGGCCATGCTAGGATCTATGCACAACCTTCTAGTGGGAAAGAAACAAGTCCAATTTGCTGCGGAAGTGGAGCATTTCGAACCAACTGCTGAGGTTCAAGTGGAAGACTGCAATTTCGTAAATGAAGGTGGCTTTCAGGGGCAGAAGTTTGGGAATCAATAGGGGAACATGTTCTACAATGGAAACAACCAGAGAAGCTCTTTCTCTGGAATTCAGAACTCAGGTGGTTATTGTCCAAGATCCCAGTTTCAAAAGACCGAGTTTCAGAAGCCTTATCAAAGTACCAACTACACCAGAAACTATGGGTCTTCCTCCTATCAAAACCCACCAGCTCAATCTTCTGCAGATAATGGTATGAAAGCGATGATGGAACAGCTTTTAGAAGGACAACAGAAGATGACAGCGAGCTTTAATGGAAAGATTGACACCTTGTATCAAGATGTGACTTGAAAGATGGACGCCATGTTCCAAGACTTGAATGGGAAATTCGAATCTCTGAACAACCATGTCAAGAAATTGGATACTCAAGTGGCCCAAACTGCAGAATCTGTGAAAAGGCAAGAGGGATTTCTTCCTGGGAAAACTGATACAAATCCCATACACCATGTCAATGCCATCACAACGAGAAGCAGAAGCAAGCTCGAAACAGAGCAGTGGAAGGATTTATGTGCTGAAGATCTTGTGGAGCTACAGGAATTCAAAGAAGAAGCTGATGGAACCTCGGCGGAGCCAGCGTCGATCGACACAGAAGAGTGTCGATCGACACCAGACGAGAATCGCGACATTGTCGAGAGCCCAAACCAGAGTGTCGATCGACACAAGGCTGGTGTCGATCGACACCATACCCAGACGACTGCAGAAACGGCCAAACCTGCAGATACTTCCGTAGAACGAGTTTTCAAACCCAAAATCCCATATCCCAGAACCCAGAAGAAGACCAAACAGGAGCTAGATGAAGCCAGATGCAAGGCAATCGTGGATAAACTTGTTTTGGAGATTCCATTGATTGATGCTTTGAAGATTACTCATGTTCTTAGGAGATATGTGAAGAGGATGGTGACTAAGAACTTGGGACTTGAAGAAGGAGTTGCTCTGATTTCAGAGCAAGTCAGTGCAGTGATTCAGAACAAGTTACCAGAGAAGCTCAAGGATCCTGGAAGCTTTGTGTTGGATTGTTCTATCTTTGCAGAAAGATTTGAGAGATCTCTTTGCGATTTGGGAGCTAGTGTCAATCTCATGCCACTCTCAGTTGCTAAAAGTCTTGGGATGACTGATTTTAAACCAACAAAGATCTCCCTCATCCTCGCGGACAGAACCACTCGAATCCCAGAAGGTGTCTTGGAGGACGTTCCAATCAAGGTTGGTGATTGCATGATTCCAACTGATTTCGTGGTGCTGGAGTATGGAGAAGAACCCAAAGATCCTCTTATCTTGGGTAGACCTTTCCTAGCCACAGCAGGAGCTATCATTGATGTCAAGAGAGGAAGAATTGCACTGAATGTGGGCGATCTAGTCATGAAATTCGATATGGACAAGCTGATGAAGAGGCCAACAATAAATGGACAGACTTTCTATGTGGATTCACTCACCAATCTGGCTGAAGAAATCTTTCATGAGATGAGTCCTGAAGACCCTTTGGAGAGCATCATGGACAACTCCACAGCAGAGATGCAACATCTCAATGAAGCTTCTGAGGGGTTCAACAAGATGATAAACACAAGCGAGCAAGTCTTGCAATTAGTCGCACAAGAAGGTTGGTGTCGATCGACACCAACACAGAGTGTCGATCAACACTACGAAACCTGCAAAAGACGCGAAAATGGGCGAATGGAGTGAAGCAAAGGCCCCTAAAATCGAACTCAAACAGCTTCCAGCCGGGCTAAGGTACGCTTTTCTTGGTCCTAATTCCACTTATCCTGTTATTGTCAATGCTACTTTGAACAATGCAGAGCTCACGTTACTGCTAAGCAAGCTGCGCAAATTTCGCAAAGCTCTTGGCTATTCTCTTGATGACATTTCAGGAATATCTCCAGACTTGTGTATGCATCGCATTCATCTTGAGGATGAGACCAAGACATCAGTAGAACATCAGAGGAGGCTGAATCCGAACTTAAAGGAGGTCGTGAAGAAGGAGATTCTGAAGCTTTTGGCTGCAGGGATCATCTATCCTATCTCGGACAGCGCCTGGATCAGTCCAGTTCATGTGGTTCCTAAGAAAGGAGGAGTCACAGTGGTAAAGAATGGGAAAGAGGAGCTGATTCCTACAAGAACGGTGACTGGACACAGAATGTGCATCGATTACAGGAAGCTGAACGCAGCCACAAGGAAGGACCATTTTCCATTGCCTTTCATCGATCAGATGCTGGAAAGGCTTGCGAATCATCCTTACTACTGCTTCCTGGATGGGTATTCTGGTTTCTTTCAGATTCCCATTCACCCAGATGACCAGGAGAAGACCACATTTACATGTCCTTATGGTACATTTGCATACCGCAGAATGCCATTTGGACTTTGTAATGCTCCTGCGACATTCCAGCGCTGCATGATGTCTATCTTCACATACATGATTGAAGATTGTATGGAAGTCTTTATGGATGATTTCTCTGTCTATGGGTCTTTCTTCAAAGGCTGTCTAGACAATCTCTGCAAGGTGCTAGCTAGATGTGAAGAGAAGCACTTGGTTTAGAATTGGGAGAAATGTCACTTCATGGTTCAAGATGGCATTGTACTTGGACATAGAGTTTCAGCTGCTGGGATTGAAGTGGATCGCGCCAAGATCGAGGTAATGGCAACTCTGCAGGCACCAAATTCAGTAAAGGCAGTGAGAAGTTTTCTAGGCCACGCTGGATTTTTCAGAAGATTCATCAAGGACTTCAGCAAAATTGCAAGACCTCTTACTGCTTTGCTTTGCAAGGATGTGAAGTTTGAGTTTTCTGCAGAATGTCACTCAGCTTTTGAGCAGATCAAGAAGGCCTTGGTGAGCGCCCAAATTGTACAACCTTTTGAGGTGATGTGTGATGCTAGTGATTTCGTAGTAGGCGCTGTACTTGGGCAGAAGAAGGACAAGAAGCTTCATGCCATCTATTATGCGAGCAGAACACTTGATGAAGTACAGAGAAATTATGCAAAAACTGAGAAGGAATTGTTAGCTGTGGTGTTTGCTTTTGAGAAATTTCGACCATACTTTGTTGGGTCCAAGGTAGTGGTTCATACTGATCATTCTGCACTCAAATACTTGATGCAGAAGAAGGATGCAAAACCCAGATTGCTGAGATGGATTCTGCTCCTTCAAGAGTTTGATATTGAGGTGAAGGACAAGAAAGGAGTTGAAAATGGAGTTGCTGATCATCTATCCAGAATCAAGGTCGAAGATGACGTGCCAATTGATGATTTCTTACCAGAGGAGACTATCAATTCAATTGAGATTGGATTAAAAGGAAGAAATGCAAGAACCCTGCAACTTTCTACAAAATCGGGATCAGTGTCGATCGACACTGACCATGTGTGTCGATCGACACTCCGGTTCGAGGACGACGACCACGACGCAAGACCCCGTGTGTCGATCGACACCACCTGCAGTTGGCAGGACGGATTTTGAAGGCCATGGGTGACGCGTTTAATGAACCAATGATGGTTGTTTCTACTTGTCAGAGACCGTGGTATGCTGATATTGCCAACTACCTTGCTGCAGAGGATGAACCTACTGGTCTAAAGGGCTATGAGAAGAAAAAGTTCTACATGGAACTTAGGAGGTATTATTGGGATGAGCCATATCTGTACAAGCATTATTCAGATGGAATCTACAGAAGATGTATTGCTGAAGCTGAGGTGCAGGACGTGCTTTTTCATTACCATGGTTCGAATTATGCAGGTCATTTTGCAACATTCAAGACTGTCTCAAAAGTTCTTCAAGTTGGATTGTGGTGGCCAACAATGTTCAAAGATGCTCATGCTTTCATCTCTGGATGTGATGCTTGTCAAAGGAAAGGGAAGATAAGCAGGAGACATGAAATGCCACAAAACTTCATTCTTGAGATCGAAATCTTTGATTGCTGGGGCATTGATTTCATGGGTCTTTTTCCCTCTTCTTATGGGAATAAGTACATCTTGGTTGCTGTGGATTATGTGTCCAAATGGGTTGAAGCAATTGCCAGTCCAACCAATGATTCTGTTATGGTTCTTAAGCTGTTTAAGACCATTATCTTCCCCAGATTTGGAGTACCTCGGATCGTTATAAGCGATGGTGGCAAGCATTTCATTAACAAGGTTTTTGAGAAGCTGCTTAAGAAGCATGGTGTTCAACATAGAGTGGCTACTCCTTACCATCCTCAGACAAGTGGGCAAGTAGAAGTTTCAAACAGGCAGATTAAGGAGATTATGGAGAAGACAGTTGGCGCCACAAGGAAAGATTGGGTTGTGAAACTGGATGATGCGCTTTGGGATTACAGAACAGCCTTCAAAACGCCACTTGGTACTACACCATTTCATCTGCTTTATGGGAAAGCTTGTCATCTTCCAGTGGAGCTCGAATACAAGGCAGCATGGGCCGTGAAGTTGCTGAATTTCGATATCAAGTCTGCTACAGAAAGGCGCCTGATACAGCTGAATGAATTGGATGAGCTCAGACATCATGCTTATGAGAATTCAAAGCTGTACAAAGAGAGAACAAAGGCCTATCATGACAAGAAGATCATATCCAGGCAATTCGAACTGAATGACCAGGTAATCCTTTATAACTCTCGTTTACAATTGTTTCCTGGAAAATTGCGTTCTCGTTAGTCAGGGCCTTTCACCATCAAAGCTGTCAAACCATATGGAGCCATAGTCCTGATCGACCCAAATGGCAAAGAGTTTACAGTCAATGGACAAAGGGTGAAACATTATTGGGCACAAGCCGAAATCGCAGAAGCACAAACCATGCCTCTGGCTGATGCACCCATCGCATGATCACCTGCCAAAGTCAAGCTAATGACTGTAAAAAAATGCTTAGTGGGAGGCAACCCACTAGTAAGTTAGTTTTGAGTCAGTTTTTCTTTCATTTTTTGAGTTAGTTTTCAGTCTGATTTGGAACCTTGTTTGAGTTATGAGATTCGCCTAGATATTGGTGCTTTTAATCGTGTTATGTGAGCACTATGACAGTGCAAGCTTTGGAGAACTCGGATTTACACTTTTATAGGACCCAATTACGATTTTGGGAAGTCCGCAATCGACTACAGACACAGTGTCGATCGGCACTAGTCTGTGTCGATCGACACCCCCCGCGAACACAGGTAAGTGCTTTCTCCTTGCTCGTTTCTTGGTTCCTTTTCATTTATTCTTCCGACTTCAGGTTTAATAACACCGGGGACAGTGTTGTTCAAGTCTGGGGGAGAAAAATACTGATATAGTTTGCTTTATTTTGGTTATTAAGAGTCAGTCAAAACTTTGTTTTATCGAGGCAAAATCAGTGAAATTTTTAGCTTTCAGAAGAACTAAGCACAGAAGATTGACACTTGAAAGACCATTGTCATAGCAGTTGATTGCAGGTTTTACTAGGTAGAAAGCTGCGAGTGGATCAGTCTAACAAAAAGGGTTCATATTCCTGCTTAGAGCTTGATATGCATTGGACTTGATTCCTCTTTCAGCACTGACAAGATACGAACCACTGCAGTCTCTCCTTGATCTTCCCTTGAGAAAAGAAAGTAGAGTCTAAGTCTGGGAATAGTGCAAAGAACCTCATGAGCCTGTCTCCTAACAAGGAACAATATTAGTGAGTGCTCTTGAACCCGTCTCCTCACAAGGAACACAAGTAGAGAGTAGCACTATTTCCCGAGACTTCAAAAGCAAAAGAAGAGTCAATGAAAAGATCTTAGAACACCCTGAAAATGGACAGCAGTTGACTAAGGGAAGAGAAAACAGGAGAGCTGTATAAGGAATGTTTTGTTTAGGCACTAAGGAAGGGAAATAATCTGTAAGTCCTTTGGTCATTACTGTTGTCTAAAGTTCAAAATTATTGAAAGCAAAAGGGATTTGAACTTGATTTGGGAGATTGCTAAGCTTGTGGTAAGTACACTAAAATACTACCTAAGGTTGGCTCTATGGTATGTGGATTCAAGAAGTGTTGGTTCAATGTGGCGTTCTGAAGGTTAGCTGGATATTTCTGTTTTCAAACCTCGACTCTATACTTAGTTTCTGTTTTGCTTGAGGGCAAGCAAAAGCTAAGTCTAGGGGAGTTGGTATATCATGGTTTTTTACCCATTTTTGGACCATGATATAAGTGTTTTTATTGAGCCTTAGTACTATTTTCGAGTCTATATAGAGTTTATACAGGTTCAGGTACAATTGGAGCTGAACTGGAGGTTTGGATACGTTTTGGAGCATAATGGAATGAAGTCACGAAGTTGGATTGAAGATGCACAACGGGTGTTGATCGACACTAGTCTGTGTCGATCGACACATACTTTTCCGGATCAGAAGACGTGAAGATTCCAGAATTTTGAAGAAAAAAGAAATCTTCAAGACTTTTCCTAATCTTCCAGGGAATTGAGGATTCGTGCCTAAGCCTATATATAGAGCTTTTATGCCATTTTTTAGGCACACACTTAATAATTTAGAGAGAAAAAGAGAGAGTTTAGGTTTGATAGCTTTTAGGGAGATAAATCTGCACTCTGTTCTTGAGAGATTTGGAACCCTTGTATCTCTTCTATTCTTTTTATGCAAATTACTTATTCTATGATGTTTGCTGCATCCATGTCTGAGTAGTTTCATAGTTAGGTTGTGAGGAATTCAAGGGATTGATGATAGGTTGTTAGAATCGATTTTTTGTTGGGATTATTTGCTTGTTCTTCATCTTTGATTGTTTTAACTTTGAATTTTAGGATTGATCACTTAGATTTCGAAATCCTAGGTTGTTTAACAATGCGAAAGTGTTGTTAATAACTTAGCAACTGAATCATTAGATGAGCATTGAATCTATTCGCAATGACTGTTGGTTTAGGTCTTTGTGAACAATATCGAACCTAAAATTAATGCATGTCTTTGTCTTAGAACACACAATGAAAGTTGGCTTTCTAAGTTTAGACATTGATAACATCTGCAGCAAAAGCTGGTTTGTTTGTTTTCCGTGTTTCGAGTTCTAGAACAATTAATCCCGATAGTAATAAAACCTTCAACCTAAATCTTCCTGAGATACATCACTGTCTAGCGACTTGTCTCCTTGATTTTAAGAACCGGAAATCGAACTTGTCTTGTTTACTTTATTGCTTTTACTACTTTCTTACATTACTCTTAGCTTAAAAACTGAATTAGAATTTGTCTAGTTGCATCGATTCTCTGTGGAATTCGACCCCTAAGTACTACAGTGATCTCTTAATTTGAGAGAGTAGCTCAGGGTGAATTTGAGCATATCACCCCCTCGGAGGTTTGTGGAGTTCCCCAAGCGGCAAAAACCTGCTAAAGCCCCAAGAAGTTTGCGTTGGATCCGGATTGTAGACATACGAATAGTTTTGGGTTCCCTCGGACCACGCAACAAACCCGCTGAAGTCTAAGGGGCGTTTCCCTGGATTTGGATGATAGGCAAACTAGTTTTCCTGATCTTTCGCCCAAAAAAAAAAAAGTAGATGAAGATTAGAATTAGCAAACAACAGCTTATATATGCATATATGTAATGAAAAACTTAGAAGAAGAAAAAAGAAGAAGAGAAACTTAGTATATATACGATCTTCCTTGTGATTGCTGATATGAGTCAAATTTACCCTAAACCAACTCTCTCAAATTAAGAGATCAGTTGTAGTACTTAGGGATCGAATCCACAGAGAAGGGATAGTCACACATCAATTTTCTAATTTCGAATTAAGTTAAGAAATAATATGGAATTAAAAGACAGAAAGCAATTAAACGATTTAGATTCAGGAGACCAAACGCTAGGTTCAGGGAAATTCTCAGGTGATCTAAATTGCAGGTCTAGACAGAATGTTAGGAATTATTAATATCTGTTCTCGAACTCGAATCACTAATGTAAAATCAACCAATTCTCGCTGCGAAGATTATCTATGTCTAAACCCTAGAATTCCAAATCTCTTTGCAAATTCTAACAATTCAAACAAGCATTAAAGTTCAGGTTCAATTGTTCACAAAACCCTAAACCAAATCTCTTTGCGAATAGGTATTTTGCTCATCTAACATTAGTTCAGGCAATCAATAATACTCTCGCATCTATTAATTAACCTAAGATCAGATTCTAGGTCGCGAAGCTAGAATAAGCATTAAACACAAATCCAGATGAAGAACTCTAATGATTTTATCCTAACAATATAATTTGACCTAACAATTCATTGATCACCTTTGAAAAACCCTAAACCTAACTAGCAAACTACTCAGACATGGTGAATGAAGCAAACATCATGAATAAAGAAGAATGCATAAAAGAAATCAATAGATAAATAAGGGAGTTCCAAATTTGCTCTAAAGGAGACAAATTCTTCTCTCCAAAAACCTAAACTTCTATGATTCTTAAAATATGAGATAATGCCTAAACAATGGCTGAAAACTATATTTATAGGCCTAAAACACGAATTGGGCACTCTTGCAAATAAGGAAATCTTTTTGGGCAATTTCCTTTTCTTCAAAGCTTGTAAAGTCGCGTCCAGTTTCTGGAAATAATTGGTGTCGATCGACACCATGAACAGTGTCGATCGACACTGTTCATTCAGCTCCACTTCGACTTCATCTTTTCAGCAGCTTGTTCCACAATGCTCCAAAAAGCTCCAAAATCTCCAATTATGCTCAAAACGTAGCTGAACCTGTAAAGACTCTACTAGGACTCTAAAAAGACCAAAAGACTCTATAAAAACACTTATATCATGGTCCAAAAACGGGTAAAAACCATGATATATCAACTCCCCCAGACTTAGCTTTTGCTTGCCCTCAAGCAAAACAGAAACTTAGAATGAAGTAGAAGTTTGAAAACAGGAACTTTCGAGTACTTCTTCAAAACGCCACAACTCGTTAACACTCTTGAATCCACATACCATAGAGCCAACCTTAGGAAAGTTCAGTGTACTTACCATAAGCTTAGCAATCTCCCAGTTTAAATCCAGATCCTTTCCTTTGTAAATTTCGAACTCTAACATTGGTAATGCAACAGAACTTTGCTGATTCTTTTCCCTTCCTTAGTGTCTGAACAAGACATTTTCATACAGCTCCCCTATTTTCTCTTCCTTTAGTCAACTTCTGCCCATTTTCAGGGTGTTCTAAGATCTTTTCATTGACTCTTCTTTTTCTTATGAAATCTCTGGAAATAGTGCTGCTCTCTACTTGTGTTCCTTGTGAGGAGACGTGTTCAAGAGCATCACTAATATTGTTCCTTGTGAGGAGACAGGCTCATGACAAAGGCACTATTCCCAGACTTAGGCTCTTTTTTCTTTCTTTTCTATTCTTTTCTCAAGGGAAGATCAAGGAGAGACTGCCATGGTCTATCTGTTCAGACTGAAAGAGGAATCAAGTTATGCGCATACCTAGTTCTTATAAGGGGATCTGAACTCGCCTTGTTAGACTGATTCCACTTGCAGATTTCTACTTAGTAAGTCCTGCAATCAACTCTTATAGCAATGGTTCTTCAAGTGTCAACTTCATGTGGTTAGTTCCTAGAAAAACTGAAAGTTCCAACTGATTTTGACTCAATAAAACAATTTTTTGAAAACTTTTGACTCAAGACTCTCAAAACAAAACACAAAGTCAGTAATCACCTCCCCCAGACTTAAACAACACTGTCCCCAGTGTTATCAAGCCCGAAGTTGGCTAAAAGAAAGATTAGAAACAACCGAAAAGACCGGATAGAAGACTTACCTTCGTCTGTGCATGGTGTCGATCGACACCTAGTAGTGTCGATCGACACTGGTCTGAGTCGAGTCCAATGTCGCCTTTTTTCAACTGACTGAAACTAGGTCTTAAGTAAAACCAAAACAAAATATAAAGAAAAAAACGTACCTAACAGTGGGTTGCCTCCCACTCAGCGCTCGTTTACAGTCATTAGCTTGACTGTGTCGGGATTTAGATGTCTGGTGGATTAGAGGGTAGCATTGAATGCTTCCCAGACGAATGTCTTCTCATCCATGGCGGTGTATAGGCGTTCGGTGCATGAGATTGTCTAAGGAAAGGAGGAAATGCAGTAGGGTGGGACTTGACTTCGGGTGGGACACTTCGTTTTCCTGCAACATCATCAAAAGAAACAGCAAGCCCTCTACGAGAATCTCGTGGCTTGTATAAGTGCGCAGCAGCCTTTGAAACCTTAAAGCTTTTATTGACAAGATCAGGAGGTTTGTAATTGATTCCAGGGAATGCATACCTTTGCTTCATTCGAGGTTTGTGGCGTGAAGGATGTGGAAGCATCTGTTTGACCACTTGTGATGGAGTTGTAGCATTGGAGACAGCTTCTGGTGTGATCCGCGAAGGGTGTCGATCGACACAGGTGGTGTCGATCGACACTCTTTCTGCAGCTCGAATCTCTGCACTTTTTCTGCAACTCAGCTCTGCAATCCTTGCTTCTATGGTGAAGACGTCTTCCTCCATCAACTTAGCACTGGTTAGACCTTCAATTTCGCTCAAAGTCCTGAAGATATGACTGTTCCCACTCCAATCTTCAAGCTCCACAACTTCCTTAGAGTTTTCAGCCAATGCCTCTTGAACAACCAGTTTGTGCACTTGCTCTTTTGAATCCAGCTCCTTGTCACACCCAACAGTAGAGTCATCTGAAAGCTCCTTGATTGGGTCTTGATCCATGGACAATTCTACTGAAAAAGATTGACCATCGATGGTGGAAGGTCCTCTTAACTTGTCCATGTCAAAATTCATGACAACATCACCCAAATCAAGCTCCATTTTCCCTTTTCTCGCATCAATGATGGCACCCGCTGAAGCCAAGAATGATCTTCCCAAAATAAGAGGGTCTGCAGGCTCTTCATCATACTTCAAAACCACAAAGTCTGTGGGAATTATGCAGCCTTCAATCTTCAGGGGGACATCTTCTAGAACACCTTCTGGGATTCTCTTTGATCGATCAGCTAGAATTAGAGAGATTCTGCTTGGCTTGAAATTAGTCATTCCAAGTCTCACAGCAACTGAGTATGGTATCAAGTTAATACTTGAGCCTAGATCGCAGAGAGAACGCGGAAACCGTCCTGTTGAGATTGAGCAATCTAGCACAAAGTTTCCTGGATCAGGTAACTTCTCTGGAATTCTCCTCTGCATCACAGCACTGAATTGTTCAGAAACCCACTTCTTCTTCTTCTTTCTTGGAACTATGTTCAAGAGAATTGCATTTATGTCTCTGGTAAGCAATGCTCCTTCTTCAGGACTCACACCGTTTGCAACCATTCTCTTGACATATCTTCTTAATGCAGGTGAAAGTTGGACTGCATCAACTAGGGGTAGCTCAACCATCAGCTTACTCATCATCTCCTTGCATCTGGCTTCTTCTCTCTCCTGTTTAGATCTTCTGGGAGGCAGGGGGTAGGGTATCTTAGGCTTATACACTCTTTCCTCTTCGAGTTTTGAAGGTTCAGTGCGATTTGGTGAAGTCTGGGCATGGTGTCGATCGACACACGCCTTGTGTCGATCGACACACGGGCTCGAGCACTCGACTTCGCGATGTACTTCTGGTGTCGATCGACACCCTTCTGTGTCGATCGACACTGGGTCTGCAGGGACGTTTGGAGCTTGTTCATCGATTTCCTCCAACTCCACAAGGTCTTCAGCACTTAGGTTCTTCTTCTCCTCTGGTTCCCGCTTGCTTCTGCTCTTTGTCGTGATGGCATTCACATGGCGTCTGGGATTTGTATCAGTCTTCCCAGGAAGAAATCCTTCTTGCCTATGAACAGCTTCTGCGGTTTGAGCTACTTGGACATCCAATTGCTTCATGTGAGAGTGTATGCTCTCAATCTTTCCATTCAGGTCCTCATACAGTGCATCAATCTTGCCATTGAAACTCACTGTCATCTTCTGCTGTCCTTCTAACAGTTGCTCAAGCATAACCTCCATTTTGTTGTCATGCGGAGGTGGTTTCTGGTAGGAAGAAGAACAATAAGTTCTTTGGAAGTTGTTGTTCTGAAAAGGCTTCTGGTAAGAAGAACCATAGCCTTGCTGATTGTTGAATCTCTATCCTTGAAAACCAGCTCCATTGACATAGTTAACTTCTTCCTCCTCAGGCTCAAAAGTCTCCACTTTTGCAAAGTGAACTTGCTTCTTCCCCATCAAGATGTCCAGCTTCTTGTTGACTTCTGCAATTTGGCTTCCTCCATTCATCCCAGCGTGTTGTCTTCTTTCGAAATCTAAGTTCTTGGTGCTGTTACTAGAGGCCAAATTCTCTATAAGCACCACTGCATCTTCTGGGCGTCTGGTGTTGAAGTTACCATTGCTTGCTGCGTCTAAAGCCATCTGGTACCTCCAGTAAATCCAGAGATAGAAGATTCCGATGAGATGCGGCTCGCTGAAACCATGATGTGGGCAGTCCCTCTGGTACGATCTGAACCTCACCCAAGAAGCTTTGAATGCCTCAGTAGGTCCTTGAGAGAATGTAGTGATCTTCATTCTCAGCTCCTCCGATCTCGCATCATCAAAGAAATTGCATAAGAATGCATTTTTTGTGTCTTCCCATGTGGTCAAGGATCCCGGTGGCAACTGCTTCAACCAATATGATGTGTCGCCAGCAAGCGAGTAAGGGAAAAGCTTGCAGAAAATATAGTCGTAGGTCACTCCATTGGCTTTGATGCTTGAAGCTAAATCTTCGAATCTTTCAATATGGTCCATAGGGTACTCATTAGTGAGACCATGAAAGGGATGCTGAGCCACTAAAGTGTAGTAAGCAGGCTTCAGCTCGAAGTCATTCCTCTGAAATGCAGGAGGACGGATCGCAGCTCTATTGGCATAGAACTGGTATGGGCGGTTGTACTCGCCTAGTGTTCTTCCACGTCCAGCTTCTGCAGCTTTGACGATGATGGCGCCAGCCTCATCAAGTCTCTGTCCTTGGGCGTTCCTTCTGTTGCCCTGAAGGTCAAAAAAGTCGCCATCCTCGTTGCGTATCATGATTACAGGTTCAGCCATCTCT
>JAHZTW010000001.1:376943003-377008610 GCA_020283515.1 Alliaria petiolata
GACCTAACAATTCATTAATCACCCTTGAAAAACCCTAAACCTAACTAGCAAACTACTCAGACATGGTGAATGAAGAAAACATCATGAATAAAATAGTTTGCATAAAAGAAATCAATAGAAACAAAGGAGTTCCAAATTTGCTATGAAGGAGACAAATTCTTCTCTCTAAAATCTCTCTAAAAATCTCTCTCTAAAATAATGTGTGTGTTGTATTTTGTGTAGCCTAAACAATGGCTGAAAAACTATATTTATAGGCCTAAAACACGAATTGGGCACTCTTGCAAATAAGAAAATATTTTTGGGCAATTTCCTTTTCTTCAAAACTTGTAAAATCGCGTCCAGTTTCTGGAAAGTGTCGATCGACACCATGAACAGTGTCGATCGACACTGTTCATTCAGCTCCACTTCGACTTCATCTTTTCAGCAGCTTGTTCCACAATGCTCCAAAAAGCTGCAAAATCTCCAATTATGCTCAAAACGTAGCTGAACCTGTAAAGACTCTACTAGAACTCTAAAAAGACCAAAAGACTCTATAAAAACACTCATATCATGGTCCAAAAACGGGTAAAAACCATGATATATCAATTGCCATTGAGTTGATCCCACACTCTCAATTTATAGACCGCCAATGTTTATCCCTTTGGACCATTTGTTACGTAATCAGTCGCAGTCAAAAGCAAAGACAAATATCCATCACGGGCAGTTAAGTCTCCTTTTGGGCACATATATATTCTCCTGGTTGAAATGGAAAACATATCTATAAGAGATAACTTTCGTATATAATATAACACATGCTAACATCATTGTAATTGGTATATGCAACATCCACTACAAAATTTATAGATAATTGAGTCAATTCAACCAAAACATACTATAATTAAATTCAAACTCATTTGACGATGACTCATGTACACCATTGAAGGAGGAAAACTGAGTGATCTTCCAGGTGAATCTAGAGTTGGTTCGAGGCACCTCCATCAGTTTAATGCGTTGTGCTATCCTCATGGTTCGATCGATAGGGGTAACGACGAAGCTTGGCTGGACATTAGTGATCTCGACACCAAAAACCACTTTGTCATTCACAAGATACTTCTCCTTCATCACCGTGTATGACATGAAGCTTTTTAACCCAATTCCTCGTCTTCTTTTGTAACATACCTGAAGTGCTGAAAATACAACATGTACTAGATTTTGACCCGCCCGTGAGGGCGGGAATATTTTCTGAACTAATTAAGGTTGCGAAAACATATAGTAGAAATGATATATATAGAAATTGTTCTTTGATTAATTAATTATTTGTAAAATATAACGTCCTGTGCTAGAAAAGAAAAGTGTTTTCGACTTATTTGTTGTTTGGTTGTAGATTCGGACCCGCCCTTGAGGACGTGAATATTTTTTGGGTAAAAAGTTTGGTATAACTTATTGTATATCATTAATCCATGAGGGCGGGATTTTTTTAATTATTAAACTTAAAAATAAGGAAGTTTATATTAGTTATTCGAGCAAGTTATATATCCGTTTATACCGATTATACAAAAATATGAGATTTGATAATAGATTTTTTTATTTGTAAAATATAAAGTTGGTGTTTGCTAGAGATTGCAGATGTGTAGGCAAAATTAATGTTTTTAGATCCGACCCAAACCCGCGGTCGGACCAGTAAAACGCTGACCCGTAAGATAATTTGGTTCAACCACAATCAACCTGTGACCCGGCTACGTATTGAACTGTCGGTGATAACAATTCAAAAAAATGATTTCAAAAGTCTTTTATATGAAACAAAGGTTTGTTTGTGGCTTTGTGAGAGTAAAATATAAGATTTTTGGTTTTTAGTTCTTACAGTTTATCTCACCAATTCAATCATATGAAATATAAATTTTGACAAACATTTTACCATCCCGCCCGAAAAATGAAAAGAATGGTAATAGAGATATTAAAGATTGGTTGATGTGAGATATGCTATAATTTTAATATTTATGCTATAATTTTAATATTTATTTTTGTTTATTTTGAATTTAGAACTTTAACTTTAGACATTCACATCCTTATTCGTCTTTTATTTTGTTATTGTTTTAAATTTATGAAAAATATTTAGTTCAATTGTTTTTTTATATATTAATAATCAGTCTTATATACTAAAATTTATTAATTTTTTGACCAATGGTTAAACTAGGATCGCCTAATGAACTGATCACCCAAAAAAAGTCTGATTCATTATCTAGGTCGAGTTTAAAAATATTTAATATAAATTAAGTTATGTAATGTATATGAAGTTTAAACAAAATAATTGTACGAAATACTTTTTCTTTAAATTAAAATCTATAATGTATATTAATTTGAAAAATGTTGAAACATCTCATACCGAAAAGAAGTTGTCTTTTCTTATTGAATATGTGAGAGAGGAAAATTATTTAGAAGTGAAATATATCTAGGGTTCTCAATTCTTTTTATTGACATTTTTTTATTTCTTAATAAGATAAAAAAATATTTGGAGAAATATTCGCATTAAATTTTTTTTTGAGATAAATAACTAAATATTATATATTCCGATTTTATTCAAAACAAATTTTTTTTTATAAAATTAATTCTATAATCTGAGGAACCAAATCAGTTAATAGATATCCCTTCGTTTTATTTAAAAATAAAAAACAAATATCTGCATATATTGGATATAATAAAGAAAACAAATCAAATACAATGAGAAAAAAACTGTAAACAAATCAAATATTATTTTTAAACAAATCAAATATTATCACTTTTATCAAATGAAAGATAAAATACAATTTAAAAAAAAAACATTTTTTTTGGTAATGTATTTAACTGTTTTCAAGAGTAGTTAATAACTTTGCATCCCCGTTTATTTACACTGTTATTGATTTAGAATACAATTCTCTTTTAGTAAACATAAACAAAAATAATAAGAAACATACCTTAACATTTGCTTCTATTGCCAGTTGCCATCACACTTTGAGATAATAATCAATTATTTATAAGAAAAGTCATCTGTATTTATAATACCATAAGTACTAAAAAAATAAGTGGGAAATGATGCACGTGGAGGGGAAAATAATACACTCGTTAATTAGCTTTGTAAGCTTTATGTTCCAACCCCGTATGTATCTTACATGCTATGGCCAATGATATTTAGTTTCAAATATCTTATTTGAATATTTAATAATTGTTCAAATTTTCATACTCAAAAAAATTTAAGATTCAATAAAATATTAGTATATTTAATCGTATGTCCATACTTAAAACTAAATTAATATTTCAGTTTTATTTTCTGAAGATACAATCACAACTAATTAGCTAATTTTTTTCGAATTTTAATCCATAACTACCATATTTCAATAAGAATATTCGATTTAATATCATTTAGTTCAGAAGAATATAATCATTTAGTTATCTATAATTGTTAATAGTTATTTTAAATGATTGTCAATATTAATTTTAAAATAAAACAGATTTTAATTATTAACATACAAATAGATCCAATATACCTATTCGAATTTAGTATTCTAAATCAATAAAAAATAAGGTAGTTATTTATTCTTCTTTAATATATAGAGAAATATTATGAATATTCGTTCATTATTTAATATATAATTTTTTGAAATTTCAAATAGTTTTTCTAATAATATTTAAACAAATATTCAATTCGAATGTTAAGAAATTTTATTAATGTTTGTTTGCAAGCCAGAAAATTATTGAAGAATATGAACTATTTTTTTGAAATGATAGATAATTAAATACCTAACAAATTTAATTTTGATTTAAAAAAATTCGAAATTATTAGTTAGTGCGATAAAAAGATCCGTTTGCGAGTTAGTGCGAAATGGATCAGATCAAATAGGATCTGCGTCCTTTGTAAACGGCTTCGGGTCGGGTACATGCGAGTTAACTCAGCTGACTCGGTCTTGTTAAAACTGTTGCCAAACACATCTTTGAATTTTAGTCATTATTACCCTTAATGAGACATAAAAATTAACAAAAGAAATACAAATGCACCGATGGCATAAAAAGTAATATCCCAAGTCAATCCAAGGGCAATTTCAAAATATACTTCTCCTTTAATAGTATAGATATATCTTACAAATAACTTTTAAATAAAATAATAAATTAACTTACAAATAACTTTTTATATAATTAAAAATTAAATTTAACTTGTTTGTTGTTCATTTTGAATAAAACGTTTTAGAAGTAAAAACCATGAAGAATATAGAAAAAGTGAGAAGAGTGAAACTATTAAGTATATATATGTACTTTATTTTAATAAATCCCACCCATAAAAATTAAGTCATGATTCGATGGACATATAGTCGAATTAAAAATTCAATATAGAGAGTAGAATAATATTCACATATATACAAAATTAGCTTCCTGCGTTTTTCATAAGACAACACAAATGTGTGTTCATTCATCTTTGCGGCTGCCTTTTATTTTCTCTTATAACATTCTTTCTATATCAACTTCTCTTCCTCTTCTCCCTTTGTCGCTGACTACTCTATCTCCTATATTCCAGAAATTAAATCTTTGACAATTGATGGAGGCTGGAAATAAAGTTCCTTAAACATAGAAAAAAGTTTTTTTTTAAGTGATAGAAAAAAAGGTTGAATCAATGTAGAGAGACAAGAACGTGTATCAACTTAAGAAATAATGATATTGGGACGTAAAAGATAACTTCTAAATTGTGTAGAGTGAAGTGTACTTTAGGTACCTGATTCATTTTTTTTTAGAATAAAAAATGCTCTCTGTTTTCTTTTTAGCATCTGATCATGAATCTTTTTTCATCTTGAATCCCATCAGCCATATGATTTTGAGGCCTAACAAACTTTCGAATGCTCTGCAAAACAAAAATAACCAATGCAAACCGAATTAATAAAAAATTGTTTAACATGGAAAATCAGTAGACAAATAGAATATTATCACATTTAGCAATTTGTTCCTAAAAGAAATATCTTTGGATATAATAAAGAAAATATTAGAATTGATCTCCACGATAACTTAATCTATCATCAAACAAAAACACGAACATAGACGAATGAATAGTGAGAAACTAACCGCTGCAACGCAAATCGCAACACAACACCAATAAGAAGACAACATCGTCTTCTTCTATCCTTTAGCTTTATTGTCCATAAGATTTCTGCAAATCCCAAATTAAAAAAATTAGATGATTGAACATTGAAAATAAATAAACGAAAATTTAAATAAAAGCTACATGACTATCGAAAAACAAAATGGACGATGCGAGTGGGAGAGAACATGTTCTGAGAGGTGAACATATTTATAAGAGAAATATATTTAGGGTTCACATTATTTGTAATAGCATTTTCTCTCTTTTTAAATTTGGTAAGTAGAATATTGTTTTGATATAAATTCGAATCTGAAAATATGTAATATAAAAAATAATTGCATACACTATTTGCATATATTAATCGCCTATAAAATTGGAAGCAACATTATCTCCGAATATTTCTCAGAATCTTTTTAAAATTATACAAAAATAGTTTTAAACAACTTATCTGTAAATATCGTATTAAAATCGTGTATTAAACATTAATAATGTGAATATTCTTTATAGTATAAATATACTAATCGTGATACTCAAACCAATTGTTATTTAAACAAATATAACATTTTATATATAAATTAATGTCGTTACCATATTTGATGATCCAAGTTTCTATTTTAAAGCCGAATCTTTGATTAGTTAATAGTTAATATCTTACATAATCTTTACATGGCAACGAAATATCTTATTTGAATATTTAATAATTGTTCAAATTTCCATACTCAATTTTTTTTAAGATTCAATAAAATATTAGTATATTTAATTGTATGTCCATATTTAAAACTAAATTAATATTTCAGTTTTATTTTCTGAAGATACAATCACAACTAATTAGCTACAATTTTAGTAAGTTAATTTTTTTTGAATTTTAATCCATAACTACCATATTTCAAATAAGAATATTCGATTTAATATCATTTAGTTCAGAAGAATATAATCATTTAGTTATTTATAATTTTTAATAGTTATTTTAAATGATTGTCAATATTAATTTTAAAATAAAACAGATTTTAATTATTAACATACAAATATATCCAATATAGCTATTCGAATTTATTATTGGGTGAATTTAATTTATATACTCAAATAATAGGAAAATTAAGAAAGGGGAGTGTACGTAATAATGCAAAATTTGTTCCACACATATTACACAACACAAATGTGACCATTTTGCCCCTATTAAACATCTAAGTATTGATGATGTGATGAGTTTAATCGAACAAAATATGTAAATGAGAAGATATAGAATATATAAGGAAAAATATTTATATTGAGCGGTTTATATAAGCGTTGATGTTGGTATACCAACTTTACACTGCTTCGCCAACAAGATATTTGGTCTCTAACAAACATAGTGCTCTAACAATCAGATATGTTAGCGTTCCACCAATTTAAAATTCTAACATGTATATACTGTGTTATAACATATATATATATAGTGCTCTAACAATCTGATATATGTAGATGCTATCAATCATGTGTAGTATTATTTGAAATTAGAGGATATATGATAAATGTTAACAAGGTAAATGTAGTGTTACCATGGTTACCTGTGTAATATTATAGTTATAGGGAAATTTTGTATATATTAACATAATAGTTGGATCTTTAACTAAATTACAAGGGTAATATTGTAGTCGTGATAATTTATATTTATATAAAAGTGTTTCAACCTTTGACAATTTGGCAAAACAAAAGAAAGTATGTATATAAGTGTAGGGAAAATGGTATAAGTTAATAGATTAATTCGAAAGTTAACAAAATTATTAGTCGTGTTATCATGGTTGCTAGCATTACCGTCAACCACATTTTCGCACCATCCTCTATTAGTGTTATTGTCACCATCGTCGTTGTCGCCACATCCGTCACCATTGTTACCGTAATTATCATCGATATCATCATCGGTGCCAGTGTTGTTGTTAATACCATCGTCGTCACGTATCGTCTCGCTACAGTGTTGTTGTTCTTCTTTCTTCTCCTTTTTTCTTCTTCTTCCACCGATCTTCTTCTTCTACTTTTTTTTTTTTTATCGGAAAGATTGGAGAAAAAGAGATAAGAGAGAGAGTGTGTGCTAGTAATTAAATGGTAAAATATGTCATTTAGTTTAAAGATGTTTGTAGGGGCAAAACAGTCTTTTAAATTTAAACAGTTCAGCTGAAAAGTTGTCAAGTCTTGTCGGCTTAAATATTGTGTTATCTTGGGACATATGTTACAATTTCTCTTTATTATTTTAAATCAATAAAAAATAAGTTAGTTATTTATTCTTCTTTAATATATAGAGAAATATTATGAATATTCGTTCATTATTTAATATATAATTTTTTGAAATTTCAAATAATTTTTCTAATAATATTTAAACAAATATTCAATTCGAATGTTAAGAAATTTTATTAATGTTTGTTTGCAAGCCAGAAAATTATTGAAGAATATGAACTATTTTTTTTTGAAATGATAGATAATTAAATACCTAACAAATTTAATTTTTATTTAAAAAAATTCGAAATTATTAGTTAGTGCAATAAAAAGATCCGTTTGCTATAAATGGATCAGATCAAATAGGATATGCGTCCTTTGTAAACGGTTTCGGGTCGGGTACAGGCGAGTTAACTCAGCTGACTCGGTCTTGTTAAAACTGTTGCCAAACACATCTTTGAATTTTAGTCATTATTACCCTTAATGAGACATAAAAATTAACAAAGGAAATACAAATGCACCGATGGCATAAAAAGTAATATCCCAAGTCAATCCAAGGGCAATTTCAAAATGTACCTCTCCTTTAATAGTATAGATATATCTCAATATCAAAATCATGGAAATCTACACCAATTAAAACTACAAGAAAACAATTAATTTTTGGCGGATTTCCAACAAATTTTTTTTTTTTTTAAATTGATAACTTATTAAGAAAAGAAAAGAAAAAATAGGTTAGAAATTTGTAGGAAATCTGTCGGAATCTGTCAGAAATTTCAAACAGATTCAAAAACATCGGAAACTCTATTAGAAATTACCTTGTTGTCTTGTAGTGTAATGCTGGTAAAAAATTGAATATTTACGTAAAACATACGCTCGCGTATGTGAAGTCTAGTATGAGAGACCATGCTGAGTTTGAAAGTGCATTTGACTTCCCAATAAGAACCGATGAAATTTTCATCCATGATCCTCACATAAAGAAGATAAATGTTCTTTTACAGGATCTCATGAGCAGATATAGAAATCCCTGTATCGCCAACTTCATGCCAATAATTAAGAACACACATAAGTTATATGAAATTGCATAACCGTGTTGGGGGGCAACATATCGAATAACTCACCATTTGAAACCGGAAACATGGAAATTTGATGAGTGACACTGCTTAACTTTCCCAGTCATTAGCTTAGACATTCCACAACCAACATGAAGTGAGTGTTCTTGTGTTTCTGCAGAGACTATATGAAACATATATATGCAAATGACAAGGAGTAGAAGGACAAAAATGACAAAAAGGAAAATAAGGGCAAGAAGGAGAAGAAGGACAAAAAGGAGAAGTTGGAGAAGACGGAGAAGAATAAGGAGAAGGATAAGGAAAAGGAGATTATAGAGGAAACTGATGATCTTGTAGATCAGCCGAAAGGAAAAAAGCGTAAAGCAGAAATTGAGGGTAGTTCACAAGGGAGAAGAAGAAGAAGAAGACGGTTTATGATGAATCAGATTCAAGCGAAGAAGACAAGAGTATTGAGAAGAAGACGAAAGAGAGCAGGAAGGAGAAGAAGAAGGGAAAGGAACAGGTGGTGGAAACACAAGTGGTGGAAAGTTCTACACACATGGTTTCAACTGATGGAATTGATAGTAGATTTAATGTATTTTGGTGTTAAAACCAGGTGTAGAAACATGTGTGGTCGACTTATATTGTTAGGGTTTGAAATGATGGAATTGATAATAGATTTCTTGTATTTTGGTGTTAGAACCAGGCGTAGAAGCAGGTGTAGTAGACTTATATTGCTCCGCTACTTCTGTTAAAGACATTATTTATATGTAACCTACTGCCATTTTTCACAGGAAAATGGAATCAACTGACGGATTCAACCAATTAAGCCACCTCTTCGTTGAGGTACTACTGAAGGTGGGCCGAGTTTCAGCAAATGATGCTTGCTGTGTAGCTTGTGCATCTAAGCTACTAAACAAAACGTTGAAGGAACCATTTGTAGTGCAAGCGCTTAACCTATCAGACTTCGTTACTGACACCACCTTGAGGGATTTGGTTCCTCGCTTCTTCCATTTGGCTATACATCCGACAATCATCAGGCGTTATACCTGCAAGGGATGAGTACAATAGTTGTTGCACGTGACGTGAAGAATGTGGTCCCCTTTTCAACAAGAATTCTAAAGTGGGGATAGACCAAACAACATTTATGTTTGCTATTTGCGCCATCGCATATGGCTAGTATCCAAGAGCAGTAGAACTCTTAAACCGTGTTGTAGGATGGAGATCACGCATGCAGTACATGCTGGGGATTGCTGAAGAGGTTGTCGTTACCATCAAGGGTATGCAGAGTGATGGTGGAGGTTTGTTGCCAAATGTTTATGGTCCTCATGATTATCCTAAATGCAATTTCAAACACATAGTTATTGGCTGTGAGGAGTGATACCTATTTGTTCAATACCAACTGCTTAAGAATGTAATATAATGGTAGATAATTTCATGCAATTTCAAACTAAACTATGGTTTCATGTCTTTAACTCTATGTATTCCTTACTGTAAGACGTAAGCGGATTAAAATTCTTTGTTTTCCAATGTAATGAAAGGGTTTTCAACTTATGAGCTCTCTTCATTATAACGTATGCATTTGTATGAGTAAAGAGATTTCTATTTTCACGAAAAACAAAATCCATTGACATTAAACAACACATATTAGGTGCCTTGGGCATATTTTATGCAATAATAAAAGTTGATAGTAATGACAGATTTATCGATATCTTTGTAAAAAAGTCAATTCTCTACAATCAAACATAAGTCTACCATTACACAATTCTGCTAAATCTACCAATGAAGTTACGCTAGTAAATATTGCAATGTATAAGTCTACCACAACACCATCTACGTAAATCTACTGTAGATAGCTTAATCTACCATTGTTGTCGCATTAATCTACCAATCACAACAACTCTATCGTCAGATAGATAACTCTACCCTCATTACGATATCAACCATCAGGTTTTTCCTTTGAAAAAATTTGCCTCTTCAGACAACAAATCTACCGGAAAACACCAAAAATCTACCGTCACTGTAAGTCAATCTTCTTAAAAATTCAAACATGTCTCGCCTTGTCATCCAACTCTTAAACTAATCTACCATCAACAAATAGATATCTACCATTATTTTCAAATCTCTACCGGCTTTCAATAACTATACCACCACATATACTTATATCTACAACTTATGTCTACCAATATCCAACAACTCTATCAGCCTACAACAAATCTACGGTTCTCACTTTACCGTTGACTTTGCTCCATAATTCTCTTGTCAAGGAAAGGTAGATTTTTGTGACCATGTTCACCTACGTGGTAATTAAAGAGTAATGACACTCTTGTAATTACGATTTTTGGCATCAAAACCTTGAAGAGTAAAATTGGTACGCAAATTACTCTAGTAATAAATAAACATTTACATCATTCTTGTAATAAATACAAATTCCAAAATTAGTTTAGTCATCCTCCCTATATATATATATTTTTTTTTTTGTTTGTCATTTAAAACATATTAAGAATGAAGTTTGTAAGACCTGGAAACAAGAGCAAAACAGAGCAAAGACCAAGATACAAGCTAAAAAAAAACGTTTTCATTTTGAGAAAGAATATTTTCACTTTTATACTTTTTCTTCTCTAAGATTCTTTCAAGCTATCATAATAGATGTATATATTGTTTCTTTGGATGGAATTGACTACAAACAAACAAACTATTCGATACACTGTTGTCTTTTTAAACAAATGGAGGATAATGTTGCTACTTACAATACTCTATTGGATGGCTTTTGCTAATCCAATAAGATTTATGACGTCCTTGAGGAGATATTCAATGAGATGGAGGCAGATAGGGTCTCTACAAACTAGGTCATATCTATGTCAAAGTCAATTGTACCATTATCTCATTTTGACACAATTAATTATTGTGTCAGTAGTATTCATTTTACGTTCGATTCCCATGATCATGCTCATTTTGTGCATACACTTGAAATTAGAATTTGATAGTGGCGGCGTTTAATTAATTCCCATTTTGTTTAGTTTCCTTTCTGGCTGAAGTTTAATTTGGACGCTATTGTGGTTGGTTCTTTGTTCATTATGATTAACTAGGTATTTTATCCGCGCTACGCACGGATCTTTGTCAATAATTTAGTTTAATCTTTTTTTGTTAATAAATTACTGAATGCATAATAGGTTTACGGAAATTTTTTTTTTTATAAAAATTTATTAAACATACAATGTATCATTTTCTCTTACTTGTATTTATTTATAAGATTACAAATTTTGTTAGTAAAATAATAACAAGTAAATTGATTTATACTTGATTAAATAATTAATTTGTTTTTTAACACGTTTAATTATATGTCATTTTTGTATAAATAATAATAGAAGAAGAATAATTTGATATTTTATAAACCTGAACAAAATATTTCTTTAATATATATGCTTATATCGTATCTTTCAACACATTTCCCTATATTTTGTTAAAAACCATGTAACTCTGATAACATATAGAGGACATATAGTTTAATTGTTAATATGCATACTGAGATTCGTACAAAATGCATTTGAGACAAACAAAGAAGAGGATCGAGATATCGCAAAGAAAAAGCTGCTTGTAGCTTTGTTGAGAAGTTTCAATGATCATGCAAGGCAGCTTCTTGCTTCTCCATCTGGTTTTTAATATGTTTTATCGTATATCTTTTTTTTTAATCTTTCAGATCAGTTTTATTTGCAGCCTGCTATTAAATAATATTTTTTCATCTTTTTAGGTTGGTGTGAAGTCTTTGAGCCATTTATCAATGTATTAACTTATGTGTGTTTTCTCAATGTTATGTTTTGAATAGCAAGCATGTCTAGGTTTGATAATATGCGTTTGTTTCATAACACAGTCATACTTTATTATTATTTAAATATATTTCTATGAGGTGTTATGTATGTGTTATATTATTGGTAGTAGCTATGTATATGAAATCAGACATTAATCCTTATTGTGTTTTAAGTGAATAGTTATTTGTGTAGTATTTTCAAATATTACTTATATATATTTGGTTGCATATAAACTGTTAATACACTATTGTGGATGTTTTTACTATAACATTTAACTATATATTTGCTTGAATGACGCAAAAAATGAATTTGTCTACATAGTATTCAATTTTGTTTTGTATTAAGTAATGACTCACACTATAAGTGTATGGTTTTATATATTTTATTTTGTATATTGTGTGTCTGATAGACGTTTTTTATCGTTTTAAAATATCTATCTGATAGTTTAATATTCAGATTATGAATTTACCGCAAGTTAATATTGAAATTATTAATTTTTATGCTAGCTTCATAACATAATAACCTATTACTATAAAGACTTGAATTATAGATGACTGAAAAAATTGT
This sequence comes from Alliaria petiolata, assembly GCA_020283515.1. Taxonomy (NCBI): domain Eukaryota; kingdom Viridiplantae; phylum Streptophyta; class Magnoliopsida; order Brassicales; family Brassicaceae; genus Alliaria; species Alliaria petiolata. The sequence goes on from JAHZTW010000001.1 coordinate 376,955,696, forward strand.
GTTAAAATAGAAGTATTGATTAAATTTTCATTTGGTAATGAGTAAATAGATTAGCTAGTACTTTTAATCGATAATAAACAGTTCGAAATCCATCTGTAAACCGCTTTTTTGTTGTTCCGTGTCTATTAATATTTTTTTTTTGTAAGTTCGTTAAAACCCAAAAATAAAAGTCTCTGGATAAGGAAAGAAAATGGAAGCAACCATTATTTTATTAAACTCTATGTATTTTTTGAAGAATATGTTTGGCTTGTATATTCGTGTAACCTATATCAACTTTATATTATTATTTATAATCGATACCAATACTTTTTAAATAGTGTAACATAATATTTTATCTATAATGTAACATAATTTTTTACTTTGTTGTTGTTAATTAAGCTCTTTTATTGCTGATTTACTAAAGAGCTAGCTTATATATATAGCATGTTAAATTTATTTTTAGATAATTTTTCTTTTGCTATTTTAGTTTTGTTAATATTGATTCCATTTTATCATGACATATTGTTATTTTTATGTATTGACATTCTTTAAGATATAATTTACTTTGTTCATTAACTTTTGTTATATTGATTTTACCAAAAAGTAGCATAGAGATCAAGTTAGTTTCCTTTTAGATGTTTTTTAATTAGCTTTTGTTTTATACAGATTGATATTTTATTTTGAGAAATATAATTTTTATATTTTTATATTTTAATACTGATTTCTATTTTATTTGACATATACTATTATGTGAATGTATTAACATTTGTGTAAGACATTGTTTTTTTTTTGGTTAGGAGAGCCACAGAGCTTTTTATTTTGATTTTCCAAAAAAATTAGTTTAAACATCAAGGTAATTTTCATTTTTTATTATTTTTAACATTGATTTCCACTTTATTTTAACATATATTATTCTATGGAGTTATTGACATGTTTTAAGATATAATCTGATTTCCTTGTCTTTTTTATTTAGATTTTATATAATTTTCCAAAAAATGTTTATATATCAAGTTAATTTTTATTTTTTTGTGTTTTAAATTAATTAAAATTTTAATCATATTTTCCATTTTTATATTTTCTTTGTTAGTTACCTTGATTTTCCAAAAATTTAGTCTACACATCAAGTTAATTTCAATTTTTAATATTTTTAACAATGATTTTCATTTTATTTAACATATACTATTCTATGGAGTTATTGATATTTTTTGAGATATAATTTTCTAATTTTTTGTTATTTACTTATAGATTGTTAATTTATTATAAGAGCATCTCCAACCCTACTCCATTTTTAGCTCCAAACTCCATTTTGGAGTAAATTCCTCTCCAACCCTACTCCATTTCTTACTTCAAAATGGAGTAAAAATAGAGATTGCTCCATATTTGGAGCAAACCTATATTCTACTCCATTTTGGAGTTGAACTTTTTTATTTACAAAGTGGTCCTTTAAATTTTAGACATTTTTATTTTATACTATTTTATCAACACAACAATAATTATTATCGATATATATATTGAACACAATAATTTTTAAACAATATAAAATAAATAATAATAAATAATTGAAAACTACAATTTTTATTTAAAAAGATTGCAAAATAAAATAAACTTAAAAATGCATTACAAGTGCTGAAATTAAAGATAAGAAACATAAACAAATCCGAAAAATTTAATAATCTCCTAAAACTTTAATAATATTTGTTATTTAATAAATAATTAATTTATAATTTATAAAAGTTTTGTAAGAAAAAAAATAAATGGGCTTAATTTGTAAATTTTAGAAGTAAAAGGTATTAGTAATAAAATAGAAATATAATCTATTTAGAATATTCCTTTTTGGAGTAAAAAATGGAGTTATACATTGGAGCAAAACACAACTCCATTTTGGAGTAAAAAATGGAGTTTTACATTGGAGATTGTCTAAGAAATACGATTTTTGTTGACAAAAAAAAAAGAAATACGATTTCGATTTCTATATTTGTTATATTTTGATACTTTAAATTTTATTTTGACATATACTATTATGTGAATGTATTGACATTTGTGTAAGACATAGTTTCATTTTTATTGTTTTGTTAGTTAGCTTTTTAGTTTGATTTTCCAAAAATTTAGTTTACACATCAAGTTGATTTCCATTTTTTAATAATTTTAACATTGATTTTCCTATTGTTTTGAAATATACTATTCTATGACGGTATTGACATTTTAAGTTATAATTTCTTTATTTTTGTTAATTTAGATTTTGTATGTTGATTTTACAAACATTGTTTAAATATCAAGTTAATTTTTTTTGTGTGTTTCAATTTAATTAAAATGTTATTCATATTTAAATTTTTGTATTTTTAGTTAGTTACTTTTTATGTTGATTTTCTAAAAATATAGTCAACACATCAAGTTAGTTTCTATTTTTAATATTTTTAGTAATGACTTCTATTTTATTTTGACATATACTATTATATGGAGTAATTGACATTTTTTAAATATATAATTTCCTTATTTTTTATTATTTACTTATAGATTTTTAATATTTAAGAAAAAAAAATTATTTTTCATGTTTTAATTTAATGAAAATTTATTCATATTTAAAAATTTTGTATTTTTAAGTTAGTTACCCTTTATGATGATTTTATAAAAAAAATAGTCAACACATCAAGTTAATTTCCATTTTTAATATTTTTAGTATAGATTTCTATTTATTTTGACATATACTATTATATGGAGTTATTGACATTTTGTATTAGATATAATTTCCTTATTTTTTTGTTCTTTAGATTTTCTATGTTAATTTTCCAAAAACAATGTTTATATATCAAGTTTTTTGTGTTTTAATTTAATTAAAATGTTAATCATATTTAACATTTTTGTGTTTAATGAAAACGCTGATTTGGACCAATCATATCGAGTTTTTTCGTTTCATGTGGACGCCCTCAATGGCATAATGCATCAACTTTTATATAGTATAGATTAGTTTAGGTGAGTACCCGCGGTACGCTCTAATTATTATACTACTAAACGTTGGATTTGATTATGGGCAGTGGAATCGCTCTCTACAATGAAAATGAAAAACATTATATTTGAATCTTCCTCTGAACAAATGAGAGAGGCGCTGTTACATCCCCACCTATTTCCACAGTTTCATGCCCTGCTTACTCAAATTTTCACTCATATACAGGCCTTGGAATGTTGGAGTTTGAACCACACTGCTACTGGAAATAAGCGGGCCGCAATGGAGATATCACAGGTACCATTCGTACATCTCCCAGAATGGTCCCTCGTGGCTACATCAGCTTCTTTCGTCGGAGGCCAATGGGACTGCTTAATTAGCCGTATGGTTTCTTCTTTCTGCATACAAATTATATTTGATCCATATATGCGAATTTCCTTTTGTCTTTATCATTCTCTTTTGTCTGAGAATGAGGCTATATGCCTGGTAAGATGCCTACTGGTGTCAAGTTTGAACTTTGTTCTCCTTTCATTTTTCAATGAAAAATCCAGCGTTAAAACAAAACTTTGGATTTGATTGCAAATAATACAGAGGAAACTGATCAGTGATCACACTAAATAGTAAATAATAAATACTACAATCCTCGTATTTTACATGTAAGTATGTAACTGATAGAATATAACCCTTTTTGTGCAAAACTGAAATATAATTGCTAATGTTAAACAAATAGAGGAAAATCTTATGCTCTGGCTAATCATGAAGGAATCATTCAATCACCATTATAATCTGTAAACCATATTCGCATACAAATTAGTAATCATTAACATGCAAATACTACTGGATCTATTGAAGTGTAGCAAATATATTAGCCCGCAAATTGAAGGATTTATTTCATGCAATTATTCTGATAGCTACCATCTCTAGTGGTAGAGGAGATAACAATTACACACCAAACAAGTCTTTTGAATTTTACACACAAAAGTGAAAGATTTCAAGTTTATGAAACGGAGTACATAAATTGATAAACACCAACATAGTCACATAATGGGACGAGAGAGAGAGAGAGAGAGAGAGAGAGAGAGAGAGAGAGTAGGTACCCGGACGATACTTCCACCAGCCACTCCACCTTTAATATCATCAACCTGAAAGCCAGGTTTGTTGACATCAAAAGAACGAATCACTATCATCTTTGGCGGTGAGACAAAGTCTCTCTTAGGGATTGGAATCTTCTTGACAATGTACTCGCACAAAACATCGATGTTGTACTTCANGAGAGAGAGAGAGAGAGAGAGAGAGAGAGAGAGAGAGAGAGAGAGAGAGAGAGAGAGAGTACCACTTTGTCACCTTAAGCCTCCAAACTTGAAGTAAGTTTTTAGGTCAACTTAGATACTAGGTACTCCATCCGCTGGATGAGACTAGCTTCATCATTTATAAAATATTTCTTGGTGTCCGCATTACCAAGAAACTCAATGGCAGTACGGGGCAGCTTTAGACACCTTAAGACTCTAAGATGTCTCAGCTTTGGAAGAGCCGGTGAATTCACGCAAATAGTTCTTAGTACAACCATATCACTCACTTGAAGGAATTCTAGGTTTCCCAAGGGGACAACAATATTTGGTAGCACACTGGTAATATTCATTGCTTCATTCCCATTTATAATGTTTTCTATGCTTGATGAGTGATCCACACTTAGAACCCTGAGATTTTGAGCAAACAACAACCATGTCAAATGCCTTGGACCTTCCAAATTGTCTATAGCAACATGGGAGAGTTGCTTGAAGCATGGAGAACACTTCCCCCTTACTTCGCTTTCCCAATCTATATTTATCTTAGAGATTGTAGACTTCCAAATTTTAAGGCGTTGAAGACCACTCAGAGCTACCGGGTTCAATGTTACACGAGGTGCTAGTATAGAGGAGAGACTTAAAGTCCGAATACTTTTCGCCAATCGGGCGACTCCTTGTATACTTTCCAAAATATTGGCGTCGTGTATGTCTAGTGTAGAAATCTTCAAGTGCTCCAAGAGTTGCAGCTCTTTTAGCAATGTGTCATCAACACAAATACCGGATAAAAATAATTTCAACACTTGCAGATTAGGCAAACTTGCTACTATCCCATCAATACTCTGAAGTTCGTTGTACTCCAAATTCAAGTAGATTAGTTTCCTCAACTTCTTCAAACCTACTGGTAACGATTTTATTCCTGTCCTACATAAGTTGAGATATTGCAATGAACCTGACTTCGAAATTTCTTCAGGCAATACGGAAAGATTCTCGTTCTCGGAAAAATCCAAGACCACAAGTGTTTGCAAAACCAGAAAGAGTCCACCATACATTTCTACCAAGTTCTTATTCTTGAACAACAAGGTCGAAAGGTTGAAACTCCAATAATCCTGTGTAGGCTGGTTACTCATTAAAGACATCCTTCTCTCGAGTTCCCAATGGACGTCTTTTGGTATCTCGTCTGACTGCGCGCCAGTTTTCACAGAAAGTGTTTCTTTCTGTTTCCCAAAGTTAGACACAATCCAAAGAGCCATCTCGCGTATAACATCATGCATTTTGACGTACGGTATCTCTTTACCATCAATCAACAAATGTGCACGAAATAACGAACCAATTATATCATGGCCTTGGTTATTTACACCATATTCATCTCTGTTTCCATCTATAAACTTTTCGCATATCCAATACTCTATCAGCTCATCCTTTTCCATTTCGCAATCTTCCGGAAACAGAGAATAATAAAGGAAGCACAATTTGACTTTTTCATCCTTTAACCCATCATAACTAAACTTCAAAACGGCAAGAATATTTTCTTCCATACCTGGAAACTCCCGGCGAGACGAGTTCAAAACGCTAATTGCATGATGCCATTCTTGTACAGGCTCTTTACATGCCATGGTTTTTCCAATGACACAGAGGGCAAGTGGCAAACCATGACACCTCTCTGCAACTTGTCTTGCAAGTTGAGGAATATCATGATGGCTATTCAATGTGGTTTCTCCGACTTCCTTTTGAAACAATTCCCACGCTTCATCTCGTGACAAACAATCCACTTGCATCGCTACGTCAGCTTTCATGTGTTTGCAAACTTCTTTTAAACGAGTGGTGAAAACTATTTTGGATCCATTTTCTTTGGTTACACGAGGAACTCCTATCTTGATCAGATCTACCTCGCTCCATAGATCATCCAACAACAGCACGAACTTCTTTCTGCTAAGGAGATTGTATATCGAAGAGGCTTTCTCTTTTTCTGTTTTCTGTTCCAACTCCTTGCCGAGACGTAGTCTTTCCAAAATCTGATCTTGAATGCCCTTATTTTGAAATTCCTTAGAGACCACAACCCATATCACATAACAATATTCCTTGTCTTCTTCAAACAATTCGTCGTTGATACGAGCTAAGAGGGTGGTTTTGCCAACTCCCCCCATACCATAAAGCCCCAACGTTCTTCGTCCATCTTTCATGAGGTGGTTCCGTACCCTTTTGACCATTTCATCCAAACCAACTGTGGTTTGAATATGCTTCTTCTCCACCTTGGGTACAGGAGCTTCTCCTGCCAAAACTTCAAAAACTCCTTCAGAAAAAAGTCTTTCAGCTTCCTCCAACTTCTTCCATACATTTTCACCATACTCGTAGCTTGATACGCAATCCTTAGAAAAATAATTAAGCAGGCACAATTTTTCAGTTTCAGTTGACCTAGCCTTAAACAGATCGTTGACTTGGGATCCAAGATCATCTACCATTGAAAACCATTCTTGGACTTCACAAAGCCGTTGCATACCTTTAGCTTCTTGTATGTCAACTCTTCTTAACAGATCATTTCGTCTACCCTCAAGTTTTCTCTTAGCTTTCTCCAGAGCCTCGAGATTTGTCTCCATCTTGTGAATGTAGTTTCCACCGCCGCATAAACAGCCACATGCAGCAATCAAGACTTGATCAATGGATAATGTGATACCCATTTCGCTCAAACTTTCAGAAAAAGAAAAGAAAAACCAGGATTAGCACCAAGAGGATGATGAAGGAAACAAAACGTGACAAGTTGGTGAATGGGGGCGTGAAAGAAGAATACACAATCATACCCTCCTGAAATGATCAGAAAATTAAAAGTCAGACTGAAATTTCTATTAGTTTAGTGAAAGTGGCAGCTTTCTGATGTCACTGCATCCGACATCAATAATTGATTAAATGTTAATTAACCAGTTTATCAAAAGAGGCAGCTTCCAGGAAAGTCAGAAGTTTCATATACACAGAAAAATATTTATAATTAACCATCACGAAGAGCACAATTCTAATCTTCTGCTATTGTAATCTTCTGCTAGTGAATTTACTTTTGCGGTAGTCTCAGGAAAATAAGAATTTAAGAGACGGTGATAAAAATTAAAATCAAGATAAATTATTGATTTCACAAACGAAGCAAACGCACATGCATTTGCAAACCTTTTCGTCTAATAAGACACATTCATAACATAAAACTGTAAACATATATTCGCCTCTTATTTCTTTAATAAGTTTAAGTTGATTTTTTCAAGATGGACCTGTAAGACAAAAGTTTGAACGTGCGTACATGACATCAAATTAGTCATTGTGAATAAAAAAAGGATAAAATTTTCGATGAAATTAGAAAAACTAAAAATCGTACACAAGCTTAATCAGAAAAGGATTAGAGAGATCTTCAAGCGTACGTTGTTATATTTCATCACGGTTTCCAGCCCAATCTGAGTCCGAGTAGGCATGAAGAGACAGCGAAGTGGAGGCAGAGAAGTAGATTCCCTTAGTAACACTACCAGCCAGATAACGCAGAACACGTTTGACGGCATCCCAATAAACATCAGTGGGCCTGTGCATGTATTGAGACAGGCTATTAACGGCAAAAGAGATATCCGGTCATGTGAGACCAAGATATTGCAGGCTACCCACAGCTGCCCTGAACTTGGTCAGATCATCCAGTGGAGTACCAAGCGATGCCGTAAGAATCTGAGAAGAGCACATCGGAGTTGCCACTGGTTTGGCATTTTCCATCTTTGTACGATGCAGCAGATCGGTGATGTAGCGTTGTTGGGTCAGACGTAGGCCTTTGGAGTCACGGTGAGCTTCAAGCCTCAAGGCCAAGGAAATAGGAGAGCTTGCCAAGATCTTTCAGTGAGAACCGAGATGCAATGGTGGCATGAAATCATCGACCAGTTTGGAGGAGCTTCCCGTAACCACAATATCATCTACGTAGATGAGAACATAGACAAAGTGTGATCCTGTCTTCAGAATGAACAACGATGCATCACCAAGGGATGTAGTAAAGCTAGTGCCGAGCAGAAACGATTTGAGTTCATTATACCAAGCCCGGGGTGCCTGCTTCAGTCCATAGAGAGCTTTCTTAAGACGACATACATACCCTGGTTTGTCTTTATCCACGAATCCGGGAGGCTGAGTCATAAACACTTCTTCGTTGAGACTCCCTTGAAGGAACGCATGATTGACATCAAGCTGTCGCAGAGGCCAATCTTGAGCAACTGCAACACCAATAACAAGTCTGATCGTTGCGTGCTTGATCACAGGACTGAACGTCTCGTGAAAGTCGATGCCAGGTTGCTGATGAAACCCCTTTGCCACCAATCTCACTTTGAACCTGTCAATAGAACCATCAGGCAAACGTTTAATAGTAAACACCCACTTACAGCCCAAAACATTTTGAGCGCCAGTATGTGGAGTCAAATCCCAAGTGCCCTCACGAATCTGATTATCAATCTCAACACCCATTGCTTTGCGTTCGTCTTGTAATGCCTCTGCCACTGTTCGTGGTTCAATCTCACCCAGCTGAGCCGTTAATGCATACTTGGTATTGGGCTTCCGAATATTGTTCTTCGCCCTAGTAGTCATGTCATGCTGATTGGCTAAGGGAGCAGGTGCTGGCTGCGGCATCGGATCCGGCACAGAAACAGGCTCCTCTGTTGCAGAGACAAAGTTCTCATGTTCAGTGACCGTCGGTGAAGAAATCGAGCTCAGGGGCGCATCTGTAATGAGTGGCACCGGGCGATAGATCGGTACAAAGGAGGATGAGGGTGAAGCTGAAATGAGAGGACACGAAGGCACATAAGAGAGATTGATGTGGAGAGCAGAAAAAGGAAAGATACCTTCGTTAAAAACAACATGGCGAGAGGTGTATATGCGATTAGTTGGGACATCAAGACAAAGAAAAGCACTTTGGGTTAAGGAGTAACCGAGAAACACACATGGAAGAGACTTGGGACTGAACTTGTTTTGGCCATAAGGACGAAACCAAGGGTAGCAAAGACACCCAAAGATTCGAAGCTTGGTGTAGTTTGGTTCGGCACCAAACAGAAGTTGAAATGGAGATGTCTTCGCCAGTGTTGGAGAGGGCATGCGATTAATCAAGTACACCGCTGTCATGAACGCATACGACCAATACATCATAGGCATCTTTGCATGAGTGAGTAGTGCCATTCCAGTCTCCACTATGTGATGATGTCGACGCTCTGCAATACCGTTGTGTTCCGGTGTATGAGGAGGTGTAGTTAAGTGTGTAATACCATGAGCAGATAGGAACGATCTGAGGCCGAGATATTCCCCACCATTGTCGGAATAAAGAGTCTTGATCTTTGTATTAAATCGGTTCTCTACAAGTGTTTTGAATGCAGGAAAGATCTGTGAAACTTGAGATTTTAGTTTTAAAGGATAAAACCAGATGTATCTCGTGAAATGATCCACAAAGATGATGTAATATTTAAACCCATCAACAGAATAATTTGGTGCAGTCCATACGTCTTTGATGACAACATCAAGTGGACTAGAGGAGCGAATGGAAGTAGTCGAAAAGGGTAACTTATGACTTTTATTAATGGCACAAGAATTGCAAAACAAAGAAGATGACAAAGATGTAGATGGTAAAGAAAAAGTAGAAACGATTTGATGGAGAATCGGAGGTGAGGGATGTCCTAATCTGGAGTGCTAAGTCGAAAGTGATGACTTGTTGCAGGAAAAAGCTGAAATGGAAGAGAAAGGGATCGCCGACCACTCATACACTCCATCATTGGCCTTGCCTTTGAGGAGTGTTGCCCCCGTGCTGAGATCCTTCACCTGAAAAGTGAGTGGACACAATTAAACCATCACATTATTAGTACGACATAACTTGTTAACCGAGATCAGATTTCTCTGCATTTGTGGAACACATAGCACATTCGTAAGTGAGAGAGGGCGAGAGTTTGAGGACAAGAGGGAAGAACCAGTGTGCGTAATGTTTAGGCCTGTCCCATTCCCAATCATCACATCATCCCCACCTTGATATGGCGAATGGAGAGAGAGATTTTGCAGATCGGAGGCAATGTGGTGCGAGGCCCCACTGTCGAGTAGCCAAGACGGTGCAGCCTCTGATGGAGATGCAGTCGTATAGTGAGCTTACGGAGTCCATTGTGATGGGGGGGAGGTGGTGGTGACTGATTGTTGCTAGGATGCGTAGAGGGTGACTGAGATGCCACAAATTGAGGACATCGTCGTGCACTATGTCCCTGTGTACTGCAAATTTGACATTTGCCAAGGTACGGCTTCGCATTCCGGTAATTGCAGCGTGATGCAGGAGCACCACGATAGTTGGACCGAGACGTATGCTGATGAGACGTAGGCTGATGAGAGTATTGAGCTGCGTTCGCAGTAATCGGCATAGAGGTGTCATTGACATTTTTGAGAGTGGACAGAGTGTTCTCGCGATTGAGTAGCTTCTCATGAAGCTCTTCCACTGAGATCGGAACATCCCGGCCATTAACCATTTCAACAATGGCACGAAATTCTTCATCTAAGCCATCAGTGATGATGTCCAACAAGTCTTCGTGTTCAATTGACGCTCCAAGGAGGGCCAATTGATCCGCTTTGGTGAGAATACTCCTCATGTACTCTGTCACCGATTGAGTACCTTTTATGATGTGTTTGAGCTGCTGCTTGAGTTGTTTCACATGTCCTCTGGACGGTCGTCCGTATGTGTTGGCAAGGATCCTCCAGATGTCACTGCTCGTTGATGCTCTCGCAACAACTGGTTGGACATTGAGAGAGAGAGTGCCGAGGAGAGCACTGTAGAGCATCCGATCCTGACGTTTCCAGGCCAGGTAGATCGGATTCGGTGTCATCACGTTGTCGGTGGTGACGGTAGCTTCTGGGATGGCTGTGTCTTCAAGGAAGACATGAAGTTCATGGGCTTCAAGGAGCGCATGGACTTGGAGTTTCCAGGTAAGGTAGTTGGATGAGGAAAGCTTGGTGATTCCGGACATATTCACCGAGATCAATGGAGTTTTAGGATCATTGCCACTGAAAACAGGGGTGATTTCAGACGAAGAGGTGTTAACCTGAATAGACATTGGAAGAGAGATTTTGAAGAAAAAAAACTTTGAAAGCTAAGAGATCGATTTTTGTGGCTCTGATACCATGTAGGTTTGGGAACTTGATACTTTACATTGAGATAAAGCCGTAGCTTATATACACGATACAGTTAAGATCTCAACAAGAGATTAGATACAAAAGGAGATCCTATTCTATCTCTACATGATATATGTAGAATAACAAGAGTATCTCAGAATATACGAATATATACTAACACTTTCTGCTTCGTGTTAATGATGATGAGCTTCACGGTTCTCATGGGATGTTGTAGCTCGGCTAAAATCTATAAAGTCGGAGACTCCGAGGGATGGAGCACGAAGGACTATTATAATTGGGCTGATCATAAGACACTCTCCATTGACGTTTCTTAACATGGTTTCTAGTGAATAAAATATTAAAAATAAGAAGAAAAGAAGAGAGAAAAACAGAAAAAAGCAGAGCCGTTTCTCAAACAAGAACTATTTAGATAGGTCTCTATACAAATGTTTGTTAATAATTGGTTCATCTCTTTAATATTTAAATTTTTAATTACATAAATAAATTATATTGATATTATATAGGTTATATACTATGGAAAGAGTATTTACCGATGGAGATGCTCTAAGGAATCCCACGTGGGCGCGATTCTATGATCTTTGAATACGATCGCAATGTCACTCAAGTCTTCTGATCTTCGAATACGATCGCAATGTCACTCAAGTCTCCGGTGTTTTAGAATACGAATTCTGCAAATCTTCTTCTATAAAGCCTTCTATAACACAGAACACGATGTCGTGACTCTCACGGAACCAGGTTATCACTACATCAGCTCAAATCATTCTCAATATTAGGCCTGGGAATTTGGTTCACTACCCGCGGGTCCCGCCCCGTTAGATCCGCTGTGGGGCGGGTGCGGGTCAAAAAAAAATATGTTTACAAAAAAGCGGGTTTTGCGGGGCGGGTACTTTTAAAATGCGGGGCGGGTGCGGGTGCGGGTGTTCCAAAATTTTTTTCGGGTTTGCGGGTTACCCGCTAAATTTTTTTTTTTTAAATGTTAATTATGAAAAAATTTATTGACAAAATTATGAAAATTTTAAAATATTATGTAATATATATATAAATTTTCTAATAATTTTTTTTTTATAATTTTAAATAAGTTGTATATTTATATTTTCGATTTTTTATTAGGATTTTTTGTGTTAAAATTATACAAAATATATTTTTTATTTTTATTTAAATATTTGCGTGTTACCCGCGGTTATTCTTAAATTCAAGCATGGCGGGTGCGGATCAAAAAAATTTGCGGGGCGGGTTGATGCGGGTAAATAAAACTTAAAACCCGTTGCGGGGCGGGTCGAACGGGGCGGATACGACCTGCAACCCATACCTACTCAATATAATGCGTATCCGAACAAAAACACCCCGTTCTTGTCGTCCATGACCCGTCACACCCGATTCCTCCACCACCACCGAGGATGATCTACAAGGTCGGTGACTCCAAAGAATGGAGGATTCCTGAAGAAAGTGACTTCTATTACAGGTGGAGTGAAGATAAACAGTTTCACGTAGGAGACAATCTTCTTTTCTACTATGACAACGAAGTTGACGACGTCTTAGAAATCACCAATGATCTTGAGTTTAAATCTTGCGACCCGAATTCTTCTCCTGTTGCCGTGCACAACACGGGCCAAGATCTCATTAGATTGAGTTTAAGTCCGAGTATCTGATGAAAAAAAGGAAACTCAGGCTCCGGGTATAGAGTCTGAAATTGAAACAGAAGTGGAACCTGGTGAGATAGTTGAACCGAAAGGAATGGTTGGGGAAACTAAAATGGGGTACGCAAGAGAAAGAGATGAAGAACTCTGGACCAAAGTCTCTCCGGGTAAGGCTGGAAAACAGGGACAAAAACATGGCGTTTCGGAATCAACGATCTTAACTATCTCATCTCCATCTTGTTTTGCCATTCTAGAAATGGGGAAAAATGATCCAGAAGCAGCTGTACAATATCATGAGGAGGAAGATTGATATGGGTCAAATTTACCCTAGAACTACTCTCTCAAATTAAGAGATCAGTTGTAGTATTTAGGGATCGAATCCACAGAGAAGGGATAGTCACACAACGGAATTCTAAGTTCGAATTAAGCTAAGTGAGAATGTAAAACTAAAAGACAGAAGGCAAATAAAACGGTGTAAACTTCAGGAGACGAAACGCTAGGTTCAGGGAAATTCTCAGGTGATCTAAATTGCAGGTCTAGGCAGGATGATAGGAATTATGAAGAACTGTTCTAGAACTCATAACACTAATGTAAAATCAACCAACTCTCGCTGCGAAGATTATCTATGTCTAAACCCTAGAATCCCAAATCTCTTTGCGAATCCTAATAATTTAAACAAGCATTAAAGTTCGGGTTCGATTGTTCACAAAATCCTAAACCAAATCTCTTTGCGAATAGGTATTTTGCTCATCTAACATTAGCTCAGGCAATTAATAATACTCTCGCATCTATTAATTAACCTAAGATCAGATTCTAGGTCATGAAGCTAGAATAAGCATTAAACATAAATCCAGATAAAGAACTCTAATGATTTTATCCTAACAATTTAATTCGACCTAACAATTCATTGATCACCTTCGAAAAACCCTAAACCTAACTAGCAAACTACTCAGACATGATCAATGAAACAGAAATCATAATTTAAATAGAAAGCATAAAAGAAATCAATAGATAAATAAGGGAGTTCCAAATTTTCTCTAAAGGAGACAAATTCTTCTCTCCAAAAACTCTCTATAAATCTCTCTCTAAATAATTGTAAAATAGAGTGTAGCCTAAACAATGACTGAAAAACTATATTTATAGGCCTAAGTACGAGTCTTCATTTCCCAAAAGGATTAGGAAAAGTCTTGGAGATTTCCTTTTCTTCAAAATATGGAAACTTCTTGATTCTGGAAATTGGAAAACCTGGCGTCGATCGACACTACATGGTGTCGATCGACACCTTGCGTGTAATTACAGTCTTGACTTCATCACTTTGTGACTTCATTCCATTAAGCTCCAAAATGCATCCAAATCTCCAATTTATCTTCAATTGTACCTAAGCCTGCAAAGATTCTATATAGACTCGAAAATAGCCAAAAGACTCTATAAAAATACTTATATCATGGTCTAAAAATGGGTAAAAACCATGATATATCAAAGATGCAGATATAGAAGCTCTTGATAAGAGTATGATAGAAGAAGGAGTGGAGGAAGACGCACACCATGTGTCAAAAAAGGGGAAAACAGACGGGAAAGCAGCTCGAACCCCGACCTCAATTACCTAGAGACTCAAAATCAGCACATAAATTTCTAACGAGTGATGTTGCTCCAAGTACCAAGGGAAACTTTCCTGGTGCTTATAGTAGGAATGCTCGCAAAAGCAAAGCATCTTAATGTCAGGGTTCTTCTGGAATGTACGCGGATTCAATAAACCAGAAAAACATTCCATAGTGAAGAAGTGGGTTCAGGATAATACGTTTCAGTTTGGGTGCTTGTTGGAGACACGAGTCAAGGAAAACAAGGTACAACAAATTTCACAAAATGTTTTTACAGATTGGTCCTTATTGAAAAACTATGAGTTTAGCCATTAGGGGAGAATTTGGGTGGTTTGGAGAGAAGGAGTTCGACTAACCCCAGTTTTCAAGAGTGGTCAGATGGTTACAGTTTCAGTCCTACTAGAAGGAAAGGAGGAGGAATTCTTTTGTTCCTTCATCTACGCTTCAAATCTAGATGAGGAGAGGAAACTCCTATGGGAAGACCTCAAGAGTCATCAAGATTCATTAAGTTTTAAAAATAAAAATTGGATGCTAATGGGAGATTTCAACGAAGTATTAGCCGGAAATGAACACTCACTCTATGAGTTCTCGCCCCATGTGTCGCACAGCACTCGAGATTTTCAGGATATTGCAAGATATTGTTCGCTTACAGATCTACACTTTCATGGCCCTAGGTTCACTTGGTGTAATAAGCGGGACGAGGGGTTAATTTGTAAGAAGTTGGACCGGGTGCTAGTTAGTGAGCAATGGATACAAAAATATCCAACATCGTATAGTGTATTTGAGGCAGGAGGGTGCTCTGATCACTTGCGTTGTAGGATCAAGTTGGATTCAGAAGAAAGACATATAAAGAGGCCTTTTAAGTTTGTCAATGCTCTAACCTCACTTGAGGGATTCTTACCGACGGTTGAGGAATACTGGGAAAATTCCCCAGCTTTATTCCAGTCCACTTCAGCTATGTTTCGTTTCTCAAAGAAATTAAAAGGCCTAAAATCAAAACTCAGAGGTTTGCAGAAGGAGAAACTAGGAAATCTTCCAAAAAGAGTAAGGAGGCTTATGAGATACTATATGATAGACAAAAAAATATTCTAGATGCTCCTTCTGAAACAGCAATGGCGGAGGAGAAGCAAGCTTTTGGCTGATGGACCCATGTGACAGATTTGGAGGAAAAGTTTTTGAAGCAGCAGTCTAAATTGCATTGGCTAAACGTTTGAGATCGAAATAACAAAACCTATCACCGAGCAGGAACGACGAGAAAATCTAAGAATGCAATCCGAGAAATTAAGGGGCAGGATGGTGAAACCTTAACCCCAGTGGATGAGATTAAAGTAGAGGCAAAGAGATGTTTTCAAGATTTCCTTACATATGTCCCAACTGATTATGAGGGTGTACTGGTACATAGGTTGGAAACGCTATTGGATTATAGATGTTCGGAGGAGAATTGCTCGAAGTTGATACGATATGTATCAGACGAGGAAGTGAGAAAGGTTTTATTTGCAATGCAAACTAGTAAATCGCCGGGACCAGATGGGTATACATCGGAATTTCTTAAATCAGCCTGGGGGGTCATTGGTTCAGACTTCACTAATGCTGTTCAATCATTCTTCAGTAAAGAATTTCTTCCAAAAGGAATCAACTCAACGATATTAGCTTTAATACCAAAGACGGAAGAAGCAAACGAGATGAAAGATTATCGCCCGATATCATGTTGCAATGTGCTATATAAGGTAATATCAAAAATCTTGGCTAATCGATTGAAAGAAATCCTCCCAGAATTTATCTCCGCGAATCAATCCGCATTTGTAAAAGGAAGGCTCCTAATGAAAAATGTCTTACTTGCTACGCAAATAGTAAAAGACTACCATAAACCTACTATCTCCTCACGCTGTGCTATGAAGATTGACATTGCTAAAGCTTTTGATTCTTTTCAGTGGAGCTTCTTGTGTAATATGCTTTGTGCTTTGGGCCTTACGGCACAGTTTGTTGAGTGTGTAATGTTATGTGTTTCGACACCCTCCTTCTCTGTACAAGTGATTGGCGAATTGGCACGTTATTTTCAGAGTCATAGAGGGTTACGACAAGGCTGCTCACTTTCTCCATATCTATTTGTGATTAGCATGCATATACCGTCGACATTACTTAATAATGCAACTGCTGAGAAGGAATTTGGATATCATGCAAAATGCAAAAATTTGAGGCTGGCGCATCTTTGTTTTGCGGATGATTTAATGGTCTTCTCGGATGGAAAAATGAAATCATTAGAAGGCGTTATTGGGGTGTTTGATGAGTTTGCGAAGATGTCTGGTCTAAAAATCAGGTTGGAGAAATCTACGTTGTATCTGGCAGGAATTAATGATAATGCTCAAAGCGAGATAACCTCAAAGTTACCGTTCTTTGTGGGATTACTCCCAGTTCGATATCTCGGATTGCCATTGCTCACCAAGCGAATTAGTAAGGATGACTATTCTCCCCTGGTTGAGAAAATAAGAGCAAGCATTTCATCTTGGACAGCAAGGTTCCTTTCTTTTTCAGGCAGATTGCAACTTCTAAGTTCTGTGATAACGAGTATCACTAACTTCTGGATGGCTTCCTTTATGCTACCAAAAGCTTGTATAAAAGAAATAGAAACTTAATGCGCTGCGTTTCTATGGGCAGGACCGGAGCTGGATCATAGAAAATCTAAAATGGCCTGGAATGATGTGTGTCGACCAAAAGCCGAGGGAGGACTTGGATTGAGATTACTCACTGAAGTCAACCTCGTTTGTAATCTGAAATTAATATGGAGGATAATCTCGCCTGGTAAGTCCATTTGGGTTGATTGGGTAAAGGAGTATCTCATTCAAAAGGAATATTTTTGGTCGGTTAAATTCAAACAACAATCGGGTTTTTGGATGTGGAGAAAACTATTGAAACAAAGGGAACTCGCTCAAACGTTTCATATAGTAAGAGTGCGAAGTGGCACTACTACGTCCTTCTGGTATGATGTATGGACACCACTGGACATATTGATCGATATAACAGGCGCAAGAGGAGTAATTGATTTGGGAATCTCAATAAATGATTCTGTTGCAACGGTTTTTGAGTGCCACACTCGCAGAATGCACATGAATGGTAATCTCAACTCTATTGAGAATATCATTCATGATCAGAAATTAAAAAGAGTCATGGATGCTTCTGACTGTGCTCTATGGCGTCGGAAAAACGGTGAGTTCAAAGCAAACTTCGTCTCGAGTGATGTATGTGATATATCATGGTTTTTACCCGTTTTTGGACCATGATATAAGTCTTTTTATAGAGTCTTTTGGTATTTTTAGAGTCCTATTAAAGCCTTTACAGGTTAAACTACGTTTTGAGCATAATTGGAGATTCTGGAGCTTTTTGGAGCATTGTGGAAGAAGCTGCTGAAAAGATGAAGTCGGAATGGTGCTGAATGAACTGTGTCGATCGACACTGTTCATGGTGTCGATCGACACCCGTATTTTCCAGAAACTGGTCGTGACTTTACAAGTTTTGAAGAAAAGGAAATTGCCCAAAAAGATTTCCTTATTTGCAAGAGTGCCCAATTCGTGTTTTAGGCCTATAAATATAGATTTTCAGCCATTGTTTAGGCCACAGAACACAACACACACATTATTTTAGAGAGAGATTTTTAGAGACATTTTAGAGAGAAGAATTTGTCTCCTTCAGAGCAAATTTGGAACTCCTTTGTTTCTATTGATTTCTTTTATGCAAACTATTATATTCATGATGTTTTCTTTATTCACCATGTCTGAGTAGTTTGCTAGTTAGGTTTAGGGTTTTTCAAAGGTGATTAATGAATTGTTAGGTCGAATTAAATTGTTAGGATAAAATCATTAGAGTTCTTCATCTGAATTTGTGTTTAATGCTTATTCTAACTAAGCGACATAGAATCTGATCTTAGGTTAATTAATAGATGCGAGAGTATTATTGATTGCCTGAACTAATGTTAGATGAGCAAAATACCTATTCACAAAGAGATTTGGTTTAGGATTTTGTGAACAATTGAACCTGAAATTTAATGCTTGTTTGAATTGTTAGAATTTGCAAAGAGATTTGGAATTCTAGGGTTTAGACATATATAATCTTCGCAGCGAGAGTTGGTTGATTTTACATTAGTGATTCGAGTTCGAGAATGGATCTTCATAATTCCTAACATTCTGTCTAGACCTGCAATTTAGATCACCTGAGAATTTCCCTGAACCTAGAGTTTCGTCTCCTGAATCTAAACCGTTTAATTGCTTTCTGTCTTTTAATTCCATATTATTTCTTAGCTTAATTCAAAATTAGAAAACTGCTGTGTGACTATCCCTTCTCTGTGGATTCGATCCCTAAGTACTACAACTGATCTCTTAATTTGAGAGAGTTGCTTTAGGGTAAATTTGACCCATATCAGTATGGGATCAAATTCGGAATGAAAAGCAAAGAAAACAATGGCATGGATGCATATGGTTTAAGCACACTACACCAAAATTTTCGTTCATGACATGACTCGCTGTCCATAATCGTTTAACGACAGGAGACCGGATGCTGCAGTTGAATGTGGAAATCTCGGCAAATTGTATCTTATGCACAAAATAAATGGAGTCTCGAGACCACTTATTCTTTTTATGTGAATACACTTGCCAAATATGGGAATCACTTACTTGGGGACTACTTATACTAGGATATGTCTCGACTTGGGATTCTATTGTCCAGCTCATTTCCGATTTCAACTCGCCTTGCAGTAAGGCATTTCTGCTACGGTATGTTCTTCAAACTACAATATATTATGTTTGGAGGGAGAGGAACAACAGAAGACACGGAGAAACACCATCTCAACCTCAGTGCCTAATCAAACTTATAGACATGGCAGTTCGAGATAGAATCGCATCGATTCGAAGGCTCGATGTTCGATATGAGGAGGCTCTTGCCCAATGGTTTGAGGCTCGAGGCTAATTTTCCTTTCTTTGTAAGGATCATAAATTCAAAACGGTTACACTTGTTGTAAAACGATGTTTTGTTTTGGTTTGAATAAAAATTTAACATTCTCTTCACAAAAAAAAAATTATGTTCTTTCGTTTTTTTTTTTTTAAATAGTTTTTTTTGCTTCCATCGTTGTAGAATTTATTTGATTCGGGCATATTATCCAATAAAGTTTCATGTTTCCTTTAACATTTGAGTTTTATTAACGGAAAAATACTTATATTGTTGTTATTACAAACAAGAAAAGTATAATATTGGAAGCTTGATTATCATTAGATGAGATGATTAATTACAATATTTATAGCGAATACATTAGGGATTCTAGGTAATAACTAATGACTATACTATCCTTTACATATATACATTCTACACGCCCCCTTAAGATGGAGGTACGTGAGTAACTCCAATCTTGTCAAATAACTCAAGGAAACATGGTCGTGGCAATGGCTTTGTAAGAGCATCGTCAAGTTGGTCCTTTGTGTGAACATGAGTAACACAAAAAGCACCGGATTGAATGTTGCCACGAACAAAGTGATAATCGAGCGCCAAATGCTTCATCCGTGAGTGAAACACCGGATTGGAACATAAGTACGTAGCACCCACATTATCACAATAAATTACTGGTGGTTTGGATAATGAGATGCCAAGTTCAGTGAGAAGAGAGCAAACCCAGTTCAGTTCTGATGCCGTGTTTGCGACGGAGCGATACTCTGCCTCCGTTGAAGATCAAGCAACTGTTTCTGCTTCTTTGATGACCAAGTGATTGGTGTCTTGCCAAGATACAGAATGAATGCATTAGTGGAGACAAAATCATATGTATCACCCGCCTAATCTGCATCCGAATATGCATGAAGCGAAAGCGGTGAGTCGGCATAAAATAATATACCTCGGGAAGATGTGCCTGCGAGATACTGAAACACCTGTTTTGCTGCATTCCAGTGGGCGGTTGGACGAGGCATAAATTGTGACAAGCGGTTAACCACATATGCAATGTCTGGTCTGGTGAATGATAAATACTGAAGTCCCCCAATAACCGTCCGATATTCTGTGGGATTATCTAGAATATTACCAGACGTGAGTGTTAATCGAGGTGTCGGTGCCATAAAAGCAGCGACTGGATTTGCGTCTAACATCTTGGTCTTTGTCAGGAGGTCAACGATATATTTTCGCTACATCAAGTGGAGACCTTTGATGGAGCGTGTGACTTCAATGCCCAGAAAATATGTCAGATCTGTAGGACCTTTTAAAGAGAATCGAGCACCAAGAGCCTCAATGAAACTGTTAATGAGTGATTGTTGACTCCCTGTGACAACAATGTCATCAACATACACTAGCGTATAAACAATGTCATCACCTTTGATGTAGATAAAACAGAGGAATCTGCCAGTGAATTATGAAATCCGAGATGAAGCAGGTAGTTTCGCAACTCTTGATACCACGCACGAGGTGCCTGCTTGAAACCATAAAGTTCTTTCCATAATCGACATACATGATGAGGGCGATCCGGATCAACGAACCCATGAGGCTGAGTGACATAAACTTCCTCTGATAAAGATCCTTGAAGGAAAGCGTTGTTGACATCCAATTGTTTAAGACACCAACCTCGACTGACAGCAAGTTAAAGAATCGTGCGAATAGTAACGGATTTGACGACTGGACTAAACGTTTCCGAGTAATCAATTCCGTATTGTTGGTTGAATCCTCTCGCCACCAACCTCGCTTTGTACCTGTCAAGATCACCATTAGGCAGATACTTTAGAGTAAAAATCCACTTTGTGCCAATAACTTTTTGATTCGGCCGAGGGGGAACCAAATCAAATGTATGCATCTGAATTTGAGCATTCATCTCACTTCCCATGGCGTTTCTCCAATTAGGGTCACACAACGCCTGTGTTACCGTTGTGGGAATGGTCGGTTTGGTTTTGGTGGCTGTGAGGGGTAAGTTTGTTTATGGGTTTGGTGATGTTGTTTTTCAGGCGAGTCCTCATATTGTTGTTGTTGCGGAGAGGAGGAGGTGGTGGTGGTTGTTGTATCGAGGTAGAGGACGATTGTGGTGTCGGCTGTGATGATGTGTTTGAGTTAGGTTTTGGGTTTGATAGTTTTGATTTGGGCTCAAAGTGTTTGGGCTGGTTTGGGATGTTGAAGATTCTGTTGGGCTTTGTGTTTGTGGGTGGACCTAGGGCTGTGACGGCTGTCCAATCTAGATATCGGTTCGGTTTTGGTTCGGTTTTTTGATTAGTAAAAAATAGCTACCATTTTAATACCATATCTACTTTGGTTTGGTTCGATTTGAATATTTCTGTTTTCGGTTTATTCGCTTTTTAACCAAAAACTAAAAGTTTTGTTTCGTGTAATGTGGATTTCGATTTTTTTATAGAAAATTAGAAATGGTAACAAATTCTATATGAATCATAGTTTATAGTTCGGTTAATGATTTAGTATTCAGATCTTTGTTATGGTTCCATATAAAGTTTTTTTCATTATTAATAATTTAAGATTAGGTTAATTATATTGTTTTATTTTAAAATTTGTTTAGACATTAAGTTTTCAGGGTTACATAATTTACATACTTATATTGTATACTATATACTATTATATTGTATACTATATACTATTAAATTGTATACTATATACTATATATTATGATTTAAAATTAATCGGTTTTATCGGTTTAATCAGTTAATGTCCAAATCATATCCGCATCTTACGGTTTTGAAATTATTACATCCGTAGTATATCCATATTCCAACCACATGTAATATTTCAGTTCGGTTCGGTTTTACCGGATTGAACAACCCTATGTGGACTTGAGATAGTGGGCCTGAGTTTGTGATGCATCCTGGCCCGTTGATATGTTATCGTGATGACTTTGACGAGCCTAGGAAGACGATGATGAGAGAGGAGGAGTCGCCGGAAACGGCAGCAAAGACAGATTATGGTGAAGATCTGAGTCTGGTTCCAGGACCGAATAAGCGTGTACGAGTGGCAGGCATGGCACAGTGGTTGGTGGTTGATGATTTGTTGTCTCTGCGTTGATTAAAGACTGTTCAATAGCCGGTCGATTGGATTGGAGAAGCTCGCAGCAAAGGGAAAGCTCGATTCCACAAACTGAACATGCCGAGAAGTGTAGATTCGACATGTGTTCTTCTCTAAACAGAGATATGCACTCTGAGTGAGGCTATACCCTATGAAAGCACACGGCACCGATTTCCTCTCCAATTTATGCTTGTTGTACGGTCGAATCCATGGGAAGCACAAACAACCAAATAACCGAAGCTTCAGGTAATTTGGGGGTTGTTGAAATAGCTTCTGGTACGGCGAAATGTTCTGTAAATTCACAGTCGGCATCCAATTTATCAAGTAGACTGCAGCAGCAAACGCGTACGACCAGTACGATGTGGGCATGGAACACTGACTGAGCAAAGTCATGTCAGTCTCTACCACATGTCGATGCTTGCGTTCGGAGACACCATTATGCTCCAGAGTATGTGGGGGACTTGTGAAGTGAGCAATGCCATGTTCGGCAAGGACAGAACGAAGCGCAATGAATTCCCCTCCATTATCCGAGTAAAAGGTACCAATCTTTGTCTTAAAACGATTCTCGACCAATGCTTTGAACGTGATGAACGTGTCTCGAACCTGGGATTTCTGTTTGAGTGAGTAGATCCAAGTATATCTTGTATAGTGGTCCACAAGAAGAAGATAATACTTGTAATTGTCAACAGAGATGATGGGAGAGGTCCAAACATCACTGTAAATATACTCGAGAGGAAAGGTTGAGACAATCGTATTTGAATATAAAGGGAGCTTGTGGCTTTCATTGATTAAGCAATTGGAACATGGTAATTGTTTTTGAAAAGAATCGGAAACAGGCAAAGAGTATTGAGGGACAACAGCTTTTAAAATAGGTAGTGAGGGATGGCCAAGTCTAGAGTGCCAAGAGGAGAGGTCTGTTTTTGGTGAAGGTGAGGCGAAAAGGGTTGTGATGGGTAGGTTGACTGGCCACTCGTGTAACTCATTCTTAGTGCTCCCTTGGAGCAATCAGACCCCCATGCTCAGATATTTCACCTGAAATTTGGCAGAAAATAATTTCACAGAGACGTTATTATTGTTGCACATTCGATAAACCGAAATAAGATTTTTCTGAACATCGGGAACACTTAACACGTCTTTTAAAGTAAGTAAGCGTGAGGGTGTAGGGAGAAGTGTGGAACCAGTGTGGGATATTAGCAGACCATTGCCATCACTTATTGTAACCTCTTCCCCACCAGTGTAAGGATGGTGAAGTGAGAGATTATGCAAGTCAGACGTAAGATGATGGGTAGCCCCTGTATCCAGAATCCAGTTGGCAGCATTGTATTGAGCTGAAGCTAGATTAGCTCTGGGCTGCCATGACATTGGAGAATTGCTGGAGGCACCTTGCTGAGGAGTATAGGCGCCAATGGCATGCTGTAACTGAGAACACCTCTGCGCGCTATGACCTGTGACACCACAAATTTGGCACTTCTCAAGGTATGGACGTGGTGTATACTGTTGCGTACGAGGAGCATATTGTTGTTGCTGTGGCTGCCAGTTCTGGTTACCACAACCTTTGTTCTGGTTTCGAGTGTTATTGTTGTTGTTATTTTTGTAAGTTGCAGCATTGGCAGATAGCTGAGCCGTGGAGGAGACAATCACCGCAGATTGAAGTTTTGCTTCATGATTCAGCAGTTTTTCGTGCACCTCTATGAGAGAAGGAGACGAATCTTGTCCTTCAATCTGATCCACTACCGATTTGTAGCCATCAGAGAGTCCTTCTAGGACAAATTCAACATGATCTTCATGCTCGATGGGTTTTCCAAGTAGGGCTAGTTGATCAAAACGTGTGGTGAGGCCTTGAAAGTATTCAT
Organism: Alliaria petiolata; assembly: GCA_020283515.1. Classification (NCBI taxonomy): domain Eukaryota; kingdom Viridiplantae; phylum Streptophyta; class Magnoliopsida; order Brassicales; family Brassicaceae; genus Alliaria; species Alliaria petiolata. Next base: position 376,980,161 of record JAHZTW010000001.1, read on the forward strand.
TGATGGACTTGGTACCTTTTATCCATTGTATGAGTTTCTGTTTGATGTGACCTCTACTTGGCTTGGCATACGTGGATGTAAGAGTATCCCAGATCTCTGATGTCGTTGTCGTTTTGGAGAGAAGAGGCTGAATGGATGTGGAGATTGCACCAAGTAAGGCACTGTAAATGAGTCGATCATGTCTCTTCCATCTCGTGTAGGCATCGTTTGGTGTGATAAGGTCAGCAGTGGTGATAGTTGGTGGTGGTGCAGCGATAGATCCGTCAAGATGTCCAGCAAGAGCGTATCCATCGAGCAAGGCATGGACTTGGAGACTCCACATCATGAAATTTGAGGCGGTGAGCTTGGTAACATTTGACATGTTAACATTGAGGAGTGTTGTTTGGTTGGAGACAGCAATGGTCTCAAAGGAGGTGGCCAGAGATTCATTTTGTGTCATGATGATGATGATGAAAGGAAAATGTAGGCGTAGAAAAAGTGGCGGCCAAGAATTTTTTTGATTTTGTTTAGGTTTACGGATCGAGATCGAGTACATTAGGGATTCTAGGTAATAACTAATGACTACATATATACACTCTACAAAAAGTACATACGTACGTACACAAACATCTTTATCCATAAAGATAATTTGTAGCAACGGATTCGGTTCAATGTTATTGTGACATACAATACAATAAACCGATTTGTTCCATCACTTTTTATTTTTATTTTTGTATATATAAACACACAAGACATGATGAAATCATGAAAACATAAAACAATAGGTACTTAAGTTCATCCGCATGAGCTATTTATTCTTGTGGTCTTGATCGAATCCGTTAATGCTCAGAGATTCTCGGCAGTGGAGACAAATAAGAACTCAATAGTGATATACATCTCATCGTTCACCAGAAACCCCCTCGAAGGTTTGTGGAATTCCCCAAGCGGCAAAAACCTGCTAAAGCCCCAAGAAGTTTGTGTTGGATCCGGATCGTAGACATACGAATAGTTTTGGTCTTTTGCCAAAAAAAAGTAGATGAAGATTAGAATTAGCAAACCACAGCTTATATATGCATATATGTAATGAAAAGCTTAGAAGAAGAAAAAAATAAGGGAAAAACTTAGTATATATACGATCTTCCTTGTGATAGCCATTGAGTTGATCCCACACTCTCAATTTATAGACCGCCAATGTTTTTCGCTTTAGACCATATACGTTATCAGTCGCAGCAAAAAACAAAGACAAATATTCATGACGGGCAGTGAAGTCTCCTTTGGGCACATACAAGGCCGGCCCTGAGATTTTGGGGGTCAGAGACAAATTAAAAAATATGAGCCATAAAACCATAAAACATTAGTAATGGATCAACAAAAACTATAAAATTTATTATACATACATAAGAAAAAAAATTGTATAAGAGACCAACAAAAATTGGAGAGCAAGCCTACTGTCTCATTTGGCTTAGCCTAGGGCCGGGGGCACATATCTTTTCTCCTGGTCGAAATGAAAAACATATATATAAGAGATAACTTTCATATATAATATAACACATGCTTTAACATTTGTTTTGTTATTTCAATGTAAAACCTTAAATTCATCTTTATAAACTTATCCCTACAGGCTAACATCATTGTAATTGGTATATGCAACATCCACTATAACTTTTATAGAAAATTGAGTCAATTCAACCAAAACATACAATTAAATTCAAACTCTGGGAGTATATGATCTGCATACCATTTTCGTGGTCCAACGGTGAACTCATTCGACGATGACTCTTGTTCACCATTGAAGGAGGAAAACTGAGTGATCTTCCACGTGAATCTAGAGCTGTTCCGATGCACCTCCCACAGCTTAATGTGTTGTGCTATCCTCATGGTTTGATCGATAGGGGTAACGACGAAGCTTGGCTGGACATTAGTGATCTCGACACCAAAAACTACTTTGTCATTCACAAGATACTTCTCCTTCAACACCGTGTATGACATGAAGCTTGTTAACCCAGTTCCTTGTCTTCTTTTGTAACACACCAGATGTGCTGATAATACAACATGTATATATCTCAATATCAAAATCATCGAAATCTACACTAATTAAAACTACTGTTGATGTTTAAACCGATTTCGCCTTAGATCTAACGATTTGATTTGCGAATTAAGGGAGAAAGAAAAGAAGAAGACGCGCACAAATTGTTCACCCAGAGTTCACCGTGTAGGCTACGTCTCTGGGGAGGGAACGGGATTTGTAGCATCCGTGACCGAAAATTGTAATTATGGTCGTGCTGGGTCATGGGATGGCCAATGTACATACGTACTGAGTCGAGGGAGGTTCGTCTGTTTTGTAAATAACTACCGACCGTGGTACGACCGTGGGACGTCCGTGGTACGTCCGAGGTACGTGTGTGGTACCAAGATGTGGTACGTGTGTGTGTGGACTGGATCGTGTCCGTGAGTTGGACGGTACAGTGGCTAAGTCCGAGAGAAAATGAGAAATTGTGGAAATAGCGACTAAGTGTCGAGAGAAAAAGGGCTAGGCCCGTGGGCCTTGAGTTTGGCCGAAGAAAAATTAGAGTTTTCCTAGTCGGATTAGGATTTCTCGAGTTTGGCCGAGCGGTTTGGGAAACTGCCGAGAGAAAAGGAAAGTTTGATCGGTTACCCGAGAGAAACTTAAAACAAACCGATTCTAGCCGAGAGAAAAGGGAAAAAAACGCTAGGATAGGCGGTTTATCCCTAGGGTTTCGCATATATAAGGAGTTTTATGCGTTTTATCTCGAGTAGCCGCGCATTACTTGAGAGAAAAAGAGTTTTTCCCGAGAGATTGTGAGATCATCGAGAGATCAAGTTTTCCGAGCGAGTTCTGCGAATTCTGATCGAGAGATTCGATTGAGGATAGGCGATTTACCGAGGAAGGATCGAAGTTATCCGAAGGTTTTCGGATTGGATCGAGAGATAGTCGAGAGCACTTGATTCCGGCCGATAGCTTCGGTAAGTGCTCGGATATCTTTGTTTGTGTTAGGATTTTGTCGAGAGTTGTTCGACTAATCCGTGTGTTTTGGTCTGTTTCCGAGGGGATTCAGAGTTTGGTTCGAGGAAAAGTGTTCGGATCGTGAGATAGCCGATAGGGGATTGGATCTCGCGGTACGAGTCGTAGCGATAGCCGAGGGAGCACGTTGGTGTCCGACTATCTTTGTTTTTGTTCGAGTTATCACCGAGTTTCCTTCGACTAAAACCGTTCGTTTGATTGTCTAAGGTGAGTGCGTGACTGTGGCTAGCATCTATGGATTGAAAGATTGCTAGGGATTTTGATATGTATTGATCGCTTGTGTAAGTAGGGTTTTATGCTTAGCAAGGTCAATGTTTATGTGATTGTGTTGCGGTTTGGTGACCGTGAGATTATGTGATTGTTTAGCTAGCTTGTGGCCGAGGCAGGATCGTTTTCTCTGGGTTAGGTGATGTGTGATTCACGCTAAGGAGGAAACCGAGTCCATAAGACTAGAGGGTCAGAGTTAGGCTAGATGGTCATGCGTATTGGTTGATTGATTGCTTGCTTGCTAAGTGTGTTGATATCGTGTTAGAATTGTTAGCATGAAAGCGTGATTATTTGCTGGCTAAGGTGTTACGGGATGACCGTATTCACTAAGCATTTATGGTAATGCTTATGCCTCTCTTATGTGTTGAGTGTGCAGGTAAAGATGTTGTCCATGACCGTTAGTTCTGAAGGCGGACTCGAAGGCAGTGAAGAAAGGAGTGGATTTAGGATTGGGCTTTGGGGGTTTATTTTATTTAGACTTGTTTCGGATTTTGGCTTTGGTGTTATTGATAACTTAATTCGAATTTGGATAAGTTAGTTTATGATTTTTTTTTGAACCTCGGTTTTATGTATTGGAATGTGGATTATTTATGCAATGAGAATGAATGTTCTTGAGAATCGAATTGTGTTAAGTTAATGAGAAAAGTTTGAAATTCCGCATAAGTGTGTAAGTTGGTCGAAATTGTTTAAGTACGGCCGGCCTGGTTAGGATTACTGGGTCGGGTCGCCTCAGTTTGGTATCAGAGCATGGTCGATTCTAGGACAGTTCATTAGCATAGTTGGGGTTAGATAAATCCACCTTTCACTGCCGAGTCTAGCGGTTTGTTGTTGTTTGAGTTGGGAACTCTTGGTTGCGGTTAGCTACGGGCTAACCGATAGTTGTCTTGTCTTGCAGATGGCTCCGAGAAGGATTAGGGCTGCAAGGTTGAATGGTGTTGCGAACTCAGGGAGTTCTAGATCTGAGAATGCGGTTGGGAACCAGCATGAGGTCGAGGCTGCTGTGGCGGCTGAGGCTGCTGCGGCTGCAGCTGCGAATGCTGCGGCTGCTGCTGCTGCGGACGCGGCTGCTGCGAATGCGGCTGCGGGTGGAGTTGAGAACGTGGCTGGGAATGCTGCGGGAGCTGTTCCAGATAGGCTGGAGGCCGTGTTGAGATTACTAGCTCAAGTGTTGGAGCGTTTGCCAGTGGATGCGCCTGTACCAGGAGTGGTACCGGCCGTGGCACCACCGGTGGTTGTGCCAGACGTTGGGAACGTGGTTGTTGAGGAAGCGGATCAGGCCGTGGTGATCCCGTCTTACCTCAAAGTGTTGGATCACATGGCGAGGTTGGGAACCAAGTTCTTCGCGGGAGGAGCTGCGCCTATTGAGGCCGACGAGTGGAGTATGAGGCTTGAGAGGAACTTCGAGTCTATCCGATATCCGGAAGAGTACAAGCGGGACATAGCTGTGCATTACCTGGAGGGTGCTGCACATACGTGGTGGAAAGGGATCACAGGACGTTTGGTGAACCCGAATTGTTCGTATGAGACGTTCACGGCTATGTTTCAAAGCAAGTACTTTCCGCAGGAGGCGTACAATCAGTTGGAGGCCGAGTTCTTGTACTTGCGCCAAGGGACCAAGACGGTTCGGCAGTACGAGACTGAGTTTAACCAGTTACGTAAGTATGTGGGACGTGACCACGATACCAAGGAGAAGCTGATCCGAAGGTTCATGAGTGGACCAAGGGTCGAGCTGCGTAATGGGTGTTTGGTGCGTGACTTTGCAACGGTCACGGGGCTGGTTGAGAAAGCAGCGTTGCTGGAGTCTGGACAGGCAGAGGAAGCTTTGTCTAAGGCTGGAACGGTGGTGGTAGCGGCCAAGAGTGGTCAAGCGTCCGGGGGACAGAACCGCAAGTTTGGAAAGAATGTTCCAGCCAAGTCAAGTGGAAACCGCAGCGTGTATGGTACTTGCGGCAAGATGCATATGGGCGTGTGTAAGCATACGTTTGGCTCGTGCTTTCGTTGTGGTAGTCCGGACCACAAGATCGCGGAGTGTCCTGAGCCAGAGACGAGGATGGTGAGAGTGTCGGACGGAGGAAGCGCAGGTGTGGTGTGCTTCGGCTGTGGAGAGCCGGGACACTACAAGCGTGAAAGTCCAAAGGCAGGAGCGGCTAGGCAAGCGGCTAATCAGCTTAAGCGTGCAGGAGAGACGCTGGCGCCACCAGCTAAGAGGCCGAACGTTACACCAAGGGTGTATGCCACGACCGCGGAAGGGACTGGAGATCCGACCACTTCTCGACCGATCACCGGTAAGTTTTAGTACTTACGATTTTATTGATTTTTGTGTGTTGCGTGTTTGGATAAGCGTCTTAGCATTCTAGGGGTTGAATGTAGGGAACTTATTAATGGGTGAGGTGGAAACCCATGTTCTATTCGACTCCGGAGCGAGTCATTGTTTTGTTAATCCAGGAATGATTGGAAAACGAGGATTCCAAAAGGAACCCGGAGAAGAATTCGGACTAGTGAGAGCGGCTGGAGGCCAAGTAATATTCTCACTAGGGACGGTCCGAAATGTGTCAGTCTGGATTGGCGAAGTGGATATGCCAGCAGACTTAGTGATTTGAGAGGTCAAGTCTTACGATGTCATCCTAGGAATGGATTGGCTCGGTAAGCACAAAGCGCACTTGGATTGTCACCGAGGAAGGGTGAAGTTCGAAAGGGATGGAGGAGTTCTAGTTTACCAAGGAGTTAAACCGACTTCTGGTAGCTTGGTTGTGTCGGCAATACAAGCAGAGAAGATGCTGGAGAAGGGATGTGAGGCATATCTAGCGACGATATCTACGGCTGAGGTTGGACCAGACGTGGAGTTAGGAGACATTCCAGTGGTACAAGAGTTTGAGGACGTTTTTCAAGCTTTGTCCGGGATGCCACCAGCTCGTTCAGATCCGTTCACGATTGAACTTGAGCCGGGAACTGCTCCAGTGTCTAAGGCACCTTACCGTATGGCTCCGGCCGAGATGGCTGAACTGAAGAAGCAACTGGCTGATCTTTTGGACAAGGGATTTGTAAGGCCAAGCAGTTCACCATGGGGCGCACCAGTTCTGTTCGTAAAGAAGAAGGATGGAAGCTTAAGACTTTGCATAGATTACCGAGGGTTGAACCGTGTTACGGTAAAGAACAAGTATCCACTTCCAAGGATAGACGAGTTGTTGGAACAGCTCAGGGGTGCTACTTGGTTCTCGAAGATTGATTTGGCTTCTGGGTACCATCAGATACCAATAGACGAACCGGACGTGAGGAAGACTGCCTTTCGGACAAGGTATGGTAATTACGAGTTCGTGGTCATGCCGTTTGGTTTGACGAATGCGCCAGCTGCATTCATGAAGTTGATGAATGGCGTGTTCCGAGAGTACTTGGATGAGTTTGTGATTATTTTCATAGACGATATCCTAGTATACTCGAAGAGTCCGGAAGAACATGAGAAGCATTTGAGGATTGTTCTAGGGAAGTTGCGTGAGCAGAAGTTGTTTGCCAAGCTGAGCAAGTGTAGCTTTTGGCAGCGGCACATCGGGTTCTTGGGTCACATTGTTTCGGACAAGGGAGTGTCCGTGGATCCTGAAAAGATCAAGTCCATTGCGGAATGGCCAAGACCTGAGAATGCCACAGAAATAAGAAGTTTTCTAGGATTGGCTGGCTACTACAGGCGTTTTGTAAAAGGCTTTGCAAGTATGGCTCAGCCGATGACGCGTCTGACTGGTAAGGATGTTGAGTTCGTGTGGACAGCCGAGTGTGAAGAGTGTTTCTTGAAGTTGAAAGGAATGCTCACAAGTGCACCAGTGTTGGCTCTACCTGAGCCGGACGAGCCGTATGTGGTGTACACGGACGCTTGTGGGAAGGGACTAGGTTGTGTCCTAATGCAGCACGGGAATGTGATTGCATACGCGTCAAGACAGCTAAGGAAGCATGAGGTGAATTATCCTACGCATGACTTGGAGATGGCGGCCGTGGTCTTTGCTTTAAAGATATGGCGATCTTACTTGTATGGTGGGAAGGTCCAAGTGTTCACGGATCATAAGAGTTTGAAGTACATTTTCACTCAACCTGAGTTGAATTTGAGGCAACGAAGATGGATGGAGTTAGTCGCAGACTATGACCTGGAGATAGCTTATCATCCGGGAAAGGCTAATCTCGTTGCTGATGCACTAAGCCGGAGAAGGGCTAGTGTATCATCTGCTAAGGACGTGGAGGGAGTTGTGAATCTCCTAAGGACGTTAAGGTTGAACGTTATGACCGAGGATACAGAACCATTGGGTATGGAAGCGGCAGATCAGGCTGACTTGTTAACAAGGATCCGGCTAGCTCAAGAAGAGGATGAGAATTTGATTAAGTTGTCTAAGGCTGACAATACCGAGTATCAAACTTCAAGCAATGGGACGATTGTGTTGAATGGTCGAGTATGTGTCCCTAGCGTGAAAGAGTTAAAGGAAGAGATCCTTAAGGAAGCACATCAGTCTAGATTTTCGGTTCATCCGAGGAAGACCAAGATGTAACGCGACCTAAAAAGGTACTATCATTGGGTCGGAATGAAGCGGAACGTGGCCAAGTGGGTGGCTAGTTGTCCGACGTGCCAGTTGATTAAGGCCGAGAATCAGTTTCCGAGTGGTTTGTTGCAAACATTACCAATGCAGGAATGGAAATGGGATATGATCACAATGGACTTTGTGATGGGTTTACCGAAGACTAAGAATAAGCATGACGCGATTTGGGTCATCGTGGATCGATTGACCAAGTCTGACCATTTCTTACCTATGAGAAAGACGGATGGAGTGCCTAAGCTAGTAGAGCTATACATGGATGAGATCGTGAAACTGCATGGTGTGCCAGTAAGTATTGTGTCCAATCGTGATCCGAAGTTCGCTTCACGATTCTGGAAGGAGTTTCAGAAAGAGTTTGGGACGAAGGTACACATGAGTACCGCGTATCATCCGCAAACGGATGGTCAGTCCGGGAGGACCATCAGGACGTTAGAGGATATGTTGAGAGCGTGTGTTTTGGATTGGGGTGGTAACTGGGATAGTTATCTACCGTTGGCTGAATTTGCATATAACAACAGTTATCAAAGGAGCATTGATATGTCTCCGTATGAAGCATTGTACGGACGGCCGTGCAGGACACCATTATGTTGGACCCAAGTGGGGGAGCGGAGTGAGTTAGGACCTGCTATAGTCGAGGAGACTACAGAAAAGATTCGGTTTCTGAAAGTTAAGCTGAAAGAGGCTCAAGACCGGCAAAAGAGTTATGCCGATAAGCGCCGTAAGGACTTAGAGTTCAGTGTGGGCGATATGGTTTATTTGAAGGCCATGACTTATAAAGGGAAAAGCCGAGCAATGTTTGATGCAAAGTTAAGTCCAAGGTACATGGGGCCGTACCGAATCTTGGAAAGGATTGGACCAGTGGCGTATAAGTTGGATTTGCCGCCGGAGATGAGTGCGTACCACGATGTGTTTCACGTGTCACAGCTGAGAAAGCATATGACCGAACGTGAGAACCTTATATCTGAACCACCGCAGGATTTGCAAGAGGATCTGACCTTGGAAGGTAGACCGATCCGTGTGGTTGGCCGGAAGGAAAAAGTCAAGCGTGGTAAAGTGGTCAAGATGATCAAGGTCGTTTGGGATTGTAACGGCGAGGAGCAAACGACTTGGGAAAAAGAGGCAAAGATGAGTACGAAGTTCCCAAAATAGTTTGAGAAGCTTCCGGAAGAGGAGCCGGATTCGAGGACGAATCCAAACTAAGTGGGGGAGAACTGTAGCATCCGTGACCGGAAATTGTAATTATGGTCGTGCTGGGTCATGGGATGGCCAATGTACATACGTACCGTGGGACGTCCGTGGTACGTCTGAGGTACGTGTGTGGTACCAAGATGTGGTACGTGTGTGTGTGGACTGGATCGTGTCCGTGAGTTGGACGGTACAGTGGCTAAGTCCGAGAGAAAATGAGAAATTGTGGAAATAGCGACTAAGTGTCGAGAGAAAAAGGGCTAGGCCCGTGGGCCTTGAGTTTGGCCGAAGAAAAATTAGAGTTTTCCTAGTCGGATTAGGATTTCTCGAGTTTGGCCGAGCGGTTTGGGAAACTGCCGAGAGAAAAGGAAAGTTTGATCGGTTACCCGAGAGAAACTTAAAACAAACCGATTCTAGCCGAGAGAAAAGGGAAAAAAACGCTAGGATAGGCGGTTTATCCCTAGGGTTTCGCATATATAAGGAGTTTTATGCGTTTTATCTCGAGTAGCCGCGCATTACTTGAGAGAAAAAGAGTTTTTCCCGAGAGATTGTGAGATCATCGAGAGATCAAGTTTTCCGAGCGAGTTCTGCGAATTCTGATCGAGAGATTCGATTGAGGATAGGCGATTTACCGAGGAAGGATCGAAGTTATCCGAAGGTTTTCGGATTGGATCGAGAGATGGTCGAGAGCACTTGATTCCGGCCGATAGTTTCGGTAAGTGCTCGGATATCTTCGTTTGTGCTAAGATTTTGTCGAGAGTTGTTCGACTAATCCGTGTGTTTTGGTCTGTTTCCGAGGGGATTCAGAGTTTGGTTCGAGGAAAAGTGTTCGGATCGTGAGATAGCCGATAGGGGATTGGATCTCGCGGTACGAGTCGTAGCGATAGCCGAGGGAGCACGTTGGTGTCCGACTATCTTTGTTTTTGTTCGAGTTATCACCGAGTTTCCTTCGACTAAAACCGTTCGTTTGATTGTCTAAGGTGAGTGCGTGACTGTGGCTAGCATCTATGGATTGAAAGATTGCTAGGGATTTTGATATGTATTGATCGCTTGTGTAAGTAGGGTTTTATGCTTAGCAAGGTCAATGTTTATGTGATTGTGTTGCGGTTTGGTGACCGTGAGATTATGTGATTGTTTAGCTAGCTTGTGGCCGAGGCAGGATCGTTTTCTCTGGGTTAGGTGATGTGTGATTCACGCTAAGGAGGAAACCGAGTCCATAAGACTAGAGGGTCAGAGTTAGGCTAGATGGTCATGCGTATTGGTTGATTGATTGCTTGCTTGCTAAGTGTGTTGATATCGTGTTAGAATTGTTAGCATGAAAGCGTGATTATTTGCTGGCTAAGGTGTTACGGGATGACCGTATTCACTAAGCATTTATGGTAATGCTTATGCCTCTCTTATGTGTTGAGTGTGCAGGTAAAGATGTTGTCCAGGACCGTTAGTTCTGAAGGCGGACTCGAAGGCAGTGAAGAAAGGAGTGGATTTAGGATTGGGCTTTGGGGGTTTATTTTATTTAGACTTGTTTCGGATTTTGGCTTTGGTGTTATTGATAACTTAATCGAATTTGGCTAAGTTAGTTTATGATTTTTGAACCTCGGTTTTATGTATTGGAATGTGGATTATTTATGCAATGAGAATGAATGTTCTTGAGAATCGAATTGTGTTAAGTTAATGAGAAAAGTTTGAAATTCCGCATAAGTGTGTAAGTTGGTCGAAAATGTTTAGGTACGGCCGGCCTGGTTAGGATTACTGGGTCGGGTCACCTCAGGATCCCTCAACTGCATCCACTATCGCACAAAGGCAACGATCACAATCTCCGGTGATCTACAATGTTACAATCCGAGATCTCAAAGAAAGAAACTAGAAGATAGAAGGAGCGTGCTGGATCCGGCGAGACTCGCGAACGTTCCGACGGTAACTCCGGTGAGCTCTCGCGATCACTCTCTCAACTTCTCTTCTCTTGCTTTCTTTCTCTTTGAATTTCCCTCTCTATAACAAACTTTCTCCGTCATTTGTTTCAGGTAGAAGACGAAGGCATTTATTCAACGGATCCGACAAAGTCACTTGGGCTTCGGTATGAAGCATGGCCCAGAGTAAGAAGCAATCAGCATATGGGCCTGAAGCCCAAAACGTATGTTTGGCTGAACCCACTTCACAAAACTCCACCTTTCAGACAGAACATCGGATCTTCCGTCAAACCCTAGCCTCTGGCCTCCCTGTGCGATAGCGCTGCCAAAATGCGACTGAGCCTCTGCTCACGCATTTTTCCGATCTCGCCGTCCGGCGAAGATCTCAGAGATCCTTCCAAGGTAACCCCGTCAAGCTCTTGAGTTATTTTTCTGCACAAAACCACTCAGCTTCTTCTTTACCTTTGATCTCTCTCAATCGAAGATTGATAAAGTCTCCGACTTTATATGCAGCTTCCCCGGCGAACACTTTCTGCTCTTTCGCTGCCTCGACGAACACTCTCAGGTGATGTACTCAACCCGATCTGCTCTTCCTCTCTCTCTTCACCAAACCCTTATCTGGCTTTTCAGAATCTCGAAGATACAGCTAACACCTTTCTTCTCATCTGTGTAGATACTCCACCTGGAACCGGAAACTCTGCACTCCAGCTCCTCTCGACTCTCGGGTAACCCACTTCTTCTTCACGTGATTTTAATTATTCCGTTGTCAAAGTTTTCAGATTCAAAGTTTCTAACTTTACCTTTGTTTCTGACTTTTGCGAGAGAGACTTTGACAGTGAATTTACCCGGAGCCCTCCAAGCAGTCTCAGACGACATTCACCAAATCACAGCAGAGCTGAAACTTAGGCCCAGGTAAGGCTTTAGTTAAGAAGTCTGCTGGATTCTTGCTTGTGTGAATTTTGAGTAGTGTAACATCGCCTTGTGCAACTATATCTCTGATGTGATGATACCTTGTTGCAATGTGCTTGGTCCGTTCGTGAAACACAGAGTTCTTTGCAAGCGCCAAAGCACTCTGTGAATCACAATGGATCTTGACACTTCCTGTGTCAAACCCCAACTCGTTACAGATACCTTTCAGCCAAATGGCTTCTTTCACAGCTGATGAAAGAGCCATGTACTCTGCTTCTGTAGTTGATAGTGCAACAACTGATTGCAGATTAGACCTCCAACTTACTGTATTTCCCCAGACCTTGAAGACAAACCATGTAACTGATCTTCTTCTGTCCAAATCTGTAGCGTAGTCTGAGTCACATAACCCCTCAACACTGAACTCTGACCCTTTCCTGAAAGTAAGACATTCTTTTGATGCCCCTCGTAGATACCTCAATACCCATTTAACCGCAGCCCAATGATCCCTTCCTGGATTTGTCATAAACCGACTGATAACTCCAACAGCATAGGCCAAATATGGTCTTGAGCCTATCATGGCATACATGAGGCTCCCCACTGCGCTAGCATAGGGTAACTTGTCCATATAGACCTCCTCTGTCTTCCTTTCTTCTTTAGTTAGACTCTTCAGCTTGAAGTGTGACGCCAATGGAGTTGTAACAGCCTTAGCTTCACTCATCCTGAAACTCTTTAGAACCTTCTCAATGTAGCTTTCCTGTGATAGGATTAGAATTCCTTTCTTTCTGTCCCTGATGATATCCATTCCTAGGATGCGAGAAGCCTTTCCCAAATCTTTCATTTCAAACTCTCTGTTCAGACTTTGCTTTACCTCTCTGATTTCTGAAATACTTCCTGACGCTATGAGCATGTCATCAACATACAGTAGCATATAGATAGCTTTATATGTCTTTGTGTTCTTCATGTAGACACAAGGATCAAAACTGCTCCTGATAAACCTTTCACTCTTCATGAAACTGTCAAACCTCAAATTCCACTGCCTTGGCGACTGCTTCAACCCGTAGAGTGATTTTCTTAGGAGACAAACCTTGTTTTCATCCCCTTTCTTTATGAACCCTTCTGGCTGACTCATTAGGATTCTTTCATCCAGACTTCCGTGAAGAAAAGCAGTCTTGACATCTAGCTGTTCCAACTCATAGTCCCTGTTCACAACCATAGACAGCATAGTTCTGATAGATACATGCTTCACTACTGGCGAGAAGATCTCATTGTAGTCTATCCCTTCCTTTTGTGAAAACCCATTTGCAACTAGCCTGGCCTTGTACCTTTGTTTCTCAACTCCTGGTATACCCGGCTTGAGTTTGAAGATCCATTTGCATCCCACAAGTTTCTGATTTTCCGGTTTCTCAATGAGATCCCACGTATGATTCTTAGCAAGTGAATCCATCTCTTCAACAGCTGCATTTTTCCATAGTTTCCACTTAGGACTCTTCTTAGCTTCTTCATAGGTTATCGGCTCATCTGTCTCTATATCTTCAGCCACTGATAGAGCATAAGCAACAAAGTTATTGTCTCTGAACCTTGAAGGAAGCCTTCGATTGTCTCTCCTGACCCTGTCTCTGGTGAGTAGATATTCATCAGTGAATTGATTCTGAACCTGATCATCTGCTTCTCCAAAAGCTAACCCTTCTGAATCACTGTCTCCATCTGACCCATCTGACTCATCTGAACTTTCTGATTCTTCTGAACCGTCTGTACCCTCTGACTGATCCAAACCACCTTGATCTGCAGTAGCTCCACCTTGATCTGAAGTCTCGCCATGTTCAAACTCTGATGAACTTGGCCCGTGAATAAGTTTTTCATCGAATGAAACTTTCTTCCCAGACTTCTTTTGTCTCTGTTATTCTGTATCATCTGACGTAGTAGCCATCTTGCTTATCAATGTATCCTTGTATATCTCATCTTCCCTGAACACCACATTTCTGCTTGTTGTACATTTCCCATCTTCTGGAATCCAAACTCTGTAGCCTTTGACTTCAAACGGATAGCCCAAGAAAACCCCCTTTATTGCTCTAGGACTTGTCTTGTCTTGAATTGTATGTACATATGCAGTACAACCAAATCTTCTGAGGTGTGACAAATCAGGCTTATGACCTGACCGCTTCTCTTCTGGCAACTTGAATTCGATTGTAGAATTAGGAGTTCTGTTGATTAGATACACTGCTGTAGATGTAGCTTCAGCCCAGAATTCTTGTCCTAATCCTATCTCAGCCAACATACTTCTTACTTTGTCCATGATGGTTCGATTCATCCTCTCAGATACACCATTCTGTTGTGGTGTATATGTACAGGTTCTATGTTTCTATACCCCTGACCTTTGACACAGGTCATCAAACTGTGCGTAGCAAAACTCCAATCCATTGTCGGTTCTTAGGCATTTAAGTTTCTTTTCTGTGTGTTGCTCAACAGCTTCTTTCCATTCTTTAAACTTTGAGAATGCTTATCCTTCTTCTTCAGAAAATAAACCCAGACCTTCTTCGAGTAATCATCAATGAAACTTATGAAATATTTGCAACCACCGAGACTCTCTGGAGTTTTAGGAGAACCCCATAGATCAGAATGAACATATTCCAGAATTCCTTTTGTTGTGTTCTTAGCTGCAGGAAAGCTTTGTTTGTGAGATTTGTCGAGGACACAACTTTAACAAAACTCTAAAGCACCAACCTCTACCTTTGGCAGAAACCCTTCTCTCACTAGAACCTCCATGTTTTTAGAACTCATATGACTGAGTCTGGAATGCCACAGAGTAGTCTTATTCTTAGATTCAGTGAGATTGACTTCTCCTTTAGTTACTTCTCCTTGTAGATAATACAATCCATCATTGTATTTACCCGAGATGACTTTCTGTCCATCCTTGTAGAACGTAACCATATAATCTCCTCCTTCATACTTACATCCTGCCTTTTCTAGCATTCCATAGGATATAAGATTTCTGCTCATCTTAGGCATGTACCTGACATTCGTAAGTACCACAACTGACCCGTCTGGATTTGTGATTCTTATCTTTCCAATGCCCTTTACCTCGCTATGAGTATTATTTGCCATCAATACTTTCCCTCCATCCACCTCTTCCAAGTCAAACAGTAGCTCCTTGTTCGGAGTTATGTGAAACGTACATCCGGAGTCCATGACCCATTCGTTCTTTGAGTCTTGAACACTTGCTGTGAGCACAAGAGGTTGTCTTTCCTCTGTTGCCATATTGGCAGAAGACTCGCCTTTCTTCTGTCCTTTGCTCGGACACTCTCTTTTCCAGTGCCCTTCTTTGCCACAGTTAAAATAGGTATTCTTGTTTTCTTTGTTGAACATGTGCTTTGATTTTGATCTGTTGTTACGACTTTTTGATCTTGAATTTTTCTTGTAACTTTTGTCATTGTCGTTTTCAGATCTTTTATCAGACCTTCCACGAGGTTCAGCAACATATAACCCTTCTGCTGAGGACTTTGTTTTGCCGAGAAGACCTTTGCTCCTCTGTTCAGCTTCCTTAGAATACGCGGATGTAACTACTTCTTCTACTGTAAGTGTTTCTTTCCTAGCATCATATTGGAGAGTGTGAACCAGTGGTTCGTACAGTGGAGGTAGACATGATAGCAGTTGAATAGCTTGATCTTCGTTTGATATTGTTACTTTTAGACTTTGCAAATCAGCTACCAACTTCAGGAACACGTCAACATTTTCCTCTATTGACTTTCCTTCTTCCATTTTGTAACAGGAGAAATGCTTCTTCATGTATATCCTGTTTGGAAGAGACTTCTTCTGATAATGACTTTCCAGAACTTTCCACTGTCCCAGTGCAGTAGGCTCATGTATTATCTTTCTCAGAATTTGATATGTCAATCAAGTACCAAGTAAGCTTCGAACTCTTCTATCTCTTGCTTCTTTCTTCGGATCAACCATGGTTGCTGATGTACCTTCTCCACCTCCAGTGAATGTCATGACTGTGTCGTCGTCTGACACAACATCTAGCAGATCCTGAATATCCAGCTGACCAAGGAATTTGTATTTCCACATACCAAAATCCCTTTTGCCATTGAACTTGTCCATTTCAAACTTTCCCTGTGTTGGATCCATGACTAACTGATATCCTTACTGACTTTTGCAAATCTCAGACTCGCAGATACCACAGACACTACCTCACAGCAACGCAGAAACCAAGAAAAACTGGCAAACTTCAGCCTCAGATGATACCAACAAACAACCACACGAGATACCTAACGGAACCTCAAGATTTCACCCGAAGACCAATTCCTCGAACTTCAACAGAACAAACCAGGTACGAATCTTAACCTTTCTTCTCTAACAATCAATAGATCTAAGCGTTTAGCATCTAACCTGGATGCTCTGATACCACTTGTTGATGTTTAAACCGATTTCGCCTTAGATCTAACGATTTGATTTGCGGATTAAGGGAGAAAGAAAAGAAGAAGACGCGCACAAATTGTTCACCCAGAGTTCACCGTGTAGGCTACGTCTCTGGGGAGGGAACGGGATCCCTCAACTGCATCCACTATCGCACAAAGGCAACGATCACAATCTCTGGTGATCTACAATGTTACAATCCGAGATCTCAAAGAAAGAAACTAGAAGATAGAAGGAGCGTGTTGGATCCGGCGAGACTCGCGGACGTTCCGACGGTAACTCCGGTGAGCTCTCGCGATCACTCTCTCATTTTCTCTTCTCTTGCTTTCTTCCTCTCTGAATCGCTCTCTCTGTAACAAACTTTCTCCGTCATCTGTTTCAGGTAGAAGACGAAGGCATTTATTCAACGGATCCGACTAAGTCACTTGGGCTTCGGTATGAAGCATGGCCCAGAGTAAGAAGCAATCAGTATATGGGCCTGAAGCCCAAAACGTATGTTTGGCTGAACCCACTTCACAATTACAAGAAGACAAATTAATTTTTGGCGGAATTCCAACGAAATTACAAAAAAAAAAGATTCGATGGCTTATTAAGACAAAAAAAAATTCCGTCGGAAATTCGTAGCAAATCTGTCAAAAATTTCAGACGGATTCAAAAACATCAAAAATTCCATCAGAAATGACCTTGTTTTCTTGTAGTGTAATACTCGTATAAAATTTTGGATATATGCAAAAAAACATACGCTCGCCTATGTGAAGTCTAGTCTGAGAGACCGTGCTGAGTTTGAAAGTTCATTTGACCTCCCAATCATAACCGATGAAATTTCCATCCGTGATCCTCACGTAAAAAGATAAATGTTCTTTTACAGGATCTGAGCAGATATAGAAATCCTTATATCGCCAATTTCAAGCCAAGAAGAAGACAGATAAGTTATATGAAATTTCATAACCGTGTTGGGGGCAACAGATCGAATTTATAACTCACCATTTGAAACCGGAAACATGGAATTTTGATGACTGACACTGCTTAACTTTGCCATTCATTAGCTTAGTCATTCCATCAACATGAAGTGAGTGTTCTTGTGTTTCTGTAGCAGCCCTTTTGTAGCGTCTACATGGAATATATGTTGATGTTTTGCTGACTGGTTTGAGAAGCTGTATGATCACGTCATCAGAAACATGATGCAGATGCATCAACAGGAAGATGATGCAGACGCGGCAACAGAAAGATGATGCATCAGACGCATCAGACAGGACATCAGAAGTCAGAAGTTTATGGAAAGTGTATATATTCAAGGGGGGCGTCTTGAATATATTACTTGGAGATAAAGCTTAAGGGAAAAGGAAGATTGAAGCTATTTGGAAGGCTTGATGAGATATGGAAATATTAGGTTGATAAGGATCAATCAAAAAGGAATATTTCCTCTTGGCTTTAGGAAACTTGTTAGGATGCCAACTTGGAGAGTTAGGCACGAAATCCTTTAAGTATATTGTCTCTTGGGTCAAGAAAAACATCCCTTGAGACGTGTGAGTTAGTTTGACAAGTGTTGTAGCCGTTTGGCATTTTTGTGAGACAAGGGTGAGAGTTCATCACAAAGTGAGAGTCCTGGGTGTAGATTAGTGTGGCTAATCTTAGGGATCTCTTTGTGAGTTAAGAATAGATTGGGGTCGAGCTAAGAGGTTCTTAGAGTCGTGTAATTCCAAATTGGATACTAATTGTACTTGTATTCAAGAAGATTCTTAATAAAGGTTTGAGGTTTAGACACGTTGTCTAACCTTGGTGTATTTTATTGTGTATTGGGGTCTCTCTGCACTTTCAATATATATATGCAGATGAGCAATCCATTTTAAAACAGTTTTTGGTTTTTGTTTTTAGTTTTTCCAAAAACCTTTTTTTTTTATCCATCCAAGATTTTTGAAAAATAGATTTCCTAAAATTTATGAAAACTAGATTTTGAAAAAAAAACCCATTTCTAAAATGTAATTTTTTGAGAAACAAAAACTCAAAATCTGTCTCAAAATCTGCAAACAATCAAGGCAAAATGGGTGCAAGCACGAGGCTACTTATATGTATAAGTAATTTAGTAAAATGAACCTTCAAGTGTCGGAACCATTTTGAAGATGGTAGTATATACCGTAGTAGGGT
Source organism: Alliaria petiolata (assembly GCA_020283515.1). Taxonomy (NCBI): domain Eukaryota; kingdom Viridiplantae; phylum Streptophyta; class Magnoliopsida; order Brassicales; family Brassicaceae; genus Alliaria; species Alliaria petiolata. The sequence continues at coordinate 376,998,580 of JAHZTW010000001.1, forward strand.
TTTCTTTTCATACTTGTTGGTCTTTAGTCTATACGGGAGTGAAAAGAAAGGGTATGTATGTTTGTATATAAAGGCAAATTTTCTTGACGAAGGTGTTTCTAATAGGATGGAATTTAGCTAAACCGGTTATGGATATTATTTTATTTTTCTATCCTAACCGGCTATGGATATTATTTTCTATCAAAAGAAAAAAATAATAATAATACTAGGAGTGTAGTGACCGATATTAGGGTAGGGGTGGGAAAAAAACCGTAACCGAAAAAACCAAACCATACCAAACCGAAAAAATGATATGGTTTGGTTATGGTTAAACTTAAAAAATCATTTGGTTATTATTTTTAAAAAATTTTGGTTTAGTTTTGGTTTGGTTAAAAATCGTCAAACCGAATGGTTTTTTTGGTTTTAGAACTAAATTTTAAATAATTTATATTTTCTTATTTTCTTATTTAGTTTATGTCTATATTTTATTATTAAGCTTAATTATCTTTATAATTTATTAAATCTTAACTCATAAAATTAAATATAATATTTACAAAAATATCTACATATAAATATTTAAAATATAAACTATGAATAAAAATATTTGTTTTTTAGTTTTTGACTTTTATAGACTTGGTTTTATTAATGATTTAGATTTATTTCCTATGATTTGGATTTTATTCTTTTAACTTTTTGTTTTGTTTTACTCATATCTATTATTACTATTCATATTCATAGTTTGAATCAAAGATTCAAAGTTTTCCGTAATAGTATAATTCCGGAAAACCCGAAACCGAACCATACCAAACCGAACCAAGTTACATATGGATTTTGTATGGTTTTAATTTTTATAAAACCGAAAAACCGAAAACCGAAGAAATCCGAACCATATCAAACCGAAATATATATAATTTTAATTTTTATATGACTTGAATTTTTATAAAACCGATAAACCGTAAAACAAGAAAAACCGAACCAAATTTAAACCGAAAACCGAAGTGCCCACCCCTATGTTAAGGAGTAACGACCGAAAGAAAATTTCTACAACTTTTAAAAACTTTTTTTTCTTTTAAACAATTTCCATATATATTAAATCAAGTTTGGCTGGTTAAACGATTGTTGTAATAAATCATACCAACTCAGTCTGACTTACATCAAAAAATAAGTAGCCTCCATTTTGGAAAGAAATTGGTATGGACATTTGAACTATGTAAAAAAAATTAAAATCCTCAATACAATCTTGAAAAGTACAAAAATAGTCTAGTTCCGACTAAAAAGACGGTTAATCCTCCAAGTTCTCAATAGTCCAGATCGGAACAATCCGTCTCAAATCTAGCTAATAGTATATATTTCTCTCTTAGGCATGACATTACCTAGGGGTGGACATTTTATCCGGATCCGAAAATCCGATCTGGTACCGATCCGAACCGATCCGGATTCATCAAAATATCCGAACGGGAGTAATCTTCATTTAGTTCGGATACCCGGTAATATCCTATTTCGAATGTGGGAATCAACTTCCGTCGAATCTTTCCATTTGATTTTTCTAGACTGTCCCAACTTATGAGACACGTAATGTGCTGTGCATAGAGAAAAGTGTTTAAAATATTGGCTGATAGTGTAAAATAATATAGGTACGGTATGTTTGCCTGTCCTTTAATACTAGGAACAACCCCAAACACTCCTTTAGTGGTATGTGTAAGGATAGTATTCTCAATGGAACAACCCCAAACACTCCTTTTAGTAGACTTTTAGTAAACACCATTGTTAGCTAACACAAATTTAATTTTTACAACAATTAATCTATAGTTACAGTCTTAACAAATCGATATCTTAAAATCTCTGCCAATTGAACATGTTAAATTAGGTTCTCCTATATTATTTTATACACTATCAGCCAATATTTTAAATACTATTTTCGATTTCATACATCACGTTACGTTTACGTGTCTTATAATTTGGGTCAGTCTAGAAAAATCAACAGAGAGGATTCGACGGAGTTGATTCCCACATTCAAAATAGGCAGATTCGATCATATATCTAAAAGACTAAAACGAACCGTATCCTCCGGTTCTCATACGAGTCATATCCCGCAAGCGCTCTACTTTATGAGTTTTGTTAATATATTAATTTTCTTTTAACATAACTATGTATAAACATAAAAATATTGGAAGAAAACTTTGAAAGGCACACGGATACTTTATGGGGTTCGGGATGGTTACGTCGATTTAAAAGACAATTTGAAGAATTAATGTTGCTGATGAACAACAATAACCAAATGAAGATAGAAGAATTGATGGAGTGATCGAAGATTTTCTTTGTTAAGTGATTTGGGATTCCGAGGTTTGCTCGAAGATAAATAAAATTGGATTGATGAATGATCGAGAATGTATCCTCGTGAGTCGTGGCTCTCGGCATAATAACCGACGAAAATACCCGAGAAACGAACGAATATCCAAAAATATCCAAATTTAAAATACCTAAAACCTGATTTTTATGGGTATTTCGGATATTTTAAGTTTTTAAAATTATTTTTCGGGTATGTTATATATTTTTGAGTATTTCAGATATTTTTGGGTACTTTAGGATATTTTTGACTATTTTCGGATAAAAATATCTAAACCGAACCGAACTCGATAAATATTCGGTTTCTAAACAAAATACTAGAAGCGAACCGAATCCAACTCGAAAAAAAATACTCGAATGGAACATATAGCCTACTGCCGAAAGACCGATACCCGAATATTACCGATAGGAACTCCGAACGGATACCCCAATGCCTAAGACTACCCATGGCAGACTGAATAGAATGTTTAACCCTATGTAAGGGTGGATATCAACCAAATGAGAACTAACCGGTTCGAGAATTGGCCTAAATGAATCGGAATGTTTTAAAATCACGATCAGTGGACTAACCGAATTACTTGACCATTATTGAAGTAATTGATTAGTCAGACACTTGTTTTGCCTTTGGTGTACGGATCATAAGATTTATTACTCCCCTAACCTCTTCTATCTGGTCTGAATCACTTATTTTAATCCCAATAAAAAAACACAAAACCAGCAGAAAACAATAAAATAGCGACAGTGTAAACCAGACTGCGATTGAACTGGAAACGCAAATGCAAATAACAAAATGGCAAACAACGTTTTGGGTCAAAATCTCTTTGAGAGTTTCCGCAATGTCTAACAAGATGGATAGCGAATACAAACTAAACATATAAGATCTCAAAAGGTTACAATATGAAGAGAGAAAAAAGATAACAACCAAAACCTCAAGCCCCTTACTCGAATAGACTGAAACCCATGTCCTGCAAATCAAACAAATGCAAAAGTGGGCATCATCGTTTTATCATTTCATTTCAAGAAAATGTTGAAAGAAAGAAAAGTAAAAAACTTACATCATCGGATTCTTCTTTCTCTTCTTTCTTCTCTTCTTTCTTGGCCTCAGCCGCAGGAGCAGCACCACCTCCTCCACCAGCAGATGGAGCAGAAGCCATGGCAACACCACCGCCACCTGATGGCACGGAGGCCAACTTCTCCCTTCCGACAGCAATTAGCTCGGCCACATCTTTCCCTTTTACTTCCTTTAGCAAAAGCTCAATTTGAGCATCCTCTGATTCAGCACCAACTACACATAGAAAGATAACACAAACGCCACATTCCATCAATTACAAACATCTTCTACATTGAGCATCCTCACAATACAGTCCAATTTTCACACCACAAATACAGAACTTCACATTTCCAGCAAGTACAATCACGAAAGAAGTATACAGCTGAAAACAAAAATTCCTCATGCTAACATTAGTGAAGTATTCGAAAAGGAATCATTTCAGGCACTAATTAGCTTTCAAATCATTTATATACACATTTAGAGCTTACCTCTAACAGCGAATTCTCTATTCACAGACACTAATTATCCTTCAAATCATGTATATACACATTGAAACGAATCATTTCCAGGTTGAGTAAGTTCACACAGACGCTAATTATCCTTCAAATCAAGTATATACACATCAAAGACTATCTCCCAAATTTGACTAAAGAAGAAAAAGCAAGAACAAACCTGATCCGAGGATGTTTTTGATATCGCCGGAGGTTGGGGAAGCTTTTCCGCTCAAAACGGCGAGTAAGAAAGCGGCGACAACCTTCATTTTCTGAGGAAAAAAAACAGAAGAGTGAGTGAGAAAATATTTCAACAGGTTGAAAACGGAGAAGAAGAAGGAGAAATCGAGATGGAAAGGAGGAGCTTACTGCAGAAGCGGATAGATCTGGCAGGAGGAGGAAAGCTAGAGATCTTGCAGACGGCGATGAAGAAGTTGAGGAAATAAGGAAAGTATATGATTTATACACAATTAGGGTTTACGGCGTTTGTTCTAATCAATATACCGGTATACTTTCATTTGGCCCTGTTATTTTCCAGGCCCAAATTTATATGGGCTCCAGTTCAAATTGGTCATATTCGAACTAAGAAAATGTGGTTTTAGTTTTAGTTTTAGTGTTTTTTTAAGGTTGATACAACAAATTAGTGCATTCGGTACCTGTTCGGATTCGGATCATTTTTTTCGGGTTCAGATATTTCAGTTCTAGATAATAATACTCATTCTGGTATTATTTTTTTTGCTACGAGTTTGGTTTTCTTCGGGTTCGGATCGGTTTCGAGTACCCGAATTCTCCAAAAATTATCTAAAATACCTAAAAATAAAATTAAAATATTTCTGTTATTTTGTTAAAATTTTCAAATTTTTTTTATATATCATAAATCTAACTAAATGTTTTTAAAGATTTCGAATATTTTAGTTATTTTGATCTAAACATAACTAATATATTCGGTTTATAATTATAATTTTGGGTAGTTAAGTTATTTAAATTTTAAATACAACAAATATTTTTGGATACATAGTTATATTTTTGGTATTTTGGGTACCCATTCGGTTGGATTTCGGTTCTGGTTCTTCGGGTATAAAAGTGTAAGATCCATTCGGATATTTAGGTCGGTTTCGGTATCTTCCAATTTGGTTCGGTTATGTTCGGCTCGGTTCTTCGATTCCAAATAATTTGTCCAGGACTAATACAAATTATGAGAACAACTAAAAAGAAAGTTCTATAACGGACTAAACTATCTGTTTCAGAAGGATTCAAGACCACGATAAACGACTGTACTTGCACTACGATGAAAATTTCTTTATATATTTTCTCCATTAATTTGCAGAAATCAAATTTTAGATCTGTTGGTGTAAAAGCATCACTGGACTTCCACTGAAAATGTGGTTTTTGTTAGATTTGATTATTTGTTTGTTTTTTTCTTTTTCTGATTGATTTGTAAGTGAAACAAAATATAAACGGTAGGAGAAAACAATGCATTTTCCCTCATCTATAATATGGTGGGGACGGACATTTCTAAAGAGATATTTCCATCACGACTTTTGTTTCGAGTCTTACTAAGACCATCAAAAGAAATTCCTACACTAAAAAAAAAATGGATTCTATTATTTATTATATATTTTTGCATTACTTATAATTGATGCAAATGAATCTTACATCACTTAGAAAAATGACTATGTTTGTGGTGATGCAAATAATTAACATCAGTTAGTTATCAACCGCTGCAAAAATATTTTATTTTTGCATCGACTGTTATAATTGATTTCAATATGTGTCAATTACAAAAAAACTGATATTATATTTTACATCAATTTTTAAAAGTGATGTTAGTATTTGTGACAATTATAATAATTGATGTTAAAATTAGCGTCAAATTTAATAAGTAATTTTAATAGTTGTATCATTTATAATAACTAACTTAATATTTGTATCATTTAAAATATATGATTTAAAATATTACTATCACTTGTATATAATTGATGTTAAATTTATGCGAGATATCATAATTGATTGTAATAATTATGTTATTTATTTTTATATAATTAATCTTATTGGTTAAAACCAAAAAGAAAATTAATCTTATTGGTTAAAACCAAATAAAAAAATTAATTTTATTCACCAATAAATATGAATATTAGATATTTAAGTTTCAGTATATATAGAGATGGTTTCTATTTAACTTCTTCATCTATTAGCAATGTGGGATAAAGTAAAAAACGTTAGTTACATCACTTTTAACTGATATAAATTTTATATCATTTTTCTAAATGATGTTAACCAAAATCATTAGTTACATCGATTATTTAGATGATGTAAATTTCTAATTTTGTATCGATTTTGTTATAATGATGCTAAAGAACGAAACAGTTACATCATTTTTAATAATTAAAGCTAATTCACATAATTATGTATATATTATTAGTGTAATTTTTATTAGAATCAGTTTTTATTGATGCTAATTGTTAGAAGTGATGTTAACAAAAATTAATAAATACATCGATCACATAATTGATGTAACATTATATTTTAATATCAATTTTTTTAAAGTGATACAAACTAATAAAATTTGTATCACTTTTATTGAATTGATGTCAAACTATAACATCAATTATCATAAGTGATGTTAAACCATGTATATTTGTTCATTTATAAATAACTAATTCAAAATAGTATCACTTAGTATTGTGATACAATTTAAGTGATATAATCTACCCCTTTTTTGTAGTGCTATCAACAGACTGCTAACATTTTTTAATAATTACTCTTCACATATTCCAAAAATGATGAGACTCTTTTTTGTTTTGTCTTTATCTCTAAACTAGGTGATAATCTGCGCCCTGCGCGGAGTGAGAGATTTATATTTTTTCGGATAAGTGAATTTGAATTTAAAATATAATAATTTCTAATTATTTTAATATAAAATTTTCATTAAATTATTATTAATCAACGGGATGAATAAAATAATATTTATTTTTGTTTAAGTGAAGTTGAATTTATTTTAATATTTAGTTTTTTATAATTGAAAAAGTAAACTATAGTAAAATATTTTAATCCAGTTTTTATATAATAAATTGTTATGTTGAAAATATTGTAGGAAAAATTTTAAAATTTGTATAATATTAAAACAATTAGAAAGATAAATGAAGAGATATCATAAATAAATTATGAAAACAATATCTGAAATAAATAATAATATGATTTGAAAAATAAAAGCACTAACATATGTCTTTAGAGACATTTATTTTTAATAACTTTCCTCACATATAATGAAAACACAATAAATAAAAATTATAGGTCGACGATTTTGGTAAGTGTTATTGTAGTCTATGAATTCATACTTAATAGAATTAATTGAATTAGACTTATTTTGGGACTTAATGAAAGTGGCAGCCAAGAAATATATTTTCGTTGATTTGTTTTCCTAAACTTATTTTGTGGCTTAATGAAATTGTTCTTAATTAAGTCACTTAATAATAATAATAATAATAATTTTTTTGGCCATTATTCCATATTTTTGGAATAAATAGTAGGTTTATATTATTTTATTTTTTATTACTAATGATGCATAATATTTTTTATATAAATTTTCTGGTTATATAAAAAAAGATTTAATGGATAAATTTATAATTTAATGGATATAATGTAAATAGTTTATAATTTTAATATCTAAAGTAATTTATAGATATGTAAAAGAAACTGATTGAAAAATATATGAAATGTCTTAGTGAGAGTGGTTGTGTGCTTATTATGTTGTCTTCGATGTCTTAAATTCGATTCCCCAAAAATGAAATTAGCAAATGTGGTGGTGACATATCAGCAAAATGGCACTATTGTAAATTAAAGAGTTTTTGAGAATGTTTCTCAATTAATATATAGGAGTTTGTCCCGGTTGAACTAATTTCATTGGAACATGTTTAATTAACCGTCGAACACATAAAAAACGCAATCGCCACAAACAAATCAAATTTACCAGGTGAACAAAAGCTCATTGGATCGTTATGAACAAAACAGACCAGTCTTGGGGGAAAATAATGCTCAAATGTAAGTAACATTTAAACGCTACAAGGCACAACATAGAGAAAAAAGATCACCAAGCACTAATCAAAGGCCGAGACCCTCTCATTCACAAACAAATCTTGAAGCCATAAGGGATGACTAATCGCAACATACAATTGATAGTGGCACTTTGAGCAACGAGAGTAGCACTTTTATTGGCTGCCATTTCTTATCGTCAAACTTAGTGAAGTTATTGATTAGTAAAATTTAATTGATCAGTGAGTTTAATTTTTTTGTTTGTCAAAATCACGTATTATTTATCCAATATAAATACTCAAAGCTATAAAGATAAGAAAGTATAAGAACAACTTTTCTTATTAGATTTAGAAATTTTCTCAAAACTAAATCTCTCTTTTAAGTCTTATAGAACATCTCTCTCCATAGACCTTTATTTATAGAACTAGATTTCCTTTTCTAACCTTATTAGAGATAGGAAACTACACTTTCCTTTTCTCTTAACAACAATAGAAGATTTCCTTTTCTATCTATTGAATCCTTATTTCCTTATTTCCTTTTTCCTTTTGAAATTATCCAACATTCTCCCCCTTTAATTTCAACTTAAACTTGTGGCAAGCTTGATCTCTTCAACTCCAAAACTTGCGCTGCACGAAAGGCTGTTTTGGTTGGGAAAGTCCCTCTTGCTTGCTTCCCCGAGAGACAAGCATCACAAACACTCTTCTCGTGTGTGATGTTTGGCATCCCGTGAACCATCTCCTTCCTTGCCATGTTGTTCATCACTCCGAAGCTTACATGACTCAACCTTGCAAGCCAAGTCCTCGTAACATCCTCTTCTCTTGTATGGATACACTTAAGGTTGCTAACTTCCATTTATGCTTTGTAGAGTCGGTTCGTTGATCTTCTGACTTGTACAAGTAATCTCCCACGAGTGTCTCGTAGGGCCAAAGTATCTCCCTTCATGTATACTTCACACCCATACTATGTTGCTTCTCCAAGGCTGATGATGTTGCGCTTTAGGTTGGGAATGAAGTATATATCTTTGAGTGCTCTTCTTTCTCCATCTTTGCCCACAAACACTATCACGCCCTTCCCAACAATGTCAACATGCGATCCATCACCAAACCAAACTTTTCCTTTGATAGTTTCATCAAGACTTGTGAAGTAATCCTTCTTCTGCTTTTGACTATTCTCTCTGTTTCCTCGTCTTGTTGATTGGTTGTTGGATCTACCTCGACCTCTTCCTATACCGCCACCTCTGGTCTTTCCCCAGGAACCGCCATGTCCACCGCGGTTGCTTTGTTCGTTGTTTGCCCACATGAGTTTGCTTTGCTCATCTCCTAGGGTTTCTTCATTGACACGCTCCTCATATGCCTTTATCCTCCCAATGATCTCCACAAATCCTATCGTGTTTAGGTCTAGGACTTGCTCAAGGGATGCTACGATGTGAATGAAGTTTTTTCTAGGAAGGCCTTTAAGAAACTTCTTCACCATCTTTGATTCTTCTATTATTTCTCCGAGGGATGCTGCTTTTGATGCAAGTTCTGATATCTTTCCCACAAACTTATCAACCGAATCTGCATCATTCATCTTTAGTCGATCGAATTCCGACATCAAGGTTTGTAATCTCGCCTCTCTTACACGATCCGCTCGAAGGTGGCGTGACTTAATGGCCTCCCAAATCTCCTTTGATGTATTCAGATCTCATACTTGCAGAATCAACGTCTTGGGTATTGCTTGAAACAGAATCGTGATCGCCGAGTAATTTTTCTTTGGACCGGCTAATCCCAGATCGATTGTCTCCCATACTTCATGAACTCGAAGTATGATATTCATCCTCATCGACCAAACTGTATAGTTTGTCGATGATAGCATAGGACATTGGATTGATGAAGTTCCAACGTCATTATCTCGTGGTTGTAGTATGATCACGTCCCCCATCCTTTGGTTACGTGAACTTTACAGGCAACGTCTTGGTCGAGACTTCCCCTTGAAGCTCTGATACCAATTCAAAGCTATAAAGATAAGAAAGTATAAGAACAACTTTTCTTATTAGATTTAAAAGCTCTCTCAAAACTAAACATCTCTCTTGGGCCTTAGGGAACATCTCTCCATTGACCTTTATTTATAGAACTAGATTTCCTTTTCTAATC